>CM041718.1:15974570-17174570 GCA_023373845.1 Nibea coibor
TGAGAGGCAAGGCTCGGAGAAGGGCAGAGTATTCTCATCTGTCTGTCTGTGGTGGAGAAATGAATTCTGTTTGTGGATCCTATTAACGCCTCCACGGCATGCAGAGGGGATTGACATGAGAGACGGAAAAGACAAGAAGGAAGAGAGAGACACAGACTTTCCTAAAAAAGAAAATTATGAGTTTGTTTGAGTCGAGCTGATTGGGGGTTAAAAGAAAGAAGACGGCGAACGATGATCGAAGAGAATAATGCAAAGCTTCAGGAGCACGAGGCAGGAAAGATGAGGAGAGTGAGCGCGAGCCGTGTACAGAGGTTGAAGAGAGAGAGAGAGAGAGAGAGAGAGAGAGAGAGAGAGAGGAGAGAGAGAGAAGAGAGAGAGGAGAGAGAGAGAGAGAGAGATGAGAAGAGAAGAGAAGAGAAGAGAAGAGAGAGAAGAGAAGAGAAGAGAAAGAGAAGAGAGAGAGAGAGAGAGAGAGATGAGAGAGAGAGAGAGAGAGAGAAGAGAGAGAGAGAGAGAGAGGAGAGGAGAGCTTACTCACCTGTTTGTGCATTTCAATGTTAAGGCCGTAGGACATCTCGTAATACTGAAACACAGCAGAACATCAGTCAGTATACATGATGATTGCACATGAACAAAAAATATGAGTTGACTGTATGACATGTATAAATATGTGGAGTACATAAAGCGAGGAGGGTTCTTCAATATAATTAATATTCCCATGTGGATATAGGAATAAGGATATTTTATTATATTATTCTAATTATTATCAATACTTTTGTATCTGCTCTAACTGCTATAGCTATACAGTTTTTATCTGCACAAAGATAAAATGCAGAAAAAACTTTTACTCCAAGTGTAATCTTATTTTTATAATTTTTACTTATTAGTAACAAATTCAACAAAAAGCCCCAAACAAACATGAATTATTCCTAAATGGACACAGACATGCTGAGGACCCACTGGCAGAACAAAGATGTATTAATCCACAGCTAATAATACTCAACAAATACAACATTTAGTCCTATTTTAATAAAGTTTTTAGAGTTTACAATTGAATGCAACAAGACTACAATGATACAAAGTTTGAATACTGTCAGCAAAAAACATAGAAATACTCCTGAAGACAAGAACTTCTGACAAACTGACAAAAATGTGTCATTTCTGCCCTGACTTGTGATTTATACATTTACATAAACTTTAAAATTCAGTCGTCGTTTTGCACAAATAAATTCAGTCTGAGCCGATGAACCATCTACAAAGTCTTTTCCTTTGCCCCCAGCTTCAGACGATGCCAGCCCTTGTACTCTGAAGTGCCCATATGTCCCTAAAAGCACATTGCCACTAATTCACCTTGACTCTTCTCAAAGTCAATGGCACTAAATTGACCCTCAGGCCCATTTCTAGAAGCCAGAAACCAGAAGCGAGCCAGGGAAATTGTCACCGGGCAGAAGAAGGTGACAGACTATTGCAATAATCATGTCTAATGTGAGCTATTTGACCCAGGCTTTTACCCAAAGTAACAAGGAACTGCGAGGGACGCATGAGGAGATGAATGCCACAGAGAGAGAGCGACAGAGAGAGAGGGAGAGAGAGACGGGGTGACGGTCTCTTGCTCTCTATCTTCAGAGATGGACGAAAAAAGGAGAGCATTTTTAAAGTCAGATGCCTCGAAAAGTGACAGGTTGACATTTGCTTTTCAGTGTGACTGGTTGTGGAGAGAGGAGATTGGCAGTTAGGCAGCCAGAACAGGCTGGCAGGATGGGAGAGGAGATGGCAGGGGTCCTCTCTCTCCAGACATCTTTCCTGGCAGTTAGCATGCGTGCATGAGAGTGTGCGTGCGTGCGTGCGTGTGTGTGAGAGAGAGAGCAGGTGTGTGTGTTTGTAGCACAAGTCTGCAAATGTGTAGGTATGTGCATCTATGTGCTTTATGTGCATGTTTGTGCGTGTGTGTGTTTTCTGTGCGTGTGTGTGCCGTGTTCGACTCTCTCTGTGTGTGCGCCACCATAAAAGACGCCTTTTCTGGCAGCTGGCGGCTCTGCTTGGCAGTTGTTGTGCCAAGTTTCGCCTGTTGCTTAGCAACACCCAAACTCATCCAAACCCAAATCATGAGCCAGGAAAGGAGACCCAGGCTGTGCTTGATGCCAGCTAGCCCCCCCCCCCCCTTGCTTGCCTCCCTCCCTCCCTCCCCATCACTAAAACTTCAATCCCCACACAAGTCCCCCGCTCTGTGCCAAGATTGCCACATAGCTCTTTTTTGGCACAGTGGGCTCTGGGCAGCCTACACTCAGTCAGCTGTGGTTGTGTGTGGCTCTGATCACAGGTAAATCAAGGCTGGAGGTTTGCAGAATAAAAAAAAAGAAAGAAAGAAAAAGAAGACAAAGAGTTTGAACCTGTATTTTATCAAGATCTGCTGATCGCGTATCCTTTCTAACCAAACAGACACAAACATTCACACAGGCCGCTGCCTCTGAACGCAGCACACAGGTGCTTCTGTGTTATCAGAAAAGGTGCCCGCTTCATTTGGTTAAGAATATTCTGAGGAGGCACTCTAGGATTCAAGCCACGGTCACAGGCTTACTTCGCTAACTTCCTGTGCCCTCAGTGATGAGATGCGAAAGCTGCAAACTTAAGAGGAACATCTATTAAGCAGCAGCTTTTTTAGAGAAGACACCATGTGACCACACTACAGAGCAGCGTGGGCGGGAATGACTGACAGCCAGCCACACAGCAGTAAAACAAGTAGTCTGTGTAACTCAGTGGGTAGAGTACAGGGCTGCATTCTCACTATCAATTACTAACTAACAATTATTGTTTTCAGTAGCTAATTAATCATCTTAGAACGTCATTAAATAATAAAAACTATCTCCCAGGGCTCAAGACAACATACGCACATTTCTTATTTTGTACAACCAGCAGTAAAAAGCCTGGATATATAAACTTTACCATCATTAAAACAAGGTAATGTTCAAAGATCTAACACGAGCAACATTTAGGATATTTCCTATTAAAATAATCTGGTAGCAGAATTCAGCAGCAGCTGCGCCGACGTTCATCTGATTCCCACCGGTCGCAAAAACAGCCTCAACAGATGAAATTTTTATTTCGGAAAAAAAAAAATATATCAAGAACAATGTGTTCAAAGAATAAAGTATGAGTATGAATCAGACCAGACACCGGATTCCTGCTTTCAGCACCGAGGCGTCTGAGTGTATATAAAGACAGCTGGGCAGAATATGAGGATCTATACACAGCTCTGGACAGATGTGGGCACATCGGCATTACGGCCCAGAACTGCATATCTCAGATACAAGACAGAAACAGTCGCAAACACACAAGCATGAGATTGCACGCCCATGTAAGTGCTGTTTATTCTGCAGTCCTATAATGTGTGTGTGTGTGGTCGTGTGTGTGGTCTTGTGTGTGGTTTTCGGTGGGTGTTGTTTGGCAGCTGTTAGCAGATGAAAGGGATTCAGTGGACTTGGCAGCGCACTTGTTGTGAGCGAATGCATGGAGACATGGCCTCTGTGTGTGCCCGTGTGTGTGTGTGTGTGTGTGTGTGTGTGTGTGTGTGTGTGTGTGTGTCTCACCATAACGTAGTGTCTCTGGATCTCCGTCTTCTCTGTAGCCAGTTTCTCACATTCCAGTTTCAAACTGCAACAGAGAGCAGAGTAAAAAAAAAAAAAAAAAAACGGGGTAGTGAGTCTCGATGTGTATAATATCCCGAATAAAAATACACAATACAATTAGCAACATGACAACAAATTACTCCCTGCTCACTCACCCCCCTCCTCTCCACTCTCTCTCTTCTCACACTCAGTGGGGGAGGAGGGAGCGGGGTGACTGGGGTGCTGACAGCCCATTATCACCTCAGAGCAGAGCAGAAATAGACGAAGTCACGCTCGGAGCCTGAAACGCAGCCAAGACTGCAGGCAGGCACATCCAAGGTGTCTCTCTTCGCTTTCTCTCTATGGACAATTTTCAATCCAGCCATGTGTCCCTCCACTCCTCCTCATTTTGTTGCCTTCCCCAATTACCAGTCAGTCCGTTTGTCTCTCTGTCTGACTGCTCCCCCTCTCCTCCTCCCCGCCCTTTCGTTCTCCTTCGACGGCACACTTCGCCAAGTTTCACTGAAGTCAACGCTTCTGCTTTAAAGCGGGTCAGAAGGGGGCCACTTCTGTCTGTGTTCTGTTTGAATGTTCATGACATGACCTGTGTCTGTGTCGGGCTACCACAGCTACAGCGCGGCCCCGAGGTGGAAGCTAACTCTCTTCCTCCCTCGCTCGCGCATACACACACATCTCCGAAGTGATAGCAGCCAAACACCTCTCCCGTGTGTCCTATATTTCTGTCTGTCCTCAGTGTCTGCCCGTCTCTCTCCTCGCACCCATACCGGTCCCCAGTGTCCTCTAAAACTCGATAATGCCGATGGCTGGATTTGCAAACGCACACACACACACACACACGCTAAATGTGTTTGTATATCAGGCCCGAGCACACCGACACCTCCCTTGTTACCTCTGCAATGCAACTCACCCTCCATCTCTCTCGCCCAATCTCCCCTCCCCAGAGAGGCAGTATATTTTGGGCCTTCGGCAGTTTGCGCTGACTTGTTTGCGGGCGGCAGTTAGATTGATGGGGGGGGGGGGCCGCGGTGTGGTGTGGTGTGGTGAGGTGAGACGTCGGAGGTGGGTGGAGGGAGGTGGGCTGGGGTCGTTTGGCGGAGGAAAATTAGAATATGATTAATACCGCAACATTACCCCCAGCCGCAACAGGTAATAACGGCCCCATCCGCTCTCCTTCTCCAGCGCCGCGTGCACACACACACATAATTGACTCATTTATCACTGCCAGCCAGTTGAGGAGAAGAGGGACGAGGGAGGAGAGGGAGAGAAGCAGGACGAGGAGTGGGAGACGGTGGTGGTGGTGGTGGTGGGGGGGAGGCAGTGGTGAGGATTAAACCCCCACCCTCCAAACCATCCCACCCCACCCTATAGATTTTATTACAGTGGAATTGCCTCTCGGCAGAAGTCACTCAGAGCTGTGAACTAATGCAACTGTGTGTGTTTGTGTTCACGGCTGCTGGTGTGTTCATCACGACAGACTTGGGATGAGCTTGGAGAAGCAAGGACTAGACACACACACACACACACACACACACACACACACACACACACACACACACACACACACACACACACACACACACACACACACACACACACACACACACTCAATAGGAACAGTTATTGATTGTGGATTGTGTGATTGTGGAATTCTTGTGTTTAAATGTGTTGCCATGATTGCAAATGCAACTAAAGACATCTTTAAATTTCTTTTCCTGTCTGGCCAACAGTCTGAGAACAAAGACTCAGCTCAAATAAAGCAGAGAAAATCATGAGATCCTCACCAGAGAACAGTTTGTTTGAGAAAAAGTGATCGATTATCTAAATCGTCCCCAGTTTGTTCAAGTCTGACCTTGAACGTTACCCTCACGTATGTAATTAAGTCCTAAAAAGGTCGACAAATACACAAGAATGCGATTGGTGTTTTGTAGATCTGAACAGCTCCGCACATGCTGTTTAATGACAACCTATGGTCCACGGATGCATTTGCTGATACCATCGGTTCATTTCAAGAGCATTCATAGCCAGTCGGGGTCATTTGTGGAGTTCAAGATACTTGAAAATGACCATTTGTGGCCTGAATGCCACGTTCACAAACCAACCATGGCTCATCAGATTCTGCTTTAGCAAATGAGCAGCAGGCAGCCATGCTATTAAAAACCACTAAAGAGAGCCAGGGAGAAAAAAAATCTATGTCTCTATACCTGTAAAATCAGTTCTCTAGAAATTGCACAACAGCACAGCAACACACACACACACACTTCTTGTGCTTACAGGAAAGACCCCAAGGTCGCACTCAGAAAGAAATAACCATTCCCCACAAAATGGACTTCAAGGAACGAAATTACTGTGTGTGTGTGTGTGCCATTATGTGACTGTAGGAGCATAAAAGAGTTGGAGGAGGGAAGAAAATTAGGGAGAGAGGGGAGGAGAGCGGTGAGCAGGAAGTGGGTATTTCATGTCGAAATGATTGCCTGTAATAATTAGTGTTTGGCTCAGCACCATTTACTGAGAGAGAGGGAGGGAGAGAGGGAGAGAGAGAGGGAGGGAGAGGTTTGGATGATGGAGAGAAGGAGAGAGACAGCAACACAGAGGGAAAAAAACAAGATTGAGAGAGCAAGAGAGAAAGAACCAGTAAAAAAAAAAAAGGAGTGTGTGTGTGCGGATATGTGTGTTCGTGTGCTATGTGTTCTTGTGTGTGTGTGTGTGTGTGTGTGTGTCATGGTGGGCTCGGTTCCTCCAATCTTTCACTGGCGGTGTCAGGAGATAAGATGATCAGCCGAATGCGCTACAAATCTGCAGCCTGCCAGCCTTCAGACAGCTCTGTCAGTGCTGCACTCCTACTGAACACGCACTAACACACACACCACACACACACACGGACGTACTTGTGTGTGTGTGTGTGCACGCTTGTACACACTAAACGCACTTACAGCATATACTGCACACATGTAGCCAGGCGGAAACAAAGCGCACACATGAGAACATATACAGTACATACACCCACACGTACACACAAACCTGCTGAATAAACAGAGGCACGAACACACACACACACACACACACACACACACACACACACACACTAACGAGAGGCTACGGAGAGTGAAGCATCTAATTAAGATCGTGCACTTTGCAGAAATGTGCCGACTGCCTTTTTAGTCTCCATGTTCGAAACAGGCTACTGGGTATTGTAAAAATGTCAACTCTTCTGCAGCGTTTGTTTTTCTTCACAATACTTTTGCCTTCACTATTCCCTCATTGATTATTTTACTTAAAAAGGGAACAAAGACGCTGAGTTTTCAATAAAACTGCTGCTTTTTGTAGTTTGAGAATAATTTTAAATGATGTTTCAGGGAAAATTCAAGGGAACATAGATTTTCTTTCCACAAAAAAAAAAAAAAAGGTGCCACCGCACGTAACATCAGTTCAATCGTTCAAGCACATTATGATGATAATTATAACGATGAAAAATAATCAACACTTAAGGTAGAATTACACACATTCTGCACACGTTGGGCAAGTGGATCCAAAAAGAAGCCGTTCCAGTTCAAAGGAAAGAAAGTTAATCTTTCAGCAGCTTCCTGCGTGTGTGTGGTCTACACAAGTACACTCTGCAGGGTAGAGACACGACAGCGAGAGGCTGAACTGACGTAAAAAGGTGTAATGACGCGACCTTAACACAGTTCTCCTATGATATGAACATTTTATTGTGACAGGTATTACATGTACAGCCACATATCGGGCTAGAGACGAAAGGAGTTGGTTAAATGGTTGAATATTTGTCGTATAACAGAAAATTAACGCAACAATTTCAATTAAAATTGCCAAAAATTTTGCAGTTCTCACTTTGCCAGTGTGAGTATTTGCTGGTTTGCTCAGTCTTCTGTGATAACAAAGTGAATCACTGTAGTTTAAACAGCTGCTTAGACAAAACGAGCAATTTAAAATTTCAGCTTTGGGAAAATTATGGTAGACTTTTTTTTTCAGAATGTGATTTCCTCTGATATCTGACAAAAACGACGACTCCAGGAAATAAACGGCAGAATTATCCACGAGATAAATAAATACTATTTGCAGCACTAAAACTCTTGCTTTATGCTTTTTAAGTAGCAATTGGAAGATGTGTCGCACTGAGTGTCCAAGACTGTGAGGAAATGAAAGCTGGCGTTAAACGCTTGGCCAGTTCTGTCGAACAATTTCCTAGAGTTTGTTTTCTTCAAATCATAATTCTGTCTTAACTAATTTATTAAAACAAAGCTTGTGCTGAGACACAACCACTTATTACTTTGTTAAAATTAAAATGTTAGTAAAACATTCAACATTCTGAAAGTAAGGCATCAGAAACAGGACTGATTGTTGATTGGCTGTGACTATTACTTTGATTAAATAAATCTCACAACATGACGTCTTCAATTATATAAAAGCTTCAGTGATTAGTTGATAAATCAATTAGTTGTCAACTATTAAATTAACCAACGTTACTTTGATAATCGATTATTTTGAATCATTTGAGAAAAAAGATTTCTGTCATTCCCCTGTCCTCTGACAGCAACCTGAATAGCTGAGTGAATATTCTTTTATTCATTTTATCCATTACATTACAAATCAATGAATCAATAAAAATGAAGATCACATAAATTTACTGATAATCAGTAGTAAATAAATAGTTGTAGTAGTACGTAGTAGTAGTAAGTAAATAATCAGTAGTTGCAGCCATAAGAATTCATGCAAAAATGTCTAACTTAATCGTTAATGGTTATCGATTCATGTTCTGTCAATCAACTAATCAATTAAAAGCACTAACCGTCTCAGTTCTGCATTTAACATTTTTAATGTGAAAACATTTCCAGGCAAATCACTCAGCGCTGAAACGACTGCTGCTTATTAATCCTGGCGTGCTACCAAGTCTGGTTCCACCATCACTTGTTCTGCAGTCTGGAGCCCGACATTGTCTTGGCAAACAAGCGTCATAAGTGACACAAGTGCTATACAAATACAGAGCTAGCAGCCAGTGAAGAACGCGCACGCACGCACGTGCACGCACTGATGGGGAGCCATGTAGTGACTGCACCAGTGTCGTGCCTTTACAGTGTCAGGACCATTTAGCCTGCCAGCCTGCAGGTATGTGACTGTTCACTTTACATCACATTAACTATTGATCAACCTTTCCTCTCTGCTCCACTGGAGAAACTTCAGCTTCTCTCCCGCTCTCGCTCTCTCTCGCTCCCTCTCTCTCTCTCCCTCTTCTTCAAACACACACACAAACATGCACACCAGAGACCCACCCAACTCGCCTGTGTACTCTTTCATCATCTCTCAAGGGTGTGTACAAGAGCAAATACACACACACACACACACACACACAAAACAGAGCTGGAATCTCGTCTCACAATAGCAGACCAAGGGTACCCCTCGCTGCTGCCAGATTCAGTGTAAGGGCTGCTTTTTCATGAATGTTTGATGCGCGCAGGATTAAAAACGGGGAGAGGTTGTATCACACAAACACAAATAAAATGCACACGTTAACCGTCCTCAAACAATTAACCGCCGGGCCTCCCTAATGCAAATATAGATATCATCATTTAGCGAGTGACAGACAGGCAGTTAAACACAGAAGACTGACTTTTTGTATTTTTCATTTAATTATCTGTGTACACACGCAGCCTTTCTGGAGTTAACAATTCTGTCCAAACAGACAGCCAGAAGAGGCACAGTGTGCGGAGACAACTGAAAATTACCATTATTTGGTACTTATGCAAGAAAGGCTGATCTTTTTTTTAAAATCATCTTTATGAATGGATGTGTGGATTGTTTGTAACTCATTTCTTGTCAGAAAACAGTGAGAATCACTATTACCAGATATTAAGGACGCACAATATAAAGGGGTGGATAAATTATTGGCAATAATGTAAAGTTTAATTATTATTATTCTGAAATTATAGCCAGTACATTTGTGAAGTGTTTTTTATGTACTATACTACAGTAAAATGAACATTTTAAGAGTCAGAACTGTTCTTTGTTTTTGAGCCTGCGAATATTAAAATCATCCATCTTTGCTCACCACATGTTAGCCTTTATTACCCTCAGATGTGCATAAACTACAGGTTACAAACTTTAGCAGTTATCTTATTAGTATTGGCCTTGAGAAGCAGGTCATTTTTGGTTATCATATCCTGTATCACACACCCCCACCTAATCTTATTTTGTCCCAAAGATATTAGATTTGCCATAATTTATAACTGATGGAATGAGGGCAAATACATTTGAGAAAGCATTTTCTGAACAAAAAGGTAAAAGGCTGATCTATTATCAAAAAAGTTGCCAATTTAATCTCTGCTGACAGACTAATCAATTAATCCGCAATAGTTCAAGATCCAATCAACAATTCAACCGAGATCAATGACATCTTTGTGATGTCTTTGTTTTATGCAGCCAACGGTCTAAATGATGTCTGGCTGGCTGAAGCTTCTGAAAATGATAGAATGAGAAAAACTGTTGTTTTCTGTTTTCTATCAATGTTTAGCAGCTTTTGACTGACAAATATTGTTATGTATTATACAAATATATCTGAAATTTCTGCCAATTGATTAATGGACAAGTGACAAGATGAACCTGCGACAGCAGTTTTATATGAATGGGGTCAAATATGTGTTCTGTCTGAAAGAGCTACATGTGGCCGATATCACCAGAGTGTCTCTCGTGGAATTTGATACCGTGATGGCTGAATATTTTAAATATTCACTCAGGGTGTGTGTGAGATAGTAGTTACAACTGCTGTGTAGTATTTGGGCAGAGATGAGTGGAGAGGCTCGTAAGTGATGAGTGGCAGCATGTTAGCAGCGAGTGGAGAGCCTATCTTATTCTGCAGACCACACACACACACACACACACGTTGCCTTATGACTGATATATGGCTCTGTGTGTGTGTGTGTGTGTGTTTATAGAAAGAGAGTTACCGTAATGAGAGCCCTGTGTCAGCAGCTCCTCCCATCTCCCTTCAGTCTGCTGATTACAGCCTGTTTAGATAGTTAACACACACACACACACCAAAATTCAGAGCAGCTGACCAACCAATGACCCTTTAATTAATTAACCCTTCCCTTTCTTTAGCTTCCTTAGTAATCTTTCTCGTCCCTTCATACCAACCACACACACACGCCACCAAACCAGCGAGCAACACACAAATTTAGAAACGCACACTGCCACCCACCCATCCATAATCTACACACACACACACACAGAGATGCAGCTCATCAGCGCTAATCCCTTCCCTCCGTCTCTTTCCTGCCGTCTAATCCAACATCTATCAGAATCCAGCCACCTTCTCTGCAGACAAAATACACAACTAAGCTCTGCTATTTCTGGACAACATCTATTTGTGTGCATGCGTGAGGTTAATTGTTGAGCCCCTCGCATGTGTGCAAGCGTGTGCTAAGCACACACATCAGACTGGGAGTCTGCCTGTACGGGTCAGTGTGTTCTGTGTCTGGCTCTGTGGGCGTTCAGGTCATGTTTTCCCTGTGAATAGCGTACAAGTGGGTCTGATTACACGAAGGTGCCTGCAATCACATGTGGATCTGTGCTCCCGTCTGTCTGCTGTAGGACCGAACAAGGCCACTGTTAATCCTGCTGACCGTTATCTGGCTGCACCTTTCCAAAACTGCTGCCAAAGGCAACGCTGCATTCAAAAAAGAAAAGTTGTGATGTTTAACGCAATTAAATGTGTCCCACTGCTGCTTTACATTAGATTCAAATGTGGAAAACAAAACCTTAAATAACAAATATTTTTTTGTATTTACTTGGAAAGCCCTCTAAGGGAAATCATTTGTGATTTGGGGATTTTAATAAAGTCCATGTGATTGGATGAGAATGATATGGCAATAATCAACACAACACCGCTGAAAGATTATAAACTGAAATTGAAAATTGAATTATCGCCCAGTTCTACTTTAGTTTTCAACAGTCGATGCTCAAAATTTCCAAAGTTCAAAAAGGCAGCAGCATTCCTCTTCTGCTGTCTGTCAAACAGCAACAACAACATGAGCAGCAGATCAGGTGTACTGCCGTTTGAATCCCAATTATCAGAACGCAAAACCAGTTATTCCAATTAACAGCTCCGTACCTACCTGCCAGGTTAAACACACCCGTGACAGGCACGTGAAAAGACGTCTAATACTAATAACACAATGTGTTCCAGCGACGGTTGCTGTTGTTATGAGCTATGGTTACAGTATCTGTTTCCAGCCGTAGTCATATGCAGTATGATAATCTGCTGTTTTTTTGCGCTCATAACTCCCTGTTGGCCCGTAGGAAGGTTAAACAAATCTTTCCTGGAAACCTGAGCCGGGCCCGCTAAAACTGCGTGCCGTGGTATTGAAATGGGAAGATGAAGATGGAATCACAAGCTTGCTCTTGCTCCCCAATCGTGTTCTTAATCTCATCATTCATTTATTGTTTATCCTGCTCGCTAGTTCTCAGTACCAGCGCTTGGCAAGAGGGTGATGCTCCAGGTGTTTTGTAATACGAGGTGTAACGTTGAACGGCTGCCAGTGGAGCTGATCACACCGTCTCAACTGGAGGATCCTGGGGTGACTCATGTTCACTGAATGGCTTGATTTGTCTAGGTCAGTGTTGCTCAAAGGGTGGTTCACACAAGCTCTGCAAATGTGTTTTAACAACCTCAAGTTGTCCTTTGGTTTGCAGAGGACACCATACATTGTCCCACATTGAGACAACATTTAAATGTGCACGAGAAAGGCTAACCTATAGGGGAGGTGGTCACAGCCTCTGGTGCTGTGCTGATAAAGTGTGGGTGTGTGTGGACCGAATGTGGTTTTGGTTTGTGCGACTGGACAACACTCGAGAGCAAACGTCTAGATTTTTTGTTGCAGGTGCTGGTAGAAATATTCAGCAGGAACAGATGGAAAAAAAACACCCACACACTGATATCTCATTCTCAATTCTTTGTTGCCATGTCACACACAGACATAACAGTTCAACAACAAATGGTCTGCACAGATCGTTTAGCTCAAAAGTTTTCATATCGATCTCAAATAAAAAAGAAGAATTGGGACTTGACAGCAAGTGTGCAAGTATAGTTTCATCTTTAAGGACTTAAAGTTATACACGGACAGACTGAAATGTTCGATAAATAAACTGTTAACCTGGAACAGCTACAACAACCGGTGACCTAACCAGAAGAACATCCCAGCATCTTTAACTGGACCTACTGTAATTAAACAGGACAAACATACGGTCGCGTTCAGACTAAATCAGGTGTTACGGTGATCAGCGGCAGGGTTGCGTGGGTGTGTTTATTTGTGCTGAATGTAACCGCTGTGAAACAATCAGAAAATAACTTCTGACTCGTTGGCTTTCTTGCCATCGACACTCGCTCTCTCTCTCTTTCATTCACTGGTTGTCACTTGTCCACATCTGTCTGTTTCTCCCTCTCTCTCTCTCAAAGCAAATGGACACCAGCCAAAAAAAGCTTCTTGATGTCACTGTTGCGCAGCCTCGACTGCGAGCCAGACACAGAAGCTGGGTACACAAAATAAACACAACTGCTAATGTATCAGTTAAGTCCATGAACTCTATTTATTGCTCATTTTCACATATTTCAGGCTGACTGTGGAGAAGTTTGAACGTTCTGACATCAGGCTGCATTTCTCCTGCCTCAGCCGAAATGCACTAGCCCCATTTAAATGAATGGCAAACCTGCGTTATCATCACAAGGATCCGATTGAAAAAAGGATCCGAATATGATAAAAGGAAATACACGAGCTGACGTCTATATCAATACAAGGTGATCATATATCTTGATGCAGATTTTAGGTTGTATCTTTCAGTCATTTTACTACAGAGATATCTGCTTGTGTGGCTTCAGTCATTCTTGACTCAGTGTTGAGAACACACACACACACACACACACGCATGCGCGCACACACACTCAGGCATTTGTGCGTACAGAGAAACAGCAGTAGCCACAGGGGTTAGAGGGGCTGTGGACAAGGGCTGTACAAAAGAAGTTTGAAGTGGAACAGAAGAGGGAGGAGGGGAGATTCTGGCCAGTTAAATCAAAGCAGGATGAGATGAGGGGGTGGGGATCCTGTGAAGGTGTGCCACGAGAACAGAGACCAGAGGGAGGGAGAGAGAGAGAGGGAGAGAGGGAAGGCTGGGACAGCACAGCCAGTCCAAATCCCACATTCAAAAGGAATTCTGGGCACATTCCTGCACATCTAACACACCATACAGTTAAAAAAAAAAAAAAAAAAAAAGTGTAGCCAGCATATACCCCTATCGGTCCTGGAGACTGTGCCAAGAAAGTTGGTCGAATCATCACATCGCCTTGCATGATTTCAGAGATTGAGTGTGCATGTGTAGAGGAGAGGGCGGTTTGAACTTTTGCCACAACTCAATGCAAATTCATCTGGCAACACATTGCAGCGATCAATCCAATACACACATAAGTGCACATTCCTGGCAGATTACTTTGCAACGTGAACAGGGTGCCGCTCAATCGTCCATACAGGGCCATTAAACGATTGTTGCGGTGATAACTTTTCTGAGCTGTAAAATTATATCTCACCACTGCAGTGTTGTGATAAGCCTTCAAACTCTTGAATCTATTGGCCAAACGGGCCGCCCTGGATCGTACCTCGTCGTCTCACCTGTACCTGAAGCAACATGCCCACCCCAAACTGAACCGCTTGCACATGAATTTTTACCCACAGTGCTGTATTTGGTCTGAATTTCCAGTATGTAAATTGAAGGGGAATCACAAACACACTCACTCACCTGTGGTACTGGGTCTGGAGGAACTGAAACTCCTCCTTGATCCGGTCCAAAGTTTCTGGGTAGGTTAGTTTCAGTGACTGGGGCGTCCCCGATGCCGCTGCCGCTGCTGCCGCTGCAGCTGCCACCACTGAGGCAGAGGACCCCGGGGGTGGCTGCAGAGGTGCCTGTGAAGAAAGGTGGCAGCAGATTCAGGGATTTGTCTCAGAGTATAAGTACAGGAAATTCTTGACATGTAAACAGAATTGTGGTAAAATCCAAATGGCTGAGTAATTTTCTGCAAACTCAGAAATATGCACAATATCTGCACATGCACATCAGCATGTTGGTGTGTAACTATTGTGAGGGGCTGTCTGTTACAGAGACACGGTCATCGCTAGCAGGGCCAGATGTGAATGCAGCATCAAGATGTGAACGGGAGGGCAGGGAGGCACAAGAGCTTCTTAGCCAAATGAGCACACTTTGTTTAATTGCAAGTCTGAGTAGAAGAAAAAAAATAAAAGAGACAAGTGAGGGGTGGGGGGGCAATCATGGCCGAAGACCCCTCCCAAGCCTGCTGCTTTAGTCTCCAGTCTCTGCAGGGTTCAGAGCAATTAGGAGACTACAACCATAGGGGTAATGCTGCAGGACAGGCAGACAAAAGGGGGCTGAGAGCCGGACTAGGAGGGTGGCGGGGGCTGTCCGTCTGTCAGTCTATTTGGCTCTCTGTCAAAATAACACAGCGAAGAGGCCAACGGGGGCCCTGGACGACCGGCTTACAATCTTCACGATGGTCAAGTATGACAGTGAGGTTAAGTGATCGGAATATTCTGTGATTTTCGTGCAGGAATGTGCAGTTGGGTGTTTATTTGGCTCTGTTAGCTTATTAAAAAGGGCCAAAGTCTTGTCACTGATTCAAACAGTTTTTGCTCTTTTTTTTGGGAGGTGTGAAGAAAGAGGAAAGATTGTGGGAGGACATAGTTCGATTCTATGCCAAGTAATATTGCTTGATCTGATAACAACCCCAAATAGCTGAGAATATTAGCTAACATTTTATAAAGCCAGATTTCTGGTGACTTTTTAACCATACAGATCAGGTTTAAATTTTTTTTTTTTTTTACAGACTTGTAACATTTCCTGATACATTTTACATTCGTGTGAGAGCGTTGTGTTATTCCGGCAGACTGCAGACTTGCCAATCAGTGCCACACACTGTGTGAGTTTGCCCCGCTGTAACATCTTACCCCAGGAGGGTAAATCATTTTTCTCAAATGTGCATCCGTACCCGGTAGTCATGTAGCTTTGCCTGCCTTTGTCTGACAGTCTGGGGATATATTATAGTGTTCTCAGCTTCCTTGTGCAACTTTAAATAAATATAAGTCAAGAAATGTAGCTCTCCATCTTTCAGACCTTCGTCCTTGCCGGTATGTGGAGTATGGAGAGATTATATTTGTATGTTGTGAAGAACTAAACTAACCAGACCGGACAGTGGAATAGTAGAGCAGTTTTCTCCCCATTTCTTTTGGTTCCTCTTTAAAGTATTTCTTCCATTTTCCACCTAGATCTGGGTTCCCTTTTCTTTTATGTCTGATGCAATAATTTCCCATGACAGCTACTACGGAGACTTTTAGCCATCATAGTGTTCAGTCAGTGGAGCGCAATCAGCTTTAAGGCTACCAGGCTCAAAACTTCTGAGAATCCCTCTGTATAAGATGATTTTGTGAATTCATATTGAACAAATAATCACGCAGAAGGACACAATGCTAAAAAGTATGCTGCCCCCCCCCACTTCCAGGGGGAACCCAGAAAACATCTGCCCATTCCTGCAGCTCAAACCAGCCAACAAGCCGAGTTCAAAGACAGTAGGCACACATGTGGGTAGCCCTGAATGACAGCAGTAATGATTAATTTGGATTAAAATAAAACACACATCTCGCATGTTGACGTCCTTACACATCGGCGATGTCTGTCATGCATTAATGATGTTTAATGAACAAGTTAATCACAACATCACTCAACTCTAAAGCCAAAAAGAATGCCAGGGGGAGTGTTTGAAAGATGTTCAAGGCATTTGGATGTTGGCATGACAAGAGCAGAGCGTGCCAGTTACCACAGTCCGTGTGTGTGTGTGTGTGTGTGTAAGGAAAGATGCACATCCACATGTGTGCAGATAAGTGACGGCGTCACATGTGCCGTCAGGGAGGAAGAGACCGAAAAGAAAATGTGTTTCAGCAGGTGAAACACGGGAAGTGTGTGTGAAGAGAGGAAGAGGAGAAGGAAGAAGTGAAATGACAGAAGAGAAAATGGAAAGAGAGAAAGGGAACGCAAGAGAGGAAAGAAAAAGAAAGAAGGAGAAAGAAGATAGGAGAGGGGCTGTGGCCTCATTGTTCCTCTTTCTAACAAGCTGCTCTCAATCTGTCGGCCAGATCCCCCTCCTAGAGCACAGACAGCCACACACACACACACACCCCTTTTTCCCTTACACAAAAACCCACCATTACACACATACACACAAGCGAACGCGCGCACACACACACACACCCTCACGTCTTGCGCGCACATACGCACTCCCCTTTTTCTCACACAAAAACCCATAATTAAACACACACACTCGCACAGCCTCATCTCTTTCACACAACGCACACACAGAGCAATTACTCTTCACGGGTGGAAAAAAAAAAGAGCACCAAGGCCATTTTATAGGAGGATGGAAGGAGGAAGAAAGAGGCGACTATCCTTTTCTCTCCTTTTTATCACCCCCCCCCTCCTCTCTCTGTCTCTCCCCCTTCCCCTTTCTCCTTCTCAACATTTTTCGTGGTTTTCTTTTTTAACACCGCCATGTCTCTCGAGGACAGGTAAGAGGAGAGCGAGCATCTTCCTCAGAAATGGAGGCGTGGTTGTGGCCAGAGAGAGTTGGTCTATTTTCTGATTTTCTCAAGAGATTTTTTTTGGGGCGGTTTCCGCTGTCTCTCTCTGCTGGCTCAGCCACTCTGGACCTTACGCACGACTCCAGTCTGCTGGTTAGGTTTGTTATGATGATTCACACCAGACTAGACTGAACACATGTGACCGATGCAGTCTCTGAAACACAGGAAAATCATAGATCCCGTCCCCAGCATTCATAATCCCTACTCCTCCTGTGATCCGCTGCTATTAGTCTTTCTGATCTGGCAAACAGCTGAGCGGGCTTTAAAATAAAAAGTCAGGTCATCAAGCTGACCTGAGGACCTCGGGGAAAGGATCTAGGGCTGGGAGCTTCACCTGATAATCCTACACTCTGTTATTCCCTCCCTCTCGGCCGTGTCCTGGCTCGAAGGCAAACAAGAGACATGCTGTCTGCCCTTGAACAAAGCTTACATAGACTGAAAATCGCTGTTACACAATTACAGGCTAGATCTTTCTGTGGCTCGTACAGTCGTAAAGTCAGGTTCTGTAATACAGAGGAAAGACTGCGTGAGGTTGGAAGGCATGCACTTCTCTCTGATGTGATTAGAGATGATCTGATTACTCATCTGTTTAGATAAATCAGTGGGGAGGTGTTTATAGGCCCCGAGCAGCCCAGCGTCGTTACCGGCGTCGCTGTGATATGTTCCGTTCCAGAAAGCCAGCTGAGAAAACTACGGGCTAACGTTAAGGGTTTAAGGCCACCTATCGCATGAGGGAAAACCCAGATCTGACCCCGTCACATCAGATGCAAAAGGTGTGCGCACACACGCTCGCACTAATCTCTCTCTCTTAGCCCTGGAAGGCCTAAGTCAATTGCAATGATTAAATGAGGACCTGGTGATGAGGGGATGAGAGAGACGGAGTGTGAACGAGTCATTTATGGGAATAGAAATGATTTAAATCAGACCTCACATCCCGTCAGTGGGATAGGATAGGAAACAATCCAATAAGGTGGTTTTATACATGCTAACGGAACAGCAGTCACTGCACCAGCAGGTCTGCAACATAACGGACCAGGTTATATGCTCTGCACGTGCATTATATCCAAGGTCACATGCAACAAAACCCAGGAATGCAAATACAGGTAGACAAACAAATATATGCACATAAAAAATGTTAAATGCACATAATAAATTCTGACGTGAAGGGACCATTAACCGCGTGGCATTCCCTGAATGAAATCATTCCTGTTTTCATTTGAGTTACCTCTAATTACACCGCAAGCAACAAACCACCATGACCTCATATCCTTGCTCTAACCCCCCACCCTCGAAAAAACATGTGTGCGTGCGCACACACACACACACACAGATGAGACTACACGCCCACACATGCCCACTACAAACACTAAGTGGATGTGTGCACGACGCAGTTCTCCACAAGTATTTACAAGCACACATGCACTTTATTGTATTCGCACATGACCGTAGCGCCTACGTCAATATCGCTGGGAATCCGCAAGATGTGTCCCACTCCTCTTCGCTAGCCACACTGACCCACAGTGATACATAATTTGCTAATGGAGCTGAAATGAGGCCATCAATGTTATGATGTGGTTATGTGACCTTAGGAATATTAGGTTCACAAAAAGAAACACCCTTCTTTGTACCACTGCAGGGGATGGGGGGGGGGGGGGGGGGGGGGGGGCAGATTTTACTTGGATGACCTCTTGCATTCTCCTTCCTTTCTTTTGCGCTTTCCACAACTGAAAATGCAGATTTCACACGTGGCATCGAAGTAAAAAGACAAGACTCTTCCAAGTTCTTTTATACACAAAGCTCCCACTTCTTTGTAATGAGTGGCTGCCATGTTCTTGTTTCTTTTCGACCATATTGTGTTCCTCATTACAAATCCTGCATGCTGATTGTGCTCGGATTTTGCCAGAGAATCCAGTTTATACCGGACTTCCACTGGTCGCAAAAAGTTTGAATTTAACTTAAAATTTATAAATATTATATTTATATGAAATAGAGTCTGCAGCATTGCTACGGGCTCCGTGAGGCTGTACTCGTGCATAGCGCTTTGAGGTGAATGCTAGCAATGACGTGCCAGTGCTAATGTTTATCGTGTTAATCATTTTGGTTCAGCCGTACCAATTAGCATAAGTAAGACTGAGGTATTTGGTCATAAACCAAAAATGATTGTTTGACCCGGTTATAGTGCTAAATGAAAAGTCAGGGGGTCACAACAATGACTAAACTCGTCCTGAGGGAGACATGAATGTCTGACGAATTTTATGCCAATCCAGTTACAGCATCTCAAAACCACATGTGAACCTCCTGGTGGTGCTTACGGAGGTCATCAAGAAAGTCAGTCGGATTTATCCTCTGGGAAGCATGAATGTCTGTACAAACATCCATTTCAAGCCAGCCAATAGTTTTGGATATATTTCAGTCCAGACTGACGAGCTATGCTGCTAACGTGGCTAAAAAAAACAAACTGTAAAATGTTTAGATTATTATTTGTTCCATCGGAGCTGGATCTCTCATCTGTCTCCTTAAACTGGGAAGATGCTGTGCTGCTGCCTCCCTTCATCTAGCTCTGCCCATTAGTCAAGCCACTAATTACACTGCTTACCCACAGAGTCGATCATCAGAGTAAACACCCACCAAGCTCTCCCTCTCTTTCCCTCTCTCATCCGACTACCACCAAGGATGTAGTGACAGTAGGTCTGACCCAGAATAGCATTCCTGAATGTGTATCCACCCACGCGAGCCTAAAAAACACACCTTCCCATCTCCGAGGGCCGTGAAATATGTCAATACACTGTCCTTTCTCGTGAGCTTCAAATTATTCGAGCATGACTGTCAACGCTCGTCGGTGATTTACATTGTTAAAGCAGCTTGCAGTGGGGAAGAAAAGATACAGGTTCATCCCCCCCACCATACATCAAGTGGCTATCTGCTTGGCTGTGTGCTGGAGAAACGTGCTGGTAATCTCTCAATGATTCCTGCACTTAGAGGGGAGGGGCTGCCAGGCACCTGTTTCATTAGCGCCACACATCTTTCTTTCTCAGCCGCCCCCCCCCACCACCCCACCCCTTCACCACCTCCTCATTCCTCTCTCCTTCCTCCCGCAAGCCTCGTTATTCAAATTTCCCTGCTGTCAGCCCACATTAGCGAAGCGCCACAGTTTGCCTGTCAGCTGGCTTAATTGCTGGAGGTGCCTTCTTTTATTAGGTAACCCCCTCCGCTCGTTTGTTCCTTCCACCGAGACGCACCTCCACAACAGCTTGTGTAAACCTGAGATCCCTTCAGCCTCTTTTCCTTCATTTTCTTTCTCTCTCGCTGTCTCGCTCTCTCTCTCTCCCATCTAATCGGTGGCTGAGCAAAGCAGGCCGGCTCCTGATCGATAGCCACACTCTCACCGCTGGACAACAGTGGTGATAAAGAGCTAAAAGCATGCTAGGACTCGGGAAGTAGAGGCTTGCTTTATGCTAGCTCTGAGGACAGAGAGGAGAAGGCCTCATCTCATTTTAGTCACTCATTCTAAGTACTCTCCTCGCCACAGTCCGTCTCCTACCTGACCTTATACATCTTCGCTGACTAGCTATTTCTTTAGAAAGAGCGCCTCCTTGAAGGGGATGGGATAAGTAGAGATAGGGGGACACACAGATCAAGATTTGTGCCATGACCATTTGAAAACGCATTTTCTTTTCCTCAATAATGAATTTCATTTCTTGATTTTATCATATGGCCCCCAAATTCCTCAAAGGCCCTACCAGCTTAGTGTTGATTCCAGTTTCGAGACTCAACTGTGAACCGAGTTAGTCTGCATGGCGTGACGTGAAGCCACCACGTCACACCATGTTTGCACCTGAACATCAGCTAGATGCATGAACAATGGCACTCAGCCACTGTTTGGTAGTTAACGTTTAAAATATAATATGGCATTGGATGCTAGATACATATTTAACCAATTTAACGACTTAGGTGACACTAACGTATTAGATAACAGAAAGAGTCTGAAGTACTGCAGTCCATGGGAACTGTGCTAAATAAAATTAGCCTAGCTTTTCAAGACCAGCAAGCACAACAACTAGTCATGAGCAAATCCAGATGGACTGTATCGTCTAATCAAATGCACAGTGTGCTGTGTCGACCGTGTGTAACTATACTGCGTATAGTAGCCAAAACTGAATTGAACGAGGAAAGATCTAATGAATGTTTACAATGGACGGTTTGGGTAGCAACCACATTGGTGGGTTAGATAACATGGCAAACATGATGACGTGTTATAAACCTGTGTGACCACCTCTTAGATTAGAAAACATTGTGAACAATGGGCAAAACTACTAAAACTGAACCAAGGTCCACCCTCATTAGTAGCCTCTTACACCCCTCCCCCAGCCCAGGGTATTGTTCACGATGGAATGGCTGGTAGAGTGTTGTTGTATATTACGATCAGGCTTGTTGTGACCTTTAAGACGCCTGGGTGTATTTGATCACTCGCTGATAATATTATCTCCCACAGATCAAGTGTACGTTGGCAACAGAAAGTCTTTAAATCTTATTTCTGCCCCAAAGCAAACAGACACAACAAACCTGCTAATGCCACCATCTTGTCTTTTTAAATGTAGTTTGTCTTAGTTTTGTGTTGTTTCCAGTTGGCCATAGGTGTGGAGAGTATGTTAACATTTAGTATTATTATTGGACAAAAAAAACATTGTTAGTTTCTGGTTTGAATATAATTCCATGTTCAGCTTTGACGCTTTCTCCTTCTTTATCAATTTCTGTCTGTCTGCAGTGTAGCCTTGTGTGTTTCTGTCACTGTGGCAGATTTGAAAGAACATTAAGGATTAAAAAGACAGCCAGCAACGCCCGCCATGTCCCACACACTTCTCAGCTAGTCTACTTTACTTGGCAAAATCCCAAAATCATCTGGGTGCATACGAGGGCCTGAAGCATTTTCAAGAACATTTCTATGTCGTGTTTATGTCATGTGGACGCCACATCGTCATTACATCTGTTTACATAATTGGAGTTTTAACTGTGGTGAGGAGGAGTTCAGCTTAAGTATGTACAGCATCCAGTCAGGAAAATTATTTAGTCATAATATATGTGCAAGATGGGTGATTAAAAAATACAGAAGAAGTGATGTAAAGCTGTTTGTATGATGCAGTTAACACTACTGAAAGTACACTTATGAGCACGTATGCGCTCTCTAACAGTCATATTTTACATGAACAATCATGAAAGAAGATCTGTTGCAAGACATGCCGGTTAAGTTACACGCTAGAAGCCACAAACTCTTGTTTTGGAATCTGAAAATGCACAAAATTCTTGATTTTTTGCTAAAAAAAATAACTATATATCAGTTAATGTGGGTCACGCATTTATGTAATATATGGGTCACATCCTTCACAGCGGAGAAGTAGCCGGTGATGACAGGTTACTGCCAGCACAGCATTTCAGAGATTAAACAGTTTGCCAGGTTGAGTGGCCCTTCACTCCGAGGTGCAAACAAGAGCTACCGATGGCCAGAGACTTTCTGAGAACGGGTGTCTCGCATGGTACTGCCGAGATCTGCGGAGGGCTGAAATGAAACGGGTCCGCTGGCCTAAACATTCCACCCAAGACCCGCCGCAGTCTGCTCCTCTCACCCTGGGACGCCTGCCCATACATTAAGATGTGGTTTGGAGCTCTCACAGGAACACAGCGAGGAGAGGCTGGATGAGAGGGATTGGGTTTACAGTGCAAACCACAGACCCACAGTCTGCCTCCTGCCCTGCCTTCCTGCAGTCAGCTATAGCCTACTGCATACACAGCTGCTGGTGTGTGAGTGATGTTTGTGTGGGTGCTATATGTTTGGGGAGGGAGGGGGGGCTCGCAGGATCCGTTTATCAGGAAGGAGGAACATGCTGAAACAAAAGTTGTGGAGACGTCTGAGCATCGCATGTGCTGTGAATGAATTTGGGAGTTTAATTAAAGTGGCTCACACTCTCACATTCACATAAAGTTATACATCACACCGCGCTTAATCTGGTTTCAATGCATTGGGATACGAATGTCAAAACACTGCCAGGGGTGGAATACAGGGTGGCGTGGCTGAGGGATGTAGATGAGGGTTAGGCAAATGAGCAGGTCTTAATTGATACTTCACACAGCTGGAGGACCAGTGTTTATGTATTTCAGTCGGCTCGAAAGCTCTCCACCTAAACTCGACTAAAACAAATTAAAGCCATGCGGCATGAATATCGCTCCTAACCTCACGGAGATCTGTCTCAAAACACAGATGGCATGCCAATTCCCTTTTTTTTTTTTTACATCCACATTACCGGCCGTTATGTGGAGGGCTTTTGGCAAAACTGGTTAGCTTCTTGAAAAAAGAAAAGCGGGCAGCTTTTAGTTTTCTATCCATCAAATCAGATCCCTGAACCACCCCCGATATGATTGAAAAGAAATAAAAAAGATTTTTTTTGAGGGGGGGGGGTGAGTGGCACTTGAGAAGGGCAGACCATTGAGTGAAGGTGTCAACAAGCCAAAGCTGACTCACCCCCACACACACCCCTCCTCTCCCTCTTCTTTCTAGCTCTCCCTCTCTCAGGGAGCCAGCGAGGAAGGGACAAACAAACACACACTTCATCATCTGGGTCAACTCCACAATAGTGTGGAAATAGAAGGAGGCTCCATGTTTCTAAACTGGTGGAGGAGGTGGAGGTGGTGGTGGTGGCCACCAAGGACATGAGATCCACACACAAAGACACTCGGCAAAGTTGGACGCTGTTTTAAAAAAGGTGGGCTTTGCCTCACTGGACCCCCACTGACAGCAAGCTGCCTGACCTTCATAAGACAAAGATTACACACGCGGGGGGGGGGGCTAATGTAAAGACAGCCAGCACGAGGAGAGCTCATAGAGGATCATATTTTCCCGGAAATGCACAATAAGGATGACAAAGACAGACAATTTGGGCTTGCACTTTTCCTCATTGAAAGGCTCGACACGGTTCAATATAAACCCGGTGCTTCATCTCACACTCGCTACATCCAATGGAGGTTCCGGTTATGAGACAATAACCTCGTTAAACGCGTGCAGACGGTTACACAGTACCGTAGCCTACTTACCGGTGGTCGGTTTTGAGGAAACATTGTAGCCGCCGACTTGCGTGTCTCCAACCGTGTGTCTTATGTTTTTATTTTCTCTCTTCTTCTTCTTCTTCTTTCTCCCGTTCGGGGCGGAAAGCTTCGTCGAGAAATACGAGCAGCCGATGTACTATTGTTGGTCTCAGAGAGGCATTTGGCCCGGTTTCAAAGGTAAAAGCAAAGCTAGTCTCGGCTCGCTCATTCCTCGCTTCAAGACTCCTTTGTTCTGGGTTATATCCCCAACCCCAAAACCGCACCGCGCTCGACGCGTAGTAAAGGAGGACGAGGAGGGGAAGAGGAGAGGAGGAACACCCGGTCCGAGGGACGCGTTTCTTCCAAGTCCTCCAACTTCGCCGCTTCCAACAATTACGGTATCGCAATCGGTTTCTCTCCCCGGTATCTCGTCGCCGTCTGTAGCGTAAAGGCCAGAAAAAGAGAGAGAGAGAGGAGAGGAGGGGGGGAAATGTGGTTTTGCTTGTGGCTTCGGAGACGGACACACCACCGGCACATTCAATGCAGCCGCAGCCTCTTTTGTCTCGCTCGTTGGCCTGCACTCTTTTCACACAACACTCCCAGCCCCTCACTCCTCTCACTCCCCCCCTTCTCTGATCCTCAATGGGACATAACATATGAGTAGCTTTCTTTAAGGAGGGAGGGAGGGGGGAGACCCCCTCCACCCCCCTCACACTTTGTTTTATCAGAATTAATAACCTAATGATGGTTTGTTAATTTCTTTTTAACCCCCCCCACCTCACCTCCTCTTTAAAGTTGGAAACACTCATCACACAGTGCTGTTCTTCAAATAGCCTGATGATATTTGCAAAGAAACCTCTGCTGTTTTATTTATTTATGAATTATGTTTTTTTGTCTTGTTGTTGTTGCATTGTAATTAGCTTCATCCTCACATTGCCATGTAATTCAAAGTCTGTGCACGCAATTAAGACATTTTTAATTTCACAAAAAAAAAAAAATAAAGTCCGAACATTTCTTTGGAAAGACGCTTCAGAGGAAGTGTTCAGTGATTGAATGAAATCTCCACGTGGGGCTCGTCCTCGGCACGGTAAACACTGGTAAGAAGAGCCAATGGCTGTCGAGAACACCCACGTGGGGTGTGCTGACCGTTTGCTGATTGGAGGGTACAGGTAGCACAACGCTCCGCACGTCAATCAAAGCGGGCTACAACTGCTCGCTGAGGTTAACCCCTTCCTGGGCAGAGGGAGTGATTGAGGAGTTGTGTGGTGGCTGTATCAAGATTCAGTGGTTTTCCTTTTTCTTTCCCACAAACCGTCAATGCATTGAAAAATCTTACGCCCCCCCCCCCCCCCCCCCCCCCCCTCCCTCTCTCTCCGCCATCCTCCCCATTTCGTCCTTGTTGATGTGGAAATAAATAGACTTTGCCTCTTCTTCTGCATCATCCTGCTCATTTCTAGATGTCAGAAATTAATCATGACCACAGGGAGCTGACCGAACATTAAAAAAAAAAAAAAGAACAGATCTAAACAAGAGCCCCGAGAAGGCAGCAGAACCCGCAGAAATACAGGAACCATAATGCTGCAACGCTTGCATGGCCATATATTGAAAGTGCGCTTTGTTGTTACCTGGAAAAAAGGGTAATTATTCTGTAGACGAAGGTAGAAATGGTGGAAAAATTGGTATTCTGGTGGCACGACCCCTTTGGCAGGGCTCATAATTAGAGAGAGAGATATTGAAAAAGCAATTTCTGACAGTGGAAATCACAACCTGCCAGAGGTGGAGTTGGAAAATATAGATGGGTGTGTGTGTTTTGTGAGAGTATATATATATGTGTGTGTGCATGTGTGTGTGTGTGTGTGTGTGTGTGTGTGTGTGTGTGAAAGAGACAGAGAGAGGAAAGGCAGAAGGGGGAGGGAGGGAGGGAGGAAGAGAATAAAGGATGAAGGACAGCAGGGGGGATGCTGAGAAAGACGAGCCAGTAGGAGGCTTAGAGATTGAATGAGAGGGAGAGCGCACACACGGGTGATGAAAAAAAAAAAAGTGTACGTGTGTGTGCGCGTGCGATATTGTGCGTGCGTGCGTGTGTGTGTTGAGCAGACAAGTGAGGGAATGAAAAAGAGAGAAGGGTGAGGGGAGCAAGTGGAGAGAGTGAAGAGGGAAGGAGAGAAAGAGGGGAAGGGAGAGAGAAAGAAAGATTTTATTGCCATTTTTTTCCCATGAATTTTAATGCACAGCACTGGTCTCCCTCCCGGATTCTGGGATCACATTTATTAGAAAAAAAAAAAAAAAAAGTCATGAGGAATGCAGTGCTTTGCAGTCTGCTGCTGCACAGGGAGATGTTTCATGTTAGTGTGTGTGTGTGTGTGTTGTGGGAGTGCTTGCTGGGCTGGGCGGCGGGGTTGGGGGTGCACAGGATGTATGAGTCTGCGTTGCGTTGTGCTGGGGGGAGGCATAATAATATAGATGATAGAAAATGATAAGTGAAGGACACATATTATTGCTATTGGCAGGTCAGATGAAGGAGTGTGCTAGGTGTGTGTGTGTGTGTGTGTTGGCCGAACTCCAGTGTTTAAATACACCAACTTCACAGTGCCCTTCTCTCCTCCGCAGAGACTCAGAGCAACAGGACATCAAAGTGTCCCCACAATGGGACGAGACACAATAGTCCTAATGCTACCGGAGCTTTCGGTTTCAGCTCGGTCGTGTGAGGTATTACGATGCAGTCATGTCAAACGCATGTATGCTGAGTGCAACTAAACACATAAACACACCTGTCTCAGAGGGCACGGCAGCGGAAAAACGCCCAAGGCGGCAGCAGCATCTCCTTAAAACCTCAACTTAATGTAAGGAACAAAACAACAGTGTCGAACCACCAATTATCCATACAGTGGGCAAATTATTGCTGAGCAGCAAAACATCAGGGAGGGAGTGGTCCCCAAATAAGTAGATGTAAACAAGTTTGCTTCCCACGAAACTTCAGAGATAACTTCATTCCTTTGTGGTTGCCAACAGCAATATCAGTGTCAAACTGTGCCTATGATATATTAAGACTAAATGATGCCCCAATAACATCAGGAAAGGTCTAACGAGCAGGCGTTCGGTCATGAAGATGAACTATTGTGTCTTTCCTTTTGTTCACTGCAAGTCAGCACGATGAGTTCGGATCAATAAGCTTCACTCGTCCGGTGATTGCTGGATTGTGCGCTAAAATCCTACTAAGTACAGAGTGCGGTAACTCTAAAAATCAAACTCAAAAGAAAGAAAATCCACTCAAACGCCAGAAGGAATTACAATATATGTGACACAGCGTGTATTTATTTGCTCCTTCTTGTTGTGTGGTCGAGTGTTCTGGTGATGAAAGGGCCAAATCTAGATGATCTCATGTCACTTCAGTAGTATTTCCACTAGAGCCATTTGGACAATTGATTTCTGAAAAATACAATTCAATTCAGTTTTATTTATGTAGCGCCAATTCGTGACAAAATGTTCGGCTATATAAAACATCAATGGTTTTTGGATGCAGTCCTTCAGAATCAAAGACCTTCTATCCAGACCTACAATTTTGCAACGATCACACTGGTAGGAGACTGTAGAAATCACAGCAGGGAAACCATTTTCTCCACTGGCAGTAAAAAGCCTCTACAAACCAGAATGCACTGGAGCTACATTTTTTCTTGACAAGCAAAAGCTGAAGTTCCCCTATTTTTATCTTACTCGTGCGCAGCAGACGTACTTGTACACGAACGCAACAAGTTCATGAACAGATCTCTAAGCAGTCGAATCAGCTAAATCAAAACATTATATTTAATTTGAAACTGAGCCCTGAAATACAAATCAACGACCTCTGGAGGCCAGTTAAAGAGAGGATTTTATCTTCAGTTCAACTTGTAGTCTGACTCCGGCATCCCATGGGAAAAAGGATGATATGTGAGGAAGGTGCTTCGCTTCAGGTCATAAACTTTTGGTTTTGTGGTGTCCCTGTTTGCTCCCCACCCTTCCCGGCCTTACCGACTCTCCCCAATTTCCCCAGTGCCTTTGCAATAGGGTCGAGAATGGCTCCTGCCCAGCGTGGGCTTGAGTGACAGGAAGACAAGGCCACAGTGTTGTCATGTCGCCCCCACCCCCACCTCATTTTGCCCCCACTCCTTCCCTGTCCCTCATCAGACAAGCTGGGTGTCAGCGCAGAGACGGAGCAGTGATTTATTGGTCTCTACTCCTCTGGGGTACCCACCCCCACCCCTCCTCTTCTAACACACCCACTTCCCACACACACACACACACACACACACAACCTCAACCTCTTCCCTCCTCCTCCGCACTCTCTCCACCACCCACCATTTTTCCCACCCCCCACCCCACTCTGTCCCCAGTCTCCCCTCCACATACCCCCCCCCCCCCCCATCCATCCCCTCCCCTTCTGTCCTCTCCTGCTGCATGGCCCCTGGGGGAAAGAAGGGGTAATGACCCACATCAGCAGCAGCTATGCTCACATGCACACACACACACACACACGCATACATGTTGTCACACTCACACACACACCTCGTCTCCTCCTTGCAGGCAGATACAAATAAATACCCTCTGTGGCACACATACGCCCACGTATGCACACATAAAACAGACGCTGACACATTTATGCCCACAGGCATGTGTATCTGGGAATTCCAGTGCTGTGCCGTAACAATGTTTCTCCGCTCAAAAAGTCTCCTCCAGTACTCGAACCACATAATACAACACTGAAATGATCAATACTGAACC
The DNA here is from genome assembly GCA_023373845.1 of Nibea coibor. Classification (NCBI taxonomy): domain Eukaryota; kingdom Metazoa; phylum Chordata; class Actinopteri; family Sciaenidae; genus Nibea; species Nibea coibor. The sequence goes on from CM041718.1 coordinate 16,003,729, forward strand.
ATCCACTTCTATGGTATTCGCTAAATAGTTTTTCCTTTCAGTAAAGAGGACCCTGTTTTCATCATAACTTGTCGTAACCTCAGAAGGAGGAATGTACACCTCTCTGTTTTACTGACTTTTTTTTTTTCTTAATAAATCAGAACAATGGGATGATTTGTGTCTCTCTCCAGTGAAGGGGAATGCGATCTCCTATTGACTTTCCAAATGTCTGTGAATGCACCAGCTTGCACAATTTGGCCATCAAATCCAAAATGCACCGAACGCTCACTGAGGTAATAATGAAGCGAGAGAGAAAACAGAGTTTCCTCGTGGTGTCTCGTTGCAAAAAACAAAACTTCACACGTGCCAGCCGGATTCAAGGTCAATGCAACGGTTCATATTCTCATATTCTGCAGCTTTTTAAGGCCGAGTGAGAAAAGAACATCCCTTCAGTGGCTGATTTTGAATTCAGGCAGACGATCCACACTGAAGGGAGAGTGAAGAGGTTAAATCTGAGCATTGACTTGCAAATGCTACTGACAGCACTCTAGTGTGCTGTCACTCACACACCGAGAGATGCTCTCCAAAAAGTATGCAGTTCCTGCCACAGGTTTCCACTTTACATGAGTGTTGGCAGACTGGAGAGTGCAGGTCAGGTGTTAATTTGTGTGTTAAAACATGAAGGAGAATACATAAATTAGTTTTTTTTTTCATGCAGAGGAGCATAAACGACGAGTGCTGAATGTGTGTTGACAGTCCACCTCCAAAATCGGGGCATAATTAACAAATGACAGTACACAACTTATATTCATGATTGAAAAAATGACTCTGGAGTTATAGAACCGTCCTGAAAGATTAATATGTATTAGCCACATTTGTAAAGAGCTAGATCTTAAATAATGGAATAACTTAATTGTTGATGCTGGATATAAGCAGTAAACAGTAAATGTAATGATGCCTTCCAGACAAAATCTCATATTCAAACTCAAATACTGTGTCGATGCAGTCAGTCTCTTGTGGGGTTTTTTTTTTAACCAGTGGACATCCAGGCTAGAACACTGCATTATACTGCCACCTGCTGTTCAATGCAAACATTGCAGCCATATTAAACTGAATTAGGCTGGCAGGATGCATGTGCAGTCTATTTTTATCCTTTGATAGTCATTCTGCAATACAGTTTTTTAAGAAAAGTCAACACCATATGATAACAGTGGTGATGAAGTTTTAAATACTCACCAGCTGAGATGAACTGGTTCTGTCTGTCAGACTACTTCTCATGAGGAAATTACCGGCTGCTCAGCAAAAAGTCCAAGAAAATCCTCTGCATCAGCTTTGCCTGCAGATGATTTAAATATTTAATATCCACCTGTCATTCTCTCACCTGTCAAGACTTTCTGCAATTAAGGGAAAATATTGAACTAGAGGCACGCTGCTGTACTGCATGGAGACGCCATTACCCGACTGCAGCCTGCAATTATGGATTTGCACCACAGAGTGTCGCCATTCCACTGCAAAATGCCGAGATGTCAGAAGATTCAAGCATCAGCAGTCCTCTCCCTAAAACTCATAGCTACCGTGCATGTGTGTATGCTTAGTCAACACACACAGGGGCTTTACATTAAATCTGTGATTATGATCCTCATAGCTGTTTTCACAAAGACAAAGTCTGCCACGAGATTTACAAAATCGTTATTCAGCAATTATGGCAGTAAAAATAGAATAAAATCTTGATTTGCTCCCTCACTGGTACCTTTCACCCATATTGTGCCTGCGCAGAGAGATATATATACCCTGAATTTAAATGGAAGGCTCAAAATGATTGATATAACTCTTACAACCCCCAGAAGATCAGTCTGTAGGGATTTGGCTGGGGAACTGTAAAGGCCAGGTTCAAGCCCAGAATGGACCAAAGTATGGAAGGTGGACTGATTGTACCTCATGGGCACAACTGAGGCGCCCTGAGCAAGGTAATCCGAGTCCCTAACCGCTCCCATGGTACAGCTCTGTGTGGTTGGGTGGAAAATGGATTTCCTCCATAAAGTATCTATTCTTCTCTTCTTTGTTCTAATAGTTTCACATATTCACACAAAATTTTTATTTACTTGTAACATTCAAAGCTGCATTTTGTAAACTTGTAATTTACTGTCTCCTCTCGCGATGATAAGATGGTAAATGGTAAGACTGTCTTTAAAAAAATAATGAAATTGTTGTTCAAAGCTTATCATGACGTCATGTCATCAATACCAAACCTTCAATTTCATGTCCATATCTTATTTTCTTTTTCTTCTTTTGCAGTGTTAACTCTTCTGCAGAGCAAGTGCATCATATTTTATTGAAAGATGATCACTAACAACAAAGTGACTAACAATTTCCTCGCATGAGTACACGAGTAAATGTATTTCATGCTTTCTAACAATGCAGAAGGTCTAGGTGGTGAAGAGTCTGCGTCCTTTATGGTTGATTTGCTTCCTGTTTTTTACCCTCTTATATTCTGGGTTTCTTTTTCGCTTCCAGTGAAGCAGCGTCTCATGAGATCAAACCTCAGAAAATCTTTTAGTGATACTGAGTCTTTGAAGCCATAATGTCTACCTCATGGCAGTCCGAGAAAGCAAAACTTTAAATATTATATGATACATGTAAATGTAATCAGAGAACCTTCTTATTATTGAGGTAAGTGCAGGTGTTTCTTTTGTCCCTTTCCTGCTCGAGGCCTTTTTAGTGAGAAATTTCACCGCTTCAGACGTTCATTGAATTTTAGTAATATGAACCAGCTTCTCCTTCTGCATGTAGACAACATTTTCCCTTCTTTCATCGACTATTCCCTCCCGATCTGCAGAATTCTGGCATGGGAAGGCATCTTGTATTTTCCAAGGGGAAGACCAGCTGACTGTTGTGAGCAGACCTGGGCCTCCCGCTTCCTCTTGTGGGCCTTCTCTCTTTGCTGCAGCTAAATGGACAACAGTTACATAAGAAGAGAAATGCCAATTAAAACCTGTTGTGGTAAAGATCAAAGCTCGATTATTGACTGATTTAATGTTGTTTATGGCGAGAATTAGATGCGTTCCAAGAGTCAGACGCCAGATCCATGTGTAGAGGGATCCTGACTCTGAATCTGACACTATTGTGCTAATAGATCATTTTGACGAGAATCCAGCGAGCGTGTAGAAAGAAACTTTAGGGGGCCTGAAGCAATTTCCTGCACAGCTATGGGATTTATTATCAACACAAAAATATGTCAAAACAAAGACAGTGCACATTTGGAGCAACTATGTAGACAGACCTGTTAAATGACAAGTTCAGATTGATATACAACACCCTTATACCCCACTGGGCTTGAGCGACTGTGTGCTCAATGTAACTGATTTAGTAACTAGTCAGACTGCTTAGTTTGGGTTCCACAAAAAGGTAGTTAAAGTGTCATTTAAGAAAATATGTTGGTATTTGTGAATTACCATCTCTAAACTGTACAAACGCTGACTTAGAGGCTTTGAATCGCGTGATGGGTTAAATCCACACACGCGTGTTATGCTAGGCCTGCATCTCCTCTCTGGCCCCATAAGATAATACATAACTCTCTGTAATCTAAATCTGGAAACTTAAACATAACAGAACAGCATTATAAAAATGTCTGGGGATTCAATACTGTAACCTAGCTGTGTGAGAGACACATATCATCCCTGGTTGATGAGTTGGGTGGTCTCAGCGTGAGACCACGCATGAGTGCTTTACAGTCACCGTCACTGTATATTATTTTCTTGTGTAAACGTACGACAGAAACAAAACTCCACTTTTCCTGATTATCGTTTGTGAGCATTAATAACTGCAGCCTGTATTCATCCACGTGGCCTCCTACACGCTGCTGCTCCCTTTGGAATGACATCATTCCAGCCTGAAACAGGACCTTGGGCTGTTTCCCAACAGAGGCCCTGTCACACATGGCCTGCAGTGACTTACCTGAGATTTGTTTACCTATCGGTGTCGCTACTATTCCACAGCGGGACACATTTTCCCCACAATCATAAATCTATAAAGTCCTGCATGACTTGAAGGGTCGAGGGGGGGCTGGAGCTGCTGGCTATGGTGAGGTGTGTGTGTGTGTGTGTGCATAAATATATAAATATATAAATCCCTCATCAGGGTCACTGGTGGTAGTGGTGAGGATGGCCAGCGGCCAGATAAGCTGCTTCTGCTCTCTGCCTCTCTCCCTAAGGCAGCCTGAAAGAAATGTGGCATTATCCGACGAGGCCCCTACAGCTGGGCCCCTGAGCACAGAGCTGCTGTCCAAGACAACATGCAAAGGCCAAGAGACTGGAGACTGGAAGCTGGAGACGATAGAGCTTTAGATACCTCCTCAGACTGTTTACGACCACCTCCACTACAGCCAAAAGTTGTTCCTGCCTCACTACCTTTCCCTCACTGCTTCTTTCTTTCCAGTAGGTCATTGCCAGTGAGAGTGAAAAGTCTGCAGGACAAACTGGCTGCAGAGGCATTCCTGAGTTCAAAGTAGATCGATCTCTTTAAAATGAAATACGTTTTGAGAGTGTGTCTTCATCACTCCAGCCAAGGGGTCCCTTCATCAGTTAGTCTCCAGCTGAATTCAAACTCTCTGTCTGAGACACAAAATTGAAAATTGCAAGAGACATGAATAATATAATACCCCCCATTACATAAATGGCAGATGGTAATATGGCCTAATGTTCAAAAATCTTTGCAGCAACTATTTACCCTGGCTCATTGTTCATCAGACACTAATATGATTTATTCAAATATGAGCATTGAGCAACTATTATCTGATTTGATAAATCTGACCTGATAAATAACGTTCATTTTCTTCTGCACTTATTTCTCTCTCAGTTTGCGCATTGATGAGCACATTAAAGAAAATATCCTTTGTTACAACGACGTCCTCATCCTCCCTTGGGGATGCTCAGGTGGTCCCAAGGCAGTAGCAGGGAGATGTAATCACTTTATCACGTCCAGGGTCTGTTCTGGGTTCTTCAAGAAGGGGAAACTTGTTTAAAATGCATGAGGGCTCCTTATAGAACCGGGAATAGTGTCTGCAGACCAGAGCTTGGTGGCCCAAGGAACTTGGCACGAATCAACACAGGACAATTACCTTATTGGCTCCCACACATGCAAAGTAAATTAAAAATTTGACTCGAAGGGTTAGAAATTAATTTAGCCATTTGTGCTTATCGTGGAATTAAGCTTTAGGTGCCTCACCCATGGACACTTGGGTAAGTGATGTTTACAGAGCTTTACTTCTAAAACACAACAGGCCCATGATTATAGAGCATACTTTCTGTGAATAATAAAAACATGACAATAAGGTGATTGTACGAATCAGTGTGATGTTTGCTCCCCAGTTTGTTCCCCAGAAATGTGCAAGGGAACTGGAGGTGAAGATTTACAGATTACATGCGGCTAATCTCTTCTTGTCATCGCTTATCATCACTTTGTGAGCAGCCAAGGATCTGTTGGATGAGTACTGCTCTAACCGAGAGCTGGGAACTAACCCATGATGAGTTCTGATTGGGATAAGATCAACATTTACACATAAGATAGATGGGTTATTATAACAAGGTGATTTAAAATAAAACTCCTTAATAATAAGGTCTCAGTATGACAGGGAGGTGGGCTCCAGCCGACAGGACTGTTGAAGCTCTGGTTGCATTTGTTGGTCACAGTGGAGGGTCCCACTGTGCTGTCACCAACTCGGTCTGCCATGTTAGAGTCATCATCATTGTTGCCAGACTACTGTTTCTCATCTCTCTGGATCTCAACCTCCCACGGCGTAGTGTAATTATGGTTGCCACCAAGTAAGCACTGCGGTGGAAAGGAAAAATGAATCACAGGCATACGTTCATTGAAAGGAAAGAAAAATGGGAATACATTTAATTTGATTAAATCTATGGATAAGTTCCTAAGGCTGAACAGCTGCAGGTATTTAGACTAGAAAACACTGAATGGAAAATAAATCCTATTTGTGTGTTAATTGTAAATGAAAAGGAAAATAGGATGCAGTCCAATAGGAACAAACTTCATGGTCCATTTAAATGTAAACAGTCTATATGGGAGCACTAACAGTGGAAAAATGTGCCGGGTATTTTGAAGGATGATGCCGCCTCACCATAAACATATATACCTTCATAAATAACCGTCGCGGTGATGGTTTCCTGTCAATATTAATGCACAAATTGAAATGGAAAGCTCGGAAAACAGGTATTTGGGCCCAAACTGATAAAATATGTAAGGTCAGCTGCAGCTGCCTTATTGAAATTCAGTCTATGTGGCTAACACACTGAACTCCAGCACGATTTCAAAACTCTGATCGTAAAATTATTCCTACAGCAGACTGAGGTTAGAGCAGACAATCCATGAGATTTGAGTCTTGTGGGCTTAATTATAAAATAACATATTCATACTGTTATTTCAAATTAGACAAGGCCGTGACACTGGCTGATGAACTTGCATTAATAATGTGTGTGAGTGTGAATGTTTATGTGTGGAATAGAAAAGGGGTTAATTAGTGTGCCTCTTTGCAGAAGCAATACTTTTGGCAATAGTGCAGGAAGACTACTGTCTATAATAGGAAGAGAAAAACAACAGAGACTAGCTGCTCATTTCTGGAGGCATTTTAATTGCTAGAATGCAGCGCCAAGCTAAAAATGTCTCCACTAGCCTCCAGCATGAGAAAGTAAGAGGAACTCCTCTCTGTAACACCTCTGAATCGATGCTGCAGAATAAGATTAATTGTCAGAATACTCTAAAATATAAGGCATTTACACGGTGCACTTAATAGAACCAGATCTATTACTTCTACTGCCATAAAAGCTGCAGTTGGAGGCCTCTCGCGCGGCACATCTGAGTCTAATCTGTGCAAATTCTTCTCTCCCGCGCTCACTTCATCACATGAGAACAGAAGACATGACTACACTGTGGTTTTCAGACTACACGGCTCAGCCAAAGGCCCCTCATGTCCTTACACACAGAGGGTCAGAAGCACCAGTAGTTCCTGAGGCTGCAGCACTGACTGAGTCACGCTGGGTGTGTGACTGTGAAATACTAAGTGACTTTCTCAGAGGCGGTTCCCCCCTTCGAGTGCTGAAAACGGGATGTAAACAGTTCCAGCTCAATGGAAGCCACAAAATAATAAAGTTAAATTTAACGCAGGTTGAAGAACAAGACCGTGCCTGTGCCTTTCATTTCTCCACTTCTAATCATGTAAACCAGCTCTCTTCTGTGTCTGTTTCACTTTTACACCCCGCTCCCCCCGGTTCACTTTGATTCTTATGTAGCTGCCTCTATACTCTCTTGGCCTGTCTGTCAGTTTCTAGTACAGGGACCTCACAGGGACAGTTTGAGTCTTAGGGCTCGCTGATTCAGTTGAATGTTACGCCTACTTGTTTCCATCCATCTAATGTGGACACTCTTACTCCGCCTTCAATCTAATGTCATTATATTATTGAATAGTTTTCTCTCTGACACAAACTGTTAACAAGGCCCGAGAGGAAGTGGAAGAGGCATTTACACAACATAAATCTGGGGATTTAAAAAAAAAAATATGCCAGAGATGACAAATTTCAGCTTGCATAGAGGGGGATTTCAAGGATCCTGCAATTTCTGGCTGCACCTCTGTCCGCACTCATTCCTGAGTCCTGTTTCTGCTCCTGAAATTTCAACTTGAAACCATATGGTCGTCACCCACAAGGGACACTGACCAAAGTGGGCTGAACGGCCAAGTATATAACATTCAGCGTTGTCTACCACAGCATCAAAATACTGGCAACCAAGTCTTTTCTGTCATGCTTTACTGCTTCCAGTGCTGAGGTTTTCTCAAAACCGCTCATCTCAAGAGCCACTTTTCACCAGGCCCTGGGTCATTCACAGAATACCATCCCTGTGGACCTGACCATTCATGATTTGTGATGGTTTCCAAGGAATTATCTATTTGCTGCGTTTATATCAATGCTTTTGTCAGCAGGTCAGACATATCACATTATTCTGATATAAAACCCAAAGGTACTTGCTCCAGATTTACCCTGCCATGAAAGATTTTTATCATTAAGTGTTCTGAACAATATTTCATGAATTTCCAAGGTTATTCGCAGCATGCTGATGGTTTAGTGACCAGTTACGGGGATAATGTAAATCCCCAGGAGGTGTCTGTCTACTTCAGGTAGAGTATCTATTTCACCTGCCTCATTAACCCCTCGGGCAGATACTACATTTGATGTATGTGCTAGATAATTCCCTTCAGATAGATAGTGTCTTACTATTTACAACTATACATACGCATGTACTGTTTAGCAAACTCAGAAATGCCCCGGTTACCATAGAGATCGTCTCTCATAATGTAACAAGGTACATTTACTTTTAGGCCTTAAGGATAATATATTCAGCGAGAATATATTATGCATCTCTGGAGAAATTAATGACAAAGCTATGAACTCACATACTGTAAATCACCCTGAAGAAGAAGAAGCTAAACGGCTAAGTAGCCATATAAATAAAATACCTTAACGTTTTCCATTCCCGGTTGTTTTGACACCACGGTAAAAAATAGCCCCCCGCACACACAACTTTCACAACGTGCAAGTGAGTAATATTGTGTTAAATTAAGGATGACAGTGGTTTTCAATACCACTGCCAACAAAACTCCCACAAATGTCCCCATGGGGCCAGTGTTTATTTCGTTATAAATATATGTGTGTTTTTTTTGTGGAGTGTTCCATTCTCTGGCCTGGATGCACTGCAGGCACCAGAAGAGCCTTGATTAACCCCTCCTGAATCCTCAGCACTTGATTTTAATTATTCATGTTGCAAAAAAAGCACACAAAAGTCACATCACGAGTCAGTGGCTTGACAGCATGTCTCCGGAGGTAACACTGTAAATCTACAGGCAATGCAGTCAACGAGAACACCAACTGCACGCTCTTAACATCGTACATCAACGTCTGAAGGAACTTTTCTTAGAAACGTTAACCTTGTCTGTCACTCTTCACTCCGTAGTACACAGCGTGTCAAAGCTCATGTTTTTGAAGGAGTGTGAATTCTAGGTGAATGTTGGCTGACAGCAATAAACTCATCATGCATCCAAAAGCTGGAAAAACTAACACAAGTCGAATTTGGTTTTACATTTCACCTGAATTAAGAAAATGCTGGTGAATTTACTTTAGTCTCCCACACACACACACACACACACATTGTAAAATGTTGCCTGCAGGAATGATGGAGTGAGCGGAGAAAGTAAATTCTCAAATTTACGACGTTAAAGGGTCACTTCACCCAAATTACACAAAAACATGTGTTCTGTGGATCAACCAGAGAAACACAGATGTTGGTTTTGGGAAGACTGCCTTTTTTTTTTTTTTTTTTTTTTACTTTTAGCACCACAGACTTAGTTTCATTGCAACAATCTTAAAGATGGATATCTCAGACTTGGGCTGATAAAAAAAAGTTTGTGCATGACAAAATAACACTAGATCTGTTATCAGGTCTGAGAACAGATGCTATATATCATCCTGGTCCCACTATGAAACAAACTAATCCTAAATCAAGTCAGTGGTGTCATCCCCGCCGTGATACACCAATTTCAAGTGTGTTGACCGTTTGACTTATGGGCTGGAGAAGTTCTAGTTGACATATATCCAATAAAAAATGCTTGCAATCAAGATGACAGTGATATTGCCAAGAACATCTTGAAATCTTGATGGTGCAATCATGTAATTTATTAGATTAAATTTCAAAGATTCCTTTCTGCAGGACACGTGTTTACCATCACTATCTATCAAACACTGTAGACATGAAATACGTGCTTGAAATCCTCGTATCAACCATTTAGAAAGTCTGCAATCATTAAATGTATAAATCAAAACCAATAATACAGAATGTGGATTATATCTTTATTTAAAATTCTCTGGTTTAGAGCCTATAGATATAATCTATATACAAAGAGCAAACATGAATCATAGCTACAAGTTGACATATAAACAGGAGATTGGCCAACCAGTGCCTACGTTAAGGCACTACACATGGAGCCACATCACCAGCTGAGAACCTTGGTTTCCATGAAACTGGAGGGGAATCAAACACCATGACGTTTCTACATCCTCATTTGGGCTATTAGTCTGGCTGCAGTAACACATGGATGATTTAGTTGTAGTCAGCAGGGGAGGGGGCCTGCCACAGCACTTCACCGCAACCAGTTCCAGCTGTTTCTTGTTATAAATCTGTGTTTTAAAAGTGCAGAAGACCCCAGGGACAGAGGTTCACCATGGGATACCCCACCCCACCTTCTAAAGTACCCAGCCTTTCTCCAGTCCCTGCTCAGCTTCAAGGCTTCACAATCACTACCAGGTGAGATTCTCTCTGTCTTCCTGTCTCCCCCCCTATCAGGTTTGTGGTCTGTCTGATCTGTTGTCAGTCCTCCGGGGGTCTGCATGCTGTACACGAACTGTACAGGAGACCTTATTCGCAAATTAACCTGATCTATCAGCACAGGAAGGGGAAAAGGAACACAGACCAGATCTTTGAAGTGGGAACGGGGCAGTGTTACTAGCTTCAAACACAGTTGGGTATGTAACCCTTTATCATCACAACAGTCCTTTAAAAGCACTGCCAAGGCATCTGGCTTATGTTTGGACCTGGAATTGGATCCATTTGTGTGGCAACTCCAAAAAGCCGCCAGTCTGAGAAGGCATGGGCCAAAGCACAATGTACAGGTGAAATAAAAAATTGTACCTACATGTGAAATAAAAACATACAAGCCTGTATATACATCCTTCATGCAACATGAAACATGCCTGATAGCATTAGTATATACAGTATTTGTGGCTCATAGTGGCAAGCAGGGATGATTGCACAAAAACCTTAACAGCGCCGACATTTCCAACCTTGTAAGAGCAAATAAAAAACTTCTTGTATTTAAAATAAATTAAAACACCATTTTCAAAATGGCTGTCTCATCCTTCTTTGATTATTATTATAATTATTATTTGAGAAGTTTGAAAAAAAAAAATACAATAAAACGGAAAAAAACGAAGAAAAGATAGAGCCCAATTTTCTCAATTTTTGATTGGCAATATAGTAGTGGTATGACACATAAAGTCCAACAGCAATTAAAGTCGTCTGCATCAATGGTTTCTACCTCTGCAGTCCATTTCACACAAAAATTACAAACTTTTGAAGGCGGAAGGCAGCACTACAGCTGAGGGAGAATCTGACATCGGTCTGGACATAAAGTCTCAGTTCAGATTCAGACCAGTTGGCACTCCTGGGATCAGAAGTCAAGACTCTTATCTGGCACACTTGGGCAGTGATACAATATGACACTTAAGAGCTGTCATTAAGTTTAATTGCTGGGAGTTGAATTCCACTGACTAGTAAAACAGACTCGATCAAAGTAGCGTGAGTCACCAGGCATGTCGAGCCTGTACAGTAACTTAACCTTATATTGTTTGTCAGAGCAAATCCCCAGACCTGTTTGTGTGGCAGTTAGGAGAGCTGGCTTCTTGTTCGACATGTTGGTTAAGTCAACATACATCTCCCTCTAAAGCAGCACTGGGGTGGCCTGCAGCTGACTTTTTTTTTTCTTTTGGGAGCCTTTATGCCGACAGGATGACCTGATATATGGAGAAAATTAGCTCATCTACCGTGAAATGGTTTCCAATTGAATCATTTTTTTAACGATTTGCAACACTCAAACTGTGCCTTTACCATCACCTATAAGCATTCTTGTCTTTCTTCCTCTTGTTCTTTCACCACTGTCAACAAATTAGGTTCCCTGCATACAGAAATTAAAAACATAGAAAAAAAATGTTAAAGCTCCATTAAGCGATTTATTTGATATTACCATTAAATTAAAAGAGCTCCTGGTAAGTAAAAGAGCTGCTTTTACTGCCAATCCCACTGAGAATCATCATATTCTCGCCACTTTCAAGCTGTTTTACTTCAATTCATCGAGCGGAAATCCAACCTCTCTGAGTGACCCATTATATAAAACTCCGAGCAGCTGTTTCCTGTGTCATTTCCATGTATCAAGCCGAAAACAGCAGATTTTTCTTAAGAGGTGAGAGAATATCGGACTCTCGTTGGGATGCACGTGTTCCTTTGTTTCTTGCTTTTGCTCGAGTCTTTCGCTTAATGAAGCTTTAAGCACACACACTTGAACATCAAGAATGATGTATTAAAAACAATATACTCCTCTCTCTCTTACAGAAGAAAAGGACGTCATCGTGGATACTTTTGAGAAGGGGCTCAGGCACCTTTAGATGGGATGCAGCCCCCTCAGTCAGTCCAGTGGTTGGGGAGCAGGTGGGGTGTGAGTGGTTGACGCGGAGGGAGGGAGCTGGTGGGGGGGTTTGCAGGAGGCAAGCTACAGACCAGATCCCTAGCTTCACTCCTTTCAAACAGATAAACAAAGGACTGGTTGCAGAATTCATATAGACACTCTAAAATTTAACACCTCACATAGCATCAGGAGTCTGCAGAGGGCAGCCTACAGAGTTAGGACTGCAGATCGCGGGTAATCTAAACACTGTTGACTGCACAATCAAGGTTGAAGGCCTAGAGTTGGACCCTATCACACAGGTTTGGGATCTGCAGGCTGCAGCCTTTGTTCCCTAGCGTCAGCCCCTATCACACAGGGCCTGGATTGTGGTGATAGTTGTAATGGTTGCCATGGTCGGAGTCTGCAATCTGCACGCTGGGTTTCCTCTCCGGTTCTTCGCTATCAGCTATGTCTGGCCTACTGCAACGTGGAGGACGCTTCTTATAGAAGTCAGAAACAAATTGCACCTGCAGGGGAGAGAGAGGAAGAAAGGGGTAAGGAAAAGGAGGTTAGCTTTGGTCACTTAAAGGATATTTTCCCACAGAGATCGGAGTTTAAGCATGTAAGGGATACAGAGGAGGTAAGGGCTGGGCTGGAAACTGTGATTACATATGTCTGGACAGGTTTGCGCACAGCTGTTAAGTGACACTCACACTTACACACATCTGAGAGGAACACACAGAGAGCAGGCACAACCCCTGTAGGCCATAAAATACTATGCCCAGGAGGGTCTCTAATTGCGCACAGCAATGTGAAGGCCAAAGGCGCGGGCTCACTTCACAATTAATCACACACAGATACACACACATGCTCAAACACACACTTGACCACAGAATTTCCACAAGGTGGTGCTGACAGTGGCTCACTCAAAACAGGGAAGTGGCCAAACAATAAAAAAATCACAGCTGCACGAAGTGAGGAGAATGGACTTACTGCCTGAGAACATGCCAGTTTAAGCGTGTGGGTTTGAATCAAGTCACACTTTGCTGCCGTGACAGGTTTCCCCTCATGCTTCCTGTCTATATGGATTTTTTTACTGCGAGGCCGAAATAATGCTGAAATATGGATTCTTAAACGTCTGTTCCACTTTGAAGGGAGTATCACTAACAGGAAGATTTCCATTAAATAATATTTCTTATGATCTGGACAGTCCCACCCATGTTTGCTTTTCCTAAAGCCAGAAACCGCAGTCGTTAAGACTCAAAGTTAAGATGTCATCAGGTTGGAGGCTGGAGCTACTACACAGAAAATGAAATGCCAAAAAATGCTTCTGTGTGAGCACGATTTCTTGAGATATGTGTCTTATTTTGGCTGCGAGATGATGACATCATACTATTAGCATATTATACTAGAAGTATAAAATCTCAAACTTTCTGTAAATTGGCAATAAATATGTTTACAATAACTGCATGAGCAGCCCAGCATCTTGATACCAGATCACATCAAAAAAGAAGTAATACCTTCTACCTACCAATCTTATATCGTGGAAATATCAAGTTGGAAAAATTTTGGACTGTTTCCCTTGAAAGAAGTTGTCTCGGATACTCACATTGAGCACAGCAACAAGCGCTCCCTGCAGCAACCCCACCAGCACGTCGCTCCAGTGGTGCTTGTAATCAGAGACTCGGGTGTAACCCACATACACCGCAAAGGCCACCAGGAAGAATTGGATGGTGGGCCGGAGAAGTCTGGCCCACTTAGCCACCAGCCTCGCCTGCACATAAAGCTACAAGGGGAAACAGGGTGGAAGAAGAGCAGAGGGTGGTAGATCATAGGGTGGGTTGAAGGGAGAAAATGGAGAGATCAGAGGGAGAGACAGTGTGTTGATGCAGAAATTCCTTTCTGTTGTTACAGTCAATTTCCTATTACACACACACAAAAAAGCTGTCATCAGCGGTTTAGGAGTTAGGAGAACGCAACTGGTGTCTGGAACAACATCTACAGCACTTTGCATAGACATGATATTATTCAAACGTAATGTAACATGCGCAGCAGTGAAGAAATGCAACAGTTAAATGTCCTGTAATTTCCCTATTTGCTTAAAAAGATTGCTGGCCGTGCTATCAGGTTTCAGGGTAAACAAAAAAAGCCAACTGATTTGGAGTAGGACTTCAATGCACATGCAGCGGCTGCTATTCACCAGATTGGATTCAACTGTAAAAAGGTGTTGAATCCAATTTATGTCCACTGTGAACTGATACTTCTCTTTTACTGGAAAATAATAGATGCCAAAAAATTATAAGTCTGGCAACGGGACAGGCTTCTTCAGGCTTCTGCTGGGCTGCTGTTGAAGGTGCAAAAATTGGCATTTCACCACGGGCCCCCTGCCACCGAATCACACTGCTCAGCTCTATTTGTTTGCAGTATTTTCACGGCACAAGAAGGGAGCGTGGGCAGTGACAGGAATGGACACTAGTTTGAGATTTTCTGTCGATTTCTCTTAGAAATTGACAAAAGCTATGCTGCTTCGCTTGGCTTCTTGTAGCCTGCTGTCTAGCACTAGTGGCTGGTTTTTTAACACAAAGAGACGAGGCCAAGAGTAATAAACTGGATAGGCCTGGAAGACAGTACACAGCACATGCCTTGCCTTCATCATTGCTGGGAAAGAGGCAGCAGAGGCATCCAGATCACTTCTCTCAGTATACACATTCTTCCTCTGAACTCTTGCCTTGTCCTTTTATGTCCACTGGCAAAAACCACCTCTGTGAGACTTTTCTCCTTCTCAACAATTAGCCCTTGAGCACAGATCCAAATGCATGAGTCTGTTCTCAGAGGAGCCCATCTAGGGACTGTCCCAGATTCATGCTGAGATATTTGCATGGTGATCACATGAAGATATTTTTATGTTCCCTGTACACAGAGATGGACTGTTGCACAGTTACACAAGACTTTTAGTGATCATGCACTATACTTACTGCTAGGAAGAGCATGCAGTACATCCCAAACGAGGAGTGACCAGAGTAGAAGGATAATCTGAAGAAAAGAAAGAGTCAAAATTAACGGATTTCAGTCATACAAGTATAATGCTAAAAGATCTGCCACCTACCTAGACTCTGTTACATCCAAAGGATTGCCAGTGCAGTTGATCCCCTGCATGTATCCTGTGCAGACCTTGGGGGCACATACGGCCATGAAGTTAGGTCTCGGGCGGCCAATGGTGTACTTGGCAAGGTCAGTCAGCGACTGGCTCACAGCTGCTCCAAACAAAAAGGTGCCCACTACCTTGTAGAGAGCAGCTACATACTGGTTGAAGTCAGAGTTAGAGTAAATCCTCTTGCTGTAGACCAGATAAGCCTCTCCAGAGGAGATCTGAGGGGAAGAGAGTGAACAGTGAAAAGAGGCTTTGTTCCAATTCGTTATTTTCATTATTCGCATCATTAGAATGAAATTACTTTTTCCTCCTTATGTACTAATGGAGCAAACCTCACAGGATGCTGTTAATGGGTGAGATCCCGTCAACTCTGCATGATTTTGACTTTACTGAGGTGATGTGTAATAAAGCTTCCTCTGGGAAAAACTCACAATGATGACCGTGCAGGAGATGGTGACAGCTGCCAGCATGCCATGGGTGATGGTGTCTGGTTTGATGGGGTACATGATGCTTTCGTCATCGCAGTAAACCCCTCTCTGATAAGGCTTGAACACGATGGTCATAATGATGAAGGGCAGTGCCGCTGTGGTGAAAACAAACAAGATGAACAACAGTCAGATCTGGTGGAATATTTACTTTATTTGGACAAACGGTGCTTTTGGCGAAATGAGACGAGCGCATTGGGTTTTATCAGTGATAGATGATGCTTGGACACTGCCAAAATTGTAACTGGGCATACAGACCAGAAACATGGTTGATCCAAGTTAATGGACACCATTATTTGAGAAAAAAAAAATGTTCTGGAAAGCGATATTTGTCTCGCGTTGTGGAGGTTTTCAGACATTACATCATTTCCAAATCTGGGAAGCGAAAATGTTTCTCTAAGGATAGCTAAATTGTTTTCTCTCTGCCTCCGGATCTCAAGGCCTAAAATCACAATGATGAAAACCCACAAGGAGAAAAAAAACATCCAGTGCTTAAATGTCAGGGTAGAAATGCACGGCAAGGACTTGCAAAAATAAACAGTGCAAAATAGTATTTATACACTCAGGCATGTGGGCATATGTAAAAAGAAAAAAAAAAGAAATCACACATACCCAATAGACATAAGAGTGTATAAACAAGTCAGTACACAAATTACTGCATACACAACACACACACACACACAACTGCAGCTCTTTTAAATGATGTGGCTGTGTCCATAAGACCAAATACAGCTGCTCAAGGCTCCTGAGTGCACGAACGATGTCCTTGAGATGTTCGGAAACATCCAACTCAAAAATACTCCCTGCCCCTCTTCCTCTCTCAAACATACGCACTTACTCTTACACTTACTTTTGAAGACAAACGCTGGCTAATAAAAACAATTTGCAGATGTCCTCTCTCTTTAAAGTCAAGTAAAACTGGCAGAGACTGAAGGAGGGATTCAGGCTGCTTTGAACATGCTGAGGATAAAGATGAGCAGCAGAGAAATGGACTATGCTGCAGTCTGAGAGGTAACTTTGGATGTTATGATAATCTTTTTCTCCCAGCTGTGAAACATTTTTCACCATCCACTGTAACTGACCATATCCTCTAACCTTCTACTAACCTTTTTTAAGTCTACAATGGTGAGTGTTTCATACTCACACATTATGGGTGGAGTAAGACTTTACGTACATGCAGTGTGTGGGAAAAAGCAATGGGCAATTCAGAAGTGGCTACTTCATCATCTTAGTCATAGTTTACTTCCATTTGTCCAATTTACATCACAGTAACATGCATACAGAAAGATTGGAACACTGGCTTTGTAGCTTGTGATGGGTATTTTTTATGACATATCTTTTGGCTAAAAAAAAAAAAATTCATTAATAGTTGCAGCCCTACTGAGGAATGTATTCTCCACCCTGACATTCACTTCCACTATCTATAATAGGCAGACAGACAGTCTTGGGGCCACTATGGAAATGCCATGCGGCCACATAGTAAATGCAAGAAAAACAGAGGTGAAAAAACACTGCACACATTTGCAAAGGGCTCCCACCAATAGTATTACATTCCTGTGTAAATGAGCAGGGCACCCCTCCCATTCTTTCAAAAAATGTCTGCAGCTGACATAATTCCAGGAGGACTTCCAGCGAGGCTGACTGATGAGAGACCAAGAGTCCACATACTGAAGACTGAGACTAAAGGAAAATATACAAATGGATCGTGGATCAGGATTCAGCTGAGGTGAACACTGGGTTCAGCTCCACCCTGAAACCTCTCATGATGGATATGGAACAACAGCCTACTGTAAATGTATGAATGCTGGCAAATACAAAAAAAAAAAAAAAAAAAACTTGTGGCGTGTTTTTCCTGAACCTGGAGCAGTTCAAAAAGGATGTCAAGAAGGAAGTAGAGCATGTTAATGCTTTGAATTCTGACAATATTTTGATGCGCGACACTACAACCTTAGCTCATAGGCAGAGATTGCTTTGATTCTGAGAAAAAAAAAAGACATGATGACTCATACGGTCGCAGCCTTTAATGTCTGTAATAACCACGAATGAACTAACGGAGAAGTTAACGAGAAATTCCCCTGATGAATGCTGTAATTCAGTATAAACAACGGTACACAATGACATGCAGTGTCTCGCTCTTGTCTGACAACGCGTATATCCAAAGGTGACATCAGATGAGGGTGGACATTGTTTAGTGGCGTGCCAACTGCACACATGTTCCTCACAAACACTATATAGACAAAGAGTCTTACTGGCTCAGTAACGAAGGGCAGCTGCAAAATAGATGCTTTGTGTAGAGAGGAGAATAAACAATAGCGCCGTATAGGATAAACACATCGTTGCACAACGCAGTCCTGGTAACCCAACCTTGAGGAGCTGGGTTTAGGCTAGACAAGCAGGGAACAAAAGAGATACCAACTGACTTTGACACAGTATTCACGCACAAAGAGCTCTAATCTTCTTATGACACTTGAATCACAACTCCCAAATTCAATGTTTCAGCACAAGATGTAACAATATACCCGTCTTATCAGTGTTTACCCCACCAAACTGTTTGTTGGCAGATAAACTTAAGGGAAAAAACATCTTTAAAAAAAAGAGGAAATTTCAGTGGCCAACACCTGCCCGATGTATCATTTCCAACTCCACACTCCTTTGTCCGCAGCCCTTTGTCCCTTTGTGAGTAGCAGCAGCAGGATGACACCTGTCCCTGGCTACCAACCACCAGGCGCCTACTGTATCCATGTTTCCACATCGGCCAGCCTTGTCAGGACGTGGTAAGGACCGGGCTGCATAAAACCTTATACCACATATTTTCCTCTTAGCGCCACCAAAATCCTGTTTGTCACAGCAGCACAACATAGGCTCCCTTGTATTTAACTAACATCCTGTCTCATGCACCTCAGGGGAAGGCCTTAATATGGATTTACTGATGTGGCTTTTGGGTGGCAGCTTCTGCATCTGCATCCTACATCCTGCTTCCAGCTGGCAAAAACCTGCTTACTTCTCCAATTCACCATCGCTAACAAAAGGTTGGACTAGAGGGTCAATACAGGTGACTACTACCTCAAAGATATTCAGTTCGTTTATTGAATATATGACTGTAATTGCTTGGTTTTAAAATATTTCCTTTCTGTAAAAAAACAAAGACAGAGAACGATGGGACATTCTGAATTCTCTGCTCTGTTTCTTTCATTGGCCACCCCGATGCCAAGTATGTTCAAAATATTGTTTTAAACATTTCCAGACCACTTATATATTCAGTATGGACATGCCTGAAATTTACACAGCATGTCAAATACCCTAAAACATTATTTGAAAACATAATATTACCAGGGTGTTTGCATTACCACACATGAAAACAAACTTGGAGTGGGGGTCGGGGGGAGCTTGCTGTCATTACAGCTGAAGGCGACATGGGGGGGACATGGTGACATAAACTCAACATATTACATCAGCTGTTTTAAACTTTTTTTAACGCAGTGATAAATGTTTGTATTTAGGACAACATTGAAACCGCGCACAAGAGCAAAGGAAGGGCTTGTCCGACCGGATACTAACACATATAACTGTATAACAGCAAGTTTTAAAGGTTTGTGTAAGACTGTCCTGGACAAAGTCAAGGGGAATGTGTATTTACTTTAATACAGCATGGTAAATGTCACTTTAAAATGGTGGAAGGACATAATTATTTCGACATTGGAGTCACATGGTATAGCACCTTCAAACTGCTTTATGAAGCTTTTAACACTTGCCAGAGCGTGGTCATTAATCACAGAAGAGCGGGAGGAAAATGAAGTGAGAAGCTTCAAAGAGAAATGCCACCAGCTAATGAAATATACCACATTCTTTGATCCAATAAGCCGACACAATGTAAAAACAACATTACATTCTCAAGTATCATTTGTATTTATCTGTCTGGCCATATGCTGAAGGTTTTTATGAGTTTTTTTACACTTGCTAAGTCCTCTTAACCAAACTTGGATTTTTCCAGTTTGCCACACAGTTCATGGACCGAGTGAAGTCAGGGCACCTGGCCTTGAATAACTCTCTCCTGGCTTGTAAAAATGAGTATGATTTTTTTCATTTCTGTATTCATAAATGAAGTACTAATTCAGCTGACACTTCTTGGTCATAAATTACAAGTCTGGATGAAAACTAAAAGCGCTCAAATAAAATGATGCATAGCGCCTGGACTGCCGTCACGGGCAGAACAAATTGTCCATCCTGAGCTACGTGAATGTGTCTCATGAGCAGTGCGTCTGTGCATAACATCTGAAGGAACAAACCAGCCACTCTTTTGAAAAGCAGACACACACATACACAGCTCACAGGTAAAAATAAACCCCTTCGGCAGACAAACTAGGTCTCCAGATACCACGAGACAACCCCACAACCCAAACTGACACTGCTCCACACTTAAAGACCAAGCAGTGTCTCTGACTTGAGCTAAACTCAGACATCCTATAGCAGATTTGCTGTTGAGAAAACCCAAAAGAAGTTGAGGGGAGGTGGAAGTGCTTATTTAGGATACAGGAGAACCTTCTTTCTTAGACACCTGCTTCCACGTATGGTGGGGAGGGAAAGGCTGTTTGGACTGTAGCCAGGAAGCTAATCTCCAGCTGCCAGTCAGAAATCTCCTCTAATGGGAGCCTATTTGAAGTCGCAGGATGCAGGATTTGAGCTTTCCTGTCTCAGATTAAGGAAGGCCCATTTTAGAGGCTTTGGTTCCATTCTGGGAAGTTTAAGGTTTCTCGTTTGCCTGGCAGCAAATGAGCATTCACCCTGGTGTCTCTCCCTTCTGAAATGGGTATTAGTACAACAGAGAACTGAGTAAGTGATTATGAATGTGTGTCAAGAGGTCCCGAAGAGCATCGTGGAAGACTTTTAGCCCTTGACGGATGCCACGGACAAACAAAGATGTCAGTGTAAGAAGAGATTTGTACCCTTTCCTTCATTCCTTCCACCGCTGCTGATTCACATCCTCCATTCTGTTTTTTTTTTCTCCTCGTATTCAAAGTCATTCATTCTTCTCTCTGCAGCTCCAGCTTTCTGTCTGTCAGTCTCTTGATCGCAGCGTCCTCCCACACACTTCTCCCTCTGTTGTAAATATAGAGGCCTCAATGGGATGGTGCTTTATTTAGCTGGCAGATGTGCAATTACGCAGGACCATTTCGACCACAATCGCACTCTGAGGTTGAGATTCGAGGCTTGTCACGTCCTCTTTCTGCCTCTCTCTGTCTAGTTGTTTTTACCTCAGTTTTTCTTGTCTTTGTCCTCCCTCACATTTCTATTTGCCTGTCCGGCTAAAGAAAGGTCGGTGCCTGGAACTGCCACGATCATCTGGAAGTTGTTTCGGTTTTTAGTCTGAGAGTGCCCCACACCTACTTGCCCTGGTTTCTCTGACATAACCTGCTGCACCTGCAAAACCATGTGGATGAACAATTATTCTCCTCAGTTTGAAAAAACATACAGTCTGGGTTTTCATTATGCATATTTTCACGGCGTGTAAAGCCTGTGAGTGCGTGCGTAAGGGGTGTTCTCATGCCCCTGGGCTGCCCTGTTTGTTCTGAAACTTTCCTTCAGGGTCACAGCTGGAACATTTGCAATCTAATTTCTTCCACTCTCGTCTTTCCAATGCGAAGGTCTCTCAGCAAGTTTCTTCTTTCTGCATGTATCTACCTCTTTCCATTCCATCTTATACATCTGTTGATAGCTCTTGTTTCCTCTCGCATTAACACCATTCCTTGCTTTTTTAAATTTTTTCATCTCAGTGTCACTCTTTAGTCGTTTACTCCTATTGACTATGCCTCCAACTCTCATCCCCCTCCCACTGTGGACGACGACAGAGGCAGGCGCTTTTTTTTTTTCTTCTAGCTGCAGTCAATGTTTCCACTTATTTTCTTTCCTCCTCTTTTGTTGCCTCCCTGCAATTCAAACATGCTTTGTGGAGATGACAGCTAGAACTTAGAACACCAAAGCTCTTCAGGTGATGTTGCAGTGCTTTAAAAGATGTCTTGTGGTGGTAACCAAACAACTAAACTCTCCCTCGTTCTGACTGTCTCACCCCAAGCCGGACTGACTAATGTGGAAGGTATGTGCTGAGCCTACAACCTCTGCCGGCGTTGGCCTCTGGAATTCTAATTCACATGAGGAACGCCCAACTTCACCAGTCACACCAAATCCTGCTGCTGCTACCGCTGCCCCCCATTCTTTATTTTTAATCCTGCTGTTTTGCTCTGTACATCATTCATGCATGCTTAGGCCCAAGCAGTGCAGGAGGAGACAGTGTGGCAGGTGAGGTCGTATGAGTGGTTGGACGGCAGCTAAATCTGGGTTGGCAATCAAAGAGTCTGGGTTTGGAGGGGATCAAAGGAGCGAGCCACACAGGTTTAAACCTAAACCACAAAGGTCTGCAGGAATCATCATCACATCACTGCCAAATATATAGGGATTATTCAGTATAATTACCGCATCCAAATGGAAACTATATTTAGCTGTTGTCTAACAGCAGTGATCATTTTAGTGTTTCTCAAAATTAGGTCCACATTTTCCTAAATTCTAGCCAACGTCAAGAAGTAATCATTGTTTCTTTCTCTCTGTCACTCGCTCAGGCTTCCGTCTCTGCGCACGTGTTTTCTCTCTGACTTTACTGGAAGGAATAAACATGTTGGCAGGTAGCTCTCCAGCATTTCAATCATCAGCCTTCAAGACACCAGAAAGCTACAATTGTACTGGGGGAACAGGAGGCGGTCACTGTTTTGTGGTGCAAAGTAATTAAGAAAATGTTCTCATGAAATCCAACACAGCGTAAGTTGGTAGAAGCTGTTCATTTTCTCCTCAGTAATGTATTCAAAACTATAATAACTATTATAAATATCAAAACGTATGCCCAATTTTTTTAAGTCATCAGTGCACTGGGTTAACTTTTATGGGAATGTGGTTTTAATGTCTCATAATGAATGCGGTAATGTTTGTTTTTTAGGAAAAAAAACCCCAAAAAACAACCACGACAAAAGATCCTCATTCCACTTTAAAGTTGGACTGATAAAAGACCAGTTTACCAGAAACCCTGGTGCAATTAAGATATTTAGAAAAGCCGACAATGAGAAAAAAAAAGAGGAAGAAGAAGTAAAACTAGGCTCATATTTCTCAGAGAGACGTGCCTGTTTGTTCAAAGGGCCTTCAGTTTCCATGACAGAGCTCTCCTGAGGAAAACAATTCACATCAAGCATCTTCACTGGCCCTCTCTGAGAACTCGGGATAATCAGTCTTCTCAACACAACCGCATGAGAGGCCCGGCTCCCTGGAGACGCTGCAGCAGCGACGTAGTAACGCTAACAAACAGCCAGCAAGGTCAAAGAAGAGAACGTGGGGATGTTTACAAGATCAAAAAAAAAAAAAATGAGATGAAAATAATGACAGGAAATACATAGTTGAACAACTTGATAGTTTTACAACTGTGGGAGCACACTCTATCTGTGTGTGTGTGTGTGTGTGTGTGAGCGTTGACATAATAGACTAGAACTGGTTTCTCACAATGTACTTTACAGCACAACAGAGTGAACATATACAGGAAAAACAAAAATGTGCGTCAGTGTATGTTGCCCTGCTAATGCCTTGCCTCTAGGCCCTTTAGTCGCGCACTACTAGCACATTAGTCATACCACACACAGCTCGGTGTCATTCATATTGCCTAAAGCAGCGCACAGGTCATGCAGAAATGGGAGCTGAGCTCCTCCTCTGACTCCTACACCTGCACTTACTGTGTGGATATGAGCTGTGGGCAGGGAGAGGTTAAACCCCAGCCTTTCCTCTCTGTGCACTTAGCCAACACCCACCATCTATTTGTGCTGAGTGTAGACTTACACAGACAGAGGAAAGATGAGGAGGGAGGGGAATACACTGTAGAAAGAATGGAGAAGAAGTAGGGAGGCCAAGAGCTTACACTGAACAACAGACTCAAGGCTGAGGTAGATGTTAGCAAAAACAGCTCAAATGTCTCCCATAATGCATCGGGCGGGTTTCTTAGCTGTAAACGAGACAGATAATACAACAGACTTTGTGTCTGAGTTATCACTAAACCACTCCTTGGCTCTAGGCAGCCATTTTGCATCGGATTTCTCCATTTAGAAGTTCATTGGTTGTGTTTTACAGTGCCTGAACATAGCGGGTGGCACATCCATTCATATGACAGAGATTTCTTTGGCATGACCTGGGTAGGGCAGGGCGTGAGTGACAGAGAGCATGCCAAAGAAATCGATGTGTGATTTTGTCTGCTGCCTTTATTCTGGCTTTTGAATTTCATAACAAAAGATGACTGGAGATGTGTGTACAGGAGATGGATATTTATAGTCTGAAGTGAATGTAGTGAAGATAACGAAATTGCTCCTGTTAAGCTGAAGAACATAATAGTTGCTGTTAATCACAAAAGGGTAACATTCAGATTGAGGAGATTGAAATGTGATTTTTTGGTTTACAGTAAATGTAAATGGTCCCAAAATGCAGACAAAACCCAACTCAAAACTCTGTTTCCATACAGACAAATGGTCAGCCTAATTACAAGTTCCACCATGTTGTTATTACATAGCTGGGGCAACCTCACATAAGCTTGGGGTTGACTTGACGATTATTTGGGTGGGTGACGTGGGTGGCAAAAGGAAAGGGAGAGGCAAAAGGGTGGGATGCAGCTACCCAGACCTGACCGACCAACCCAACCCAGACGTTAATCCCAGACTTGTGACAACGAAATGGCGAGGCTTATCAAGTTCAGCAGTCTGTGGAAGTTCCCACAGATGGAAAAACACCCTCAAGCGCTCTGAAAAAAGCCGAGAGGGGGGGGGGCTGAGGGGCTGGAAAGTGCAGATGCATGCACGAAGCAACCCTCCAACTTCACCACTATCACCACCAGTACAGACACAACAAGGGATGAGCACGCCACCAAACAGCAGACCATTACACAACACGCATCTGTCAAGAGCTTGTTGCATTAATACAGAAAAAAAAAAAAAAAAAAAAAACACCAGCGTCCCACCACAGTCGTGCATTCCACATACACACATGATCTCTGAGGCTGCAGCTGAAAACAGCTTCTTCTGAGGGCGGCGGTGAGGAGTGCTGACATTTGTTATTATCAGAAGATTATCATTACGACCATGGAGGACCACAGGGGGTTATGTAATGGGTAATAAAGCCTTAGATTTAAAAAGTTCCATTAAGAAATCATGTTTAAATTAATCTGATTAATGGTCTGATTGTTTTATGATTTTTAGAAAGCTCCTATTAAACTTGACCTATTTATTGATGGATTCATAGATGAATTTATAAATCATTTTAATAATGAACATCTTTTAGTGCCTATAGCAAATTACGGGTTCATTCATTAATTTCTGAAATATTTTATTCATGTTTAATTAGATATCAGTTAATGGAATGCTTCATAAGCTTTTATAAGACACCTGTGTCCCTCCAGATAAATATTCAGCTCTATTCATTAAAAGCTTAAAAGGACAAAAGACAAATGTTGACAACTGTGTGTCACTGATACGATTCATTTTCTAACATGTCATTATGGGTTCATGTTCATTGTGCAGGGGGAGACGGAGACAGAAACTTGTACAGAAATGATGTGACCTAGTTACTACAGCAATGGAAACAGATTTTTCCTTCCTAAAATCAAAACAATGGCCTGTGGAACAAAGTGGAAGGAATATCTTGAGAAATGCTCCGTATGAGGGAAGTGGGGACATTCTTGAAAAGATTCCTGGCAGACAAAATATTGAAGAAAATGAGGAATAAGCTGGGCACACGCACACACACACGCATATCAAATTTCCATAAACAAACATTCAGCTTCCTGAGGCTCTGTAAAGTCCTGCAAAACTTTTTTGGTGTGTAGGTTGGAGCATGCAGCAGCCCTGCGAGGAGAAT
Source organism: Nibea coibor (assembly GCA_023373845.1). Taxonomy (NCBI): domain Eukaryota; kingdom Metazoa; phylum Chordata; class Actinopteri; family Sciaenidae; genus Nibea; species Nibea coibor. The sequence goes on from CM041718.1 coordinate 16,029,542, forward strand.
GAGAATAATATTTCCTCGTGTGTTTTCGCCATGGTGTAATTTCATGTCATATTTCAGCCTGGACAACATTGCAGTTGGGATCTGCATCAACAAACAGGCTGCTCTTTTAGTCTTGGACTCCGGCATGGAAATACAAATGCTTCATTTGCTTTTTTTTTTTTAAAGAGAGCCTGGGATAGAATAGCTTCTATGTTGTCCTAAGGCTATTTCCTCTGCTTGAAAACATGCTTCTTTAGCATTTGGACGCGTAAATAAACATTGCACAAATCTCATTATTAGACAAATTCCTGAGCTGCTGTCATGAGTGTAAAACACACAAGCACACCGAGGGACTGTCAGGGAAGTCCTGACAGCACCACAAAGATCACACCGTCTTCTCACTGACAACATTTAAGTGCATTTCCTAGATTCTGAGGCAGATTCTTCTGTTGTTCGAGTCCACGACTTACCAACTAAAACGCACAGCACGTCCATCACCACGTACAGCTTCTTCTTCCTCAGATCCTTCATCTTCTGCCCGTGCATTCACGTTAAGATCGACAACTTTAAGAGAGAATAACTACTTCTTTAACGAGGTAAACAAGTCCATCGGCGCTCCCTCGCTTTTGAATAAAAGTTCAGGCTATGCAAACAACCTGGTAACCTGCACTACGAGTTCTTCCGGGATCCTCTTCTCTACCTGTGCTGACATTGACAGCATAGGTGTGTAACTTTCTTAAAAAGACAGCGTGTTCAAAAGTCGCCTCTCGGCTTTGGCAGCACTGGAGCCGTGCGTCCTTTGGTGCGCATTACTGGTCTGCCTACTAAAACCAGAACTGAAGAGATCCTCCGATTTCACAGCGCTAGAGTTGTCCGGAGAATCCAGTATAAACTTTTTTTTTTCTTCTCCGCACGCACCACGCCACAGCACTGGTCCCTCCTCCCAACTTCCTCGTCTGGCTCCTCTCTGGCTATCTGATCATCGCCAGGCTTTCAGTTTTTTTTTTTTACGCACAGGCGTGCAAAGACCCAGCGAGAAAAGCTCTCAGCGGTTTTGCTTGATATTTCTCCCCCTGCCTTGCAAACGTTTTTAAAATGACTTTAAAGTAGAGAGGACTCAAACATTATGAGGATCAACACGGGAGGAGGCGCCTGACAGCAGGAAAACAGGTCAAAATACCCCTGAGGATGGGATGGAAAAAAGGAAGCAGGGACTGTCATTACACCTGACCTCATTATCTGAAGTAATCTGGACTTCATCAAGAACACACAAAGATGGGATTTGAAAGCACTACAATAAGACTGTGGCTTTCACTGAGAGCTCTGACTCCAAAGACCCCTCTCATCTCATCATGCTCTTCAGGTTCCCCATGAAAACCCCTCACGAGAAAACACTTAAGTTTGGAGACGTTAACCTTTCCCAGAGTACACTCTCCTCCCATGTACGAGAGGGGAAGAGGTTTATATTGAAGCGGACTAAAAAGCAAACAGGTTCTTAATAAGGGCCAAACATATTAGTCTACGCCTTTGTGTCACTGGGAGTCGGACCCACACTGAGCACACTTGGTGGGTGATTAAAGAAATATAACCAACAAAACTTCAAACCCAACAAAAGCAGGGAAAACTTTAACAAGCCCTGCTGGGACTGTAGCAAAATTTGCATGACTTAACACCAGCATGACTCCGGGCCACGCTGTTACTTTGCACAGAAAAGCAGCAGGATATCTCCCCACCAGCAGTCAATATCAGGCCACCACTTGTTGGCTGCACCCAGCCATGTATATAGAATCATTTGTGTGTATCAACAGTTAACTGTTTGCATGACAAACACCTCAGGCTCCATTAGTTCAGCACCTTTAAGTTAAATAAATAATCCTGCACATGCACAAACTGCAGCTTTACTTGACTAGATTAAAACTGCCTAAATCCATCCAGCTGCCAATTAAAATTTGACGGTGTGCAATGGAAATATCAATACCATACAGAAGGATATAAAAGAGGAACAGCATGGCTACAATTAATAGGATTTAAAACTGAGTTTTCTCTGCCACCTTCTGGCGGTTTCTAACAGGATCGAGCTCATTTCAGAAAAGTACAGAATCAGGGATGAGACCTCCAAATCCATTTAGATATTCTGCAGAAAAGAGCTTCACAAATATGATCCTAATCTGTAAGGGAATGCCCCTAAATCTTATATTTGTTATTTTAGCTGCCCTAACCCTTGTTTTTTTGTGTGTGAAATAAAGCAATGTTCTTTAATTGGTTTGTAGAGTTAATGTTAACCATATGACCTAAATTCATGTGGTCTGTTTAAGTGAGCATACACTTCTGTCTTAAGTTTGTTCACAGACGAGAAGAGAAACATCTCTGGACTGTACATTTGAAAATGCTTCATTGATGCAAAGCAGAAAAGTTGGGAATGGATACTTCTGGACGTAATAGGAAAAATCTTATTACATGCAGAAGTATTATAGTACTGGTGTAGTAATAAATCAATGTCAATAATCTTATTGATATGCATCGATTCTCGATATCTTTAAGTTTGACAGTATTCACTGGTGTGTCCTCTCTTTCTGCATCATGATCCCCTCCACCTGTTCAATGTCAGTGTTAAAAACAATTAATTTACCAATAATCACAAGATTAAAGGAAAATAATATACACTATACACTGTCAGGATTTACGGTTTTCTGTTCCAACATATTGTCGCAGTTGAATTCAAGAGATAACCAGGTGACATTGATAAGTTAGGACCCAGTTGATATTTCCAATGCAAATGAGTTTTAGAGTTTCAGAATTTGCATGAACTGTGATAAGAAAAAAATAGCAGTATTGTTAATGTACCTTGTTTAACCAGTGATAGCTACCAGTTAGCTCTGCGGTGTTGTCAGAGCCAACTGAAATGCAGTGAGTGCAAGCGAAAAAAATTCTCCCTCTCTGTGAATTACTTCCTCATCACTCCTATTCAGTATAGAGACAACTCTGCTAATTTAAGCAGAGAAGACAAAGCATTCATTTTCTGGTTGTACACTGCACCTTTATCAAAAGAGTTTGGGGAAAACTAACTACTTTGTCATTCTGTTACACTAACTTGTAAGAAATGAATACTATGTATTTTCTGTTATCTGACTGCAGGATAGTGGAAACATATTACCTTTATCTAGCTGGCCTTCCAGAAGCATTTTACTTGCCCACTTTGCATTTATTCTCCCTAAATAAATAGCTTGCAGTATTAGCAGCAGAGCTCCTAATCAGCCAGTAAAACCTGGCCTAGAGAACAGGAGGCCAGAAGAGATAGTGGGATGTTTGCGAGTGCATCACTTGAGAGCTTTTCCTGCTGTGCTGCAATCCACATGCACTTCTTACTCTCTTATATCATTCTTATGTATTTCAGCTTATATACAAACAACGTACTAATGCAGCTGGAACTATCCAGACAAATAAAATTGAGCCTCTCTTATTGTCTACTGTCTCACATTTAGAGATATAGCTTTATATCCTCTTTCTTAGTGTCATAGGTTTGGCATCCTAGTTTCATTAATTCAGTCTGGCTTGTCATTTGTTCATATTCTAACTCAGCCTCTCCCGCTAGCCAGTCTTCTCGCCTTTCCCCTCAACCATGCACCTCCCTCCTTAATATATATATTGGTGCATATCTCATTTTCCATGTTTTCTGCCTGATTCTAATGTATTTTTTGAACTGTGATGCATACAAAAAGGATCTTAAAGAGGCTTTATTTTGTCTTGTTTTGAGACAGATGCACAGACACACACACAGACTTATCTGCACTAACCCACTGAGGTAGACTGGCTTGTCCACTTTCTTACCACGATGTGAGCTGTCAGACACCAGACAGACCAGTCAAACAGAAGCTCAAAGTCTCGTCTGACCGTGTGTGCACTTCAGCAGCACCACAACATTAAAAGAAATACTACAAAAATTTCTAAAGTAATTTGTGTGCCTGACTCTCCCTATGCCTGTCACCCCCATACATTATTGCTGACACTGCTCAGCAAATTCAGTATTAATACAACAAGCTCTGTCATCATTGCCTTTTTAATGGGCTCTTATTCTGAAGAGACTCTTATCTTGAAAGACGTTTGCCTTGTTTGTGTGTGTGTGTCAGGGAGAGGTGTAGGCCACCAATCAGAGCAGACCAAGCAAACGAGAAAGAGAGAAAAAACGCTGAACAACAAAGCTTTTTGGCCAAACCGTAGTTCCTATCATTGAACCGGCTTCACTGTGAGCATCCTGACCTCTTCCTGAATGTCTACATATATATTTTATGTGTCTAAAGTAACGCTCTGTGTAAAATTGTTCACGAGGCATTTGAAAATCGCGTCGCACAGACAAAGGGCAAGACAGCAGAAAGCCCAGAAATTATTTGTAACGAAGAAGTCCAGCAGTACCTGGGAACCTCCATCACTGATGCGTTTGTTACCCTGACTGGCAGGCCACTGTCCAGAAAAAGTTCACAAAGACTGTCGGACCTGCTGAGCCAAGAAATTGCAGAGCGGATCAACTCACCTCCCGATGTCAGCAGCAGAGGCAGCGAGATGTGTGTGTGTCAGGGAGAGGTGTAGGCCACCAATCAGAGCAGACCAAGCAAACGAGAAAGAGAGAAAAAACGCTGAACAACAAGGCTTTTTGGCCAAACCGTAGTTCCTATCATTGAACCGGCTTCACTGTGAGCATCCTGACCTCTTCCTGAATGTCTACATATATATTTTATGTGTCTAAAGTAAGGAAGTTGGACTTTTAGAATGATCGACGAAACTGGTACCTTTGCTCTCCTCCAAAAATATTCCCGCTTTTTTAACACAGCAGTCTATGGGGCTGTGGATGGATGTCGCTGCTGCGTCCCACTTCAGCAGATGAATCACAGTCAGACTCACTCTATCATGGATTAAAGCTGAACATTTTTCAAGCTGCAGCCAAGTCATTTGCAATTTGTTAAAGATGTTACAGGTAAAATTACTTGACACATGCTAAAAAAAAGATTTACAACCCCAACCCCAACCATAACCATGTTCTCTAATGCAGACATCAAGTTTAAATACTTGACCAACAGTGTTTTACAGCAGGATGCTTTAAAGCGTTGTTCTCTTCACACTTTTCTTTATTGTCATTTCAATGCAATTTTTAATCCATGAAGTCAAACTGATACTTTTTTCCCCCAAGCTTTTTTTCCCCCACGCTCTGAGCCATGACATTTCTTATATATGTTATAATACAATAAGAAATGCTTCGGGGCGTTCCCGTAACCATGGTGCCGGAGGAGAGCCGCTGAAAGAAGCCGCTCAGACAGATACACTGCAGACAAAGCCCAGACACACGACAGGAGACTCTGTGTGTGTCAGACCAGTTCCCACATGTTGACTAAACTTTAACTGAGTCTCGACGCGAGGTCACAGCTCTGTGTGTGACGCAGTCACGACGAGTCCATGCTAGCTAAGCAGCCCAATACGCTGTCATTGCCGTCGCTTGTTCTGCCTAGTTACGGTTGCCCAGGCAACCGTTGCTGTGGGGCGGGGCTAAGTGGCGAGTGGCTTTGGCGTCACTCGTGACGTCATCCAAAGATTAAAGGCAAAGTTTTTTTGCGAGGTTATAAATAGGACCGATGTCCAAGCGTTCATCATCCTTTTTCAGGAAACTTCCAGGATACGTCGATTCGGGAATATAAACACCACAGTTACAGGACATACAGGATACAAGAGTTCACCATCCCTGGGATTTTTCAGAAAACTTCTATGATACGCCGATCCGCGACTACAAACACCACAGATACAGTACATACAGGATACAAGAGTTCACAAAATAACAATACGATGGATCAGGAATTTCCACAGGTCTCGATAGAGAAGATTCAACCACTTGTTGACTTGATCTTGGCCCAGCTGACAGCGGGACAGTGGGCCAATGTGACATCTGGGACGATAGATGACCAAACTAAAGATGCAATAACAGACATGTGTGTCGATTTGGTCAACGCTCTGTGTAAAATTGTTCACGAGGCATTTGAAAATCGCGTCGCACAGACAAAGGGCAAGACAGCAGAAAGCCCAGAAATTATTTGTAACGAAGAAGTCCAGCAGTACCTGGGAACCTCCATCACTGATGCGTTTGTTACCCTGACTGGCAGGCCACTGTCCAGAAAAAGTTCACAAAGACTGTCGGACCTGCTGAGCCAAGAAATTGCAGAGCGGATCAACTCACCTCCCGATGTCAGCAGCAGAGGCAGCGAGATTAAAATCACCAGCAGGCTGCAGATCATTGTTAAACACGTGATCTGCCTGCTTAAACACTGCAAAAACAAGATGTCGTCATGTGCGTCCAGGTCACGTACAGCTGAATTACAGAGTCCAGATACGGCAGCTGAATCACGGAGTCCAGATACGGCAGCTGAATCACGGAGTCCAGATACGGCAGCTGAGCGCAGAAGTCCGGCAGAGCAGAGAAGTCTTCGTGTGCAGACCCCAGTCTCTCTGTTGGCATCACAAGACCGTTGTTCAGAACAAAGCTTCATAGATACGACCACCGAAGCTGTGAAGGAGATCTTGTTGGAAAAGGTAAGTGACCCTGAGGTGAAATTTACTGCTGATATTTCAGAAGAGGAATATCTGCAGATAGTTAACAGTATTAATGATGACGCACATGAATCAGCGAGCGAAATTGCTCAATACATTTGGAGTAGCAGAGAAGAGATTGGACTGAACGATGATGGTACACCAAAACCAGAGGCTCAGTCCAGGTTAGACTGCTGGAATATCGTGGCAAACAAGATAAAAATGCTTTTTGCCCGCAAATTTGCCAAGGAGGCTATCGCCAGCTTCATAGTGAAGCTGAGAACAAAACTGAATTGCAAGGAGGCACCGCTGGATGTCCTAATTTCAGCAGCGGACGAAGTCGTGGAGGACATGATCCCAAATGACCCAGATAAATGTATTTACAAATTCATGGCCATCAGAATCATCAACGGCCAACTTGAAGCACATTCCAAGCAGCTCGGGAACACAATATTTGAGAATCTTCGTTTCCTTGGAGCCAGGAAGGTCAGTCTCGTCATGATCAATATGGAGATAAAGAAGTTCATGACGATGATGCTGAACTGGCTCAATCACCAGACACGGAGGCTGGCCAAGAAAAACAACAGAGTGGTTGATAGCCTGAAGAGGATTCAGGGAGCGCTGGATCTGCCAGAGCTCCCAGAGTACACCGTCACACCTGTGGAATCAGCAGCACCTTCCACCACTGCTGAGTCAGGTGTCAATGGTGATGAAGACATCGCTGTAACTGAGCCAAGACCACCGTCCATAACCAATGAGCCAGGTGATGAAGACATCTCCACCACACCTGTAACTCAGTTAACACCACCGGCCATTACTAATGAAATAGTTGTCATCGATGAAGATAACTCTGTCACACCTGTCTGTGATAGACCGCCATCCATCGCTGAGGAAGACGATGATTACACACCCAAGTTTGAGTGTGTAGGAACCAGTGTCACCGGTAAGTCAGCTTTCAGATTCAGGACCCAACCATCTGCAAATATGTACTATGGGCTGTTGGTGAGGGCGTTGGTACACCAGTGCCTGAAGAACATAAATATTTCACTGTCGATTGATGAACTGGAGGGGCTGATTTCAAAGCTGAGAGACATGCTGGGCACAGCCCCTGCAGACTTCCAGCCAACAGGACAGGAGATAAAGAAGCGAGCCAGGGCCGTGCACAAGAATCTGTGTGCAATTATGGGCAACAAAGGCGTAGTGGCGTATGCCCTGTTGTCAGAGGACACCGAAAATCACGAATTTGTAATTACGGCTCTGAAAAATGAGCTAGCAAAGCCCCTAAAGACCAGCATCAAGACGTTCATCATCTCACTTTACCACACAGTGAGGAAGCCATTCGAACGCTGCCCATGCAGCATATGTGCCTAAAAACAGGTGCTAGCCCGTGGTTTTCTCCGAGTGCTTCGGTTTCTCCACTTTTAAATCATAAAAAAAAAACATCAAAGTAACATCAAAAAACACCAAAGTAACATCAAAATAACATCAAATAGGTCCAGAACTCTGACCTCATTACAGTGTCGCTGTGGTTTCCTCCGAGTGCTTCGGTTTCTCCACTTTTGAATTATTCATTCAAAAAAAAAAACCCCATCAAAATAGCCAACCTGGACTTGACTCAGGAGTCCGGGCCCCATCGATCTTTAGGCTCTTTAGCGTTCATTGTGCCTTTCCAGTGTTGCTGTGAGGAGTTTATGGTGTTCACGGTGTTGCTGTGGTTTCCTCCGAGTGCTTCGGTTTCTCCACTTTTGAATTATTCATTCAAAAAAAAAAAAAAAAAATTAGGTTAGGAAGCATTAAAAAAAAAAAAAAATTTCAAATCATTCTTTTCTAATTATTTGTAGCACAGATGTAGCTGTGTAACTCAGGCTAAAATGCTGATTAAAAGAACAGTATATTTGAAAATAACATCCTGATGTCTGTTTTTTCAACATAAATTAAATATATTTGGGTTTTGCCTGTCGCTCACACCAACAAACATATATTGTCCTGGACTCTGGGAGCTTGTTATGGACATTTTACACAATTTATTCTGATTTTAAAGAATAAAAAATATATATCATGATTTTAAAAGGGGGTTTTGTTGCAGTGCTGCAAAACAAAATGAAAAAATAATTTCAGAAACTGTGAACTCTTCAGAAAATATGTTTAATTGTTAAAATCAATATTAAATTCAATATGGACAGCAGAAATTACAGCATAATAAATAAGTGGGTCATTCATTCCACTGTAAGACACAGAAAACACTACTGTGACTTTCTAGTTTCATCACAGTGCCAGTAAAGGAGGCTTTTAATTAATAATTAATAATTTAATTAATTTTATTTTCACAGCAGAGGATTTAAAAGGAGACAACCAATAATGGTGCACAGTGCAAACATGTAGGCTAAAGTCTAACATGCAGTAGTATATTTATATTGTTTTAAGGAGCTACATTGAAGACATTCTTTTGGGTTTCACACATGGTGACGATGAACTGCACACATTTAATGACTGCACAAATATCACTCATCCTACTTTGTATTCCACTGTGCTGTGTTCAACCTGCACATGACCCAGGTCTAATGGTCCTACAGGTCCACACAGGGGCCTCAGTGTCCACAGTAAACATGACAACAGTAGTTGCAGAATATGACCAGCAGGTGTCGCACTGTGTCAGAGAGAGAAATGTGGATGTCTTGGCAGCACCACAACAAACAAACAGATCAAATAATTAGTCCAATTAACCTCATTTTAACTGCATCATTATAATAACTTAAAGTGTAAAAATGCTCATTCAATATGACCCGTGTCATGTATTACTTGTGGATAATTATTATTAATTCAAAAACAAACTAACAATATTTCAATTTCCAAATAAGGGACTGGAAGCAGCCTCTAAAAAGACTCCATGCATTCTTTAAACCAAAAGCTACCACTCCATGCTCGCTGAAAATGATTAAGACAGGTCTAACCCTCAGTATTTACATGTGTGCATTGAAGTATTGCACCTCTCTGACAAATTTCAGAAAAAATATATAAAATGTCACTGTTTTTAAACCAAACCTGAAAGAGAAGCATTTCTCATCATCATACACCAGATTTTAAGCACTCTAAAAAGGTAAATTAATATGAGCTAAAGTATGAACGAGCCAACTGGTAACCCTTTTTGGGGTGTTTAGTATCAATTATTGCATAGTAAACTACATTTTGAGATTGGGGATAGGGTGTACATGCATCTGCTGTTTGAAGCGCAGCAACAAACAACTTCAAAGACCACACACACACACACACACAAATGCATAAGAAATCTCATTTGTGCCTTATAGCCAATTCCGGCAGAGGTTAAGCAATTCGACATTCATTTGGCCATGAGGACGGCACCATTGCTCTGCTCCTTCACCTGCAGCCTGGGACCAGCAGAGGGAACTAGAGAGCCTGGCAGAGGGGTCTAAAAGGGGAGCACGCAAAGGAGAGGGTGGGATAAGGTATAAAGATAAATATGCTGCAAAAAATAAAAAAATAAAAAAAATAAAATTAGAAAGGTCAAATAATTCTCTATGTAACTTGATTTTAAATCTATGTTTTGGTACATTTCTGGTTTGCTTGTAGAGGTCAGAGACAGAGAAGCCAGTGAGTAAGGTTACGTGAGTGATGGCCATGTAATCTTCAGACTGCAGTCATTCAGTGCGTTTACGCTGACTGTTTTCATTGCTCTAAATACTAATAGAGATTCGTAGAATTCAAACATACATTTCCACACTGGCACATGATCAAATATATTAGTTGTAGAGTTATGGTTAAAATTATTATTTGAAACTGAAGTAGTGAACAAAATATCTGTATTTTCTAGTGTGTGGGTGCTGGCAGGGTGATCGGAGCTGCCAGTAGAGTTACAAAGAGTCAGAAAGCAGGAGGAGCACTCTATTGGCAAGGTCAGCTGACAGGAAGTGTATGTCCTGCTGAAGCAGCCCTCAGTTTGCAGTGCACTGCGGGATTCCTCTGACTGACAGTATGCACTAAACCACAGGCTGGTGTAGGCTTTCTGACTTTTTGGAGACTGGAAGGGAGAAAACTCATTGACGTTACCACTGAGATTAAAGCTGAGTCCAGAGTCCAAAAGACTGACTCTTGACTCGGGCAGTGATTCAATGAAATGTAAAGGATTCTGTAAATACCTCATCACATCATGAGTATAAAGATTGTATTCACCATTTATCACATTAGAGCAATAAGAACACGTCCTAGTTTAATTGTAGCACATATTATATAATATAATATGTATTTATTTATGTGTACATATTGGGTATGTACAGTCTATGTACGTAATGTTTGCAAAACCTTAATGCCTAAAGCTTCACTCACCGAGTGCAAAAGCAATAAGAGTGCAATCATTGCTGTATGCGTCTCAGGGTTAGACATGATTTGACCAGACATTTGCCAAAAACATCTCTTTCAAGCCATAAAGTGTGATCATATTTCACCCATTTTTCCATCAACTGGTGAGGTCAAAGGAACTGACGCGACAAAGTAAGTCATCTGTTTTGACTCAGTCAACTGAAGATGTCTTAAAAATACGTGTTTCAGCTTCCTTTAAAAGGTTCATATGGAAGCATTTTACGGTGAAATTACAATAAGACATATGCGATGAGTAATATTACTAATTGTTACTGTAAAACTCATCAATGAGCCGTGATGTACCGTTAGTGTCCAGTGAATCACGTGGGATCATTCTTGTCATCGCTGTCGCTGTTGTACATCATTGCCAACTCGTCAACTTGTTGAGAGTCTGAACACTCAGCTTCTGGCAGTTCAGCAGCGTAACAGCGATGACTCTCACATTTTCAGCATATTTTCATCTTTCCATTTTCCTCTCGACATTCCCAATTTTCTTTGCTGCTTAAGAAAATATGTGTGTCTAAGTATATCCAGTATTAACATTTCCATAGATTAATGCAATGTTATTAAAAATCTGCTTTGCATTTCGATATCAGCCTGCCATGAAGTCACGCTCGTGCATGCATCCGTGATTAGTTGCGAGTTAAAATGTGATGCCAAGATAGTAAGCGTGGTAAAGTGGTAAAATGAATGGTTAAAAAAACCTAACCTGTGATTTCTACTTCAAATGGGAAATATTGAAGAGAAGTGCAGATCAGCAGTACCTTTTTTTGATCTGGTTCTGTTCAGGATTCAACACTCAACAATAAAGAATCATCTTATTAGAAATAAACCTGTTTCCTGTATAAAATGAAGGTGGTTGGCTATGCTACTGTATATTTACATAACAAATATACAGTATAGTGTATATTTACATTCACAGTAGTTTCCCGTCTTATATAACACTGCTAATCCCACAGACTAATGCAGGTGCTATATCAGCTTGTGAAATAATTAATACTAGTATTGCCTTTTAATATTTCACCCATGTTCGTTTTAATAGTTTTTTTTTCTTTTTTTTTTTTTTTACAAAATATAATAATTATCAACAAACAACACAGAAGCAGTACAATATAGAAATTGCTAAAAATGGAAGTAAAAATAAAGAATAAACAAAAGGCAGTGATTCAGCGCCTTTTCCTGCCTTCATAGTCCTTGTCTTGAACCCCCCTCATGTAAACAGTCAAAAACAAACACCGATCTGAAACCAGCCTGGTTTTTAACAGGGATTACAGGAAGAGCTCCCACATTTACAGACAGAAACAAGGAATAAATAGAAGCACAGATGGAAGGAGGAAAGTGGGACTGATTCCTTTCCTTCCCTGCAACCTTTCCTTCACCTATTAGACAGTAAAATAGAAAATAAAAAAAAAATACCACATATGCATTAATGCACAAATCAATACATTATTGTGTGAATTCACAAAAACTGTTTCAATTAAGAGAAACTGTATCCATTTATTATGTGAAACATACTTTTAAATAGTCAAATAATATTTACTGCAACTATATATTCTCAAACTTTAAAAAGGAAGCTTGTTCTGAGATATGACAGTTTGTTTGAAATACATAATTACACGCGCACTCAAAGATGTGAAATACTACGAGATGATAAAAACGCACTGAGAATATTAAGTTTGTAATTCTCAAAATAATATGACAGTCTGACAACTAATTGATGGAGCCAAGGGAATTCTGGGACAATGGTTGGAAAAGAAATATAAGATTATTATTATTAGAAATATTATTGCATACACATATGTGACATTTTTCAGTACATTTTATTTTATCTGGCAGATGTAGGTGAAGGAAATATTTCACAGGAAAAAAAGAGAGATTTGTTTAATCCACTGGGCGGTTTGGATCCGTCACTCTAACACTAAAAATATCACTATTTGTTCACACCTGTTCACTGATTGGACGTTGAAGGATGTAAGAAGCAAAGAGAAGGTACCGGAACTCTTAAATTCATATTAGGATGTTCTTTGGACCTCAACATCTGTCATTACATTTTTATTCTTACACCAACAAACAAATGAATCTGATAAACACCTAATAACAATCACCTTTCTATCTGATCTGTGTGTATGACACCGGTCCAGAGTGATTAACGGTCTTGGAGATCAAATTGCACAACCTGAGAAACTGTGTTTGCATTCAGTGACTTACCATGTACATTTTACATTTACATATTTTATTTTCTGCCTATTCTGCATGTCAAACAATGCAGAATGATACTAAATATTCAACATAATGGGAAAAAAAAGGTGATCAGAAATGATGCCAAAGCACTGCACCTTCATAAATCTCTACGCAAATCTTCAAAATGAAGAAGATGAAAACTTCCACAAAAGCAAAAATAAAAAAGTAAAACTAATATTGTGCTCCTTGTTCCTCCAACCGTGTTCAAATCTCAACCTAAGAAAATGTTATTTAGTCTCAGCTGTTCATATTCAGTTGGCCAAACGTTGTGAGACAGGTGGAGCGGAGGAGGCAGGAAGTGAAAACAAAACAGACGTGTTGAACTGAAGCGGGTGCCACTTACAGACTTCATGGTTCAATTAATATTCTATATTGTTTGAAGGGTCATATTTTACTCTGGACTTCTAGCAATCACGTCCCCGTGGTACTTCTCCGGAGTCAGATCAAGTGGCTGCAGCAGCAATAGTGTTGAGCTCTATGGAGAAACATGATTGGCTCTTGCTGGAAGAAGTCGGGAGAAGTCTCAACTGCAGTCAAACATTTCCGTCCTGATAAATAAAATAGAAACTAAGCAACAGTGGTTAACATCTGCCAGTCACTGAAAATGTGCTGCTAACCACTTGCATCTGGTTTGCGTGGTCACAGCAGCTCTCATCACCTGCACTGTGCTTTCACAAATATGTTTTAATTAGAGCCAATCAATAACATTGCCCTTGTGCTGTTAATAAGCTGTTAATAAACACATTTCACGTAGGACAGATCGTTCAAGTCTCTCAGTTTAAAAAGAGGGGTCAGACAAATGTAAAGTAAGCTCCAACAAAAGGTAGCAGGTCCAATCCTTTTTCACAGAGTTAAGTAAATGCACTTTTTGTCCTGGTTTCTTCAAGCACGGTGCAAATACCAACACGATCAAAAGAGCTCGTCACAGGGCGAACCATGGAGAGTACCACTCAGTTGTGATTTTCCCCGTCACTTTGTGAGAGAGCGGGGATGCTGGACGGGAGAGGAGCGCAGCAGGCTGCCAAATGCGTGGAAGTGTGATGGGAGGACAGCGGGCGAGGGAGGTGAGGCAGACGGAGACAGGCTGAAGTCCACCTGCAGCCTGTGAGGGGAACCAGTCAATCCGCCTGCTGCACCACAGTCAGGGCCCTCAGAGACAAAAGGTCCACCGTGCATGTGTAGCTGGTAAAAGCAGGAGCCTTGTAGGCGATGGTCGTCATTGCAGGACGGAGGGCTCCCGCCGGCCCACTGGCAGCTCTGGGGGGAAGGCTGGGACTGGAGCTGAACTGAAGCTGAGGGGCAACAACTACCTGAGCCGGCATCCCGCAGGTCGTCCATGGGCGGGAGAGTGAAGGGACAGCCAAACAGCTGCTGAGGACACCCGTCACTGCACAAGTCTGACAGCCCCATCACAAGTTCACCATCTGGACAGATGTGGAAGAGATCACAGGACGACAGATCAATCAAATGTCTGTCACTGCAGTTATGTAACCTATTACTGCTTTAATGTACAACATGCTCACACACTGTATGATTTGTGTGTTTTCAATTAAATTTGCATCATCCAAAAACATTCAGTGATCTACTTCATCTTCAAAGAACTTGTAAGCCTCAAGGAGTATTTATTACCATTTTATAGATAAAAGCATTAAAATTGATATTTAATAGATAAATGATGGCATCAGTGTGTTTGGGAAGCAGTTGAAAGAATCATGTATTAAAGTGGTGGAAGACTATAATTCTTGTATTTACATAAGGTCTTGAGTTGCCCTGTTCTGTCAACCACATGTGGTTTATTTTGTTGATCTGTACTGTAAATTCCCACAGGCTGTTGAAATGAATCACAGCCAAACTGTAAACTTGTTGTCAGTAAATGTGAGTGATTTTAATTTCAGACAAGGGGAATGTTGAATTATTTGCTACACAAACATTTATTTCAACCCTTACTTTCATTTTTGTACAACAGAGTTGCACTTTGAGTAATCGTGAGGTCAAGGCCTGAATTTATTCTGAAATTACTCAACATATCAAACAAAATTATCTACAATATATTTTGTGGCTTTTACTGAACAACCAGATGAGGCATAGCATACATAACCCTGTACCCTAGATTTTGATTACAAACAACAGAAAATTTGAAGAGTTAAAGTTCCCAATCATCACATTATTCATACTCTCACTAAATCTCTCTTCTCTTTTTTACCTGCAGGCCCAGCCTGCTTTCTTTGTCTGGGCTGAGGTCATGGCTTTAAGAGAAAGCGGGGAGTTCGTCTGCGCCGGGGACGGCCCTCCTCCTCTGGAGCGCCATGTCAACGGATGCGCATGCGCACACATACACATAGAGCCATGCATACGTGCACGCACAAACACAACAGCGCGAGACAGACACACAAGAAGTGAGAAAACAGCAGGGGGGGGGACAAAGGAGGTGAGACATAAAAATGATTCATAACATAAGATGATGAACGTGGATGTCAAAATAAAAGGCAAACCGTGTAATCAAAATAATAAATTCAACAGACAAAAATAAAACCCTTAGGACTCCATGGAAACATGATGCAAAGCAGAAGATCTTTTGATTTGGAAAATGTCTGAGATGGTATGTAAATGGTTTATATATAGAAAGATGAGTGAACATACAAAGCTCTTTATATGTTCAGCATTACTGGAATCTAAACTTAATCCTTAAGGCCCACTGTGTGAGGGACTATTACTGCTCTGTTCATCAAGTCATAGAGGTAGGCTTCTGACTCGGTGTGAACATGAGATCTCATATAGGGGAACAGATTTACTGTACTGTTGCAACAGTTTCCTGAATTTGATCCACCTC
The DNA here is from genome assembly GCA_023373845.1 of Nibea coibor. Taxonomy (NCBI): domain Eukaryota; kingdom Metazoa; phylum Chordata; class Actinopteri; family Sciaenidae; genus Nibea; species Nibea coibor. The sequence goes on from CM041718.1 coordinate 16,045,533, forward strand.
CATCAGTTGCTTGTAAGAGAACACCTCTAAGTTTTAACCTTGTTTATGCAGGTCCAGGTTTGACTGTGGGGGCAAAGGAGACTCCAGCTGCCCAGTGCTCAAGGAGCTGTGAGACAACAAGCCTGAAGAAGTGATGCTCCCCTCCAGCTCCCCAACTTCACCATCCTGGTCGCCATCCTCCCTGTGACACACAAAAAACAACCACTGTTATGGCAGTGTAGTGTTATTCAGTCAACACTGAAAAGCTGGAGTGGGTGGCAGAATTTTAAATCATCAAGACACAATCTCAGATTAAACATGCAAAAAGCAGAAGAATGACTCACGCTTATGTGAAGTTATTGTTATTACACTCCTTCAACAGAGCTTTATTCTGTTGAGCTAAATATATCTGAGATTTTTCCAATAAAAAGATGCCCAGTGGATTACTCTTAGAATATCTGAAGCCAAGCTACAACTTAATGGTAATTAATAAATAAACAGATCACTGAATTACTGAGAGCAGCTCTCAGAACAGGACTGTTAATTATTGGAAAGTTCAGAGACGTGTAGTAGAAAATATGAACATATCTTTATGAAGCAATGACTAAAGGTTTGAAAAGGATTTCAGTGTAATGAATAGCCGACATCAGTACTTGCTCTTCAGCGAAACAAGAAGTGCTGGACACATTATACAGTAAGTTGGAAATATTCCAATCTCTTTACAGAGCTGATTTAATACGGATATGGCATAACATAAAGATGCAGCCTGTTTACAGACTTACATTCTCACACATCATCTATATTTTGGTTCAGGCGTGATCTCTCTTTCTACATCGATTTATCTTGCACATTTACCTTAACAATGAATCTTGTCGTCGGTATTCTAGCAATACTTACATGTTCCCTGATTGCAGGTTGTACTTTTTGCGGCTGAGCCTCGTGGCCTGCTGGGTAAAGTATTCGTGACGTTCAGACTTCTTCCACATGTAGTAATACTCCACACACTCCCCGACTGAGCGTGTTCGTACCTGAGGAAATGGGAGAGCAGTTGTCTTTGTGTTTTAAAGATGTCCCATTCCATATTGGGCAGATAGATCATCAGTCAGGTTTGGACAGATTTCAGGAAAGATTCAACTGGAAACTGTCAACTGTCATTATGCCTTCTGAGCACTCACCTTATTAGCCTGAATGAGGTGGAAGTTTTTCCCATAAACTCGATAGCCGTGCTCAAAGTTCCTACACTCCTCCTCACTCCAGGCACACAGCTCTTCTAAAGAGGGAAAGGAGGATTTTAGGATATCAATTTTCATTCATCTTTATGTTTTTTTTTTTTGTTATGAATGCATTGCAACCACAACTTTGTATTGTAGATTATCACTGAGCAAAGCTTTGAGGTGTGACTTTGACCCGTAATTTTTTCTTGATTGAAACAACTTTTAGATGCCAGGAAAGGGAGTATGGCCAGGGCTCTCTGGCCAGGTAGGTTTTTCCATTTGAGTCCGAACTACAGCAAAAGTCTTGGATTTAAACTGAAGCTTCATTGGTGAATAAGAGCTCCTGTGGTAACACCAGTGAGTCAGCAGCTGGTGCAGCATCGACAGGGGGGGTATCAGATACACTCGCATTTTGCCGTATCCTCCAGCAAAAATGCTTTCGTAGGGCCCAAATGCAGGCTCTCACACAAAGAATCACTGTGTTCTACAGTTTATTGAACGCAATAATTCACTTCAGGCTCACATTCTCCTTTTAAGTCACTGTCCCAATATTTCTAGTTTCCTTGTGATTATGTATCTACAAGCTATGGAAAGTGTGTGTTGCTGCCCCCAGCAACTGCAAATATAGTTCAATGGGTTTTTGAAACTTCACTTCATGAGGAAGTTGGTATCTTTACACAGTTAATTCCCTTCTTCTTCCAAGATGATTAGAATCTCATCCTACCATTCGGAACTCAAGACCACGCTGGTTGAATGCAAGTGCATCTCTTTATATCAAACAATGCGTCCACTGACTGCACTCTGGGAGAAACGCACTTGATGAGCACTTTGAGCCTCCCTAGTTTTCTCGCTATTGTCTGAGCCCCGTCTGTGCTGATCCCCACAGAGTCCTTCAATTTCAGATTGGCCTCTTTCACAGAAGTGAATGAAATTAAAATGGACTATAATCCTCCTTCAAATCATCTGCATCAACAAATCTGCAACTTTTAAATTAAAAAAAAAAAAAAACACAGCCTTTGTTCCTGCCAGCTACGTTATCCATCTGCAGAGCCAAATGTCTCCAATCTTGTCAATTAGCTCGCTATTTTTTGTATAAAAATGTACAATAAATTTGATGGTTTGACAGAGGGACAGCTTTCAGTTTGCTGGCAGTTGCTTTATCAGTCAAACCATATCAACAGCAGCAGGGAGGACTGATTTCCATTTTGTCACGCGTAACTTTTTACACAGTGTGAAAGCAACAGTTGTGTCGTCTTTCCCGAAGAAAAACATGGGCTTGTCCTTGAGATGTGAAGTCTTCATGCCTCAAGCGTCTCAAATAGTTCAGCTTCAGCCTGTCTGCAGCTAATATTTTGAGACACAAACAATGCAGCACAGTCTCTCTTCGGCGTTGTGAAATACACTGTAACGTAAGACACTGGCAAATGACTTTTTGAGTGGATTACAAAGAAGTATAATAGCAGGTTAGGAAAAAAAAGTACCGCAGAAGAGCAGGAAGACTCTTACCACTAAACACTTTCACATTGAAGCGTAATCGTCTCAGCGCCTCTTCTGCATTGTAGTTGCATTTCACTAGTTCATACAGTGCCTAAGGATCGAGAGAAAAGGAGGAGGATGAGGCCAAAGATTAACCTATTGACCTGTGTTTACATGTAGTGGAATACAGAGCAAGTCCTGTTCATTCAATAACAAAGAATGACTACAAATGTTCCATTATCAATTGCTATGTAGCTGCAGTAGGTTAATCATTAAGCACAGATAAATAAGACCAGCTGAAGACTGATTCGCAAGCCTTGAGACAACTGGGACAACGACTAATCATCAAGGTCAACACATTTAAGGGACACAATACTGAACAGAATAATGTCAGCAGCACAGCTGAAATGCAATAGTTAACAGTGTTTTCTGGCAAGCTTTTTACAGTTACCGTACCTGTTCGTTGTCTCGGACAGTGTCTTGTGTTCGTGTGCATGCTGCCCCCTCCTGGGTACGCGGCCTCTGTGCATACAGCAAGAACTCTTCCACTTCCTGTACCGGCAGAACTCCCGGCCTCCACAGCAACTGGTCCTCACAGCTGTACTCTAGAGGAGCAAAGTAAAGTAGGAGAGCGAGTGAGGCTGATACAACAACATTACCTCAAAACAGCAGTTGAACCTGTTCTTAAGCTAGCATCCCACCACATATGGGCTTTTCAGTCGCTTACCTCTTTCCTGGTAAGTATATGGACCAAGTGGAGGGATTTTTGCCTGGTACATAGAGCCAACCATGATCTCCTGAAAAGCAAATCAGACGCAGTTTGTTATAGACCTAAAAATGATTTTGAAGCTTGTCCCCTGTGTCCCTTGTCCCCTCAGCCTTGCGTCTATTAAAATGTTTGTAAGTGCTGCATCTTTTGACGGCCAGAAACAACAAATTAGTGGCTTGTGTGGGGCTTTGATAGTTCGGTTGATAGGTCGGTTTACTCTACAAGACGTAACCCTGGAAATCATCATGTGTTTGGACACACTGCTAATCTTGCGTACTACTGGACCCATGAGCCTAATATTGTTTTGTGCACATTTATACCATCTTTTCTTTTTTTTTTACTAAGCATTTATGTTTCCCATACAGTACCCCTTGTAAATTCAAATTCAATATTCATTTTCATAGTCCTTACAACTGTTCATGTAGTGTAGACACCAGTGACGTGCAGACTGCAGGTACAGGGCAGGCTGAATCATAAAAATTACCAGCACCATTAGTAGTGCACGAGTTGTGGGTGGGTGAAATAGGGCGAAGTGTCTCCCGGTTAAGAGAGACGTTGCACGCATTTACAAAGGCAGCATAACTTCATTGATTATTTAAATCTCCTGACACGCAGACAGGATTCAGGATGCGATTTTTCCTCCCACAGAAATGCACACTATAACATATTGTACAATATGCTTGATGTCTCTTACTTAAACTGAATAAACTGTCTGTTTGTTTTCAAAGATATCCAGTGATTGTGAGATTGTGTTATTGCCCTCACTGGCCTACCTTGTGCTCTTCATTGGAGGGAATAGAGGCATTGTCAGAGTCCTCATCTGATGAGCTGACTAATGTGTCTTTGTCTCCACCTGAAAACATCAGACACACACTACACGTCAGAAGATTAACTCAAAACACTTGATGTTGAGATCTCAGTTTCATTTCAGACAGTTTTTTAGTTTATTATTAATCATTACTCAACTAAGTAAGTTCTAAGTAAATCCTATTGAGATAAAATGGATTTCTCAAGTGAAACCCAAACAACACAGCACTGTGATAGAAAGACAGGGTGAACATAATGAAAATAAAAAATGCAATATATCTAACTGAGTATAAAATACAATTTGGGATAAACCGGCCAAGAAAAGAAAAAATAATCAAAGAGGAAAATGGTGGTCTCTTCTACCTGAAAAAACTGAAACTTCAGTCAATCTCTCCTGGATACATAAAAGATCCTAGAGCAGCGTACCTGCCATATATTCGGTTTTCATGACATTCTGTGGACTCAGCACCGATACTGTCACTCAGTTCAAATAAAATCACTACCAGGCAATGGCTGTTTGAATGTTTGAGTGTCTTTGACATGATTTCAGTCATATGAAGAGAGACACATCAAGCAGTAGATGCTGTCACACCTGAAAGTCTCGGAGCAAATTTCACAGACATAAACAAATCAAAGCTTTCAGGTAATATCCTGACATCATAAGCTCTGACATGCCATGTTATTGGAATGTCCCACCTAGCTGTAAGTAACAAGCTGCAGTCTCAGCAAAGCACTGATTTAAAATTGAACTATGGGAAGACATTCCACAAAAAAAACCCAAAGGATTCAGGAAAATCTGTACACAAAAAAGGCCCCAAATGTGAATATAGGTCTTCTCGATTTGAATTTAATTCACAAAGTTCCATTTTCTACTGTTTCTTTTGGTGGGGAGATCATTTAAATCTCACAGGACCATGAGCAAAGGTCATTGTTTGCGATACCTCGGAGGCGGCGGAGCAGATCTGAGGTGTTTGAGGTGACTGAGGGAGTGAGATCATCAGCTGACGATTCTTCTTCCTCATCCCCAGGAAAGAGGTCCTCAGTTATCTGATCCTGGACAAGACCCGGATAACAGCAGAACAGTGTAGAAAATGACACAGTAAAACCGAATACACTAATAAAATATAATAAATTAACAGTTCTCTGTATTTTTGGCATTCATCTCACCTTGTCCAGTGTCATGTCTGGCAGGCTGGCGGCCATGTGACAGGTCTCCTTCTCTGGATCCGACACTGTGTAGCTGTACAGAGCCAGCAGCTCCTCCAAAGGATGCTCACTGGCCTACAAACAGTTACAGAGCAAGACAGCGACAGGTGGAGAGAAATGATTAGGTCACTTCCACACATGTCAGTTCAATGATCCCAAGGACACCCTTGGCTTTTTTCCCCCTCCTTTGCCTAAACATCTCCGTAGCTCTCACTCAGTTTGCAGAGTCACCGTCAGATGGCCAAAACATTACCAAAATAAAACAATTTAGGGAAGCACAAGGGACAAATGCGATCTGGCTATACTGTATCTCTGCAGAGTAAATTCCAGAACAGATTTGAGAAGCCAAAGCCGAGAGTTTAGATCACTTCCTCTATCAGCTTTTGGGGGCGTTTCCGCTCTCTTGAACGTGCTATTCAGCCACATTTGTCAAGCTGAAACTCATGCGATCTTTCTTTGCTTTGCATTTTGTGACAGTGGGTACACGAAGCGAGCAAAGCCATCATCTGTAACCGTTAACTGCTGCTACTGATTAGACAATGTTTTGTTTGTGCATTACTTCACCTGAGTGGACAGGAGGCAAGACGCCGACACGGTAAGGAGTGCAGAGCTGCTCACTTTCGTGTGTGTGTGTAAGTGCAACAGGTCTTACTTACACTCAGCTTTGATTTCAAGTAGGTTTGGAATAGATGCTGTAAAATAGGTTTTCTGTCTGAACTTTGCATGAAAACAACACCAGTTACATCTGTTTGATCCAGAAAATGTTTCAGCGCTCAGTAACATGGGGTGGCAAATGATTTTGGCCCTCTGACTGGCTTGTATATTTATTTGCATAATAATTTAGCAAACATCCAATCATAAGTATAATATTGTGACAATGGGTATGTAAGTCATGAGGTAATGTCTTCATATAAAAGCAAAGAAAGGTATGTTGTTATGGACTCTATAGCTTTCACACAGGAACTATCTTTGACATATACAGACATAGATGAATTTGACCGTACAGTGTGGGGCTGCGCTGCCATCTTCATGGGGCAAAAGTTCTCCTCCAACTCCTCTAAGGCCGGTTAACACTTCTGCTTCTCCTGCCGAGGGCCTTCATCACTGTACCTTATCCGCTCTCCACTAGGCCACAACCCGCACACTTATCTTCAGGGGCTTTCCACCCACCTACGCAAACACAAACACAAACACACATTTGTAAAAACAGCACGGGAGTGTACGACAATATGGCAGCGCGTCCTGCGGCACACGTGCACATATATACAAACAAACAGCACGAGGGATCAGGTAGTGGCTGATCCTGACTCATCCCATTACAGACCAGCTGACTGATCCTGACTTTTCAACCTTTCAGCCCAACTTATTATAAGTCCTGTAGTGACAGAGGTGTCATTCAAAGGATCATACACTGCAACTTGTAACTTTTTTTTTTTAATCCATACATAATAATCAGACAACTTTCTGCTGAATGTTTAGTTTTTTTTGTTAACATCACATTTTTCTACTCTAATGGAGGCTTTGTGCTAAAAGACTCAAGTCCACGTGGGACATCTGATGAAGACACGCAAGTTGAGGCTAGAGACATAAAGCATGAGTGAAAAAACTTGCAGGCTGCGGGAGAGGCTATAGGAGGGTGTGAACAATCCCACCCTAGCTCACACAGAGTGCCACCACTCACTGAATGAGATTATAGCTCTGGGGACACCAATCTGTGGCCAAAAAGTTGCAGAAGTGCAGAAAAAAGCTCCATATTATCGCGGCGTGCCTCTCCCGGCACGTCGGCTGCTGTCTGTCTGACCAGGGGCGCTTTCCTGTGACTTGGTGCTGAATGTCTCTTCCTCTCTTCGGCTCAGTGCGAGTGGCACAAGAAGGAAATAACTAGTTCTCAATATTTCCGAAAGAGACGGTGGGAGTTTGCCGCCGCCGCCGAGTCATGACATCTCTCCTAACTTTTTCACTCCGTCGGCGGGGCGCACCTGAAATAGTTCAGCACCACCGTCGTCAAACCCCGCCGGGCTCCCTATTGTTTCTACGGCTTTACTATGAAGGCAGAGGGAATGGCTCTTTAAAGCCAAGAACGCGGAGAGAGGCGATACGCTGGAGAGGTTCTCCATTTCTTCCTCCGCTTCCCGGTCAAAATGCCCACCGTAGCCGTCTTTCACGCGGCGTTCGCCGGCCGGCGAAACCGCCGACAGCCGTGTGTACCGTACGGGGTGACGCAGGACTTAAATTTGGTCCAGTTCGTCTATTATTTGGGTCATTACATTCCTCGTTTTCGCTCACTTACCTCCGCCATTCCGTTTCTGCGCAAGCTTACTATTGCCCGGATGTTGTAGGTCTGCTCTTCTGTACAGCTCCGTTTATTGCCGCAACGATTCAGCAGCACAGACTGTGATACAGTTACTGTATGTGCAGAGTTATACACGCTATTTCCAAGTAATTTAGCTATTTTTGTCTCGCCTGACAGCCGGCATATGAGAATCTCCCCAAATGTTTTTTTTTCCTCTCCTTATTTATAAGTTACCTCCCACTTTCGGTATCACTTCTAAATTTTGCCCATAGTTCCAAAAAAATATATACATAAAAAAACATTTTTAAAACTAAACCTCGTGTTTGATATGTGTTACTGATCACGTGTCATTCTATAAGCTGTATTTATTCCACCGTCTCCCGCGTGCTTTGTGTGTTTAAACCGCAGTTAACACTTGATATAATACTGAAGTCCAACTTGTGTCACAGTGTGTCTATAGGCATTTTACTGACTATGTGGATGAGGGAGGGGACATGTCATGCTCCAAACAGATAAAGATTAAAGGCTCTGTCCTCTGGTCAGCCAATGACTGCTTACAGCGTTCAACAGATAGCAGAGGAGAGGCAGAGTTAATGTATATGTTGACCAGCACGTGACTGATTATAAATCTATAAACATTACTATAAACTTTATTATTCTCTCACACTACTGAAGTGACAAATTAACTAAGAAAACGAAGAAATATATAATGTGAAACAATGTTAAATAATATAACACGTCCTGATTTTGACTCATAGCTTATGAAAGTCTTCCACTGCTATAGATGATAATACTTGTTAGTGGTGAGTCACTGTAATTTAGTTTTACTGTGTAATAAACAGCAAATATTAACCTGTGGATAATTTCAGACGTTTCTTCTTCCTCTGGTACACATTGTGTACTGATATAAATCAGATCTTCTTTAGTTTAATTTGTTCATCCTGATCTGTATCTGTATCAGACACAGAAGCGAAAAAGTATTCAAGTAGGCATACTTTCATTTCAGCTTGATGTTGTTAAATTATTTATTAAGTATTTTACCAAACACCTCAACATCATTTTCAAAATACCACCGCTCTCTCCTTAAGATGACGTTTGCTTATTGTTATGTATGTATGTTCTTGTGTTTCATACTCAAATCTTTATCATAGGACGCACCTTTAAAACAATAAAAAACTGTTTAAAATATAAATCAGATGGGTTTTAACTGCATGTTTTCCAGCTTTCCCCCTTTTCAGCATCATATGTCAAAAGGTACAACAGAGAGAGGAACTGTGTCCGTGTGTCCGTGTTCAACAAAAGACTGACCCACACAGACAACAGAACAAAACACATTGTGTTTGTTGGTAGAGTGTGACTGCATGTGCAGGTTTGGTCTGTTCTCAGTATATAGACATTTTGTATGGATGAATGTTATGATGAGGTGTTTTGGGTGTGTATCCTTGAGTGTGTTGTGTTGAGTGTGTGTAGGATTGTAGAGGTGAGCTTGTCTGAATGTCTGTCATGTTTCATTCTGTGTGTAGCTGGTTAACTGGTTATACCATTTAGAGTATTGCACAATAAAGATTTGAACACTAAAGGATGAACAAGGCATACTGTCCAGAACAACAGACGTAAACCTCTAGAAATCAATTCAGAGCCGCACAGTTGTCACAGTGTGCAGCCAACAAAAAGTTGCTGATCTGTATACTGGGTAGAAAAACATTCACTTCTGACAACACAATCTGTCAGTTGTGGAGCAAACTACAGCACATGTGAACACTTCAGCTTTGAAATTAATGTTCAAATCTAATATCTTGCTCAGAACAGTATGTAAAGTGTCCATCAATATGCACCGAGAGACTGTACTCTCTTTAATTACCCCCGTGTCAAAGGGTTTTAGTAGGGCTGTACAGGCAAGGACAATTTATTGTGTCTCCTGTTTCTTCAAGGTCTTTAACTCTCTCTCTCTCTCTCTCTCTCTCTCTCTCTCTCTCTCTCTCTCTCTCTCTCTCTATCTCTGCCTCTTTCTGTGTGTGTGTGTGTGTGTTTTATGTGTTTTGTGTGAAGAAAAAAAGCTGTTCACAAAAAGAGCAGTTCAGTGTTTTTGTGAGGCTTTGTTGGTGGAAGTGCTGTGCGTTTTGAGCTTTTCAAAGGGAGAAAGGAGGCACACGTGCAACCCTTCAGCAGTGTATTGTAATTTTGTTTTACACATACCAGTAAAAATGGACGTCACAAGGGAATAAAATAAGAGGCTTGGAAAGTGGTGTTAGCAATTTTCCATTTACTAAAGAGGGAAAAATAAATTACACTGAACTGCTTCTTAAATGCAAGGTACAATATGATTGTTAACAAAACTCTAAGAGTAGAAGAATAGAACAACCCCATCTCAAGGTCTACTTGAGCTTTTTTCCTGAGGTCATCAGTGGAGAGTTCTCAGCTCTCCTGAAGATAGCATTTATATCCGTCACATTCCTTCAAGTGACAAATAAACTAATAAAACAAAGAAAAAGCACAAATGATCCAACATTTTCTGTTTTCAATAGAATTCACTGTTAGAAATGACAGTGCTTGAGTTTTGGCCTCTGTATGGATCAGATATACTTCTGCTTCAACACTGTGTGTGTTTTGTGTGAATGAGGAAAGCTGTTCGCAAAAGGAGCAATTGAAATTCTTTTGTAAAGCTTTGCTGGTGGCGAGGACCATGTGTTTATCAAAAGGAATTTGGTCGCTTCTCATGGAGATAGCACCATGGTGTTCAGTAAAGTTAAACATGAAAATACATTCATTCACCTCAGAATTAGTAGTTTGACAAAACAATGCCAACTCGTCCACCTCTTACAAGCTTTTTCCAGAACCTTTGACAATCACACAACACAGATACACAGGTGCTATGGATGAAACCATAACACCTGAGCTCTTATGTGAACAGAGCAAACTCCGTCCACTGATGAACACTGCACGCTGTGACTGAGAGCTCAGGAAAAAGCAAGTCAGTTAACATTGAACTGGGATTGTTTTTGTAACAAGCAAAAGGGAAAAAATGAAAAGTTTTGAGTAAAAAAAAAAGAAGATTTTAGCAAGTGATGAAATAAAGTACTCTGAGTGAAAATTAGAACATCAATAAATAATTCAGGATTCAGGAAACATGAGAATTAAACATTTTTTTTACGGGAAACAAAGAAAGAAATGTGTAGAAAAGAATGAATCTATTAGTTAAACTATGGCTGTAGAATGAGGAACTTACTAAGGATACAGCCCTACTGTCTAAAGGAAGCTGATGCAAATACAATTTCCCCAACACACACATATGTATAGGATATATGCTGAGTATTTATGCATAATACTGGGTAGTGTAGTTTTGTGGTTTGTCCTGGAGTCATACAGCTTCATAGCATAGCCGCTGGTGAGGGCTTTAGTTAAGTTAGACGTCTGATTGTGTTGTTCTTCTGCAGCCTGTGCACAAACATAGTGAGGTTATTCAAACAGATTAAAGTGGAAACTTGCATACTTTTCTATCATTTTGATATATATATGCATAGCATAGTGCTTTGCTTATGTCATGGAAAGTATGCCTAATCTTTTCCCAGAGCAAATCTTGATCTTATGTGACTGTGTATTATCATGTGTGTGTGTGCATGTGTGTGTGGATCAGACAATGTAGAACGGGTGTAGTGAGTACTTTGGTCCACAGGGTGCAGTATGGACATGTTCTGGATGTGGCGATAATAGAGCAGAATTTGCAGTGCATCATGGGGAACTGGGCACTGAACCATGACCCATAACACCCTGCTGTGGCAGGGAGCATTACCCCTGTGTAGAAAGGCAGATGTGAAGCAGAGATTATGCTCAGCAGACTGATTTTATGTCTCTTTCTCAGTCAGTCTTATTCTCTTAGAGGCTTAACACCCCCATCTTTTCTCCTTCTCTCACACGGTCTCCCTCTTTGTTCCATATTTACTGTGTACTGTATGTTCTGTGGTGTGTTATACTGTTATTGTGAAGTGCTATGTGAGAACCTTTAAATAGCACATTCCTTCATGGCTGTCTTCATTATTCAGGCAGTGGTTTTAGACCCAGTGATAGTTACATCCCTGTGCATCACGGACTGTAGATACACAGAGCACACGCTGAGGTCAATATGAACTGAGTCCTGTAAACATTCAGATTTTAGACTGTTCATTAGTGTGCAGAGGTTCATCCTCTGCCTGTAGATTGGGCCTGTCTTCCCGTAGACTCGGCCAAAAGCTTTGTTCATTTGACTGACAGGCCCACAACTTCCAGAGAAAGACGCAATACATAGAAAAACCAAAACCCCACCCCCAAAAAACAGAAGCAACAACTCAAAAGAAGAACTCTGCTGTGAGATATGTGTGTTTGTGTGTGATGATATGATGGTGGGTTCCTCCTACCTCACAGACCTGCTCCACCATCACACTCTGTCCCACAGCCTCTGTTCCTCCAATGCAAACCTCCTGACCTCAGCACATAGGAACCTTCTCCACAGGTGTCCCCTCCCTCTGAGACGCTTGTTACAAACATATATGTGACTGCACGGACCTATCCACCTTCAAAACAGAAATGCACCCTTAAAAACTATTTTTAATGTTTATCTTGTGTCTTATGTGTATTTAGTGTATTTTTAAAATGATGTGTAATGTGAATTAACGCAAACAAGAAGAGGTTGGCTGTTAAAAAATTGTATTACACAACAAGAGTTTCTCAATGTGCTCACCTGGACAGAGATTTGATGTTTTCCTGGATTCAACCATGACCAATTTCCAGAGTCCCGTAAATGTGCGTGTGTGTTTGGGTGTGTGTGTGTGTGTGTGTGTGTGTGTGTGTGTGTGTGTGTGTACAGTATGAGTCATCTTGGCACCCACTGAGCTGTCACAAGAGTTTGCCACAATGAGATGCCACTCATGTGTATGTCACCAAGACATGTCACCCATGGGGTGCCCTATGTGTCACACTGTGTCACACACACACACGTGACACTTTTTATCACTGTTAATGAATTATGTTAAGTCTCTTTAACCACAGAAATGTTTGTTGGACGGATGAGACTTAATGCATGTTGAGTAAATCTCTGTGCTGTCATGGTGGCTGTCTGAAAGATGTCTACCTTTCTTTCTGTTCTTTCTGTAATTGGGCCAAGGATAAAATGGGGCAAAGCATGTTATGTAGTTAAAGGTTATTAAACATTAAACGTTGCTCTGATTATGTACTGCACGAGAGCACTGATCAAATTTGCTCTTGACAAACTTTCAGAGGAGAAGTTAAAATATGAAACAATTAAGCAACATCATGGGAGAGAGTGATTGTCTTTGGCACTCGGCCTGCAGCCTCATGCCTATGAGTGAATCACTGCCGCGCTGATATTCAGGACAACATCACGACCTCAGGTGTGATATTTCTTTTATACAACACAGGCACCATGCATTAGTTTACAGTAATATGCGACAACAGATTATGATTTGTTTGTGTAATTATTTATTTGGCTACACTGTTACCAAGCAACTCATGTCATCACAGCTCGGTATCACAGACCTTAATATTTTTGAGGACACCTGGAAGCAGTTTAAATCCCACGTTGTTCACCTTACGATGTTAGCTTTGTTTTAGCTCTTCTCTGATTTTGTCTGATGTCAAATCTAAAGTACCTAGGCTTCTTTCAATGTAATAAATTTGGGTCAATTTTCTGACCCAAATAACTCTATCTACTCTACACACAATCAAAACTGAGTCATTTCATTATGTTAGTTCAAACAAAAGACATATAACTTGTTCCTTTTTTGACCAACCTATTTGAAAAGAATGGAAGGAAGGAGAATTTCCTCATTCCTCAAGCTACTTCCTGGCAATGCGCATTTTTTGGTCACAAAAAAAAGCACACGATACATGGTCATGGACTCATTAACCACCGCAGCTCACCCATGATGACAAACTGATGCTTCAAACCACATAAGAACCCACAGTTTCCACAGTAATCACGCATCTATGGATACAGCTGTTTATCAAAAAAGAAAATGAAAATACGTGTGTACAAATAGTTAAAATGATCTAATGCAGCTGCTCACGCAGTGAAGTGCTGTTGGTTCTTTTAGTGGGTGGGAAGATTGAGTAAGTCATCCTACAGTCATGTCAGTGCATGTGAATGTCATCCTGTGCCACATGTTTTTGTAAGCCACCGCTCATCGTGTTGATCATATAATTTCAACACATAATGTAGCTCTTATACTTCTACAGTTTCTGTATCAGTAGCTGTAAAAACAGACCTCCACATCAGCTCGCAATTATTAAAATGCTGTTGGAATAACATTGTACCTGTAGCTCCACACGGTTTGGTTACTGTTTGCAGCGTTTCCTTTGTTATTTTAGAAAACAGTAAAGCCTGGGTATGTGTGGCTGGTTAAATTATAATTTGTCCTCTATATATTTTCAAAATAAATATGATTTATATGAAAGGATTGACAAAAAACAAAAAGTTCCACGACTTCAAAAGTCTTCAAAGAAAGCAGAACACAGTACTTTCAAGAAAAAATGTGCAACACTGGAATGAAAAATAACACCTCTCTGTTGTCGGGAGCATTATTTGACATAATCTTTCATTAAACAGCAACTGCAGTACAGGAACTAACACACATCCATCCCACTGTACGCACTGAAGTACACAATCCAGTCCAGCATGAAGGTCTATGTTCTGTAAAGTTTCTCTTTTTTTAATTACACTATTATTTGTCTGATGTCTACATAACTCCCCACCTCTGTTTTCTGCTCAGTTTAAGTAGAACTGTATTAGTCTAAGTGTAATTACCATTCCACAAGGGGGCAATGCTGTCCTGTGTATGGGTTTGTTCAAGCAGCGAAAACTTCAACAAACATTTCCCCTCCATTTACTTCAATGGCTTTGCCAGGCCGTACACAAATCAAGAAATCAAATGTCGCAATGGAAAAGCTAACTAACTCTGCGGTAGTTTATCGAGGGAGCGTTCCTATGCCACTTCCATATGCGGTGTATGTGTTTTGTCTGGCTCAGATGGGATAAGAGATTACGAGAAGTCCAGTCATGGAGTCATAATTGGTCCTAATTTTCTGCCTGTCGGCTGCTCCACTTGCTCTCAGGTTTCTGCATGCACGCTGCTATGACTCACTACAATTTGCTTTTTTTTTTTTTTTTTTTGCAGAAATCTTATTGCATAATGTTGAATAAATAAGCACTAACCTACTGCGGTTAACACACCTGTGAGTCTTTCTGCAGACATAGCAGTCAGTCCACTTACTTTTTCCATGTCTCTCCTTTCTCTCTCTTTCTCTCCCACTCCCTCTCTAAACAGGATGTTTGTGTCTCAGCGGGGCTGACCAGTACAAAGCTGATGATCAGATAGTGTGGCTGTGGAGTGCCCAGTTCTCCCAGCGCTGTGGCAGATTAAGCGGGATTTAGGCTTTCTATTCAGATCCTCCACTAAACCAACACATCGAAAGAGACAGCAAAACACAGGAGGTCATGCAGCCGACGGCATGCTTCCCCCGGGCCACTGTCGCCTCGACAGTGAAGCCCCTCTTCCATTTTTTAAACTGCTTCTTAGCCTCACAAGTATTATACATAAACAGAATAATATTGTCTTTTTGTCTTATTGTCAAGATATTCAATAGAGTTTCCCCACTTCTTATGAAAAGCAGATACTAACTTGTACTGTATATTTGTGTACTGACTCACTGACAAAGATTGTTACACAAGGCCGGAAAGTGTTATGTTTTAGGGGGCTTAATAATTTAGACTACAGTGATGGTTACATAGAAAGGTGATATCATAAGGGGACTTTTCTTTCCGTGTATTGTGTATTGTACCACTGTGCGTGTGAACTCACTGCAGTTAATATCAGATACCGAGCGAGGGTGTGTGTGTGTGTGTGTGTGTGTGTGTGTGTGGTGCACAGGATCTGAATCATAAGTACAAGTTGTTTCATGGCAAAACAACGTTGTGAGTTATTTAAGCAGGCCTATGAAGAGGGATTAGACTCACAGGTGAATGTGGGACAAAACTCTAATTTCTTTGAGTTTTTTTTTTTTTTTTGCAGATAATTATTATTTTTTGATTAATTATAGCGACCAGCACAGACTGCGGTGTCACAGTAAATAATGAGAACATAATAAAAGCAGCAGCAGGAAACGTGTGCAGTCATCTCCTAAGCGTGGATTCTGTTCTCGTGTTTTATTAATAGTCTGCTTAACTTTTACCATGGAAGAAGAAGAAGTTTTTATGGAAACAGTGGAGGGCATTTCCTGTGAGACGCAACCAGCTCAAATAAAAACACAGGAGTGGAAAGATGTGTGTGGCTCTGCCCTGTCCTGTTTTAGTCTCTCTCCACCCTCCAGCCTCCGTATCGCTCTCTCTCTCTCTCTCTTGTTTTTGTGGCCAAACCACTCCTTTCCTAACATTTACCATTTTTGGCCCTAATTCACTTCAAAAGTAGCTCAAGAGCAAAGTTGGTTTGAAAAACGTTCCATGTTTGAAAGGTGTCACTTTTTAAATTGCATATGTGAAAACAAGCCAAATGATGTCTGTCTGATAAAAGGACAAACAGACTTCTATTTTGAAGCAGAGGAAGCATCAAAGGAGGTCAAACACGGACCCCAAAAGTTTTCTCCTCCGATCTGACTGACACAACAGATTCTCTGTTGGTAGGATTTCCTCGCATGTTGTTTTTTTTCAAATAAGCACAAGAACCTGAGTGTGAATTAGGCCAGTAAGTGGTGTCATTAAGTCAGTGACGCCCAGACACATAGGTCTTTCACACCCAGGACTCACTGCTGTGTGTACACACATGTGCCATAGATACAGCGCACAACCAGTCCACTGTTTGAATCCACAGTTAACCAAGAGTGGATACAGGCTGTTTGAAATATTACATCACTAGTCAACGGTTACAGGTTTTTACTGCTCTGAATCATTTTATGTGATCTTACCACTTACAAGCCTGAACTGGCTATACATGTTGTTGTTGTGCCTTTATCAATTATGATTTTCACTAACGGGAGTGAATTTCCCACTCTCTCAACCCTCCGAGGCTATATTTGATCTCAGTTTTTCCAGTGCGGCAAGAATGCCAAGTGAGCGAGTGCCTTCGTGGTGATGGTCTCGTAGAGCTGGCAGTCCACTGAGAGGTCAAGTCTTTATCTTTTGGGCCGCATCCATGGAAAACAATCCATCAGGCTGAGAGCCGCAGAGAAAACACTGTGAATCCAGAGAGCCCATATACTCTTTGGAAATACATGTTTCGAGATGTTTTTGTGCAATCCATCTTGGTAAAACTTTATCCAGAGGAGTACCTCGTAGTCTGGTGATGTGATGTAGAAGCAAACAGAGCTGGGGAGTGTCACGGTGTAGCGTGGTGAAGTTGAAATATACTCGCCAGATCCAAACACATACCTAAATGCATAAGATAAAATCTCATTTGCCAACTCTTGCGTCTCAAAATATTTCAAAGATAACCTCTTCAACTGTGTTGTGTATGTTTAAGCAATGTGCGTCTGATTTGTAGCTGCTTGTAAAGTTGATGGATGTGCTTGAGACATATGTTCATTTTCCTGTGTTAGTGGTCTGATTGTTTTTCTTTCACCTCCGGGGAATACAGTCCAGAGGTCCAAGGCAAGGGCAAGGTTGGAGCAGTTGTGTGTGTGTGTGCATGAGTCTGTGTGTATGTTAGATTCACTTCAGCTTTGTTAGAAAGCTGCTATGGTGATACTGAGTTTGCAGTGGTCCAACCCAAAGCCCAAACCGTTGGAAAGGATGATCTCAGAAAGCAGACAAGTCTTTATTGTTTATACAGTGGGCACATAAACCTTAGACAGACCTGGATCTGACACACCATTGTTGGTTCCACTGTTTGCAGCCTCCCTGGTTTATTTTCACAGCACATTCCCCCCATGTAACCCCCAGCGACCTCTCTCCTCTGCCTTGTTCACTTCACACTCCATCAATAAACAACCCATGACCATCACAGTCACCCTTTCTCATCCACTGTTGAAGCATGCTGCTGTTGGACCCCTTCCGGCCGCTCACCACCAAAGTTCCCACATCACGTTGACAGAGACAGGAGGACAGATGTTGGATGACTGACTTTTGCCGGGGTGGGAGGTGGAGGAGACTGCTGTGATCTCAGCAATGCGTTGGACCGTGATGTGTTAAATTTATAAACACAGGTGGACCGCAGAACTGTAGGCAGGGGACTCCAGTGTGTGTGTGTGTGTCCAGTGTGTGTGACTCCACAGAAAAACTCCAATGACATCTGCCACCCAGGCTGCCAGAACCTCTCCAAAATACAGTGCATGATTGTTGGAAAGAGGATTAATTACCGCTGTGCACTGTTGTCCAAATTTATAATTCCATAATAGTTGCACATATCCATAGGCCTTGTAAAGTTATTTCAACTGTCATGTTTCTACAGTAGCCCAGAATGGACAAGCTAAATGAACTACACATCAGAGGCAGGTCTACCATGTGAACCTTTTCTCACTCGTTCATATAAGTTTTGTTGGTTTTACTTTGTTCGGAGTTGACCTGTTTTGGGCCTTCGGTCAGCTGTCACAGTGGCCCTGCCTAATGAGATGTGAAGTCTGTGTTTTTAGCCTTTATTTTGTCCACCGCGTCTGTGGAGCCGGGGAGCTTTAGTACGGCTATGCCCGATGGTCAGCCTGTCTTACTGTTGTTACTGGTTGAGCGGTCACCATGGTAGCCTATACTACGTCTGCAGATCTCTATCGAGCCTTTTATGTGAAGCATCGCTGCGTCACACATGCCACACAGCCCACTGTCAGTGAGAGGCTGTTGGCCTGGCTGTGACTGATTGCCATTCACACAGTAATTCATTCACAAACATACACCATTCATTTTCGCAGCCTCTACTCGAGGGTCACATGTCAGGAGAATACCTCTGAATGTGCACGCGATTATGCTCTCATACCCCAACCCTGTATTATGTAAGCACATATAGTTAAGTTTAAAACATTTCACCATGATGATACTTTCCTCTCAGTCCATTCTTGGATTGGACACACACCAAGATTGGATCACTGTAAGGACAAAGCTCTCTGTGAAGTGTTTCACAAAAAAGAAAAAAACAATGTCACCCTGAGAAAAATAGACAGTTACACTGAAAATAAAATGAAAGAGGTTGACATTGAAACCACTTTCATGGTTGCAGGGTGAATATAAAGACGCGCCAGCAGCTGGTTAGCTTATCTTAGCACTAAGACTCGAAAGGGGAAAACAGCTGGTCTGTCACTCTTTAAAAGTAACAAAATCCATCTACCACCTCCTTTAACACTGGCTAATTATTCAATAAAAATCAATTGTTCACTAAATCATTATATCTTGTTTGTTTAATTGGGACAAAACGCACAGATTAGAAATGAAAAGTTTTGCTTGTGGCCGCCTCTCGTCTCACTTATCATATGCACGTATATTTGGGTGTCGACATGCGTAAAAGCATTTATGTATTTGTCTAATTAAAGCATTTGCTTTTGTGAGGTTTCCTTGCATCATATTGAGCCGATACTTCATCAAACTCTGTGATGCACCATAAAGAGAAAGAAAGAGGGGAAAAAATACATTAGCTTGTCTTTGAAAGGTTAAAGTGGTTCTAAATCTGTACTGATGGTATTTGGAGATGGAGCCTGCTCTTTTTCTGTCAGTGGGTTAGTTCGTTCTCAGGCTCCTGCTGCATTTCTTTGGAGAGCTGAGGGTGTGGGGTTGGGGCAGGAGAAAGGAGGGGTCTTTGGGCTCAGGGAGATTGGCGGGGAGGTGGATGGTGTGTGATTGGGGGTCAGCGAAACATGTGCGGAGCAGCACACATCGGACTGCGTGACCATTAGTCCTCTTCTCAAGGGAAATGTACTTTTGACCCGTTCTTATAGAACAGCAGACAGACAAAGCACAGCCACTGAAAATATACAAACTTCCTAAAATAGGATGTGGAATTCCTGCATGCAAAGGGCGCATGTTTTCTGCCCTGTGAGGTGACAACCCCTTAATGTTAGCGTTTAGTGAACACAAAGTCATGATTCTGGTGTGAACATGCCCACGAGTGAATGCGAACAGACATGCATAATTTTCTGCAGAAAGTCGTTTTGTCTCACATTCACACACACACACGTGCACACACACACACACACACACACACACACGGGAATGTTACACAAGTTTTCCCAGACATCAGAGAAGCAGTTCTGAGAAACTTGGGCATGATTGTTTTTGCATGACTGAGGTCAAAGTTATTTTTAACATATTGTGGCAAAGCGAGGGCTTGAAGCCCCTATTTTGTATTTAATGTCCTCAATTCTAAAGAAAATAAATAACGGCATAAAGATTTTGACTTAGGAAGTTCCGGAGTGAATTTGTGAGAACAGATGTGGTGACATGTTAAAGATGAGGGAGCCGGGATGCAGGGTTCAGATATCACTCCACGTTTGCAAGCACTTAAATTCACTTTGTGATCCAGAGAGTTTTACTGCAAGTCTTGAAGATTGTGATATTTGATTCACCAGCTTTACAACATAGTAGTGATTTGTAATCATTTACAAATTACATTGTCAAAATATTGTTTATATTTAAGCTGAGAGACCAGACTGTAATTATTTAGGACTGTAGATTTATTTAGGAATATAGATGTCAACTTCAACTTCCCCTTTCTTACTGATAATTCTGTGCTTTTCCTCTTTTCCTCTCCTCATAACTGCTTACAACCAGGATGAAATCTCATCTCTTTGCCTTCCTGTTGCTTATCTTCAAACAGTTACCTCTGTAAAAGAGACACTGAGCAAAACATTCTCTGCACAGAAAAGTTAACAAAGTGACCAACTTACCACGAGTATCCATCTGTCCTCCATCTATCCATTAATCCTTGCATCTGTGCATCCTTTGATGTTGCTATTTTGAGCTGGATGCAGATAAAAAAGGTTATCTGAAAGAGCCAGCAGGGATGTTTCTCAGACAAGGAGCCACCTTATGCCCTTAAAGACCTCAGTTCTCCACTGATAACTCACCAGCAGCACCATTGCTCCAGATACACTATCAGTCCTCAGAGCCAAACTCACAACCTCCAACAGAGACGTACCCCATCCTACATGCAAGAAATATGTACAGATAATGTGGAATAATGTGGTGAAAGCATAGTAAAAGTGTCTGGTGTATCACATCTGGTGCATCACCATCGGCTTTAGTCTTTTTAGTTATTATGATATCAACGTGTTTCAAATCTGGATCTGGATCTGGATTCAGATCGTCTAACTATACCCAACAGCTCTGAGTTTTACTACACATGAACATAAGTCAGCTTGGTTGAAATGTACAATATATTTGTTCAGGTTATATTAGCCATCAGGGTCAATCAAATCAATCATAAACACAGCAGAATCTTGGCTTATCTGCCTCATAGACCTATCTATTTATATTCTGAAATGGAGCTTACCAAAATCCAGTCGAGAAAATGACTCCCTCTTCCTCTAAATCCTTTTTTCTTTTCCCCTTTCCTCTGGTTTAAAGCGTCAAATGAGAAAGCTATTTTTCTCTCTGTGTTTTGGTCCCGGCAGAATCGGATCTCATTCAGCATCGTTGATGTGTTTGTTTGCTTTTCTTCTTCTGTACCACCCGGCGCACAGCTAGCAATTTTGGACCCAACACAACACAACAAATATCTGTACTACCTGCTAATTTAGGTTCCTGTATTTACAGAATAGGGTGGGAATAATTCATAATTTAATATAATATTCATACAGATGTTTTCGTTAGTGTATAAATACCTAAATCATTATGTTTTTGTTACCTTTTATATCTACAGACGCTGTTGATGAGCGTCCAACATGTGAAACCACCATGTGTCTACAGTGTTGGTGTGTTTTTGCAGTCACCATAGTTTCTCCTTCACACTAGGAGGCGAGGGGTTGCAATCAGATGCTAAACTGCCCAATCCCACCAAATGCAACACACCGGTGCTGTAAAAATAGTCTATTGTTGTAGCCTGTGGCGCTGCGCAAACATTCCTCTTCAGTTCTTGCAGAAGGTTTTTCAGTGGGTGTGGGTAAACTGCAGGAGTGGAGGGCAGTTGGGTGATAGCCCAAGAGGCCTTCCTTTTCGTTCCCAGTGCACTTTACATTCCCAAACATCTAACTCATCATCTGAGCCTACGTAAGCGTGCCCTGACTCACAATGCTGTTGCGCGCACACACAGTGGTCACACATACAAAGATGCAGAAACACGCACACAACAACATCACCATTACACAAACTTTTACGGGACTTTTTTCATGATCTGGTGACCCTTTGCAACATTTCCTCTTTCCACCACAGCACCAAACATCCAGGAAATCTGGATCCTGCTTGGAACAACACAGAGCCAAGGTCTTTCGGGTGTTTTTATATGGTTATAAATGGCTTGTCAGAGTGTCTGTACATCGCTTGCTGCTCAGGGTAAAGTCAACAGCTCTGAGGGTCATTCATTAATCTGCAATGCCTTGGCTGACATGTGCAAGAGGGCCAGACTGCCTTTAACCTCTCACAATCAGTGATACCAGAGGGACTGAGAGGGAGAGAGAAGGGGAGAGGGAGAAAATTGTCAGCTCGGTTGCTCCTTAGTCTCCTGCTTTCTTGTCTCTTTCCATCTCCCCTTCTTTTTATCAACATTTGTTACGCTGTCAGTCTCTGTTAGCCCGCACTGTCATCCATCACAGTCTCAATTCCTGGCCTGTTCTATCCTATTTTAGCCTATTAGATCCAGCAAAAACAAAGAACGCATAAACAAAAACTGAAGAGACAGTTTGAAAAGCAAAGCAGACATCAGCAAAGTAAAAAAAAAAGAAAGAAAACACATTACCCCCTCATAACCACAGCTGATTCTATGCTATTTTAGACAGACCTTTCAACCACACTATACAATATGGTCGCCTTGGCCTAACCTTTTTATTGAGCAACACTGGACTGCATCAACGCGAACATCCAATTCCGATAGACAAATAACCTGCTTTCTTTCTTCTTTACAGATGTGCTACATGCATTTTTTTGTCTGTCCTCAAGTAATAAGCAACTACAAATCAGTACAAATCAGTCAAAACCAATAACGCTGATATTGAAAATTGAACTTTTTTTTACTTTGGAAACAGTAGTTGTCAAAACAGTCTCACCGCAGAATGACTTCCATAAAAACTGGGCAACTCGATCTGCTGAGAAACATTCTGCGATCCAATCCAAATCTCCCGAGCAGGCAAAAAATGGTCAGTGTGGTTTTATTTTCATCACAGAGTTCTGGATTTATTGTCGTATGCGGTGGTGGAATAAGTATTCAGATGAGTAGTAAGTAGCAAGACTAAAAATACTTCATTACAGGTAAAAAAGAAAAAAATCTCCATCTCTTCAATCTCCATAGCCGCTTGTCCTTATCAGTGTCACTGGGGGGCTGGAGCCGGTCATGGCTGACAGGTGGGCACGACTTAGATAGGTCGCCAGAGAATCACAGGGTGACACATAGAGACAAACAATTATTCATACTACGGGTATTTTAGAGTTACCAATTAACCTATTAACCTGCATGACGTTGGGGAATGACAAGCAACAAATGTAGCAGCTAATGGTCTTTTAAAAGCCCCGACCACCAGGGTATTCTGCATACATGCAAAGTAACTAGTAGATAAAACTGACAAAAAGATAACTGGACGTTTGTAATCGTAGAGTACTTGAGTAAATATAGTTTGATTCCAACGCTGTCTTTATATAAAATATAGACAGGAAATGCACCTTCAGCTGACCCTCTCATTTCAAGCGTCATTTCTCTCTTGCTCCCCGCTCTTATTTCTGTTTGACGGTACCTAAAGTTACTGACTGTCTTATGGGAAAACTATAATAAACTGCATAGCATAAACACTCACTGAGAAGTAATAGCCCCTGCCCCTCTGTTCCGCCCACTGCACAATGCAATGGAGTAATGGCTTTTGGGAATTTGATGGGAATGTGCATTTTGTTTTTTAAACACAATGCGGAGCCAGCTCGGGGAGGGGAAGGGGTTGTGGGTAGTGGTGGATTCGCAGAGTTGAGGACATGTCCCTCAACACATTTTACACCATGTCTGTACACATACGATCCGCCATCCACACACAGATCTGGTTTCTGCTCTGTGTTCTCACCTGTCAGTTGGTTCCTTAAATCAGACATCACCAGGAAGTTGCAGTGGGAAAGCCTGATTCTGCTAAATAATGGTTTCTATTTCCTTTGTCTGCATCTCTTTCTAGATCTACGTAGATCTCTCAGTAATGATTGAACATCACACTTATGGTCAGTGGTATAGTCTGGAGTCTAGAGAAGTGGGCATACCTTGCTCATCCAGCAGAGGATAAACACTTTGTGTTATAAACAGTGCAATTTAAGACTGGGTATTTAGCTCACAAAAAAATGGAGCAGTAGTATTTGCACATTGTCGCTTAACATCTGCTGCTTGACCTCGGGGAGTAAGGATGAAGTTAACATTAGTCGGAGAGGAGATGCAGAATTTGTAATGAATACTGACCGCAGATGGGTGAGACATCAACTAAGTCATCTTTATGCCTTACTCCACTCCAAGAAAAAAAAATCACCTTGCAGAAAACTACTAAACGATGTGCACTCAGAGGGGATTTGTGGGTTTACCCAGTGCAGGCTGAAAAAGTAGGTATACCTGCATACACCCCACTCTCTCTTTTGCAAAGAAAGCCATGCACAGCAGCCCATTGCGACATTTATCCTCCTAGACTCTTACTAGTCTTATTCTCGTCCGTGACATGTTTCTTCAGACTAAGAATGTGCATAAAAGGAGAAGGAAAGCGTGACTCTTCCCTTCCCATCTATTCCAGTTGGCTGCAAGGGGAGAGGTCTGACCTATCTCACACTGCGAAGGAGCAAAGGGACCCAGTCATCTTTTATATGAACATAAAAAACAATGAGTCATCAATTCAATCAGAGATGTGGACGGGGTTCACATCGCCTCCTAGACGTGTCAGTGGAGATGGATTACAGAGAAAGGCAAATAAACACACATCACTTTGTGTTCTTTCATTTCAAAACGAAAAATATGAACCGGATAGTTTTATTATATTATTTGAAGTGAAAATGAAAATATGAAGTTAATCACTGACAGTCTAACCAAAGCAGACCAGTAGTTCAAAGTGATTTATTGACGAGTGACAACATCAAGGAGCACATAAAGGCCTTGAGGCCATAAGCTGTAGCATGTGTTGGGACAAGTAGGCCCAACTAAGTGCAGCAATTTGATGACACAGACAAATTAGGTGTTGTTGTTGTTTGACACAGTCAGCTGATTTTCCCATGGAGAATAAAAACTCTTTAAACTAGAAAAATACACACAAAAAAATACCCCAAATCAGTCAAAGTCACGGAGGCTGTTTCTTGGACAGTGACCAGCGTTATACACATGAAATGACACATTTGAAAAGCATTCAAGCGTCTGTCTCAACGACACGCGTCACTTTGACCTGCTGACTCACTATTAATGTGAAAAACTAAATGGAGGTACAAGAAGATCCCGCCCCAACGGCTGGGGGAGGTGAGAACGGTCAGAGCTGGAGAGTCACAGTCTGGAGAGGAGACAGAAAGTTCAGGACACAACACAAGTATGATGATGATGTTTGCAGGGAAATGTCTCAGTGTTTGGAAACTTTAACAGGAGCGAGGATACATATGGACTTTTAACTTCACGGCGAAGACAATCCATTTTTTTGGAGATCACATATTTTTTGGACCAGCGCATCGTTACGCAGGAAAGAAAACTACCTTCCAGATCCAGCAAATCTCACCAAACCACCGGGATGTTTAGATGAGACTAGTAACTCCCAAAAGGTACGGTAAATTCATGTGGTGATGAATAATAGACCAAGTGTGCAGACACCGCAGGGCTGCAGACAACCAGTTTCCAAATGATTAATCCACTTCACCTCAACTTCATGAGAGTCTGGAGGAATCTTGCCTCAGCTAAAATGATGCTAAAACGTTGCCATCAATTTGGCTTTAATGATGGACAGTAATCTGTTAATGGTTTCTTTAACCGTGTAATGGAGTTCAATGATGAGAGAAGCCTGTTGTGCTGCGTTCACATGCGTGTGGATACACGCAGCTCCCTCCTGTTGATTCAAACAGTTTATGTGAAAGTAAAGGAGGTAAGTAAACTCTCAGCCTCTGTTCAGAGAGGTGACTAAACGGTGTTCACCCTGATTACATGCACCCTAAAGCATGATTTCATCATTATTGTAACCGTTTAGACCGACGCTTATTGTTATTATTAATTAAATATTAAAAAAAGAAAACACAGTACTTTTTATTAGAGATGAATTTGGTCAGAAGTGATAACATTTATGGCACAGGATTTATGAAGAGCAGCACTTTGATCAAGTTGATGCGTGTAAGGGACAGTAAAGAATAAAACTTAATGTCCTTCTCTATTCTGTATTTTTATGTTTGATCTAATTAAATAATTCTGTGTGAGTTTTATATTCAGTTATATGTAATTTATATATTCTAAGTGTTGCTGGCCAGGACACTGAGGTTAGAGATGTTTAATCTCAGTAATGCACTTTCCCGGTTAGATTAAGTCATCTTTAGTTGATAGGCACTTTTTTGGTGTTGCTTTTATTTATTAGTCTTCCCATAGATTTTTTTTCATACATAAACCAAACATAATCAAAACTAAATGTGACTTTTCTGACTGTAAAGATGTCTTAACCTTATTTGTTTGGCAGGTCCTCCAAAAGGCTTTAAGATGCTCATGTCTCCACCGTCACCTTTCTCTTCTGTGTCCAGTGTGTGGGCTGTGGCGCCCTCTGCTGTGTGACCGAGGAAGGCCAGGAAGGGCAGGCAGCATGTTGAACACATTTGAGGATGGGATGAACGTGGTCATCGTCAACCACTACAATCACTCTGGGAAGTGGGACCGGCCTCGGAGCAGCGAGATCTGTAAGAAGACCGTGCTGCTCTTCATCTGCATCCTGATTGTCCTGGAGAACGTCATGGTCCTGCTGGCGCTCTGGAGAAACAAGCGCTTCCACAGCCGCATGTACTTCCTCATTGGAAACCTGGCACTGTCAGACCTCCTGGCTGGTGTAGCCTACATGGTTAACATCTTCACATCTGGACGTAACACCTTTTTCCTGACACCAGTGCAGTGGCTGGCCAGAGAAGGGAGCATGTTTGTGGCCCTCAGCGCATCCACCTTCAGCCTTCTGGCCATTGGGATTGAGAGGCACATGACTATGGTGCGTTTGCGTCCGTGTGAGACAGCAGGTCGAGGGAGACTTCTGGGACTGCTGGCGGCCTGCTGGCTTGTGTCAGTGCTGCTCAGTGCCCTGCCCAGCCTGGGCTGGAACTGCCTGAACAACATGGCCTCCTGCTCTACAGTACTGCCGCTCTACGCTAAGAGTTACGTGGCATTCTGCATCAGTGTTTTCAGTGCCCTGTTGGTGGCCATCATCATCCTCTACATCAGGATCTACCGCCTGGTGACCTCTAGTGGCCGCAGGGTGAGCAGCCGGCCTTCAGAACGCTCGCTGGCCCTGCTGCGGACGGTAGTTATTGTTCTTGGACTGTTTGTCATGTGCTGGACCCCCCTCTTCCTCTTGCTGCTGCTGGATGTTGGTTGTAGCCCAAAGGAGTGCCCCGTGCTCTACCAGGTGGACTGGTTCATCGCCCTGGCTGTGCTCAACTCTGCCCTCAACCCTCTCATTTACACTCTGTCCAGCAGGGAAATGAGGGCAGCGTTCTTCCGACTGCTGTGCTGCTGTCAGCCCAGCATGGAGTCCACTGGGACACCTGTGGTCGGCAACCCCCACCTAGGTACAGTCATCCCCACGGCAGAGAACAGCAAGACTAGTTTAGGTGGAGGAGGGGGCAGTGGCGCTGGCAAGTCCACGCTTAATAGGGCCAAGGTTCCAACACCTATGAACTCTGACAACAAGCACGGAGGTCCCTCTGCCACCGCTTTGCCACATCCTTCTGGACCTGCAGACTTACTCTCAGCTGTGCTCGTGAAGGCGGGGGCGCTGCCACCCCTCGGCAGGTTCTGAGCGGACGCACCTTAACGAGGCCTTACAGTCACACAGACGTACATATTCTGACACAGTCCTGCTATCAGCCACTTTTTGTTTATGCACTATGACCAGTGTAGCATGGATAGAATGAAGGAATGACATTCACTGGGAGCCACGTACACGCCGATCAGAGTCCAGTCAAACTCATCTAAAGCCACTATTTACAACAACTCAGCAATATGATTCACAACAACAGGGCAACTGGTGTGTTGTGCTGGTTTGACACAATGATTAATGTTGACATTTCAAATCTACAAACTAGAATAGGACGGTTGAATGGGCGTGAACTAAAACAAGCCCCAAATTAAATCTCTCGGCTTAATTCGTGTCTGAAACTTGTCTCCGTAATGCTTCAAGCAACAACAGAGTATAACTAACTAGTATAACTAACTCTATTAGTGTAGAAAATTCGGCCAATTCTGGCTTTTTTTTTTTTTTTTTTTTTGCATGTGCTAAGTACTCTAAAACACCTGCATTTTGCATCACAACTTGACTTTATAAACTATTTATTTTCTGTAAAAACATTTGCCATCTTAACACTATTGGTGTATATATATATATATATATATATATATATATATATATTTTTTTTTTTTTTTTTTTTGGTATGGTTTGTGTTCATAAAAACATCATGGTACTAGGACTTTAGATTGAGTTTGTTCTAATTTGACATGCACTGTGAGAGAGGAAAAAGAAAGAAAGAAAGATTTTTCAGCCTCATGAAGCTGCGATGCTCATTTCGCCACCAGAAAACAAAACACTCGGATGAATGAAAAAGAGAGGTGTCTTTACTTCAATCAGCTGGGTTCAGCTTCTGCACGGTGGCCATGAACAGGACTGACTCATCTTTTACTGGTCTAAGCTCTACTTTGTCAGCACCAGCTGCACTGTGAACTGAATTACTGTGGCTAGTAACTACACTACACTCATGGACATTTTTTGCTTCTCATCAGCACATTTAGAAACCACTCACACGTCAACTAACCACTAGTGAATAGGAGGACAGGATTATTTAATGGCGGTAGACTGTAAATGACATTTCTGCCTAGGGTGGTGTAGTGCCTGATACCATTATATAGCAAATAAAATAAAATCCTATTCCCGTTTATGAGATCTTCACGGGTGTCTTGTTTTTATATCAAATCAATAACTTGCCTGCTTTCAACCCTGTCTCTCTCATGCAGACACAGTTCCTTTGTTGATCCTCTGCATGAAATATCAAGATACATGCACCATATGGTTCGCTCATATCAGTCGGTTGTAGTCAAGGTTCAGATGAAAGCTTCAGCTGTACATGTATTTATGCTTGAATTTGTCCATTTATCTTTGGCTATTCCGGCAGGAGGATTGAAATATCATGTGATTTAACCTGCTGCACTCATCTAACGTCCCAACGGGAAGCTGCCTGATGCTCTCTCATTCCTGTTCATACGTGGGTCTGATCGGCCAGTGATGAATAATGCAGAGAAACTGAGGTATTTATTTTAACTAGGCTTCCAGCTCAGTGAGGTCAAGGAGCTATTAGTCATGAAAAATGTACTGCATGAATCTCACTTAGGAGACCTTCCTGTCATTGTGTGAATTCCCTGGAAGTTAGTGTAAAAATCCCCAGTTATCTAATGTGGTTAATGAATTAGATTACTGGAACTGGATTCTATAGTTTCATTTTTCGTTTTCTTGACACGGTCTGTTGAATTTATCAACGACGACTATCACATCACGCAGATTTAAAGGTTTTAGATATCAGTGTCAGCAATTCTGAGAAATTCAAGCTGCCCTGGATATAAGTTTGTTTTTCTAGATGCTGATAGCTAAAGACCTTCAATTCATGAGTTTGTTTTTGTTCCAACAAGCCTGCAGCACTGAAGGTTACTTTGACTTGAACTGATAGATGAGCTGATTGCAACCGAGTTCGTTGTTCATACCACACTGCGCAGCGCAGACCAGACAGGAGCTGACAGACTGACATTTCATACTCACCTCAGCTAAAGGATGTGTCTCCGCTCCGCACTTCCAGATCTGATGAAAAAAGACAGCGAAGACGCAATACCAGCCGAGCATTTCCTGCTTAAAGGTCACTGAATGCTTCCTGCCAGAAATGTTTCAAGACTCTCCTTCCTGAATTAGTTAGGGATGATTATGGCCTCATGCCATCTGGAACATTAGAAAATGGCAAAATGTTGAGCCGCAGAGCGTCATTTGTAGTCAGTGAATGTCTCTCACTCATCATCATTATCCTGGTCCAAATCCTCATTATACTTAATTAGATTAAAGCTTCTTGTTGTCAGAATGTCAGAAATCCACACAATGTATACTTTTCATTGTCGGTAAATTAGCCAAGCAGATGATCCACTGATATTTAAACTGCTACTCCGAAAAGGACAGAGGCTTTGCTGCAGTTTCAGGCTCTCCATTAAAAACATCATCAGGAGAAATTAGAGGTGTCTGGAAGCAACATGTAAGAAATACCACGTGTACCAGCTGTTTGTTCAGTGACCAATTAGACACCTAAGCTTTCTACCTCGCACTGGTGGACTCGTAGTAGGATGGATGTCCTCTTATTTTAAAAAAAAACATTGCAAAAGTTCCCTCTCAAATGTCCCTATGGTAGATAAAACATGATAAAGTGTCCTCAGGCGGCTCAGTGTACAGTGCAGTACCATAGAGGCTGCCCTGCATGCTAGAAAAGGGTCTGGAACACCATAACTTAATGAACCCCGGTGCTCCATTGTTTGCAGCTGATGCCCTTCAGACTTTCCGAGGCTGCCACTGATACCTTGGGAATACAGAATTTCTTGGATCACAATTCTGTGTCTGCGGCCAAAAAACTGTATAGTCCTATTCATTAGATTTTCAAAAAAGAAAAGGTCACGATAAAATTGCGTTTGGAAAACTTCCAGTAACCTCAACGAGTCCTAGAACGATTGGTCAAAAACGATGAGTGAAATATGGAAATGCTCTATAGGTCCTATTTAAAGTTAATTTGTTTATAATGCAATAAGCTGTACTGGTGATTACATAAAACTGAATGCTTCTTAATTTCTAGATTAAATGAACATGAAGAGGATCCAGCACTGCTGAGAGTGAACGTCATGTGATGAATTTAAACATGACTCATTAAGAAGCTTCCTGTTCAGTCAGACTTGACATGGGGAACAAAGTTGGAGAGAACTCATGAAAAATTCCTCTGTGGATGTCGTAGAAATAATTGACCAAAGAAAAGGTTTAAATTATGAAAATAATAAATTAGTCACAAAATGAAGATGAGGCTGAACGGCTGAGAACTATTCTCCTCGTCAGACTCTTTAATTTCATCATCCTTTCCCTCAAGAAGCAGCTAAAACATTACTGAACATTAATGAATTACATTTTTCATGTCCTCTAAATTCCAACCCCGAGTGATTCCAACACCTGAAACAAACACAGTTTAATGGCTGAATGTGCTAACTGGGTCAAACACCTTAATAAATCATGTTAACTAAATAGCCGTCACCAGTCTTCTTCTTTGAGGATTTAGACATGGTGGATTTGTGTCATTCTCTGTGCACAATGCCCATTTGCATATGACTAATGTGAACACGACAGAGGACAAGAGAATCACACCACCCCCTGTCATCACGATCCTGGCTTTATACTGCTGTGTTGTGAGCATGCATGTGTGTATGTGTGTGTATGTGTGTGTGCATTTGCATTTGTCACGTTTTTTTTTTGTGCAGACAGACGTGCGTGTGTGTGTGTGCATCCGTGTGTTTGAGAGCAAGAACAAAGACTCCATCTGGTTCGAGCCACTGAATGTGCCAGTATGAAACACTTCTGTCATTCTGAACTCCCTTTTTGAAGCCGCTCGGAGGTGGAGTGGGGCCAGGCGGAGAGCAGCGAGGGGTCCCATTTGAGGCGGCCACTCACTCTGAGCTGAAGCCATTCTCTCCTCTACAGCTGAGTTTCACTAAAGGAGACACACACTTCATCTGGTGTGTGTGATGATTCTCTTCTTGCTTCACCTCCACAGCGCTCTGATTCAATGCTGTGCAATTACATGTGTGACAAAGGGAGTGAAGGCCCGGGCAGACTTTGGTGATAAGCTCTCGGGGATCAGAGGACTTTATTCAGGGAGCAGCTGGGGGAGAGAAGGCAAAGGTCACGCCGTAGGTGGATATCTGAAGGAGTTGGCTGTGACTTAGATTTGTGGACACTCCTCCCAGCATCCCACTCAACACCCCGCAGCCATTTGTTCGCTTGTCTAGTGCAGATCAAGTTCAGTTGCAGTTGAGACATTAGACTAAAAAAAGAACATTTTGATCTCATGTCGTTTTGATCTCAAGTCATTTTAACGCCTCAGCTAAGCCATTTTATCTCTATTTTCTTTCTCCTGAAGCAACAAAAACATCTATTTCTAGGATATCTGATCCCATGAGCCTAATGTGTGCCTGCAGGGCTGTGACTGACTGGCAATTTATTTTCATTATGGGTTAATCTCAGTCTCAATTATTGGTTTCAATTAATTGATTAATTGTTTGGTTTTATTAGAAAATATGCCTGTTCCCATTTCCTATAGCCCAAAGTGATGTTTTCAAATTACTTTTTCCCCACAAAGACACAAAAACATTCAGAAACGATAGAGGGAGAGGAAAACTAGAACCATGGACCAGAAACTATTTTTTTAAAAAAGATTTAAAATTACATTTAATTACATTTTTTTAATTGAGTGCGTGATTGAATCAATTAATCGACTAATTGTTTCAGAAACATATCAGCATGAAAGCGATAACAGAGCTCTAAAGTTACATAAATCAGCTTTCAGAATTAAGCGTGTTCCTCTCCTGGGGACAGGAAAACCGTGCTGTAATCGACCATTGTGTCTGCACTTTACTATAGAGATATCTGTTTCGTACATGCTGCTCGTTCCACTTTAAAGGGACAGTTTGCGCTTTTTTTAAAAAGTTGCATTGTATGAGGTGCACAGTCAGTGTGTTATCTACAGTAGACAGAAGTTAGCGTGCTCCCGGTTTGGAAAAGTCCTGGCACAGAAGTAGAGAAAACCAATGCCGTGGACAGAGTCAGCAGAAAAACATGTATTAGCCAAGTGTGAGGTGTACGCTACAGTGAGCATATTCTCACCACTTACTTACCTTGCCGTGCAGGGCACAGTTGGGCTTAGGTGTAGTTCTTCAGTTGAGACAGAGTAGCAGCAAGGTAAAAGGGCTATCTGGCATGCTAACTTGATTCTGACTTGATTAAATAAACGCTATACAGGTGTACAGACTGTATTAATACCTCAATCTCTGCAACCAGCCTTCCAATGACATCCTATCATAACAGATAGATGGCAGGAGTGGATAAGCAATCTCTTTCAAATTATCCCCTTCATTATCCCCCTCTCCCCAAATCCCCCAAACAGCAGCTGTTGTCTCTGCAAACCTTCTCTGATTTCAGACTTCTGGCAGGGCCCGACGGCATGCGCACACCTGCTCACACTGACCTCCAATCTATCTCCTCCACGCCTGCCTGCCACAACTGCAGGGATTAGCATGTCTGGGATAGGGGATAACTGAGAGGGAGGACGGCGGCCTTTCAGTCTGACATGCGTGTCTCGTCCCTCACTTGTGGCATTGAGCGTGTGTGCACAGCTGGCTGATTCCCTGCCTCTGTGCATGTGAGCTGCCTGGAAGTTTGTGTGTCGTGTGAGAGAGCAACCCAAGGTAGAGGAGCGAACGGTAGACACACACACGTGCCTCTCACGGAGGACTTAAAGCCCATGACAACCTGTTTGTTTCTCTACAACGTTAAATAGTCGTGACTAAATAAGCAACAAGTTAAAGTTAAAGAAACCGTCTTTATCTTGTGTGTTGAATGACTCCATTGCTCATACTAAGAAGCTGATTCGAGACTTTTAAAGGTCAACATGAGTATGTAAGCACTGTAGTGTAGCTACTGCTGTACTCCTACTTGTCTTCTGTGGTTGTGTGAGTGTATGCGTAATGACATGTTTGAAACTTGACTCATGCTAATGACCAAAATTCAAGTTCAGAAGACAGACAATTCAATGTGTCTGTCTGCATTTTGGCCATTCTTATTAAAAAGGGAGGAATCTTTTCACCAGTCAAGGATTTAAGTGTTTTATCTAAACTTTAACCTCAGACGGCCTCTTTCGATTAAAATGCTTTTTTTAAAAAAATTATTGATTCTGTTTACGTGTCCCAGTGAGTTACGACAGCGAGGCAACATGGACAACACCAGGACCCTTGAACTGAAACCATCATTGTTATTTACACCTGCGCTTTTATTACTTTGACACGATGTCAAAATATCCTCGGTGAAAAAGGAACCAAGCCATTGAAGACAACTCTTTCCGTGCTCTCTTTTAGTGCGTTTTTGAGGTTTCCTAACATGTTCTCTGGCTCTGTGGTGATCACAGGTGTTCATTCCTCCAAGCCTGTCTGATGGATTAACAGCTGCCGTCACCGATCTGACATTACACACATTCGGATTCTGGATATATGACAGCTGCGCACACACACACACACACACACACATTTCACAATTTACACACACCAGAAATGTGGTATAAAGCTGCAAATGCGGCACCATTTGTTCCATCCCAGACAAATGTACTTATAAAAATATAGCTGGTTATCCTTCAGTCGACTAGAAATTAGCTAAAAGAAATATTGAAAAAGCAGAAACAAGGTAAGAGCTACACAAAAGCCAGAGAAATGGGAGCGTGATATTTGTTTGATTTTTATATGCTGCACTGCCACTGCCGTTATTATTCATATCCCTCCCCAGGGAGCCTTGTTTGAAAAATGGGACTGTAGCAGCACCCCCCCCTCTCCATGTCACAGTCTCGCTCTTACACTCATAAACACCCACACACACACACACACACACACACACGCACGCACACAAACACACGCACTTGTTTGGAGACTTGTTGGGGAAGTACAGCTAGGCAGCGTCTTCCTCCTCCTCCTTCCTCCTTCCCCCCTCCTTTCCCCCCCTTTTTTTTCTCCTCTCCTTCTTTCACCCTTTCTCCCCAGCAGAGTGATCCAGCTCGTCTCCTCTCTCCGTCACGCGGGTAATCAGCCTCTGCTATTTCATTTGGCTCGGTAATGAAAGCAATCCCAGCGCTTTTCACTGCAGCGCAGCCCAAATAATGAGGGCTGCCTCACCCCTCCTCAGCCACACCTCACCCCCAGTCCTCACCCTCTCCCTCCCAACCCTGCTGCTAATGGATGAAGGAAAGCAAATGTGTGTACGTCTGAGTGTGTGAAGCACGCAATCTTGCCAAGTCCTTTGTGCTTTTTTTTTTTTCCTGGATTGCAAATTATCCTTTTGTGTAAGATTTGATCAGCTATACTCTTCATCAGAATATTTTAGAAGTGTGTTCTTTTTTTAATCCAACACAAACCCAAATTATTTTTTATCTACATTAGTGGTTCCCGACTTTTACTGCATGTAACATGATCACGCATAGGTTGCATCTCTGAGCAGTCCTTATTTTTCCTTCTCCAGTTATTTTTGAGTCATTTTTAGAGGTCTCAAAAATAAAATAAATAAAAAAAATACACACAATAAGACCAATAAGAACCAAGAACAATAAGCCCTGTAAACAAAACCTGATTTTGTGCAGCAGAATTCAGTTTTTTCATTATTTTCTACTGCGATTCATCTCCAAACCTCTGGTGGGGTTTCCAGCCCCCGGGCTGGGAACTACTGATCTACATAAAGATCTACATGTAGAATAAACACACTTCAAAAACACTTTGAAAACAGATGAGATGCTTCAACACAACAGGTAAATTTTACATCCCGTCATCTTTTACTAGTGACAGAAAATGTCCATAATATTAACAATTAATACAACCCAGTCAATATAGATGAATTTTGGATGAAGAAATAATGACTTAAATAATTCTCCCATTTGTCATTTCCAATGGTCATAAATGTGTCTGATAGAAGTTGGCTCTCCTCTGAAATCAGTTGATGCCACTAGACGCTGCAACCAGGCAGCAGACACGGGAACCCATTCCAGATGGCAAGCATTTAACACAAATACAACTCATCAACCAGCATGGCATGACTTGGACAGCCAAAAAAATATAGAATGTGTGAGAACATGGCTAACCGCCACAAAGTTTGTTTGAGAGTGTTCAGCGTTTCCTGATCGTTTCATATCTCTTCGCTTCAGATGTAACCTCCAGCTCAGCTTCGAAACTTAGCTTCAGGTCAAACCAGCGAAGAAACAATGACAGCAGGGACAGGTTGATTTTTTTTTTGCTACAAACCCAGCATTGTCTACCAAATGCAACATAGGCACCCAACAAGAGATAAAGGTCAGCAAGGTCAACACGAGTACCAATACAACACTGAGCTTCTCTGTTGGTCACTATGAACAATCAACATGGAGATGTGTCGAAGAAATCCTCGACATACAGCAGCATGACAGGTGCAGAACAGACGGATGGAAATGAAGGGGAGTAGTTTTGTGAAGTATCTGACGTGTCACTGCTGTTGGTAAAAACCTTAAATCTTTGAAAATAGAACATAAACATTTTCCAACATCTACAAAAGCGTTTCCTAAGCCCGAGGATGAAAAAGGTTTCTTATCTTATACAGTACAACGTGATTTATTGATTCTTGTATAAACATGAAATATCAGCAAAATATTTCACTTAACAACAGCAATATTTATTTTTTAACCAGTGTCAAAGAGGTGTTTTTTGTGAAACAGCAGTAATTAAATCTGAATCTTCATGCAGGTCTTCTGTAAACTGGGGCATCAGTACACTCCGAATATAAAGACTTTCTCTCTGCTACAGCTCTGCTAACTTCCTCTACAGTTCAGTCAGCTGTATTAATGAGAGAGAGAACGTCAGATGTCCTGAAGTCAGCCCCTCTGGTTTGGCGATGAGATGAGGACTTACAGCTAAGGTGGCCTAATGTTCAGGAATTGAATTTCATGTGAATCAATCCCCCGGATGTTAGAGACACTTGGCACAGGTACAACAGCAGTGGTGGTTAAGGGCCTCAGCCCCTGGTGTGTTGAATCATCAAAAGCAGTCCGAGTCCAACAAGATGAGAGTACTAGTTCTCCGCTTGGAAGATCCTGTCAAACATTCAAGTTTTACGTGTCCGATCAGAATGAAATCCCGGGAGGTCAGTCAGAGTGTCTGCACCAGCACGGGGAACAGCAGGGACAAGTGCTCGGCACCACGGATTGGGAGTTTGTGTGTGGTGTAGAAGTGGATGACCTCTGGGATGGTGTCAAACGGAGGGCTGTTCTGTCCCAGCACGTACTTGCCGTCTTTGCACTGGGTGAACTTCATGTGCATGAAACCCTGGCAGCTCCTGTGAGGAACAAAACATACAAACGTGAAGAATGGCTTGAGAAAGGGAAGAAGACAAAAGAGGGAAGTGGGAGAAATTCAATATGAAAGTGAGAAAGACGTGTAGGAGGGAGAAGAAGGATGACATTAAATATGGGGCACATAAAACACCACGCAGCCTTCCGCACATTTTGTCACATAATGACACGGTAGGAATGACAGCCAGGATTTATGTCCATGTCCTTTTCCTGCAACATGATTCCAACCAAGATTTAACACCGTGTCACAAATTAGGAAAGAAGGGACATGATGATGAATGAGGGGTTTAACAGCACAGTGAACAAAGCCAAGAGAGAAGAACGCTGAACTGTGAAAGTGAAAGTGACTTAGCCACACTAGTACCTCCCCTTTGAGGCTGCCATGACAGAACTTCCCCTTTAAGAGTCAGCCAGCCAGCCAGCCAGCCCTTCGTGATGTATATCTAATTATAGAAGCAGAGGGAAAGACAAGGGCTGAAACCAGTCACCATAATTGTCATTGTTCCAGTGAACCAAATTAAATTTTGAAAAAAGCCAAAACACTTGCTGTGACTATGAACAGACAAACAACAGGCAGCTTATGATCGTCCCACGAGCCTCCAGAGCACTGCTGCTTCATGAAGTCAGCGCTCAGAGTTGGCAGCGTGCTTTCATCCAGTCCTGTTTGTTTTTGGGGGACTCTTTGTATCTCATGCTACATTAGAAGTGCTCTTTCATAAATATTCATGTTGGTTTAAACCTGGTAGGTCTGTCTGACTCACTTTGGAGCGGCTCTTCATTCTGTCCCCATTAAACAACCTTCATCATTCGTCCCGTTGCCCGAATTACTTTGTAATCAGAACGCACGGTGGGTGTGACGAAAGCACATAGACGCTGTGTTATTTTAGAAATGGAGCTGATATCAGCTGTTATTTCACATGCTGTCCTTACTGAAGGATATGTTGACATCACTACTAGAAGTATCTTAGATCAACAGGCTCACCAGTCACAACACCCTGATCAAGACAAACCTACTGCTTCTTTCCCATCTATACAAATAAATGATGGAAAATGATACTATCTGGAGATATTCAGGGGAAATTCCATTTTAATCTTATCTTTTATGATAACATCGTGCTCACCAAAGCAATCACTTATATTTGGGAATACGGCAGCATCGCTACAACAAAGTCAGGAGACACAACTGGTCTCACGATCAAACAAAAAGCTAATGGCTTAAACAGATCTGAACTAACTGTGTTCAGAGGTAAAATGACCACTCAAACACACCACTCACCTGGCTGAAAGGCTTTGCTGAGTGCTGGGAGGACAATAAACAACTTCTGCACACTCTATTTAATTGCATAGACAACTGAAGGCATAAACCCTCTTCAGGACAAACAGAAAGCAGGAGCACTTAAGTGTTTATTCATTCCAGTAAACGGCTCTGATGCAAAATATCTGACATAAGGTTACACAGGAGGGTATTATAGTCCATTTGCATGTGGTGTGGACTACAAAGATGGAGGACAATAGATGCGACATATGAGACAATGAAATTTATAATTAAACATGCAGTTTCACACACCATAAATTGCGATGCTATGATTCTATTAATGACTGTGATCATCCGTAATTGCCCAGACGTGTGTGCTAAACTGTGGAAATTAAGTAATGAAGTCAAAGTCTGCAGACTGTGATGGATGTTTATCAGTTTGATTAATACGGCAATATGCATGATAATCACACTGCTTTTGTTTCTCGCCCAAAACCTAAAAAATGAAAATAGATCCAACTTAGATTATACCATGCTGTTCTCTGAAGGTCCATTTGAATGAAGGACAGTTGCGCCTTTAAACAAACCAAAATATTGTAAGGCTGATAGATTTTGTAGTTTCAGAACAGATATTAATTCTTCCAAAGCCCACATGCACCAGATGGGGAACCGGAGCCAGTAGTGACCTTGTTGCTTGAGCAAATGTGCGTGCGTGCATGTGTGTGTGTGTGTGTGTGTGTGTCAAACCCACTCTACTCATGTAAATGAGTAATGCATGAGCTTGTTTATATGTCAGCACAACACAGTGACACTCCCCCACCCCCCTCCCTCTCTCCCAACCCTTCCTGGTTCCCTTCTTGTGTGGCCCACAGAAGGTAATTCATATTCATTAGTGATTATGGGGAGGATGATGTGCGCACTGAAGTGTGCTCTACCTGCCTGATTACCACTTAGAAGGCCCGCTGGGGCCAAAGAGGGAGGGAGACCATGGAGAGAGGGGCCAAGGATGGGGTGAGGACAGAGGGATGATGGGAGAGCGGTGTGAGGTTGAGACGATGGATCATGGTAGTAATTACAAGGGAGAGATTTGACCAGATAAGCAGTATTGTGCCCTGCAAATGAGTATCGGGAGAG
This sequence comes from Nibea coibor, assembly GCA_023373845.1. Classification (NCBI taxonomy): domain Eukaryota; kingdom Metazoa; phylum Chordata; class Actinopteri; family Sciaenidae; genus Nibea; species Nibea coibor. The sequence goes on from CM041718.1 coordinate 16,085,130, forward strand.
GAATCAGTGCAGCAGTGATCTTGAGCGGGGGTGATGGTAGAGGGGAGCGCGAGACAGATGGAGAGGTGTGGAGACTGCGATATGAGATCAGCATCTTAGGTGGCTTCACACACATTTTGCACACGCTCCTCAGCTGAACGGCGGAAAAAATGAGCGTAATGTGCAATTTAATTGTAAAGCTGTTTATCGGTGAATGGTGCTGAAGGTGCACAGGTGTTTGCTTCACTTGTTAGATCAGTGTGTGTGTGTGAGCCATACCGTAGAGACAGGGAGTAGTCGGAGCGGTTGGTTTGACTGTTCCTCACCAGGTAGCTACACTCTTTACACAGCGTTAGCAGCGTCTCTGCCTCTGAGCGTGACAGTGAACCGTGGTACCATCTGACAGAGGGAACACACAGAATAAAATATGGTGAGAAGGGGGAACGTTAGTGATTCCAACACTATTCTTACACCTTTTGCTGCTGGATGTTACCACTGGCAAGAAACCTATCAATTTGATTCCAGAAGTTAATAATTGCAGCAATAAATCTCCAGATTAACCCTCCACAGTGTAGCAGTGATCACAAGATAATGATGATACAAGAGGTAATCATTGGCCGTACGAATGTTTCTAAAGAATATTTTTTTAGATTAAAGAACAAATGAATACACCAAATAAGAAACAGCCCCTCTGGCCTCTGTTTCAGTAGATTTTCAATAACATAACACAGTGCTACAGCCATGCAAGCAGCTCAGAGAAGCTACTTTGCTACTTTGGCACAGCGATACTTTGAGCTTAATGCTGGATGCAGGATGCCAACATGCTCAGAATTACAACGTTTGCATGCAAATGCTAAGTAGGTAGTGTTTATGTCATTAGCTTGAAATGCATTTGCTCATAAATGGCACTAGATGTTGAGACATTTTGTTCAAAACTACAAAAGTTAAACTAAAATCAAGGTTTCATGGCAATCCATCCAGTAATTGTTAAGATATTCTAGTCTGGACCACGCAGACTGACCAACCAGACGTTTACGTCTACAGAGCCACATCCCTACTGTGGCTAAAAATACAGGAAGTGTTTCACCAAAGCATAATAATAAAACTAATAAAATAAACTCTTATAGACGAACACCACCAGTAAGTAAAATAACTTTTGCCATAATAATTATATTTTCTTGGACACAACTTAGCCAGGTGTACTGAATGCTACAGGTTGACAGTGATGCTGTTTGTCTATTTAAAGCGGAGCAGAGGGAAACCTCATCAGAAATCATCGGGGACTAATGGGGCTTAATAATAAACTACCATCCTCAAGAGAATTCGTGCACATGTGTGTGTTTGTAGGAACAACACTGTGTGTGTCCCAAGTGTGCTCAAGGGGTGTCATGTGGTTGGATTTCATTAGTAAAACGGCACTTTGCGTGCACAGAAAACGGCACATAAATAACACCAATGATGTCTGAAATTACAAGCCCAAAGTAAATGTGTGTTTTTAATGTTCTGACTTAATTAGTTCTCATTCTAACCTCTTGCAATTCTGCAAGCTCTGATGAGCGCTGCTTAGCCAAAACACATAACCGTTTCGTTTTAATGTGTCCACGCCCTTTAATAGATCGAAGTGGTGCAATAAAATGGATTTTTGGCTTAATTTGCAGGATTTACAAACCTGACTCAAAACCCTCTTTTATAAAAATGTAAGATAAATGTGCATGAAAGCCACGCAGAGACATTCATGGCCTACAGAGAATGCTAACTGTATTTACATGCATAGATAATTGCATGATCTAGGTTTGTTTGATGTATTTAAACATCATAACTCACAATAATGCTCAGTCCTAACTGTGCAAATGTGTAAATATTCAATCTTGCAAAGCATTGTGGGTTCAATATCAAGGAATTAAGATAATTCAATTAATGGAAACAGAGACACTTAATCATTACAGTTTTAAATTCACTGAATACAAAAGCATGTAATCCTCTTAATTAGGTTACATTTAGGCCTGACCATGTGTTAATGAAACTCTCATGGGTTTAACAGAAGACTGCATACATACACCTGTTTCTCCAGAGGCAGAGTAGGGTCCACTCTCTCCCCCACCATGGTGAGGCCTTCCTGCGGCATTCGAAACTTCATCCCCCCTCCTGCCAGCGGGCTCGACCTGGGGCCTGGAGGACGTAACCGCTCTGTGGGCGACGAGGAGCGGTCCCACTCCGCGCCATCGAATTGGACTGTTGGCAGACAAGCAAGAGAAAAAGTGAGTCACAGTATTTACACAGTGCCATGATCAAAAGGGATTAAACCTCACAGCCTGACTTGTGTAAACACCAGACATCCGGCTATTGCAAAACCACACATGCGACCTCTCATGGACATGTCGGACTAGTGGACAGCAGGTCCTGGTCTGACAGACTGCAAAACTATCAGCATCATCGCAGTCACCATCATCAACATATTTATGAGACCCCGAGGGCAGATAGCAACAGGAAGTTTGGCGTCCTCCCTGCCGGGCTCTGGTGCATGTCCTTGTCTTCCAGTGGACGACTGCATACACACACTGCAGATTATTTGATGTTGATTGAATTCTGAAGCACAGAGCAGGTGTGCTTGTTGTGCCTGATTTTGCCGCTATTCAATCTACAGAACTTGTAATTAAAACTTAAGTGTACCACAGCACTACTAAGTACCCTGACATGAACGAGGCAAACATCCTCAATTAGCAAGTTTTTCATGCATGGTTGATGCAAGAGTGGAATGTGGTAAAAAGGGAAGTGCTTTAAACTCAAAAAACCATACAACCCAGCAACTACAGCAGGCGGGGACAGATGCAGGTGGTGCAGAAGTAGGACCCCGGAGGTTCAGGATGGAGGTAGAGCAGATGTAGGACAACTAGGGTCAGGGTGACTGCATAAATGCGTGTTTGGGGTGATAAAGGACTGCAGGATAGGGGGGAGGGTTGTGTTAGGGGTGAGAGGTCACCTTGCTCTCTGACGGGGGGCTCCTCCTCCAGCTGACCCACTGGGGCAGGCCAGGGCAACTCCGACAACTCCCTCATTTCTAATAGAAGGGAGGGGGAGCGGGGGGGTTGGAGGCGAGAGAAGAAGGGAGCGACAGAGTGAGAAAACAGCAGATGGGTTGGAAAGAAAGTTAACTCGTGGAGGATGTGAGCGAGAAGTGGTAATGATTAAGAAAGCGAGACTGAAATCAGGTGCAAGGTTTTAATGTGCGAGAAAGTGAGACGTGAGATGTGGAAGAGGTGCAGGAAAGGAAGGGAAGCCCCGTTGTGAGTGGGTGAGGCGATGTGTGAGCAAATGACAGGGATGTGGTGTCATGAAATGCAGTTAACTACACCTCCTGTCACGAAGAGGAGTAATGTACTTCTTGCTTCATCACGCTTGTGGAAAAACACAGCCCTAGTGTTTCGGACCCCATATTTACAGTCATTTATCACACGTGATAAGACCAAAGAAAGCAAAGGAGATGAAACAGAGAGGACGGGAGAAGTCAGAGGCTGCATTATTTATAATCTTCTGAACGAATCCACTTCAAGAAATTGTCTAGTGGCAGGACATGCAATGAAAACAAAATGTGACTTAGTGCGCGCGGCAACCCACAGCACAGTGTGACAGAGGAACTGAGGAACGCGGGGGCAGAATAATGCTCACTGTCTTACCTACAGTAGGAGAACGGCAGAAGGTGCACTGTGAGAAAGGACTGAAAATAGCTCATTATCTTCCGTGGCAGGAAGCCATCTACTGTAACAGTCCTTACCGCAGCCTAACACGCACATACATATTGCAATTTGCCAGTTTCACGCCGTACATTCGGCTCATGCTCACAGCGAAAGCGGATTACAAAACAAATAGAGGAAAAAAGCGGTGACGTCTTAATGAGCTGACAAATCCAAAGACCCCCCAGGCCTGCGACATCAAAGGCCATTTGAATGGGCGTTTGGAGAGAGACCCAGGCTGTACATACATGCCTCTCACCCTCCCTGGTTAATTATTGAGCAGGCAGACACACTCCGCCACTTTCTCTGGCTCTCTGTGAATTATTGATGCATGGCGCAGTACAATGGCCCCATCTGGAGCGGGCGCACCTCCGCTGAAGCCAGGATTAAAGTGTGGCCTGGCACCCCTCAATGAGAGACATGCACACAAACACCTAAGTCCACACACACACACACACACACACACACACCTGACACCCCGAAACACCACCACTGCCACACTCTCCTGCCTGTCCGCTCACCACCACTCTACATTTTGCACCTCTAATTCTCGAGAAGAAACTGAGAGAGGCTCGTGGAAAGAGAGAGGGCGTAAATGAAAATCACCGAAAAGCAAGTGAGGGGTCAGGGAGAGAGAGAGAGAGAGAGAGAGAGACGGAGTGACAGATCAGAAATTAGTTCAGCCATCTGGGCGAGAGATTCTCAAGACTCTGCCTGTTGTCCTTCTTAGCAAGTCATTTTGCCAGCTAGTCTTTATTGTTCAAATTGTATTTTTTCAAAAGTAAAAAATCTGCCAGTGGTTGCGTTGGACATGCACATTTTAAACAATCCTCCTGGCAGTTTCGTCCGTTTTGCTTGTCTCGATCAAACCACGACGAAGTGAAATAAGGCAGATCACAGGTAATCAACTACATCCATCCTGCATCTGAGCAGTAAATCACCTACTTATTAGATGAGTAGAATGTAAACCAGTAGATGTCTGGGTCCAGGAGTGAAAGCGTATTGCTTTTCAAATATCAAGATATCACTGTAAACAACTTAGACACAAAACCACAGAAGAGAGAGTCAGTAGCAACCAGATATCAAACAAAAGATATTAGTGGTTATTGCTGTGTCTGACTGGCCTGCTCAGGCTGTGTGAGCTCACAGTATAGCTGAGGGATTGGTGTGACGCCCTGATAAATGTGTTGCAAGTTCATTCACGGTATTAAAATGTTTAACCTCATCGCAGGGGATGATTCATTCCACTACCTGTCAGAACATATCAAATCCATATCAAGAAATCCATTTATTGCATTATATATTTTTTTTTATTAAAACAGACTTTTCCTTTGATTTTGAGTAACCGCTCCACTGGCTGAACATACACACCAACACACACACACACACACACACACACAGACACACATTGTCTGAGCTCCTCAATCTGATAACAAAAGGCTGAATACCAGGCTAACACACACATGCACAAACACACACAATCACACCATGCCACTCATTCACTAGTGGGGAACATCTGGCTTCCATTCGCATCTAATGGGAACCTGTGGATCTGTCAAACATCGAAGGCTGTTCGTGCTCCGCTTTGTTCTCCGATACAAGACAATGAGACACGCTAATGGCTTACGGACAAAGGCTCCGCTCACATCACTGGTCGCGCACTATTTTCATGCTTAAAATCCACTACACTGTATTCATTACATGCTAAAACAAAAGGAGCGTGTTTCCCATCAATCCACCCAGTCCCCCTTTTTAACCCCCACCGATGAAGCATGTAGCAGCAGTAGAGTAATTTGTGTTCTGCCAAAATCCCACATGTGCCTGGTGCCTCCACTACCTGCTAGCAATTATTAGAAATTATCTGAGGGGGAGGGAGTGACCGGAGCAGGTTTTCATCTCTGTGCCGTACACGGGATAGATCAACATGAGTGACGGATAACTGACTTTTAAAGCACACCAGCTGTTTTCTGTATCCTTGCCATAGAGGCGGAGCAGACAAAGACAATGGAAGAGGTTCATTAGGTCCATTAATGAAGACATCTGTTTTTCAAACAGCCCGGGCATCCCATCTTCTTTCCACACACAAAGACCTTCTGCTGGGCAAAATGGCCCCCTTAAGGACGGACAATTAACACCTTATGCCAGTGAAGGAAAAAAAAAAGAAAAACGCAAGCATACACACAAGTTCTCCATAATATGGATCCACGCCGTTTTGATTTTAACCTTAAGAGCATCTCCTATTGGCAATTTGTGTATCCATTTTCCAGACTTTCATTATATTCATTCCCCTGTGGCTTCATGTTTCACTCACCGTCATTCTCTCTGTATTGAACATCCCTCTTTCTTCGTCACCTATCTTGCAGTAAGTGGGGCATTAGCTCCCTTTCCATATTCCCTTGCTCCTCTCTTGCCCTACTCTACTTCCCTCTCTCCAACCCGTCTCTCATATTGGTCCGTGAGAGGGAATCACAAAGGACATGCCTTTTCATTAATGTCAGTGAGGGTAAACGCTGAAGGAGGAAGAAAAGCGGTGAGCAATGGGGAGAAGGAAGGGGCAAGAGAGGAAATGTGACAAAGAGAAAAAGTAGGCAAGTGTGAAGAGAGAGAGAGAGCGACAAGAGTCCTGCCACTGTGAATTGATGAAGAGGTTTGGTCAGACGCCCTCAGGGCCTGCTTACAGCAAGAGAGAGCAGCATCACACCCGAAATGGAAATCTAATTTTCTTTTTTTTTGCCCCCCCACTCTCATCTTTCATATTTGTATGCTCACACACAAACATTTTCAGTCTTCTACTCAAGGCGCACATACACACACAGAATAACCCAGGAAACCTTGTCCTGTCCTGTCAGAACACATGAGGTATCAACCAGACACAACACATACACCTGCCGGCCATCTGTCAAGGTGTCTTTGCAAAACTGAACTTTTGCTTCTGCATGTATTAATATTTTAAAGCACTCTTCACCCTCCAGCTAACGACATTCAAATAGTCTGGGACCAATTAAGTAGTGAAGAGAACACAAGTTCTAGTTATTACAACTCAGGGAGTGAAATGGTGTTCTAAGATTTCAAGACAAATCCACTCAACAGTACTCGAAACCATGGGGGTGGCATTTAATAAAAGGTCAAGGGATCATCCAGTAGTTAAAATATTTCACTTTGGACCGACTGACCAACTGACAACCCTATATTTAAGTCAAAAACTTGTTCTGATGCATAGGTTTCAGCCAAAAAGAAAGCAATAAAGTAATCTCAATGTATATTGAATACTATACCACAATCACAAGGATTTTAATGTACTCTTGTGCTACTTAGAGTTTATCTGAACAGATAAAGAAACCTTTAAAATGCTTCTCTCTAGCCTTTAGGGTGCACACATTATTATATTCGTGAGCTTCCCTGCACAACACCCTGCCTTTTGCTGTTGCCTAATGAGCAGCTGCACTGGAACAAGTGGAGGATAAGTGCTTTGCTCAATAGTACCATAATAGTAATTGCGATGTGGCAATGTTATTCATTCACCTTCCACATCCAGATTTCCAGCTGACATGCGGCACTCTCGTCATGTGCCAGCTCCTCCACCACGACCGTCATCTGCAACAAACGGCTCGAAGCTTCCGCACTGGACTATAAAACTTAAAAACACGAAATACCTGAAACACCCATTCATCTGTTGATTAAAGGCGGCCATCAGAGAGGTAATGAGATTGCGCCTTTCATTAGCTCACTAATTTGTGCTGAATGGCTGCAGGGCCAATCTCTCACTGCTGGACTATCTATTGACTTCCAGAAATTAATGACTGCTGTAATTTGAGCTGGATGGTGGCGACTGGTGACAGCTTTCCAACGTTGTAATTAAAACCCGAGCGGACTGAGAGGGGCCTGTCACGTCCGACCCCTCAGGCACTGCCAGGCTCGCCCTCACACAGCTGGCTGAAGTGGACACCATATCAAACGGAAAATAAATAGAATGATTTGGAGGCATGCTTATTTTTCATACTACAGCCACAATATGCGATATTCACCCAGCTATTACATTTAAACATGGACAATAATTAGAGAGATTCTGCTCAGAAGCACTTGCGTGAAAAGCTACATACTACATATGTAGTACACACACACACACACGCACACACACTCATTTGCGCATGCACTCAACCTCTTCTCACCCTTGAATTAGGTGACTGATAATCAGAGCTGGAAAACCTAGTTGAGAATCCACACGTGTGTGCACATGTGCATGCGTCTGTGTGAAGGTGATGATGATGATGAGGGGCTGCTGGCAGATTACGATGCCCCCCTTTGCCCCCTGTAGCGGGTTATCTGAGTGAGCGTGTCACATCTCCAGGGAGGGAGGGCGGTGGGGACTTCCCTGTCACCGCTGCAGCGCTGGTGTGTATATATATATATATATATATGTGTGAGAGAGAGAGTGTGCCTGTGTTAGAGGATGAGTGATTGCACCCTGCCACAATGGCCCTGACTCCCCCTCCTCTACCCTCGCCTCACCTCGCCAGAGCCCCCCGACCATTAATTCCTCTCAACGCTCCTCCCCTCTGAAGCACTGGGCCTCCACAAACATCCATTGAGCTGCCACCAAACATGCCATAACCTTGGGATTGCCTTTCCATTTCTCTCTAGCTAGCTTTCTTAGAGCCCCTCTATCCATTTTCTCACACTCTGTCCATCTCTCTCTCGTATCGCCTCATCTCTTCTCCCCCCCCACGTTTCTGTTTTTGCCATCTCTCTCTTTTTCTGCTCCATCCTCGTCCTCCCTTTCTCCCTCCCCTCCCTCACATGTGGGCCATGCCTAGCAACGCAGAGCTGGCCTGGGAATATGGATTAAATGTGAGAATGGAAAATACTGTTTGTGTGTTTACACTTCAGCGCTTTGGTCTGCTCAGACAGACAGCACGCCAGCTTAGAGTGCTGACGCCGAATGGAAAAAACAAGGGGTCAGACAACTCGAGCAGCACAAGCGTTTTCCTCCACTGCGTTCTCTAATGGTGCCGTAAGCGCTCCTCTGCAGGAGTGGATACTGTATGTGGCACAAAGAGGGTGAGGAAAACGACAGATAAAGCGGGAATGAGCGCTAAGTAGGTGAGAGGTGATATTGGCTTTTAAATTAACTGCTGTACGCCTCCTTTTGAAATCATCTCCACTCTCAAATAAGTTACGGTGTCTCTTTGGTTCTCCTCTGGTTAATGTGATTTGAGCATGAACACGGTGTAAATGGATATATCAGTGTCTGTGTGTGTGTATGTGTTCAGACAACGGTGTGCTGACCATGACTCTCTTATTAGCGCTGGATCAGTCATGCACATGTAGGCATGTAATTAACTGAGAAGGGAAGAGAAAGGAGGAGGAGGGGGGGGCACAAGACGGGAAGAGGGGAGGAAAGCGGGAATGCGGGGCGTGCATATGAGGCAAGGCTGATTTATTATCACATCACCTTGACCTTGGTGACTTGCCGATGCAGCTCAATTAAGTCGACTTGGCCTGGCATGCCTTACACTGATCCACTTCTAAATGACCCATCAGTCTGGTTGTGCTTCTCTTTTCCTCTCCGTCTTACTTCTCTACTTCCAATTATACTCCGTAGATGGAACATAATGGGATGAGATGTGACATGCACTGTCAGTGCAACTCATAATCTTATAAAATAATAATCGTGCACCACGCCAATTATTTGAAGCAAATACTGCAGCTAATATGATGATCATGAAAGAAAATGAACATTGATCTGTTTGTTTTTCTCTGTCGACAGCCTCTTTATGACTTCTCTCATGCATACACACACAAGACGTCTCTGTCAGTCCTAATGATCACCTCAGAGGCTGTTGTAGCTGCGGTTTGACATATGTGTGTGACGGAGAAGAAAGAAATCAATCAATAGTCACCAGAAGGTGGTCAAATGTGGTAAAAGAGAGAGAGACAGATATGTGTCATTTGAGTTGTGACAGCGAAGGTCACAGCGCTCTCCATATCCTGCAAAAAAAGGTTGTTGAGACGAGGGGGGTGCAGACACTACATTAAAGGTCAGGACAGTATCAGCAGTAGGGCTCTCTGTGTGCTCCTGGGAGGGCTTTGTCCTTTAAAAAGGCCCCTTTTGAGCTTGGTCTTAACCGTTTTCTATTTCTATTCTATAACTTTTTTTTGTAATGAAAAAAAGGCATTTTTGCAAGATACCCTTTGGCTTCGAGACCCAGAAGCTCTCATACGTACAGTTGGTGTCAGGGATTCACTGTTTCACAAGACACTTCAATGTAATGGATGCAAATGCACAGGCTTTAAACTCTGTGTTCAGTGTGTCCTAACAGCTGGAATATAAAGGGACCAACAAATTACTGTATGAGGACAGGTTCAGACACAGAGTTGGCCTCTTAAAACTCAGCAACGTGTAAAGTAACGACTAACATGAACAAAATGAAGGATCCTGCAGCTCCTGGGACTAAACCCTGACTCAAGTTTTCTGTGTTTTCTTTTTAAAAAATATAAGCAAAGCCCAGTGATAATCCAGTTTATGGATTCATCCAAAGTTTATCAATCATATATTGCACAGCCTTCATGATTCAGGTTATCTTCCACTCTGATTTATGCTTGTTGCTTTTTTGTTTACCTGCAAAAGCTTTGGAGATGTGATCCTTTTTCCACTCCCACGGTTGGTCATACTCATCAGCCGGCCTCTCATCATCTTGGGGCAGCCTGCTGCTCTCCTTGCCTTCCTCCTGAGGTTCCGCATACAACGGACCTAGTCGCTGGCCTCTCTCATCTTCATAAGGGGTGTCGTAAAGCTGCACCCCACCCCGCGGCCGTCCTCCTCCTGGGCCGCGCTGCAGTTCTGTTAATGTATTATGCAAAATACCACAACATTTCTACTTAGAAACACACGTGCAGGCAACAAATTTCTTGGATGTGTCACATTCAACCATTCTGCAAGAAAAATAGGCAACGTTAAGAAATTATATTTGCCAGAAGCAATGAGGTTCCTCTAAACACAACACAGATATTATTATGTGCTACAAAGTAAATCAAAAAGCCTGTTGAGCTCTGACATGAGTAGAATTAGAGGAGAGAGACAAATAATGTTTGCACAGCTTGCCGCGGGCTCAGAATCTCATATAGGGGGGCTTAACGAAGCCTTGAGCTAGATGCTGAGTAGCAACACTGTAGACAGACCCAGCCCCCCCCCCCTCTCTTGTCCATCCCAGCAGCAATCTAGCACGGCTCACAACAGCATCTATGTTCCCTTGTTAACATTTTCATCACTTTCTCAGTGGGTTCCAACCAATCATGTGTCTCGGCACCTGCATCTGTTATGTGGCGTCAAATATGGCCATGAGATAAAAGGCTTTAAGATTATTGATACAAGCAACAGGATGAAATCTGATTTCTCAATGCATCAATAGGAGGCTCTAAGCTGCAGCAGCAGCAGCAATCAACAATGGCTCTTTGATATGTTGGCCTCAAAAACTGTACCCTTTAAAGAAAAAAAAACAAGGTGGTAAAGAAGGAAAAAAAAGAAGAAGAAGAAGGAGAAAATGGGAAAAAATGAAGGAGTAGGCAACTTTTGTGTACACAGCCGGCAGCCCTGCTCAGGAGGTGCACTCACGTGAGAAGGGAAGAGGGCTAAATGGAAAGGTTCACTGGTGAAAGGCAGGGAAAAACTTTAACCTTCACACGACAAGACACCGCTATTGGGTAGCCCTTTAGTCACCATGGTGACCGAGTGGAGGCCCTGGGGAAAGGCCCTGAGGTTATGAAGAAGAGAGTGGAGGGGAAATGGAGAGAGCTGGAGAAAGACAAGGGAGGAGAGAAAGAGGGAAAAAGGGGGTGGTGAGGCAAGGAGCAGGAGGAGGAGATGTAAGAGGAAAAGGAAGCAGTGAGGATAAGGGGGGAGAACAAGGGGGTAATAGGAGAAAGGACAAGGGAGGGAGGTGAACAGAGAAGGAGGGATCTGTCAACGTTTGATGTTAAGTCATTGAGACAGAAGCACAGTGGGGCTGAATGCTACTCTACCTGCGCCGGGAACCCGCAGTGTCAGCGGCAGCCTGGAGATGGAGAAGATGAAGGCGGAGAGATAAAAACATGCATGTAGGAAATAAAATGAGAAATTCATAGGAGGCATGATGGTGGAAAACACAAGCAGGAGGGGGAAAGAGAGCGGGGGTCTGTCAAATTTATAACAGCAATTTGACAGAAAGGTTACTGGGAGGAGCGGGGGGTGTTTAGGCATACAGATGCATACAGGAGCAAAGAGGAAAAGAGGAAAGTGGAAATTGTTTTTTAGACTATAAAGCATTGATGATGCTTTCCCCTAAAAAGTACAGTGTAAAAAGCACACAGATGTCTTTTGACGACAGTCTTTGTGAGAAGATAATTACTATTCCGATCTCACATCTGCCTTTTGCCGCTCTGCTGTTTTTTTTTTTTTTCCAGTGAGCGACAACAAACAAAGAGACAGACAGACAAAAGCAGGCAGGCAGACAGACAGCCCTGGAGTGACAGAAGCAATTCAAAGTCAATGAAAGAGCTGTGACAATGCTTTGCCAAACTCTCTGTCATCACCGCTGCAAATCTAATTTCTCCAATGGCTTTATCCCGCTGCAGCTAGAAAAAGATTTTCATTAAGGTGTCTCAGTCTGGCAAAGGAAGGGATGCTCCATTCACTTCTAGCCCCGTATTACAAACTTCATTTGACCACCAAAAAGGCAGCACAAGTGACAGTGGTGAGAGGACGGGACATCAAATTTGCTAAAGGACAGATTAGAGAGACAGCCAGACTCCCCTCGGGGTTGGGGAGAGCCCTTCAGATGAAGAGAGATAGAGAAATGGGGAGAAAGGAGGGGGAGAGGCTTCTACACTAAATGACTGGGACAGACCAGGGAGGGAGCAGGGGGAAAGGGGCAGACAGAGATGTTGTAGGAGGAGAAACAAATAGAAAATGATAGATGTGAGCTAGATGATATGGGAGAAAATCACAAGGGAAGAGCGAGGGTCTGAGAGTGGATAGACATGTCTAAAGGGACATTACATGAGGCCAATAGCCAGCTCAGCCTGTGGCGAACTAAAAACACACCGGAGAGGACAGCGATTTTCCCGCAGAACTGTCTACTGACAAATGGACACACTGCTGGACTGCTGCAGTTAACGGCAGCGTTTTTAGAACAAAGAAGTGGAAAAGGCAGAAATGTTTCACTGTAAAGAAAAGGAAGGCTAATAAAGAATGAAGAGGCCATTGATCATCTCAGTGTTGTTCAAAGAAATTGCAGACAGATTGTGGATCAATGACGATATTACTTCACACCACAGTTACATATTTTATTCATGGTTTGGTGCACCTGAAATGCAATAAAATACCTCACTATGATTTGTATGTCAGATAGGAGATCTGAATTTAACCCAGGGTCTCCACTTACACATATTATAAAGATATCAATATGATCAATATTTGTGTGAATGTACAAGTTCATGCAGATAACTAGCAATAAAAAAAACTCTAAGGAAGGAAGGAGTAGTCGCTTCGAAGGAAGCTGTAAAAAGGACTGGAACCAAAACACTATGCCTCTCTGGTAACACTGTGACTCACTGAGGCACTATAAAAGTGATAAGACGCTGACTGATGAGCAGTTTCCACTGACCTGTTATGACCCTCTGGGCCTCATATGGTTCCATGTAGCCATTATTCTCACAGGGAACAGGTCCGTGATCTGGTTCTGGCCTGTGGTCCAGGCGGACATCGAATGGGTCTGAATAATCTGTGTCACCTGCCAATGGAGCAGACGGCACCACCTAAAGGACAAAAGGCACACTCCTGAAGAAAAACTAGATCATGTAATAAGACTATTTCTTTTCATCTAAACAGATTCTGGAATATTTTCATCTGTAGGTATACATGCACAGAGTTTATATTCCATTCATAGGCTATAACAGTTTGACATTCATCCGGCGTCAAATCAGCATTTTGTAGAAGCCGAACATGACACTTCTGAATGAAACACTTTGAATGGATCTGAATTTTTCAGCTAATTAGGAGGATTCAGTCTGTAAAACATGTATAAATGCCAAAAGGGAAGGGATGTTGAGCAGACAATACCTCATCAAGACCTGAGATGGAGAGAGCAACACACTTAACAAGCAATCAGATCCTCACTGAATGGCACGCTAAATATATGTTTGGTTACAGATAAAACGCTTTTGGAGTATCATCAAGACACTAATTTGCACCTTTACTGTGCAACATCACAGCACTACACCAGTGCTATGTATATTTAATGGCTATGCAACACAGCTCCCTCTTAAAGAGGGAGCTATATTGTATCCTTGTTGCCACTTAAGATGTATTCAATGCAGCCACACATCATCCTGTCGGAGGATGAGATCTGTTTTTTTGGCTAAAGAAAGAGAGAACAGAGATTAAAGAGGGAGATGGTTGGCTGGTCAGAAGCATTTGTTCCTTTATGCAAGCACAGGAGGAAAACAGTGGTCAACTGGCACACTGACATCTACAAAGGCAACCATATGGTCACATACACACACACACACACACACAGGCACGCACACCCCTAGATACACACACCCTTTGGCAAGGTGCTCCCTCTTTATGACAAAGGAAATCACTGTATCCAGGCTCACTTTCCAAATTCCTGCTCATCGTGCACACGCCCTCACAAAATCACATCCTAATCCCATGTTGATTCAGTAACAGGTTACATATCGATGCACAGGAATCTGCAATGTTAATCAGAGTGCGGATATTCCCACAGACCCTGGGAAATTAATGAGAGCCAGAGGAGAGCGGGATAGAGCAGGGCAGCTATCGACTTGAGTTAAGACTATTACTTCAATCCACTTCAAGACTTTCGCACTTGTAGCACTTTCCATGAGCGGAGTCATGGATTTAACTGCAGCGACGAAAACCCTGAAATACTCCTTAACTTACTCAGCATATGTGAGCTGAATTCATGTGAACACCATCCCCTTGTAAAACCTTTGCTTGAGATCCAGTTGCTTTCTCTCTCTCTCTCTCGACATCTGTTTGCCTTTCTTCTTTGTAGTCGCTGTGCATGCTTCCTACAGCACAACATGAGCAGTACATAGCCAGGAAAGCACTGTAGCCGTGATGACACAAACAGCAGCACGGTATAAATTATAGCTCCCTGTGGCCCTTGGCATATCGGCGTACAGCGTATTGTATATGGCCCCTAACATGTGCTCATGCGGGGGTCTCTCTCGGCTTGCAAAACCAAACCCCATTTATTATTTATGGAAGGACATAAACTCAAGGGACTGTGACCCTCTCTGACTCAACAGTCCGCTCAAGCCATCAATATTTTTTTTTTCATCTCGGATAGTGAATTTATGTGACGCATGGGATGTAATGTGATTTATGTAAACAATGCATATTTGTGACACACATTACCAGTCACTTGCTTATGGAGTCTGATCAATAAAGCTGTCACGGCGATGGAAATGGGATCAGAGAGAAGTGAGAGAGTGTTTTTATCCTTCGCCACTTACTTGCCTTCCCTCCATCTCCCCTTTTTCCACTTTTCAAGCCAGGAAACATAAAAAACTGAATTTGTCATCACCTGCTTTTAACACCTACAGACACACAGAGAAACTGAGGCTCTTACAGGCTCTTGCTGGTCCTCTAAAGAGATGGCACTGAGGAGGATCTTGGTGCGACCCAGCTCCTGGGAGTCCACTTTGATCAGTCTGTGTTTGGGAGATTTCATGTCCACACTGGATGATTTCATAGGGGACCCGTACACAGGTGTGGCAGGGTCAGAAGTGCCAGACTCGCCCCTGGATCTGTTTTCAGCGTCCTCATAAGGATCCTCAAAGTCCAGGTCCCTCTGGAGCCGGTAGGCTTTGAGGATCTCGCTCTCTGTGTAGTCTGGTGTGGGCGGCTGTGGAGGCACCTTCCGGCTGCCAAAGCTCAGGTAGTCTTTCAGCCACTTGGCCATCGCAGCTGTGCTTCCAAATGTGCCGGTGCGTGGTGGAGTGAGAGCAGGAGGCTGCAGGGGGACAGACATGGTGGTTATTTGACCTTATTTCTGATGAGATTGTGTCAGTTACTGGATTTGTGCTGTGCTTTGTTTCGTTCTGGGTTTTTTTTCTGATCTTGACAAGACAATCGAAATATTAAAAAATCTATTCCAGAAACATAATCCACAGGTTCTGATCCGCTTATAATGTCTGTGCTGAACTTTCTCCTGATCACAGACTATACAAACAATCAGTGCGCGTTTACATGCAATCCTGTGACATAAAACTAGACCAACAGCTGGGCTTTACGCACTTCTTTTGTTTTATGCAGGGAGCAATAACGCCTGGCATCTGGACTTTACCCAAAGGCTGCAATTACATTTCACACCCCTGCAATAAAGTCCGACGTTAACATGCTGATAAAACAAGGTTAGACAAAGACTGAAAGAGAACATCAGAGCGAAGAGATGTTAAAGTTGCATTAAATCTAAACACCTTGTTCGCCTTTAATTTGTAATCCAAACATTACATATGTGTAGTTTGGCACAGACCTCTTTAGAAAGCTGTAAACACAAGCTGAGGAAATGAAACCTGCGCTCCAAACAGTCTCCAAAACACTGGAGGTAAATGCCACCGAGCTTTGCGCTGCAAAAGCACACTCACTCACCAGTCCTATTCAGTCCTTCAGCCACTTTGGATGCTTTATTTCGCGTTTCTTCATGTCGATCGCAATAAAAACGGCGCACAAATAACGAAACCTGTCACCACTCGCGCTTTTTTATTTTTATTCCACGAAAAAAAAGGCGAAGGAGAAAGAAAAAGAGCAGCTTCCCGTGAACAAAACGGCAGCATTGAAACCCGCCTGGAGTTCCTCTAACGACTGACGGCAAACGTGCGAGTGAAGAGAGCGACTACAGCTCCGAGACAAACTCAACCGAGCGATTAAAGGGGAGGTGCTTCATTCCCAGTGGAATATCCTCCTATTCCCTTTCGTACTCAGCCGACCGTTCATTCATTGAAATATCTGCACATCATCATGCCGACTGCAACGAGAGATGCATCCGCTTTCAACATCACAATAACTGCGCGGGGGAAACAAATGAAGAACACAAACTGGCAGGTTGGAGGGGGGAAAAAAGAAAAACAGCTCGCACGAATGTGCTCCAAAGACGTGCATTATTTATTCACATGACATCACTGGAGAATTTTCTAGTTTTAGCATCACTGGAGGTTTTTGACTTTTTTTTTTTTCTGCAGTTTTCCCTCAAAGAAATTCAAACTACAAAAAGCCTGAAGGGTGAACAAAACTGTTTTCTGCTTCCTTATCATAAGGTTTGGTGGAATGGATCAATCCCATTGTCCTCTGGGCATCACGGACAGTGTTGTAGTGAAGCTCAGACAGAAGTGTAGACACAAAAACAAGCTGACAAAAGCCCTGGAGCTTGTCCATTCTGATTGAAAAATAAGGCATTTTGCTCAGTGTGTGTTTCATTCCTTTTGTTTCGTCCTCTTTGCTCTCTCTCTCTCTCTGAGTGCGTTTCATCCTCTCACAGATGTCCCATTATCCAAAATCCAAGCTGGTAAACGGGCCTGTGTGCTACAGTGGGTAAGGCCATCTAAGTCTGTTAAAAGACCGTAAATGCTTCTTTCTTTACGACACTCATGAGCTCACTTTCTCCCAGGGGCTGGAGACTGGATGAGGTCATTGAGAGAGAATCCACTCCCACCGCTATCGCCACAACCGTCAACATTATCCCATCAAGACCTTCACATCTTCCTCCTCCTCCAGCCTGCCTGCCTAGTCTAGTCAAGTCTGTCTGCTCCAAGAGTTCACAAAGGCAGCAGCTTCAGACCTAAAGGAGGTTCATGGAATCATAAACAAGTCCCACAGTGTTTGTGAGTGAACGCAGAAGTCACTGAGCTTGTGTCATTGCAAACATCTTGCAGGTCCCTGCAGCCCAATATAAGTCCAGTATAAGTCAGTTATAGTGTCGAAGCTGTAAACTTGAAGACAGGATCGATTTCATGACATCAGCCAGACGTAAACTTTGTTTCTGTGGAAAATAAGTTCTCCGGGGTTGCAAAGCTGCTTAATATCTCCTTCCCGCTGCACTATAGGGTCCCCAAGGAAGATCATTTTTTAAACGTTAACAGAAGAAGATGGTGAATGGGGACAGAAAGAAAACCATGTCCGGACAAGATCAATATGTGTGTGTTGTTGTGTTAAGATCTTATCTTCTGAGACTGCAATCTATTCACTCAGACAGATCTTGTTGACACAACATACAACATCTTGATACAAGATCGTTTGTTTGCAAGATATCCCGTCTAGGGATGTTCTCACAAGATAATAACGTCTTAACACAAGTTAAGATCTTTTTTTTCTTGACATCTAAAAGAAATACCATCTCTTGGTTCTTTGGGGGAATCAGTATCTTCACCCCTCTGTAATCTCCATCTTGCCCTTTCTCTGACATTCTTTCCTACCTTTGCATTTTTATCTCACTGCATGTTTGAATGCACCAATAATCCCCCCCCCACCACCACCAGTCCCCTCAGCTATCTATTTTCATCCCTATTTTCATCTGCACAGCCTGCTCAGTCTTAACACCTCCTCTAACCTCCCCACAGCCCAGTAGCACATTGAGCATACATTTAATTTTTGTTTCCATCCTGCCCCGGCTGAGAGCCAGGACTGTGTGGAAGAAAAGATTGAAACTAGAGCAAGAGATGGAAAGTCAGAGACAGATAGACAGGTAGCTGTCACACCCGGCAAGAGGAAGACACATGGGGAGCTCGGGGGAGAGGAAAACAGAAACGGAAAATCAGGATCTCTCACAGGGAGAGATCATCTCAGACTGAAACGTATAAAGTCATTGTGTTTTTCATGCTAAATAAACAGTGTTGCACAAGAGCCAAAGATTTAATTGAACCAAACAGAAACAACAAGGCGCCGTGGAATAATTCAGAGACTTAATAAGCCTCACTCATTATGAAAAGTGGCTAAATATGGATGTGACATTTCCTCTGAACTTCACACATTCAGCTGTTGCTCTTCCCCAATAGAGCAGAGCCACTTATGAATTTGAAAAGGCACACGAACGCAGAGCATCAGCGACTGCAGACATTCATGAGTAAACTTGACACACATCAACAAAGGTTGGCTTTCAAAAATCCATGAATGTAATCTGAATATAATCACGAGGCGACTGGGTTGAATCGAGTTTCCTCTGCCTTGCATTTACTGCCCTCATTTGGTGGCTCGTGTGTACTGCATGTATGATATAGAAATAACAACAAGAGGCAGGCTTCCTTTAACTTTATAGCTCATCAAAATAAGAACACACCCTGAGTAGTATGCGTTCATGACGTAGAAACCTGTAATGTAGGTGTACATTTATGGAAAAACAGAGGTGTTAGTGTCAGGGTCTCAGTAAAATGTCATTTTAATAAAGTCTATAAACACAACAGCGCCCAAAAATGATTAAATAACATTCAGGTTAGCACTTCACTTGGCTATATCTTTTAATTTTCACTCACCTCTCTCTTTAATTACAGCACAAACCCGTGAACTTCCGGGTACAGCTTTTCCACTGTTGCCATTGGTTGAATTCACTTTTACTTTTAGTGATTGGCTAAAAAAAAAAAAAAAAAATCCAAAATAAGGAACTTTCCCAACACCACCCCCCCGTGTTGAGTTGTGAGGCAGAGGTGCTGCTGAGGCGGTAAACACTGACAAGATGTCGACTCGTGTCTGACAGAAAGCGTCGCGGCGCCTCGGCCAACACAAACACACAAACAACTCCGCACCTGAGCGCGAGCCTCGCGCGGAGCACCACGTCGCGTGCCGCCTGCTGCTGGCTCTGGGTGCGCGCGGCACATACAACATATCATCCATCATCGCCAATCAAACGCTGATCCGGCGTTTTGCGCATTGCTGATTGGTTGATTTACGCACGGGGCGGGTGCGTTCAGGCTGCAGTGGCTTCAGTGTTCTGCTGCGAGCAGCTGATGGGACAGAAGAAACACTCACCTGGAACAAGACTGTCCTCCACAGGTAGGCTGCATGCTCACTCTATAGCTGTGTGTGAACTGCATTTGGGGCTTGGGTTAGCCTGCCTTATATGTATAGCTGACATTATGGTACACCCACATGTTGACATGTTGATGACTGAGTCCTGGGTAAAACCTGCAACTTGCAATGACAGTCAAAGTTTGTCTCTTTGTTCGCAGCAGTGTCAAACAATAATGAAGAGTCTGAAGGCAAAGTTTAAAAAGAACGAGGTAAGAGGCGTCTGCTGCAGGGCACGTGGAGCTTCACAGCTCTGTGTAGTCAGAAGTAGTACACCTGTTTGCTCTTCCTATGGGATATTTAGATATATGAGCCATACAAGCTGTATTTTAACCTACAATTACAATGCTATATCCCCTTGTGTATGTGTATGTGTGTGTGTGTGTGTTTGGGGGGCACTGGGATTCAGTATCACTTAGCAGCAGCAGGAGAGCAGACCTGCCTCCAGACTGCTGCTGTAACCAGAGATCTCAGGTAGCCTTCAATTATTCACACCTATGTGCACACACACACACACACACACACACACACACACACACATTTAAAGTGTCCCTGCTTCCCTGCTGTCATCCCAGTGCTGCTCTGATGGGCCTGTAATGTGGGGGGTAACCTTGTACCCTAATGTACTGTATTTGTAAGATTCCACGTTTTTGTTGCTCCATGGAGCCTTTTGTTTATTTACAACCCGGTGCCAGTGACCTTGTACCCATGCAGCGGGGGCACTGGTACAAGCAGATAAAGTGGCAACCACTGACACGACAATGTGGTCTGTGTATTTGGATCCCGGTGATGCTATTAGCACCATGACAGCCTCTTACTGTCTGTCCGTCTCCCTGCTACTTTGGACGGGACATTGATCATCACCACCACCGTGGTGACATGGATGATCATCTGTCTTCTGATGCTGACTGATCAAATTCCTGTGTGTTTACATCTGCTGTGGTTTCCCACATGCACAAACCTCTCCATAGCCTGAGACACACACACACACTCCATAGCCGAGGAGGGTATTTTAGATTTCAGACAGTTTGTGTGCCTCATTATGTCCTGTCTCTCCCGTAAATGACCATTCAAACTGGCAAAACAGAGCCTGCTCTATTTCTCCTTTTTTTTGCTGAGTCCTCACATCACACAGGCCCTGCTCTGTAACTGCAGAGAAACAGATCTACAGTATGACGCTGCCAGGGGGATACTGTGCGGGACCTGACAAAAAAAAAAAAACCTAATGGAGAGAAGGAGGCAGCTACTGCTACAGAGAAATTAATAGGTTAGAGAAAGGAGGACAGTGAGGGAAGGAAGAAGGTGGCAGTGCGAGCTGCGGCAGACAGACTGCCTATGTTCCTGCTAGCAGCTGGGGCAGGATGATAGGATAGCGTTTTGGATGCGGACAGTCAGCACTGCACCGGGAGACTCTGTTGTGAGGACAGCAAACAGCAGTGATATTGTGTGCATGTCAGAGTTTTTGTCTGGCGAGCTATTCACTTTCACTGGAGGTGTGATTTTGAGGATAGCATAAATTCTCTGGTATGTAGATCTCTTCTGTGACGTTGCTGTGACCTCTAAATGGTATCTGGTTAAAAAAACAAACTTCTGGGTAGCAGAGTTCTCTACAGTATCTAATATTAATGTGCAGATTTGTTATGTAGCCAGGCAGCAGTGTGCATGGACACACAGCGGTGGCTTGGCACTCTGTAGCTGTTTTTAGTTGTGTGTGTGATGCCCTGCTAGCCACTATGGATCCTCAGCAGCCTGTTTTTAGCCTGATGAAGCGGTTCTGTCCTTGTTTCAGCCTGCTGCCATTGCCAGTAGGTATTTTCTCTCTCTATCCACTAAACACAGGAATAGGAAAGGAAATTGATTAGTTTATCTCAGTCTTTAAAGCAGTTTATGATAACTTTAAAAAACTTGTATCTTATATTCTGTTACTGGTTGTTACACATCCCAGTTGTCTTATATTTATTTCAGCTGCCCAGTCATCTATTGTTTTGTAGGTTATGAGATATGCTGTGTGGTATCAGTTTCCATCGGGGCATTAGTTCATGGTGGCGACTTGTTCTCTGGCTTTGCCCCCACTCAGAGTCAGGACTGGAGTAAGAGTGATGAGAGGCTCCTGCAGGCTGTGGAGCAGAATGAACCCGACAAAGTCTCAGCTCTCATCGTCAAAAAAGGTCTCTGCCCTACCAAACTGGATGCCGAGGGCAAGTCGGCGTAAGTTGGGCACCTAATTTTTACATTTCTCTGTCAGTTTGGTATTAAAAGTAATTATTTTCTTCCAACATATTGCATCAGGGTTAATTTCCTTTTCAGATCTACTTTAGTTAGTGTTGTGGGTATTTTAAGAAGTGCTATTGCAATTGCTAAAGCAATTTTCCCTTGAAATAACTACCACTAGTGTCGGCACTCAATGGTTGTATTAAATATTAACCACTATGAAGTCTGCTTTTCCCCCTTTATCCTTGTTTTGTTAAACGGTATTGCTTTATTGCTAAGACCTTTTAAAACTAACCTGAAATCAACAACAATCAGACATTTTACATAGAAACCGATTCTCATTGGTCATCTCTAATCACTAGTGATATGTATCGTCCTTCATCCTTCTGGCAGGTTCCACCTCTGTGCATCTCGAGGCCGGATAGACTGTCTGGAGGTCATCATCTCTCAAGGAGCAGACCTCAACATCCCTGATGGTGCTGGTAAGGTCTTTTATCATCAAATAAAAGTTTTATCTCATGAGCCAAGGCTGTTGAGTCATGTGTGTGTCACGGACTGTTTAGAAACGTCTCATGCTCATAACTGATTCTAGGCTTCAGCGCCCTTCACCTCGCAGCCAAAAACGGCCAATCAGAGTGTTTAAAGAGACTCTTACAGGTAAAACTCACAATCAACCAACAAATAGTATAAAATATAAACAGAATGATGCATTTCCAAACTACACAAACTACAAATGGTTTATCTACAAATGTTGTTGTTTGCTGTTATTTCTGTTTTCCCTGACAGGAGAGACTGACAGTAGATTGCACCGACAGCATTGGTAGGACACCGCTTCATCACGCAGGTAACAATTACAAAACTACAATACGACACCAGTTTTGTTACATAACAGCTACTCTCCATAGAAGTTCATCATACTTTAATTATTATTATAAAAAAACAGGTGTGATGTAAAAAAAATCTTTTATCTAACATCCAACCTGCAAAGGGCAATGCTCAAAGATTTATGTAAATGTATGATATTGACCGTTATTTCCTGCAGCGGTCAGTGGCTGCCTGTCCTGCACCGAGACCCTGTGGGACTTTAAAGCTGATCTGGATGTCCAGGATGGGGTAGGTTGAAGAGCTTCTCTACAGTATATTAAGTTTGGTATGCTGTTTTTTCATGGATTGTTTTGTGAGATGAATTATTTACTCTTGCTCTTATCCAGTATCTAGGCAACATTATCAAATATCTGCGTTGTTGCTCGCTGGTGTTTGAATAATCACACGTATCTCTCTTTCCAGGACGGAGCCACTCCTTTGATCTTAGCAGCCCAGATGAGCAGAGTGGAGCTGTGTGTCTTCCTGTTGGGTCGAGATGCCAATGCAAACTTACAAGACAACCAGGGAAGGTAATGATACTCCTCTGTGTGACAGTCAGGATTTGGTGGACTGGTCCATCTCTTGTAGCTGCAGCTGAAACACAGACAGATGGAACGACAGAGATTGTTACTGGGGCATGAAACAGCCTTTTTAGCCAAGCTCGAACCAAAAAAGAAACTCACAGCAGTGGGTCTCCAGTGCATGGTGTGGTTTTGGAAGGATGCTGTTCAAACTGTTCAAGCTTTGAGCAAAATTGATTTCTATATTGGTTGTTTTTCATAAAAAATCATCCCAGTCTGTGTTTTTTCGGCCTATAGTGACTAATTTTAAAGTATATAGGTTACTCAAGCGTAAGGCAAAGTTGGTTCGGACTTTTGGTTCAGAAAATTATTCAAATATGCTCCCATCAATCAATTGTTTGGGCTTTTATTCAGCCCACTCTCAGGCCATCTTTTATACACCTTAACACACGTGGATGAAAGACATTTCTTACTAAGGCTGCGACAGAACTATAGCTGCCCTTAGTTCCTTTTGGACAGAAATCCAGACCTTTTCGTTTGTGTTTTATATATATATATGTTATCCATTTTATTTTTTTCCAAGACTGTTCACTAAAAAATAGAAGATTAGATAGTTGTGTCCTAGTAAGGAATTCCCAACCTGATTGGTATCTTTGGAGTCCTCGACTAAAATGAAATTTTGGTCTATATTTCAAGTGAATGTCTAGAATTGTATGTATGTGCCTGTGATGTTTGGAACTGCAGGTCTGCACTAATGCTGGCGTGCGAGAGTGACAGCGTTGAGACCGTAGAAGCTCTCCTGAGAGGTGGGGCCAACACACAGCTGGTTGATGCCCTTGGACACAAAGCAGCTGACTACAGCGTAAACACGGGCAACCAACGCATCATGCAGATGTTGCAGGACGGAGCACCTCCAGGTAGAGTATGAGGCCTGAAGCCTTTTTTCATGTGATGAGATGGGAGTGCCAACCAGAGCGTAAAGCTCTTTTCATGATCCACTCCCTTTATTGTTGTATTATAATAAAGTAAGTCTAGTTAGTTCTGTTAAATCAGGCGGAAAAAATACAATTTTCTCTAACATAAAGTGGCAGCATCTGGCAGCCACATCTAACAGATTATCAGACACAATGTATGGCTTCTGTTTGTGGCTGTGCTGCTTCGGATCCTGGCTGTGTCCCTGCTCTCCCGGGAACCAACTTTAACAGGAGGAAGTGGATCAGGAGGACAGCTGGGTGTGATTGTGAAGTGGGATTTAAAAAAAAAAAAAAAAGACAGAGAAAGAAGTCTTGTTCCACTTTTATCTCTCAACAAAGACGTCGCTTACGTTTGAAAAACAGATGTGCGGATGGTTTGAAAAGGAGATGCCCGATTCTATGATTGCAGATTTTGGTTTATTTACTACAATATACATGACTACTTATATATAAATGTACTTATATATAAATGACATGTTACAAAATGATGTCAAGTGAGAGTGTATATGCTGTGCCTCTTGCTGTTTCCTGAACCTTGTTGCATTAGGGGTTAAAGTGCTGTGTGTTTCTTTCCCTCTGCACACGTAGCTGCTGAGGGCGCAGGCGAGGAGGTAATGTTGCATAGCTGTGTATTGGATCACTCCCTCCATCAAATGAGATCATGGCCCACTTTGGCCGATCATATTGTGCATGTTTTCCAATATGAGGTCATTGTTTTTGTGTGCTGCTCTCTTTTCGTTGGCTTTCGTTCCCCTTTGGTGCCGACCTTTTTGTCCCCATGTGTGGTTTCCTCTGTTCTCCCCCGGTTTAAGTTGAGCTTGACCTCTGCTTGTTTGTGATCCACCTCCCACCCCCACGCAGCCCCCCCAAGTCCCTTCAGGCACCTCATCAGTGCAAGGGGGCACTACCCCCCGCAAACGGAAAGCTCCTCCACCGCCACGCTCTCCTCTCCAGGTACTGTGAGAAACATGGCAGTAAATGGAAAACACTTTTTTTTTTGTGGAGGCTGGCCTTCCAGTATTATATGCAGTGCATTCACCTATATCAGTGGCTCCCAACCCTTTGAAAGAAGAAATGGCTACTGCTGTTTGTTCAGTTAAAAGAATTGTAGAAGACACAAGGTACAAGCAGGATAAAGAAAGATATATCTCACATTTATTTTGTGCTTTGCAGTTTTAAAATGGTTGGTCTCTATGGTACTACATGAAAGCAAAAAAGATACAAGAATGTCCATAGTTATGCTAATTTCACAATAACCTCTTTGGTAATATGTCTGTAATGCTGTATTGCAATACTAAATCGTGAGGGATTAACTAAAGATAATCATGTCTTTGATGATTAACAAAGATTATTTCTTTTCTGTTTTCCCATCACAAACATCCAGGGTTTGCCACCCTCTCCACAGCCCCGGAGCGCTGCACCACCTGCCCAGTCCCCTGAGCCCCAGTCTCCTTCTCCCTCTCCCCAGCCTCCAGAAATGCAGCAATCGGGACAGGTTAGCACTGTAAATCTGACTTTTCCCCCTCATATGACATGAAATGCAGACTTTATTCGTAACATATTTAAATATATTTAAGGCCGAGGATGAGGAGGTGTTTGAGGAGATTCGGCGGCTGCGTCTGGAGAGAGGCCGTCTGCTCCAAAAGATCAAAGCCTTGGAGCAACAGCAACAGAGTGCCATCTCTGCCTTGGAGGAGGTACTGCGCTGCAGGCGGTGTCGATGCCCCTTCTTATACACACCCCTGCATATTTCATGATTTTATGTAAAGCTATAGCTACTCATTGCTGTGTGTGTGTGCACCTGTATCAGAGACAACAGCGCAAACTGAGGGTTGCTTGTTATAACTACTATTTTTACACGTGTCTCTGTGTGCGCCATAGCTGTCCCAACTAAAGCAGCGTCTAGAGGAGGCAGAGGCAGAGAGAGACAAGCTGCTCGAGGAGCTGAAGGGAGGTCATGGTATTGGGGCCAGTGATTCTGAGGACATGGATGAAATGTTTGACTTCCCAGGTATGCAATCTATGTGAGCATGTACTTCCCATGCCCCGACAGAGGGCATGCATATAGTTCCCTGTGTGTCTCCCTGTTATTCCACATTGACATTCCTGTGTGTCTATCCCATCAGGAAGCATGTGAATTTATTTTTGTTGCGGTTGCTCTTAAACTTTCTTTCTAGAGAAGCTGCTCTCCAAGCGCTCCAGAGCCTCCCCTGCCCAGGATGAGGCCACTTCTCAAGGGGACGCAGACTCAGCCCACCCTTCTGCAGACCCAGGAACTGTTGCTGAGCTGCACAAACAAATAAAGGAACTTACCTCACAGAACTCTGAACTAACTCTCAAAGTGCAGGTAAGGTTAGGGGAATTCACAAATAACACAGCTCTTTAAGGAGAATTAACTGGAGTGATTATTAAATGGTTGCCGGGAAGAAGAGGAAGACGCTGGTTCAAGAAAAACTTGTGTTTCTGACTCAGGCATTAGTCACGACCACTTAAACTTTATTATGCCGCACTCTGGAACACTAATGCACTCAGGCAGATGTGTTGATACAGGTATAAATAAAGCAGCATCAGATTCAGACATGAGGGCATTTTGTAGACATTCTCCGCTAACTGGGTCACTCTGGTTGGTTCTGATGTGGTTCATTCGGGACTTTGTGATTCAGCAGAGAGAGAGTGGGAAATCTAAGGTCTCATATGAGAGCAAGGAGAGACCTCCTGCTATGATTTATATGTGGGCGAGGTGGGGGTGGACTCCACAAATTTTACACATACTGTACGTGTCACTTTAGCAGTCACTGGAGTGCTTTTAGCCCGTAAAATCAGTTGTACGATGTCCTCTGTGGCTGTGGAGGAGCTTGGTTAAATCTGAGAGATGAGGGATGAGGGATGATGTTACCAGAGTTTTAATTTATCTGTACATTATAGATTTATAAGAGAAAGCCTTTGGAACAAACTGGAGATGTGGGAATTTGCCAGGCAGGAAGGATCTAGTGAAACAATACTTAAGTTACATTATGGGAAATGGAGTATCCAGTGTTTTTGGAGCTTGGCCCATAGTGATTAAAAGTCAAGATATCTGATCCTGTTCTGAACAGATTTTGAATGTTGTTTTTTCACACTTTATGGAAGTACAATACAAAATCAGTCTTTCGAGTAATGAGTACATGCAGTTAATGTTACTCACCCACTTGCAAACCCAGAATTAATACAGATTCTGTTACCAGAAATGTTAAGTGTATTCTAATTCAGTATTGACTGATGAACTGTACAAGGCATATGCTATGTCCTCTGCTTTGTGTGCAGATGCTGGAGATGTTTGAGAAGGACGACACAGACATGCAGACGTCCAGCTCGGACTTTGTCCCCATAGTTCAATACGAGACCCTGAGGAAGGAGTTTGAAGCCCTGCAGGAGCGCTTTTCTCAGGCCCAGGCTTCAGACGAGTCCTCCAGCGTGGCAGAGGAGCAGTAAGATTCATTGATTTATGCATTCAGTCATATTCATGACAAGCAAACTGAAGTAGGTATCAGAGATCACATTCCCTCGAACTCTGCTGTATTATATCAGGCCTTATTTCTGAGATGTGCACACCTTTGCTAATATCAGTTCCAGAGTCTCAGCAGTATCTGCTTGGGGCCTTTATCTGAGCCATTTTTAAAAGTGCTGAGCATTAATAGTTTCCGTGCAGTATGCTGGAGGTTGAGCAGGCTCATGTGCAGACCTCTAGACCTCTACTACATCTTTTTTTTCTTTGTGAACTTTGTGGAGCAATGATAAAAACATGGGTGTGTTTGTGTTATTACAAGTTGCTTCAATAACACAGTGTTGTCATTTATCCAGCAAAAAGGCCCAAACATTTGTCAGTTTTGGGATCATTTGATATGTTTCCCTGGTTTATATGTTGGTAAATTGTAATTGTACATATCATAAAGAAAATTATCTGTATTTAATCCAGGATATTATCTACATATTGATCAGTACTAGAAATTATCCTTAACACGGGGTTATGGTATGATGTTTCACATGTTTTCATTTACTTGACTTTCATTGATGTCACTGCTATGTTGATTTTATTGTTTGAGGCAGTGCTTGAACGGTTGACAATCTTTGTTTTGTTCTTCAGTGCCGATGAGAAGTCTCTGGAAGGAGGTGCAGAGGGTGTGAAGGCTCTGAGGGAGAAGCTACAAGGCCTAGAGGAACAGTTGGCTTCCTCACAGTCTGAGCTGGAGGAGCTGAGGGAGCAGATGCGCCTCGGGGTGCTTTCTGTGGAGTGTGGTGAAGGGGTAGCAGCCGCAGCAGGTGGTGGGACTGAAGGCGGATCTGGGGCTACAGAGGAGGGTCTGGCCCAAGAGGCACAGCAGCTGAGAGCGAGGGTGACGGAGCTAGAGGAGGAGTTAGCTAAGAGACGGGGCGAGGCAGGGGGTCAGAGCAGCCAGGACAGTGACACAATCAAACAGCTGACAGAGAAAGTAGAGGAACTCCAAGCTGCTCTGGCCCAGAAAGAGTCTATGAAACCAGAAGGGGAGGAAGGTGGTGAAGGAGAAGAGACGGAAACAGTTAAGTGTCTCCGTGACAAAGTAGCAGAGTTGGAGGCAGCCCTGAGCACGGCATCGGGGAAAGAGGGAGGAGCAGCGGGAGATGGAAATCATGTCCGTCGTCTCCAGGAGCGTTTGGGCGAACTAGAGGGAGAGCTGAGAAAATGTGTGCCCCGCTCGGAGATGGAGGAGGTGCAAGTGACTCTGGGGCTCCAGTGTGAGCAATTGGCCAGGGAGAGAGCGGATGTGGCTAGGAGGCTCAACGAGGCTCTCCTGGAACTGGAGAGACTGAGGCCTCCTCCCCGTGGAGATGATGAAGAGGAGGAAGATGAGGAAGAGCACTCAGAGAGTTCAGAGCCCTCAGTCATATCAGGTGTGCAATGTTGTTTTTTTCCACTTTAAGTAAGTCATTGGCTTCCAGAGAAAAACAAATATCCAATGTTCATTCCTCTGTCCAATCAGAACACTCCAGACGCTCCCTGGCGGCAGTGAGAGAAGAACTGGAGGTGGCGAGACAGGAAGCAGCCCAAGCTCTGGACTGTCTGTGTGCTGAGCGGGAGGGCCGGGCACAGGAGGCCCTGCAGCTGATAGACGCAGTGCCACTTTCAAAACATAAGGAGGCACTGTCTGCAGTGTCAGAGCAGCTAGCTCAGACACTGCAGGAGATCCAGGAGGAGAAGAACCTCCGTGCTCAAGCTGAGGAGCAGGTGGCCAGGCTAGAGGCCCAACTGCAGGCCATGCAGGATGCCATACCCAAAGAGGAACATGAGAAAATCAAGGTCAGCAGGGGGCTTTGTAAATGTTATTATAACACTGATTCAGAGTAGCAGTTACTCCCGAAACAGGAGGAAGTATATTCTGCTAATTACATTTTTAAAATTAATCTTTATGTTTCTTGCCTGTTAGGCAGAGCTGCAGCACTCCCTGCAGGCCAGTGAGAGCAGTGCAGCAGCAGCTCAGGAGGCTCTGAGTGAGAAGGAGATGGAGCTGAGAGAGCTGAAGTCCCAGAAGGCCGCAGAACAGGGTCTGATCTCCAAGGAGGATCACGAGGCCCTGCGGCTCTCTCTGCAGGCTGAGATCAACGCCGCCACGGCCCGCTTCAACGATCTCACTCGCAAACACGAGAAGACCTGCACTGAGGTGTGTGCGTATGTTCGCATGAGTGTCATTGTTCCTGCCTTCTCCAATCCCTTCTGATGCCATCCAAAGCCACATTAGATGTTATTGTGTTTGCCACAAAGTGAGCCGTGTTCCATGAAGGCCTCTTTCCTGCCTCTGCATTATTCATATGTGTATTACTTTCTCTATTCAGCGCCTTCCTCTGTTCATTGATCTCTCTGTTTATGTGTTCACTGATGCACTGAAGTAGTGTTACATATGCACATAGCCTCCTGTTGACACTCCAAAAGTAAATTCCCCTTCAACTGCGTAGTGGCATTCAGATATAAAAACTCTCTCTTTGTAAACTGAGTAATTTCCTTTTTGACCCTGGTTGGCAAACGCAAAGGTTAATTAGAGGACACATTTCACAGAATGAGCTTTTATGTGCTTCGCAGTCAGTGGAGTCCTGCTAAGTACTGTACAAGGCATTTTGTTACAAAAACACTTTGACTGGAACCCGAATCCAACATTGGAATTTAGCGTCGGTGGATGCTTACACACAGAAACACACGAGTATGTAAATGTTACGAAGTTACACTCGGCTGAAACAAAAACAGAGCTGAGCGTGGCACAAAAGTAAGTGAGTTAGAATGACTGTAGCTGATAGATATTTTTAGAAAACATGAATGAAACATGGAAACGAGTATAGATTGAGATTGTTAAAGGTAATCAAACAAACAGCAAAGTAGTGGCAAAGCTTTTCCACTAGGCAACACACCAAACACATAGACCATAAGTCTGTTTCCTTTTCTGTCTGTATGAACATGTCGTTAGGAATTGCCGCAGCTGTACTGCCCCTTCTATACTGTAAACACAAAGCATCTGAATTGGAGACTTGACCAAACATAGACAGTCTCGCTGTAGTGACAGGGTGCCGCTGGTGGTTTTACTGGTCTAGGTGTTCCAGGTGCAGAGGGAGGCTCTCTTTAACAAGAGTGAGCGGCAAATCGCAGAGTCCCAGCTGGCTACAGTGCAGCAGCAGCTCGCTGAATTAAAGGCCAAATCCAGCCACATCCAAGAGCTCCACAAGGACATGCAGGAATCCCAGGGCCTAGTCAAGGAGAAGGACCGTAAGGTGAGAGGTCGAAAGGCCAGTTCACACATGTGCTGTTGAAGCACTGACACAATGGCCAAACTTATATGTCTTTGGGTCTTTTTTTTTGTTGCAGATAACAGAGCTGTCCAAGGAGGTGTTTCGGCTGAAGGAGGCCCTTGGAGCTCTGTCACCTCCACTAGGCATTACCTCTTCCTCCTCCCCGTCCTCTTCCTCATCCACTCATCATCATGGTAACCCCGGGCAGCAAGTGGCACTGCAGAACAGGGTTGCTGTACTCACCCAGCAGTTACAAGTGAGGAGAACATTGACAGGAGGGATGTATGAAGTGAGAAACATGACATGACATTAACATTTTCTGTGACTTTTTTTTTGCAGGATTGGGAGAGAAAGCACAAACAGGTGGTGGCTATATACCGCTCCCATTTACTGGCAGCTGTACAGGTCAGTTTAATGTACACATACAGAACATGCCACAAATTAAGACTTTGTTATGAAGAGTCTGAATATGTGCACTTGACACCACCGTCTTGGCTATTTCCCGTCTCAGAATGGATCAATGAAATTTTCTATGGGTGACTGACTGGACAGCTATGCAAAGTCTGGACTCAGACTTGAGTTTGTGCCCCTTTGTGGTGCAGACAATAAAAGAACGGGAATGATCTGTCCACCTTCTCTGCTTACCAGACAAAGTGGATGAAATTTCAGAAGAGGGGCAGGGAAAAGGGGCTTGACTCGCTTTCTGGTTCTATCAGTTACATCATATTCCACTACTAAGGTGTACACATTAGCTGTTTCTTTTTGTCGTGTTGGTTGTAATGAGAGTTTGTTCAGGTATCGTTGACCTTTAAGAGGAATTTGGGCAAGTAGAGTTTTTCATTTCAGTTTCTTCCAGATCTATACATGTTTTGTTCTTAAACCCTCCCAGCCTTTCTTTGATGGGGCTTGGTTGAGAATAGAGTTAATCTGGGCATCTTGGCCAGTGTGCCAGGAAAGGAGAGGTTTTGGTTTGGTCTGCACTAGTGGAATCTGATATGAACAGTAAACCTCAGCACAGCCGGTCACTTGGTGACTAGCTGGGGTCTGCCGTCAGGGGAAGAGCTCAAGAACTTGTCGATCTGTCCTCGCAAACATACAAATTCCAGTCTGCAAAGATGAGTGGATATAGCTATAGAGCCTGTTGTGGGGGCTGTTATAGAACATTCATCATTTTCTTACATCGCCGTATGTTGCCAACAGGGCCGAATGGATGAAGAGGTGCAGAATCTACTACTCCAAATCCTGAGGATGTCACAGCAGGGACACTGAACCTTACACCATCTGCAAGTCTCTATTCTCCTCTGGTTCCTTAGCCGGTCAACATAGCAGCTCCAGCACAGGAACCCTGTGGGACCAGCATCGTTGAGACCTTGTCTAGAAAGCCAAATCCAACTGTTCTGTGTTCAGACATATCTGCATGTGTACAATACAGTAACCTAAACAATAGCCTTAAGGCTTGTCTGATAACCAAATAGGGAAAAATAGAACTGTAGAGTGCCTTCATAGCTGGATAAGTGAAATGACAGCAGCTTATAAGTCAGGGGTTTATGGTAGCAGAAAATGAAGGTGAATAGTTGTTTTAGAAGGTAGAATCAGGTGCAATGATTGTGTGACAAGCCTATTCATTTTATATATTATTGTTATAATAAAAAGAAAAATAAATTGTTCTTCTGTTGATTCTATTCTTTTTTATCTTGTTTCATGCATACAGCATTGTAGATTGAAACAAAATAGGTTTCCAAAGCCGCAGCTTCCACTGTCCCTCACGTCTATTTTTGGGTAATGTAAATCTAAAGTCTTAATTTGGCTGCAGCATGTGTGCATGGAAAGTTGGACAGCTGGGCTTTTAACTGTGGAGCTGCTACATTAACTGGCAGATATGAAGACTCACAAATGACAATTTGAATTGTTCTCTCTTATTCAATTAGTTTTATTGACAAAAAGCCATTAAAGTTAATCAAAGAGGAAGAGATCCAAGAAATTCCTGAGAAAGCAAAAAGGAGATCTGAAACAATTAACATTAATCATTTGGACCTCAAAAAAAAAAAGCCTTGTAGCTCACCTCATTTCTCTGTGCATTCATGAGGCTGCTGTTGAGAACAGTGGAGGGTCTGATTAAAGATATGTTGCTTATAACGTAGAGAGAGGTGCATAAAGCATATGACCTGCCTCTAGTAAGATTTCAAAGTATTAGATTGGCAAAAAAACAGGGTAGGAAACTTTGTCACTGCAGCCATGGAGCAGAAATACACAAGCAAGTCACCGACACATAGAGACTAAGACGGTGGGATGAGGACAATCAATAAAGTGATGTATTCCCCTGAGCCGGGACAATTAATTGATTTAATATGATGTCCAAAACCACTGTCTTTAATATCAATCACTGTAGATTAGTGCTATTTAGTGGCCTGCCTGTAAATAAAAAAGACTCGCTGAGGTTGTGACGGACGCACATAAAGACAATGACAGCCATGACACAATAAGACAGTATTACAAGTATAACAAGAGCAGCTTACATGACTGTTCACAAATATAAGAGCTTAATCATCCTGAAGTTTGTTCAGTCATTCATTGGCATGGCAAGAAAACTAGTGTTTTGCGTTAGGAGCATAAATGCACATTATATACACTCTGACACAAATGCCTGTCT
This sequence comes from Nibea coibor, assembly GCA_023373845.1. NCBI lineage: Eukaryota > Metazoa > Chordata > Actinopteri > Sciaenidae > Nibea > Nibea coibor. The sequence continues at coordinate 16,118,912 of CM041718.1, forward strand.
CTGTAGTTATTAAGGCACTGAAGTTGGAGGGGCTGTGGAAATACAGGTGTGGGTATACCGAGTGTGTATGCAGAGTAGTTGCTCTTAACCCAGGACGTAGTATTGACTTGAGTACGATCTGACCAATAATGTTCACAGGCTTATACAACACATACAGTATGTCGTTAACAAATTATGAACAGCCCTTAACGAACACAACACAACTGACTGATATTTATGGTAACTGTGATAAAACACCCCACTTACAAGACAATGTACCTTATGTCTGCTTGGCTGTATATTAGGATACTATGAATGCTTGATTTTTTTTTTTTTTCAAAAGTGGAATTTGGTGTCTTGATTCTCACGGAGAAACACAAAAACAAAAAGGCAGATAAAGGTGTGGCTGTTGTCGTCACTGAATCATGTTCAGCATGTTTTTCCATTGTGCCTTCTCAGAGTCAGGTACAGCAGACCTGTGAACACGTAACAACAAAGAGTCTTTACATTTTCCAATGAAACAGGCATTTCTTCAATTGTCTCTTATAGTCACAGTATTTTCATTTCTTGTATTTACACAGAAATGAGTTACTGAATAACCGGACAAACAAAAAGTGTTTTTTGTTCTGGCAATATCCATTTTTTTGTTCAGTGGACGACCATGGGATACTGGAAGCACTTCACTATTACAGGCTTTGCAGGACATCACTTCACTGTGCAAGGAATCCTTAGTCGATTTCCTGAAGTTGAGTCCTCTTCAAACAGTCTTCGATTTTTGACATCGGTTTGCAATTTTCTGGCTCTGAAATGAGTCAAACTGTGGATTCTGGTTGGTTGGTTGTTAGCTTAATAGCTGCATGCTGAGGAGTTTATGACAGATGAGGGATAGTTCGGTTGATCCTGGTAGGCAAAGGGCAGAGGAAGTATAAGGTGGACAGGATGCCTCACTCTCCTTAGTAGAATTGTCCATGGAAAGAAAGTATCAGTGGTATCCTTTGTTCCAGATAAGAATCCATCCAGGATAAATGATTTCCATATTCATTGATGTATATAGTTTTTGCATGGGAACACAGGAAATCACCTGTGAAATGTTGTAGACAAAAAGGCACAGATTGAAGTTCAATACAATAATTATTTAAACTTATAACTAGATAATTATATTATAAAATAGTTGTTTCAATTTATTGCATGCTGAAATATAAAGCTTACATGTACTGTAGTTACTAAAGTGCAACAGCAACCACCTATGTTTTCTTTGGGACAATCTCATTCTTCCATGAGACAGAACATATACGGCACTATTCTATGGAAATGAATTCACTGCGTCTCTGATATTTTCCATCGTTACATAATTTTAGACGTCCCTTACTGATGTACGCATGCTTACCGTCACATGCAGCACCAGGTGGCTCACTGTTTCCTCCTGACCACCTGTTTGAGGTGGAGCTCACTTTCTGCTGCCACAATAGGCAGCTCGTTCTTCAAGTGGTATGAGATAAGGTGGCTTATGCTCTCAAATAACATGTCTTTGGTTCGGACCTGTATGGAGAACAGCCAAAGATGGGAGGAAGTGAGTTATTGTGTTCACCACACACGGCTCAAACCCTCTAATAAACCTCTTATACAGTACTAAGCTGTTCTCCCTTGCTGCCAGACTCACCACTCCCTCGGGGTCCACCAGCAGAAGATGTTTGGGCAGGCCACAGTGCATGCCCGTTAGCACATACTGTCCTGGGTTGGTAGTGCTCTCCCGGACTAGGAAATCTCCATCCCGGACCAGGAGTCTCTCTGCATCCCGTCTGCTCATACGGCTGTGGTACCATGTCTCCCTGCGGAGCTGCTCCTCATTTGGGGCCACAGGGGCTCGACGGCGAGGAGGGCTGGGCCACTGGTCCTCCAGGACCCGTACACCTCCAGCTGCAGAAGACGCACTGGACCCAACAGCTCCGCCACAGGCCTCGTGGAGCTTCAGGGCATCCTCAAAGGGCCCTACAGGGTCAGTTTCATAAATGTGGTCACTCAACAGTATTTTTTTAAATAAAAAGACTTTGTCTATCTGTCAAAATGTGTCACACTAACTCTCAGGACTCACTCATGTCAAAGAGGTCCTTTTTGGGACTGTCGGGCGCCCTGCCCCCTCGCTGTCCTTCAGGCCCCCGTGAATCAAGGTTTTCCAGATTCTGTGTATTAACATAATGATGCTCCTCATAATCTCTGCTGCCTGGTGGCTGGCCATCAGCACACAGATAACCATCTGATGTTAGACCTAAAAAACAAAGAAGCTGTCAATACACTTCAGACTTCTGGCAGGACATGTAGCTATGAGTGTGTGTTCTTGGCTCCCTCTAGTGGTTGAAATCATAACTTGAAATTTATGTTGTTTTTTAAGTTTTTGTTAACATATTATTTATTTATGGAAATAAGCTACACACATACTATTACTACAAGACTATTTAACCAGATGCAGTATGTACTAGAAGTTTGTAAAATATTAGCTGCTTGATATTTATCACAGATTTCTATCCTTTTCCATTTTAACATCACATCAGTTGTCTTACTATCATTGCCATTCTTTTATTACTGGACTGACTGGACAATTACTTTTTTTAACCTTAATAGAAGAAGATATGTACACACAAAGTTTGACTGATTAAAAGGTTTGGTGAGATTAATACTGACTAAACCATGAAAGAACATGGAATCATTTTTCTTTCAGCTTCATGATATTAAAATGTGTCCTCGCTGCAGTTGCAAAAACCCTCAATGAAACTGGCTCTTATCAGGACTGATCCAGGAAAGGAAGACCAAGAGTTCCCTATGCTGTAGAGAAGTTCATTACAGTTACCAGCCTCAGAAATAACCAATAACAACAGGTTAGAGCCCACAGCCCAGCTGACATATCCCAACACCAAGACTGTGTGAGTCAGGCCTTCGTGGTCTAAGTGCTTGGGCCAAGAAACACAAAGAATGACCATCAGACCAGTGGAAATCTTTGTTCTGATGAGTCCAAATTTAAAATGTAACTTCTGTGTCTCTGTGAGACACAGGGAAGTTGAGTGGATCCCGCTGTAAAGCATAAAGGCGGGGGTATGATGATGCAGGGATGCTTTCGTGACACCATTGGTGATTTATTCAAAATTAAAGGGACACTTAACCAGCGTGGTAACCACAGCATTCTGCAGCACTCCCATCTGCTTTGCTCTTAGTGGGACCATCATTTGTTTTTTCAAAAGGGCATTGACCCAAAACACACCTTAAGATTATGTAAGCGCTCTTTGGCTAAAAACGGAGAATGATGTAGCACTGCAGCAGATGATCTCCCCTCCACAATCGCCCAGCCTAAGCCCATTTTAAATGGGATGAGTTGGACTGCGCAGAGTGAAGGACGAGCAGCCAACAAGTGCTCAGCATATATGGGTACGTTTTAAGACCTTTGGAAAACCATTCCAGATGACTACTTCTTTCTGACTGAGAGAAGGCCAAGAGTGTGCAAAGCTGTCATCAAAGCAAAAAGTGGCTACTTCAAAGACCATAAAACATATTTTACTTGGTTTATGTTTTTTTGTTTACCTCATAATTTAATACATGCTATTTCATAGCTGTATCTTCAGTATTAATATATAATGTTTATGTATCATAAATGCTAAATACTAATATGTTTACATGATAAAAAGGGTGGTGTGGTCGACACTAAATTCCTCCAGAAAGTTAATAAAAAATCATTTCTCAAGATAACTATTGTAATAACCCAAATGGAATTCAGAGAATCTTGAGGATACTCCAGGCCGCCCTCATATCAAATGACAGATGACTTGAACCAGGAGTCCTGAGCCAAGTCTTTTATCTTGAAGGCCATTCTGATTAAAAAGATCCCAAAAGATCCATTTCTATTACGGCGATCTTGAGAAGGGTCCAAACGCTGTTTTTGCCAGTAGCTAAGTACATTTCATTCAAGGCACACAGTGATGCGCGCAGTGATGACTGGACAGGCACCGCATTTTTTTTAGAGGGAAAAGTTCACGCACACTTCAAATCCATCCAGAAACCTTCAGTTCATTCTCTCTTAAAAACCCTATTGCTTTGCTAAATCTGTAACAACTAAAGTGAGAAATCCTCTATGACAAACAGCAAGCATTTCTTTGTTGTTATACCGGCGTATCACCACAGGGTGTCTCACCCGAGCTGCTGGTCGTCTCAGTGTCCCAGTGAAGTTCATAACACAGCTGTCCAGGGGGATATGATGTTTGCTCCCTCCTGGCTGGTGAGCCCATCTGTAAACACATACACACCAGGAAAACACATCCTAAATACATTTGTGTCTCCATACCTGAATGGACAGCTCTCCTTGTCTTGTCCCTACATAATGTAGTTTTAAAGCACTCTATTTGAAACATTAGCTGCAGCATGTCACCATATGTTGAACAAGCTTCAGGGAGAGAGGGATGATTTCTCTCACCCAGTAGACAGCAGCAGAGCCGAGGCTCTTTATTTAATCATATCTATCTTTGGGAATTATGGTGCAGGCACATCGGGAAGACAGTTATGGGGTATATTTTTATACTCCTACTGTTAATTCCATGTAAACAATACGGGGAAGGACCAGGAAAACATATCAGTCACCAGTATATGAGGGAAGTATCAAAGAGTTCAGTGTCTGGTAAAGGTTAGTCATGCACCTCTTGATGATGAGCAGATGTAGTCTCAATTACATCTCTGATAACATTAGATGGTAAGGTTTCATGTCGTGTTCACATATCTTGCGGTAGCTAAAGCTAACACAGATCAGTCCAGAACCTTTCCAAAATCATCCCTGGAGATTCACCTGTGCTGTCGTCTTGCTCTGTGGTTGGGTGTGGATGTGACCCAGCAGGGCTCCACTGGGCCTGAGCCTGGAATCCACCACTCCCCCAATGGGAGGCTCCTTCCCTGGGATGCTGTTGTAGTAATCATGGTCCGAGAAGTCCTCGTCTTCCCCCCACATCGGCTCTTCTGTCCGAACAGACCTGAAGAAAGGTGGAGAAGGAAAAAAAAAGTCTAAATAAATATAGTGGAAACAATGTCATTACTAGATAATCAATAACACAACTTCTCTAATCTAAACAATTATGTCGTTAATTATTATTTTATTATTTATAGTGATATTAATAGTGATCAGAATGATAAGGAGATCTGGGTTCTCAAATGGTTTCGGTCCGATCAAATGACATCTCCACATCCGAAAGTGAGCTAGAGTATATAAATCTTCAGGAGATTTATATAGATCACCAGAGCTGCTGCTGGCAGCAGGAAGGTGTGCATTTGAAACCAGAATAGGAGAAGACAGTCTGGAGTTCCTCTTGTGTCTGCAGTGGCATCAGTGCAACACCTGAGGTTTGGTCAAAGGAGTGAGAAGATCTGCGAGGATCAGTGTTGTAAGATGGACTATGAGGTAATACAAGAACAAACTATCATGTCTCCTTGTAATAAATAACAAAGGAATCTGAGAGTTGTACAGTAGATCGGGTTTTTGTGGTGTAAAAAAAGCTCTTTTATGCATGATGCCCGGCCAGTATTTATGTCAGGTTAAGTATGATTAATAAGTAAGGAGACACCATCTTCACTTCCTCCGAGTATCAGTCTTACAGAAAAGTCGTGCACTGTGGTGCCTGTTGTTTGGAAAATATGCTGCAAATGAATTATTTACTGTTATTTACACAGATGCAACAGATTTGAAGGACACTGGCAAAAACTCTTTGAAGGACCATCATTTTGGCATGTTACCTCTCCACTGATGCCATGGTTTTGGGAGGACTGTGTAGATACTGTTTGAACTGCAGCTCGAAGGCTTGGCCAATGGTACTGATGACACTCTGGGCTAAACCGTCTGAGCACTCCAGGATATGACACGCTGAAGAAGACAAAAAGGAGAAGTTTTTTCCCACTAAATCTTACTATTTTAAAATTCATAGAAAAATTATGTTTTTTTCCATTTGTTGGATAAGCTATGCTAATGCTAATGTAACATGTTTAAGATATCACCCGCTATTGTATATAGATGGTTATGAAACAGGAAGTGAAGCTGAAGGAGAAGCTTTTGGGGTACATACCTCTCTGATTCACTGGGTCTTTGGCCACATAGGCAACATAATCAGGCGTGTCCTGCAACAGACAGGAGGAAAAATCAAATTAGGCTAGATAAATTAGACCTATATAACTAAATTAAAGCCCCCATTGATTCTTAGGTCATGAGATTGGAAACCAGTAAAACAGAGTCCAGTCAAATATGTGCAGTCTGCCAAAATGTCCATTCCAACAACATCATAAAAGGGAGGAGGGAGTTAAACGATGCACTCACTGTGTCTCCCCCAGAGGCGAATGAGATAGACTGCATGGGATGGTGTGCAATCACCTGAAAGAGCCAAGTGGATGACACAGAGGCAGAGGGTTTGCCAATATTCGACTTTTCATCATTGATTCGTGTAGATATAGACAACACAAATGGACAAGAAGAGTAGAGATGCCAAAATAAAAAAAAGATTGTTTCATTGAAGGACAGACGAGAGTTCAGAAGATAGATGTTTTGAAGTAATACCAATAAACCAAACTGAAGCGTGGAGCAAGTTTTAGTGTAACAATAATACACATAATACTTGTTTTAACCACTGTGGAGCATTGAAAGTATTCAGATTTAGAGAATTTGGCAAACTACCACACTTAGAGAAAACTTAGAGACTCGTGATCAAAGGAGAAATCCATTGATACAAATCATTTCTGAAATATAATAAATATTATAAAAACACTAGCATAATACCTGTCGCGTGGTAGGGATAAGCAGACCAAGGCCATCTATGGAAATATTGACTGCGATACTCATGCCTGCAAACCGTAGATTACTCTTCCCCATTACCGACTGGAGAGCTTTGTTCAGGGCCTACACGAGAGAGAGGAAGAATAACCCAGTGGAGATTAATGAAACTGGAATTCAGAAAACAGACAAGCATCCTGGATTCACTATATTTATTGTGAGAGACAATATTCAGAGAGTATCACACAAGATGAGAGTTTCTTTAAAGCACTGTACTATCCTGTGTGGTGACCCATCAAACAATATTATAATGAAACATGCACAGTAAGAGTAAAGTTTACTATTAACCTTTTTCCTCCAAGCTCCCTTTCCGCCTGGCACGGCTTCACACAGCCTGTTGATGGCTTCCCTAATTTGGGGAATGACAAAAAGTCAAAGGTCAGACTATAGCGGGGCACACGGACACATTCATCATCTAAAAATCACATGGCTTCATCTCAACTGTACAAATATTAACAATACATTGGCAACAATGTGAGGAGTGTAACTGAATTTAAGAGTTTTAAATTCAAAGCTACATAAAACTGCTGCATCACAGTGGTTTTAGCAATGAGAAACCAGAGGTTAAACATGAACAGAAGCTTTGTGTTCCCTCCCTCGGGCTGAGGTCATAGGTCACAGAGCCATTACAGTTCAAAGGTCAAGAAAAGCTTTCCAGCAGATCTATTCACAAGTCCTAAACAACAACTTAGTTCTGATGATGTTCAAGGACTTTACAAAGGAAACAATCACAGACATCAGTAATGATTGTTCATGACTGTTCAAACTCAAGATGAACCAGGGAAGAAATAAACCTCGAATTTGAGCCAAAATACAGCGTCAAGGATATGTGCAATACCACATCTTCTGCTGATTCTTCAGGGCATCGTTATTCACATTTCAGTGCAATTCTCTCTGCAGATTTGTTACCACTTTGCTGTGAAGCTGCTATAACTCCTGGGAACGGCCGCCTAATGGGAGTTTAAAGCTTCTGTCCCCTGTGTGTCTGATGGCGGGAGCGAGGCATAATGTGGATTTGAGGCTGCAGCTCGCGCCCTCGCTGCCAGGGGACAGCGGGGACGGCAGTCAAGAACCCAGCTGCCCCTATCAAGTAGCTCGTAAATATTTAAAAAGCAGCGTCCCGGGCCCCATCTCGAGTAAAGGTCTTCTCAGGGATTTTTGAAAAAAACACCAGGATATTTGAATGACTCATGCTGATGAGAGGGCAGAGGGGGGAGGAGGAGGAGGAGGAGGAGGAGGAGAGAGATGGGCTGTTGTTGTTGCTGTTTTTGTCTGCAGCAGCCTCTGTATCTTCCCTGCAATAAAATGCTGTGCCTCATTATCACTGGCGCTGCTGTTAAACACCATGACACAGAGAGGGCTGTTGGGAGAATGAGCCTTCTTCGAATCTATGAGCTGAAGTAGATATCTGAAATTCTGACATGCACTGAATGTTTAGTTGTGGTTTGTCCGTGACTAAATTAACTCGGGTATAAGCCAAACTGAAAACAATGCCAGCCCTGGGTGCACTGTGAAGTCTCTGACTTTAAAATGCTGGTTTTGAATTGCAAGCACATCCGATTAATATATAAAATATCCATAAAGTTGGTTAGATTGATTAAGACAATCAATCACTGACTTTTGGCCTTGTGAGACAGATGGCCGGTCTCGTCTTCCCCAAGGAATCAGAGACCCAGACCTTGTGTCGTTAGCATCATTGAACATTTAAAAGTCTGTTGCAAAGCTGTCATTGATAAATAGACATGCTACTGAATAGAAAAAGACCACAGCGAATCTGACTATGGGCAAGCCCACTGAAAATTAACAACACAGCCAACAACCCCAAGGATGCAAGAACAAAACACATTGATCATCAGTGCACTGACGTCATGCAATCGGTCATACTACAACACAGTCAGCTCATGCTCGCTATGACTCTCCATTTGCTAATGTTTTGTTTTGCCGTTTGTTTTGAACTCTCCACCGTCCCCCCCCCCCCCCCCCCCACGCCTCCTCAAGAAGTTACAACCGCAGACATTATCCAGTAGGGTGCGTTCATGGGGACCACTGCAGCTCTCCACAGTCATTAGCAAACATCATCAATAATAGATCTCCCTCTCTATCACTCCATCTCTGCTGCCTCCTCCCCCCTGCACTTAAGCCTTGGATGCACGGTGGGCTCCGATTACTGCCGATCGATTGTGGAGGAGAGAGAGGAGGGCGAGAGACGGCGAGGGAGCGGGGGAGTGCACTTTTCCCATGAGGCAGAGGATTGCAAAGAACCCTGCTTTTATAACAATAACATCACATGCAGGGCATAAAAAGACACAGACACAGACATACTAAGACCCCGAGGTATAGTTTTATACATGACCTGTCATGCCACTGAGCACATAGACAGTAGTTTTGTTTGTCTCTTAACTGGGACACACAACACTACTGCTGCCATTGTGCAGAACCTTGTGACTTTAGTTTTGATTCACATATTTTATACTTGCGCTGGCATTACATTTTAACTTCAAATGGCTGAGCAGGGTTTGCTAAATTGGATTTCAAAATGGTGTCGCTGTCAACCACCCAAGAACGGCATTTCTCCACATTCCCAAGTCCCAACTAAGTTTGCTGTTTGATCCAAAAGCTACAGGTGTGATTCTATTTCTCTCTTAAAACAAGAACATGAAAATCTAACCTCTCTTACTGTTAAGAGACAGGTCAGAACTGACAACCATTGTTAGTCATTCGATATCATAGTGGTTGATTCTTCAGCTAATCCTATACATCTTGGATCAAATTCTCCCGACTCATCACTACCACTAGAAATGATCACCAGCTTACCTTGTCACCTGAGTCCGCGTATTGAAATCCAGGGAGCGCATTGACTTCAGTACTTCAATGCAGCCCATGTACTGCAAAAAAACAACAGAAATATAGAATTAAAATATGAATGTGGACAGATTCTGGTCAAGATTAGATGCACCTTTCAATATAATTATAAACTTGTCACATGAAGTGTTGTAAATGCAGCCAGTGATCTCAATTTTTTTTTAAAAATGCTGCAAAAATTGTTACCATCTTCTTGAGGGCAATAACTTGCATAATAAATAAGCATGTTTAAAATACAACAACTATAAAGAAGAGTATGAAATATGTCATGTACTAAAGCTAAGCATGTTTTCAACAATGCGTTATAAGCTAACTCAAATCCACATACAGCCCATTAAAGTGTACTCCGGCGGGTAGCAGCCAGCTGAGCAGCTTCCTAATGGCTGCCAGGTTGAGGTGCTAATGGCACCTTGACTAGATTAGCAGCACTAAGAGCTCCAAATCATGGACAAACTGCAGCGTCTTAGGCCTCTGGGGGATGCTAAGGGTGTGAGTGTGTTTGTATGTGAGGATGGCCTGTACTTATTTGCATAACTGTAGTTACGTGAAAAGAGGAGTGTTGACTAAAATCCACAACTTCATGTTTTTTTTTTAATATTTATACAGTATAATGTAACATCCATCTCAGCTGATGAAGTCTAATCTTCTGCATTGACAGCATTGATTTAAATGTAAGGTTGATTGTGACATTAGTTACGGGTGCTGCTGTTTTTCCACCTGACTCCTCATGCAAGAACTAATCTTAAATCTCTTCTCTTCAGCTTCGGAAAATATATGAGCTTGTGTGATTTATGGACTATTCATGAAACTAATTTAGTGCGTCATAATTTACATCCTCTCCTGCAGCACTTTGGCTTAGTCAGTGTCATATTTAGTGCAGTTTCCAGGACTGTTGGTGACAGGCAGCCATACAAACAAACACAGAGAGAGAGACAGACAGACAGACAGACAGACAGAGAGATCAACCTTTGAGCATGAGAGCTTAATGAGCTTTCTAACTAGATTTGGAGACGGGGGGAAGTCTTCCATCAGGAAAATTGTCTCTCTCTTTTTTCTTTCCCTCCCTCTACCAATGCCTCCATTGTCACACACTCATCTGTTGATCCAACACATCCTCTCTTCTATCACCCTAACTGCACTCTTATCCCTTTGGTCAAGTCTCCAGTGCACTATTCCTAGAACTACAGGGAAATTGAGATTCCAAGAAACATTCCTCAGTAATCTAGTAACACTGGCGTTCAAACTTTTTTGCTTCGAGGCCACCTTCTTGCAATAAATCTTATCCGTTTAATCGTTTATCAATGCAGAAAATGTCATTCTCTAATAACTTCTCATTTTACCACTAAAGAAAGGAAAGGTCAAGAAGTATGCTTGTTGTGTAAGGAGGGATGGGTAGATGTTGCACAGATACTGAGGACAGCTGGATCTGAGCAAACAGTGAAAGACAGTGAAAGATTCAGTTTGTTTTCAGCACATACAGTCCTGCGAGCAGTAACACCAACGTACATTTTTCATGTTGTCAACTATAAAGTTAGTTCTGAATTCAGACTTTTGCGCAGATTTTAGACCACAAAATCTCCTCCTTACGCTGCAGTGCACAAACAGCAATGAAAAATTACATTACAGATATTCATAATTTAACAGGGATGCGCCGCGCACCAGATTGTAAAGGGGCAGTATAAAATGATAGCAGTCTGGTTTTAATATAGCTCTCTAAATGGTAGCTGCTTTGGCAGCTGCAGTGCTTTGTTTGCTGGTTGCTGCAGTGTCCTGGCTGTCAAAGATGGCAGATGCAGGCCAGACTCCGAGCCTGACAAAGAGAAAGTGTAAAGGAGCAATGCAATACTAAGAATCATATTTGTGTCTTTCCCAGCAGAGGAGTGTGTGAGTGAGTGAGAGAGAAAGGGAGGCGCTGAAACAGAAATAGAGGGAGGGCGAGCTGCGCGCTATGGTAGCTATGCTGATTAAAAATGGCACAGCGCAGCAGAAATCTACTGTCACTTTGACACTAATACATGCAGCAAGTGCTCCTCTCTGCATAGATTGCACGCATGGTACTGCTTTAAACATCGTGAAATGCATCTCAAACATGAATTCACGCAGATCATCTGAAATGATTGGCGTAGACCTAGATAAGCCGTTAAAAGCTTGGCTTGATAATTAACTGAGATATCAATCAAACATTAGAGCAGCACTTGTTATGAATCTAGGAAAGCCCTGGATGGTGATGAGAGCTCATTCATCACCGGACCCCTCCCATACCGATCCAGCCGTCCTCTTCCACATCACATGATGCAAATGACTGTGATTAAATGTAATTGAATAGAGGAGTGAATGGTGCCTGTATAATGCCATTAGAAAGCATGCTTGGGCCCCAGACTGGGCTAATCAAGAGCCATGTCATTAGTTTGAGGAGGAGGGGAGGTGGGGAAGAGCAGAGCAGAGCAGTGCAAGAGAGGCGGAGGTGAGCAGGCATGGGGGACCGCTGAGGGGAGATCATTGACATTGACGTCAAGCAGTCTGCTTGGGATGGTAACCCTTTGTAAACACAAATCACATAGTACACACCGATAAAGGTATCGCTTGATAAGAGATGATTACCTTTTTTCATTTCTAACCATTCTCATTTCTCTGGTGGGACAAGTGGCCGTCCACTACGTCGCCTGATCTTATTTTTTCTAAATATCCAAAGAGTTTGTGTACTGTTTGTCAGTCCAGCTTACTATAATGATGCGAACTATAACAAAGATTGTGACTCACGATGCAGAGGCACTGTAACTCACATTTTCTAGATAAAACCTGTGCACACGTGAATGTAAACAATCCTGAAAGCACACAAAGAACACCACTCCCACAAGCTTACAGTGCAAGCTCTGAAGCACACACAGGTTACGTGCATTATAAATACAGATAGTTTATACAACTACCTTACACAACATACGGTAAACAGTGCAACGAAAATAATGCCCCTGACTACAGTCTGCACACATAATTTCATAGTTTATCTTTCTCCACCCTGACGCCTGTGTGCTATCCTGACGCAGTCTCCCCACTAGCCACACCAAGCCATCTATCTGGATTAAATTATGTATTCCCCAGCCCTCGCCACATGAGCTGCATAACAAACTGCCTGGCACTGTGGTGTCCTTTTGTTTCCCACCCAGATAGAGCAACCTTTAAATAGGATCATTAACATTATGTGGCTCACAGATTCCTGCGAGTTGTCAATTCATATCTGAGCACTAGAAAAAGAAAAGTTATTTCTTATTGTTGTGCAGACTTTCAAAACAAAATTTGATTTAAGAGGATGTTATTGCACAATGGATACAAAGTATGCATTTAAAAAAGCTCTCCACTAACTCACCCTGACAATATAAGAGGCTCCGGGTCCTGCAATCTTCTTGTCAGGGTGCAGCCAGCCTTGAGAGGGTTTGTGGATGAAGCTACCCTTCTGGGTGAAGTCCTCTCCTCCCAGCCACATGCCTTCCACCCTTGTCCTGCGATTCATCCCTGACCTGGAGCTGCTGGAACCCCCAGGGCTGGCCATGACCTCTGTGGCCCCAAATCCGTGAGCCCCTGGACCAGAAGAGCTTGCCGCTGCAACTGCTCTCTGCCCTCGAAATGCCTGCAAAGAACATGGGGTGACACAAACAGGGTCACAGGAGTTAAGCACCGCCGCAAGACTGGCCACTGGACCGCTGGCTGAGGTCACACCACTGGGCCTGTGTGATGATGAAGAATGGGAGACAGGGGCCTGGGAAGGAGCCGCTGCTGCCTTTCCCGAGTCCTTGCTAGAGCTTGAGCTGGAGCTGGAGTTGGACGGGCTCCGGCTGAGCAGAGAGTTGGAGAACTTCCACTGGGGCATCTTAGGGATGAGCATGCAGAAGGTAGTGGTGGCGTCCTGTTCCCCATCCAGGCAAGGGGAGTCAGCCAGGGCTGCAGCCCCAGCAGAGGAGGACGATCTGGCACTGGGATCCAGAGGAGGCAGGGGAGGCAGAGGAAGGCTTGGGGTGGAGGAGGGGACCACTGGTGTGGCCACAACTTTGCCGCTCATGGCTAAGCTCTGCATCAGGTCGTCGGAGGAGGTCACAGACTCGTTGCGAAAGCGGCCATACTTTGGCTTAAGGAGCATGCCCGGAGGAGCCGCCTGAAGCAGGAGCTGAGTGGGGGGGATAACTGCCAGAGGATGAGGAGGGGAAAGGGGAAAGGGGGAAGGGGAGGGGGAGAGGTGTAATGGAAGAAGGGGAGAAAACTAGAGAGAAAATCTTCCAGGTGGAGTCCTATATCCTTGTCAACTGAACGCTGTCTGGTCCTCTCGCGTTCACACACACGCACACACACTGTCCCACTCTCATGCCACTCTCCTCTGTGTCTGAGCTGGCCTGCTTCCTTTCACTGCCTTAGGCAAGCTTGCTCGTATGCTCCCAGTCTCTCTCTCTCTCTCTCTCTCTCTCTCTCTCTCTTTGGATGATGTCATTGGGTCTATTAGCCCTGCCCTGCCCGGCTGCTCTCAGACTGTATTAGCTAAAACACATCTGCCTGAACCACCCTGCTCTCTCTCTCACACACACACACACATTCACACTCTGCAGACCACCTTTTTTTTTTATATATGTATATATAAGAAATTCTGCAAATTAATAGCGTAGTGTACATTATCTTTAGGATAGGTTCACAGTGATATTTCAAATCTCTCAAACTGAATAATGAATCAATGTGTACATTGGGAAAAACAAATTTTAAAAAGCCATAATATAGACGAGATTCAATTACTTTCTTCTCAAATAATTTCTCAAAGTGAAGTCGCCAGTCATTGAAAGAATAAGCAAGCATTTCTTGGTTCCAGCAAGGAGCAAACTTGACATGAAGTGGGAATGGAAATAATTTCCCAGTGTTTGGTCTTACTATCAATGTATTAAGTGGGTTTTTTTTCCTATTGAATATTTTGTATTTCATCTGTCAGTGGATTTTAATTAATTTGTTAAAGGAATGTTTTTCATGCACAAAAAGATAAAGGAATATTTCATAACAAGCACAAAAACACACCACAGTCTACTGTAGCAATACCCACTGATGGGGCAATACAAAATAGAAATATTAACTAAAACATTGATTATGACTGTGACTTCATACTGAGTCTCTGTCCAATTAGCTAAAGTGTATTTTGTGCAAGTGGATTTCTGTGTGTGTGCGTGAGTGAGGGGGGTGAGTGTGTAATTCCATTTGTCATGACAATTGACGCAAACTTAACAAAGGCAACAATACAACCACACACACGAGGGACTACGTGTCTGAAAACATCCACCCTATCCCATCTGTCTGAATTCTCTTCCCAACTTCCATCCCATCCGCCTCCCCTGAGAGCAATCAGCCATCTCAGCGTGATTCTTTAGCTCCTCGCTCACACTCACTGTGTCCCACCAAATCATTTCCACTCTGCTTTCTAATTCACATGAATTTTTTCCATTTTTTCTTTCCTTTTCATGGTATTCAGATCATGCACATAGGTGGATTGAATGCAAGGTGCTAAAAAAAGAACGCTTGATGTGTTTTATCATGTCAGGAGTGATCCACCAAATATAGTATATAGTAAAATAGTCATAGAGGATATAAAATAGAGAAACGTGGCATTTAATGCTAACAGAACAGATCAATACACCTTGGTGGTCAAAACAATCTACAAAAGTGAGCAATGCCTGCATTGATTGTGAAATAATAAGTCAGGGTCATCTGTTACGCAGAAAGAGGGGTAATCTGCTGACTAAATAAGCCTGTGCAAATATGGAAAGGCTAATTATGTTCCTGTCAATTGCTTAAATTCAATAAAGCAAGTCATTACAATTTGTTTAGTTGCATAATCAGTGTGGACAGTAGTGTAAGATTGTGTTGTCTGTCCAACAACGTGACTATAACAATGTATAGATCGTAAACAAAGAAAACTACACTGATTACAATATGTTCAGATTGGGCTGAGTGCTGCAAACTACAAGTAATTTAGAAAACGTACCTATATGTCAGGCTCTGAAGAGAAAGAGGATGAAAGTAAGATCCGGCCCAGTGAACTTCTGATGTCTTTTATCAGAGAAAGGCATGTGTTTGCTTCAAATATCATAGTAGAAACAAGCTGCAGCTGTGATTAAATAAGAGAATAATTTAATTTCACTAGTCAGAAGACCACATTACAACAAACCACTCATACTAAACTCACCAGGCACAGACATACAAACACACCACCAACAGAAATGCTATGACACCAACACCACTGCCATTCAGCCTTCTTCCAAACAGCCATTCATGTCCTGGTTGTTTGCTGTAACTTGTTGGTATAAGAAGTTACTGATAAACCAGATGGGATCAATACATGTTGACAGATGAACAAGAAGCTGGACTTAGTATGTTCTGTTCTCTTTTCTGCGAATAAACAAATAACCATTTGGCAACATACTCATACATGGGCGCCAGTATCGCCTTAAACCAAATTAAATAAAAGTGTTATAAAATGAATAGATGCAACAGCAGCCATTTAAAGGTAGTACTAGGTTTAATTCCCATAAACAATAAGAGATACTAATTGCTTCTGATGAAACACTGCATGTTAAATCACTTTATTATACTGTGATTTTCTGTATGTGAAGAGTTAACATTTAGCGCCTGACTTTGGTAGTCTGCATGTACGAAGTGGAACAAATCATGCTGTGAATACACCACCACTCATTAGCAGCCATTACCTTGACAACAGTGATTACAATTAAGAACAACAACAGAGGTTACAAAGTCCTCAAACTATACTGTTTGGTTAAAATGTAAAGAAGCTTATTTTTAACAAACAAATCGTTTACAGAGAAAAGTCATGTATTTATGTCTTAACTAGAGAGAACATATAAAAGGTGATTAATATATTTCAGTGTATGGTTTATTATGATATGAACACAGAAATCAATGAAATATTCAGAATAAAATCTGTTAAGTCAAATAAACTTAAAATTAAAGTAAAAGTAATCTATTTTTAAAGCCAGTTAGACTATCTAACAAACACCAAGTTCTTTCTTTCAAATCAACCAACAACATAAATCATTAAAATATATAATATATATTGCATTATTTGCTTTAATAATTCTTTGGTCTTTTAAGAGCCAATACAATCAGGCCAATCTAGTGCATATAATGATACAGTAAAGGTCCAGTGTATAAGACTCAGGGGCTCTATTTACAGAATATGGCAGTATTGAAATATAATATGCATATGTATGTTTTCATCAGTGTATAATCACTTTCAAAAATTATCTTTATGTTTTTGTTACCTTAGGATGAGCCTTTTATGTCTACAGATACAGTGGGTCCTCGTCCCTGCAGTCCGCCATGTTGCACCACCATGTTTCTACAGTAGCCCAGAACTGACAAAATAAACACTGTTTACTGACTCACTGACGACTCACGGACACCGTAGTTCTTTCTTTGTGTGAAGGAGGCAGTGAGGCAATGGGGTTGCAATCATCAACTACATTGCCACATACCACTAAATCCTACAAACTTTAACAATACAAACTGCAGTGACAAACACAGCAACAGTAACAAGTGTAAGCTGGAAAATGGTGACAATTTTAATGCTACATATATGTACTTATAAATACTTTGTTCCATCAGTATTTCGTTTTATGTATGTTTATGCTTTATGCCCACTTTCTTGAAGTTTAATGAATGTTTTGTGGTTATACATAAATATGCCAGAACATTGCTCCAGCAATGATCATAGTCAAATACGTAGCGTTTGCAGTTCACTTCACTCCCGGCAATGTTTTGCTGTTTACGCCTCCTCTCTGCACTCCGGGGGCGGAAGTCGCAACATAGCAGAGGGAAATAAAAAGATGAAGAGCTCTCGTTGATCGTCATTTTAGCTTTCGCGAAACGTTTTCAAAAAAGAAAAAAAAAAACTTGTCTTCCGTTCAAACGCGTTAGACTCATTTTAACTACACGACGTGCCAACTAAAAGATAGCATCTGAAATTGAAGAGTTGGAGAGTTGTCCTATCACAGTCCGAGTACGTCCTCTTCTCAAGCATAGACGATCTCAGTGGACGGGCCGTCCACGTGACGCCGTCTTGACCAATCAGGAGAGTGCGGGTAACCGTTGGCGTTTGAATCGTCCTCTGAAAACAGCGGCAGATGACAGCAGCTTGCAAGCGCTCGGGAAAACAGTGCTAACTTACTTCACATCAAGCGAACACAGTTCTCTGGACTTTTTAGCTTTGAACTGCGAACACCTACTGAAACATGTCGAAAAAGCAGATTTACTACTCTGACAAGTACAACGACGAGGAGTTCGAGTACAGGTACTACAGACGTTACTGGAATCCGCCGTTAAGTTGAACGTTGTTTTCAAAAGTCCGTTAGCCTAACGTCAAATCACGGTAACGTTTGCTGCGTGGCTCGACGCTAACGTCCGCTGGAGACTTTATTTTTATATCAGTGCTGTTATTAAATGAAATACATTAACCTGACTGTGTATTTGTTTAGCTTGGCCTTATGTTACTGACGGCACTCAAAATAACCTGGTCCAAGTAGCTCGACATGCTAATTAGCTGCTATCTCAGCGTTGTAGGCGGCTGCAGTGTTTTCCCCATGCGGAAACCTTTGGGCATTCTCCACAGTTTTTATTTATTTATATTCCCGTAGACATGTCGTGCTTCCAAAGCAGCTGTCGAAACTGGTGCCCACCTCCCACCTGATGACAGAAGAAGAGTGGAGGGGACTCGGAGTGCAGCAGAGCCAGGGCTGGATTCACTACATGATCCACAAACCAGGTCAGTGACTGTGGACCCAGGGCAGGCTCACATGTTATATAAAGCTTTGTCTTAAAACAGTGCACACATATAAATACAGATCGCTGTTATCATTCTTTATGTCCGTAATGGTTGTGAATAGATGCTTTCATGTTTGTTCTGTGCATAAATGCGTTATGATGCAAAGCAAATGTATGGTTTCAGCAGACTGAGTTAGTCAAATCAAACAAAATCCCCCTGTCACAGTGCTATCACTCCTCTGTCAATGGGGTTGGGGTGTTTTGTACTTTTAAAGGCTGGAAATTTGCACAGTACCTCTTTGTTTTCTATAAAACTAATGGACAAACTCGCTTCAGCTGAGCTTTAGGATGCATTTCCTCCTCCGAGATTGCAGTGTGCCACTAAGGAATCTCTTCATGACCAGTACATGGAGAAAATGATTGATTACAGTGACCAGTGGCTCTTTTTTATTTTACATCAAGTGCATGTCAGCATGTTTGTGTTGTACTGAGGTAGACATGAAAAATGGCTTCCAGCATGTGCCATTAGAGTCTGATGAAGGTTATCTATGTGCATGACACAGTATGGTGTATGGCAATGGATGATGCTGACGGATCCTTCTTTGCTTTATTCTCCAGAGCCACACATACTGCTTTTCAGAAGACCTCTCCCAAAGGATTAAACGGGAGTCATCTGTAAATTGCCTGCTATCGTCTTTGCTGATTTGTATTGTCCTGAGACCATACATCTCTCCTACATACATCTCTACATATGTTCTAATGTATTGTGTATAAAACCTTTAGTTGTATTTTTCCTTTTCTTTTTTTTTTTTTCAAACTCCCTCAATTTTTAGAGGTAATGAGAGGCAAATAGCTTAATTCCACTGTGAATGATAACCTTATGGACAATATGAAGGTGAAAGTTGCCTGTTGTTGTACATTTTAATACATTCTTTTTAAATGTCTTGATGCCATTTTGTTATGATTGATTTATTTACTGAGCGGTCATAAAGGCACAGGGTTTTATTTTTCTCGATTTTCCCAAAAGAGCTTTCTGTGTTTGAACATTTCCTGTTGTTTAAACTTATGTTTGTGTTGTGTACATAATATTATTTCTAGATATTATAATTTTGACAGGGTCATGGTTGACTCAACAAGTTCATTGTTGCTGAAAGAACAAAATAAAATGAACTTCTTCTCTTCACGTTTGCTCTTGAACATTTATTTCTACCAGATCACAGAACTACAATTGCATTTGTAGTTTTTTGAGAGTGGATATGATCAATCAGAAACATTGACAACTAGTGGAGTAACAAATTCTGAGTGTCTGATGCCCAAGGAGTAGGCTGGTGCCCGAGCCTTGTGAACTGTCACTCTCTCTGGGTTGTAGGTTCCAGGGCCGGGTTTCTGGGTGGCATCTCTGGGTAAGTTGTGCCGTCCCAGCATGGAAAACGCTGGCTGTCGGCGTAGATAAACACTTGGGTCCGTACTGTTGTACCTGCAAGGCCCTGGTGTCTTGGCTAAATCCACAGATGGGCCCCCTGTGCTGTAACTGCCTGACATTGTGTAGCTTGCACTGGCTGTCTTGTTTGGGACTTGAGGGCCCATTAGCGGAGGGAGAGAGTACTTGTTAGGAGCAGGTACTGAGTCGATTCCTCGGTAGTGTGTACGAGCACTCATTGTGAAGGATGGCGGCCTGCGTTGGAGGTTGCATGGCGGGGCTTTCTCAGGACTGTATGCACCTGGTCCGGGTGTGTGAAACAGCTCCTCTAATGAACAGAAAACAGTTGAATAATATAAACCATCAACAACATATGCTGGAGTGTATTCTTAGCGGGGTTCAGATTGTCAGTTGTAACAGCTGACACTGGAAATAGTGTCAAAAACAAATGTTTTTGTACAAGGGTCCTTGCACAGTAATGGAGGTATTAGTTTAAAACGCGTCATTACAACATCACTTAATCAGTCAATAACACTTATACACTATATATTATTGTTAATTAGAACTTACTCTCTGCTTTCATTCGGCCCAGCATTGAGTATGCTGGTGTGCCATCCCTTCCAAAACGAGTGATTTTTGCATCGACATGATACTGAGGCCCTGGACTGGAGTCAACACAATACACTGCAGGGAGAGTAAACATTTCTAATCAATCAAATATAATGTCTCCATGGTTTTATCATGAACAATCTGCCAAAATGAACATGAGGTGAAAGAACTCCAGAATTATGAGGTGTTGTCTCCCCCTACTGGCTTTAATCTGACAATACACCTTCTAGGATTTGTACCACACAGCTCAAACTGTATGATGTATTTGAGGAGATTAAATCATTCTTAAAAGATGCACACAAGTGTAATTATATAAATGATTTTATATAATTATATTTAATAGCCCTTATAATTGTTTCTGCTGATTCTGTTCCGCTGGTTTATTCTTAGCTATGACATTGAATGATTTAGGTTTTATTTCCTGGACCACATCAAAACATTCATTTACATAAATAATAAATGTTTTCCTCTGTAGCTGTATGACAATCTAAACGTTAGAACTCACTATTGTCACTCATTCTGCCATGGAAGGAATAAGCGGGGCTAGTTGGCTTGGTGAAGTCATGGCCAAGAAATCCAATGGTGGGAGGGAGCCCATAGCGCCCAGGTCCTGGTCCTAGAGACGTGGGGGGTACATCACACATACACACTGTATGCTTTAAAATACATTTATAGTGCACAGCAAAGTAGATTTAAAGTGGCAACAGTTTTTCTGTAAGTTGTAGCTTCTGTAGTTCATGTAAGCAGCTGTGCTTCTTCTGCAGGTTTGTCTATAAAAGTAACAGTGCGACGAAGAATATTTCAGCATCAGTCAGCGTGTACTCAGTACAAAAAAATGTCACTTAATTTGCAGAACTGTAGAGCTTTGCATAACTGAATGAATGTGACCAACTCAAGGCTCTGGAGCAAAGCATTACATCAGCATAGTGTTCGGGGGCATGTGCACAAACAGAGCGAGTGTGAGCATTTTTCACAGAAAAGAGCGAGTCCTGGCAGGTCTGCACGCTGAGAAATCCTCTCCTCTGCTCAAGTCAGTGTTCCCTCTTAGAAATGATGAAATGACCAGAAAAAGACTCTATGCTTCTATTCATGAACTTACCCTTTTCTCTCCCTGCAATTACTGGATATTTTTTCTCCATGGACTCTTTGTAGCAGCGATGGATGGTTCAAGAATCCCTCAGTGGTAGCAATACTACAGACACAGTCATAACAAGAGGCTTGCTAAAAAAAAAATATTGAAGGCACCTTTTCACAGGTAATTCTCCCTTTCAATCAGAACTGAGGCAGACTGCATACTTTAAAATTCAGCCATCTGAGGAGCACTTTCCTCCTTAATCCAATGCCCATCTCGGTGTTCTTTCTTCAGCTATCACAGTGTTGTTTCTCCAGGATCCAGCATCATCCAGCCATGTCCTGGCTGACAGTGAAACCCAGAACCCTGGATGCTCCAGAATCAATCCCTAATGTCCACTGAAAAGAATCAGGAAACCTGAGACGTATAATACATATCGAAGTGCCAACTGCAGAGCAGACTGGATAGGGTTTTATCTCTCTGCCCGTTTCTCCCTTTGTCCAAATGATCCATCTGTGGTGGCTCGGACAGGTGAATAGCCCTTCCTTCACAGAGGTGGATGTATAGGTGCACTCAGCTGGTACTTAGGAACAATGTCATCACTCCGATTCACTCTCATGTAATGCTAGCTCCCCTTGCAAACCAATGAAACCAAGATCCCCCTCTCCCTCCTTTCTCTTTTCACTCTTTCTGCTCATCGCACTGTGGAGAAGCAATATCACTCTTCAGCCATGCATGCGGTTGCTATGGAGACTGCTGTGGATAGTTTGCTGCAGCCAGGTCCCCTGCACTGCTGGCTTAATGTCACTATGGGAACAAAGTTTTTTTTTTCCATTTAGACTGGAGGAGTAAATCCTGCTGCATCTGCTCAGAGATTAGAGGTGAAGTTTTTGTGAAGTTGCATAACTTTTACTTGAAATGTGAGCAGGCTACACCAGGCAGTGTGTTGTGCATATTTTTCTTCCCCGAAAACACACACACATAAAGCCCCTACACAGATGCAGGGTCAGATGCAGTGCAGCACACCTGGAGCAGTTACAGGCCAAACACTTTCATTTAGCAGGCCCCATTGAAGTGCCAACGCACAACTCTATGGTTTCTCATCTTTAACTTAAGGTCAAACTGATTACCCGGATGCAGTTACAGTTTAGCTCTCTTTGATCTGCTCTAATCCCTGTGATGATTTGTAGTTGGGATTTGATGGACTCGTTTAAAGGCATGAGCGGCCAGGGGCCGCGGTAACTGAGAGGGTCGCCAAGTGACATGTGCAGAAAACAAACATTAAACTTTAACAGGCTCTGACTCTCTCCTGGGCTGCTGCTTTGGTAACCCGAATCTGTTGTGAACAGTTGCAAGAACACATACGGTGCACGTTCAAACTTAGAGAGTGTGGACAAAGTGATACACACACACGCGCACACACACACACACGTACATGCTTTCTGTCTCCAACACAGAAGCATGGGGGATCAGAGAGTCAGTTATCAAAGCTGAGGGCCCTCGAAGCAGCAGGGTTGTAATACAGCTCACTGCTGACAGGAAATTATCTCCAGACTTAACTAGCCTTTCAAAGGAAATGGAGCAACACGGCTTTCATAAACAACTGCACTGCAGCTCCTCTGCTAGTGGAGCAGATACACGAACTGCGCTGCAGCTACAGAGATTGTATTATTAAAAAGTAGTAAAAGTAACAACACATCTATGACAGAAACAGGAAGCAGGGAAGCCTTGACTTTATCCCAGGTAACCTGTGGAGTGTATGAGGCAACATACAACTCACAAAATCTTGGATTGTATACAAATTTTATTCTCTTTTGTTTTAAAAAGCACAATATTTGATATGAATAGGGGCTACATTTAATCAAATTTGGTACATTTACAGGAATTCAAAACTTCATTCTTGATTTTTAAGTTGATTGCTTCACGAATCAAAATTTAACAAAAAACAAAATAGCTTATGAACTGTACAATCAAATCTCAAGGTAGGTAAGGTGAAAGGTGACTTGAGAGTAGATGATGGTTCCAGAAACATCTGGGCTGGTTCGTCCTAGAGGACCAGTCGTCGAAAGACATACATCTTGTAACTGTAAAGTTCATGGTTTGAGTCGGCCAGAGACCTTTGTTGCACGTCAGCCTTCTTCTCTTTCCTTATGTTTCCTGTCAATCTCTAACTGTGCTGTCGAATGAAGGCAAAAAGCCCATGAAAAATCTTAAAAACGAAAAAACATTTGAGCTTATGTTTCTGTAAAGCATATGGTTAGCATATGTCTTCTTCCAGCAGGATACCAGCACAGGAATGTCATCAAACATTTCAATAATTGGGTTAAAGCTTGCTATGAAAGAAAAAAAAAGCCTTTGACAGCACATATCTTTTGTTTGAACTCAAAGAACCACAAGGGAGGAAAGTAGACTGTATGGGCGGGCAGTGACAAAAAAAAAAAAAGATATGACCTCTAGCTACAAATAAATACCACAGATAGAAAATATAACAAAATATTTTGCTTAAAGTCAGGTGTAATTACAAACATAAATACTTGATTATTTCTTCTAGTGATTATAAAGGCAGTACAGTGAATAACAAAGATGCTATGGTGCCTATTGGTGACTACGAGTCTGGAGGAAGAAAAATTAAAGTCTGGAGGACACTATCTTAATAGCAGACGCACACACGCACACACGCAAACATATAAATGCATCCACGCAGACTCCATTCAAAACACGTTACAAACACGCACTATCACGTAAAGTCACACTCTCATTCTCCAGACTCCACCATCGCTTCCTTTCAGGCCGAGCAAGTCCCAAGTCTCTCTTCTCTTTCCATTCACTAGCATATTCACAAATAATGTACAATTTGGAGGATGGTATGGCTTCACTCTGCGAGCGTTTCTGTGGATGGCAAGAAAACACACATCGTTATCTTTCAACATCTTTCACCTACAATCTGCAGTCAGAGCCTGCGTGTTAACTGCCACAGCAAAATGTTTTACTTTTAAGCTGTAGTATATAACTTATTCTAGGTATTCTAGACTTTTGGTCTTTTCATGGGATTTGCTAACATTAAGGAATAGACAGAAAAACACCAGCATTTTCCACTAAACTCCAGGTTAAACACACTAGAGATTGCAGCTCATACCATCGCTCAGGGGTGTTTTTTGTGTCCAGTGTGGGTAGCTGGGTATCTGCTGGCAGGAGCACCTTCTGCTCTACATCCCCTCCACCTTCAGGAAGGTCGAAATGGTCGCCTCCCACTGCATCAGCAAGGAAAGGCTCAGAATCTGGGTCGTATTCATAGGAGTAGTAGGACACCTCTGCCATGGACCCTTGCTCCTCTTCACCTGGAGAGACCAGGAGAGAATGTTTCCAAAATGTTTTCTTATGTGGAAGAAAAAGAACTCTTCTGTGTGTCTGTTCGACCTCTATGACACGCACAATGCATTTCAATGAGAGAGAATGGAAACATAACCCCTGTTTGCTTACAAGAAAACTCCACAGGGTGCCTTTAACATGTCGTACATCTGAAGCACTTGCAGCAATACCCCACCTCAGACAGTAGGGGTCCCTCCCTGCTTAAAATGTTATATTATCACAGAAGATGCTACTAAAAAAAAAATCATACTTTTTGAATAAGGCATTGTGCATGTACATTTTACCGCAAGTACATACTATGAGTCTGTGATCAGAAGTTTGTGGTACACACTGGCTTTACGGTGCGGTTCACATGGCACATGGCACATGGTTCACATGGCTGAAGTGCATGCACATTAAGATGAATATTATCTCAAATGAAGCCTGAGAGTCTGTGTATCCATTATACTGTATGTTGCCCTCTGGTACAAGTTCACTAATAAGACATGTCTGCACAGGGAGGCTAATTCCAGAGCTTCAGCTTCCTCCACTGCTCCAGTGGAAACTGTCATTTCCTTGGCACAACCCGCCTTCACCTATTACACTCTCAGTGCACTTAGCGGGCATGTCGTCAACATTCTAATGGTTTACAATGACAGTGTTTTTACAGTACTTATTCAATCTAATCATCCAAGGGATATTACATTGTGGCTGAGTGTGGTGTGTGTGTGTGTGTGTGTGTGTGTGTGTGTGTGTTTGAGGGCGTACTTGCCTGCGTAAGCATGCAATACATGTATGCGTGCGTGCATATATAGATAGATATGTCCGTGTGTGTATGTGCGTGTGCGTGTGAGTACATAACAGCATTCCTGTGGTGAGTGTGAAGCGTTAGCTTTTGTACTAAGGAGACCTTTGACTGAGAGCAGCTTTGTGAGCTGTAGCTACCAGGAGCTGCAGGCTGGGAAACAAGTCAGTGCAGGCTGTGCCACATCACACACACACACACACACACACACGCGCTCTCACACACACCTACACATACACACCTGTGCACATCTCAAAAACTCATACAGGC
Source organism: Nibea coibor (assembly GCA_023373845.1). Lineage (NCBI taxonomy): Eukaryota > Metazoa > Chordata > Actinopteri > Sciaenidae > Nibea > Nibea coibor. The sequence goes on from CM041718.1 coordinate 16,144,920, forward strand.
AGACGTTAGCGTCATGTAGCATGAGCGGCTCCTATATTACAGCGTGCGATCCGTGCACGCGCAGCCTGCACGTACAGTACGCGCACTCCTGCAACTTGTGAATGACTGCAGTGCCTTTTTATATTTTCGTTGCCAAATGTAACACAGCTACATCCTCCCTCCACACGCAGCCAAACATCCTATCAGGAATTCTCTGGCTGCCTCTCTGGAAGTGGCAGCTGATCTAAGCTCATGGCAGAGCAACAATCAAGCTTGCAGTGTGAAACCTATCCACCTATTTATCACACCGATTGTAGACATGATGTAGTGGCAGCGGAATGTGCTGCCACACACCCCACCTACATATCTACTTTCTTCTTCTCATCCTTTCTCTCCTTCTACCCTGTTTTTCCCCCTCTTTATTCTTTCATCTCTCACTCATCCCTTTATGACTAGCTTTCTCCCCTTTCTTTTCTTAGTTGTACATCCCCCACACACCTTTCAACTTTTTGTCTCTCGCATTTTCTTCTCCTGCCCTGGCATACTCCCATTCTCCACATTACAAAAGAAGACACACACAATTTACTAAAAAATGCTACGTGTCAATGACATACGACAGGACACTCATACAACAATCAAAGCTGTAGCATTTAGAGAGAGCAGGTGAAGAAGCAAAACCTATCGTAGACAGAAGGCATACTGCATAGAGTAGTACTGCATCTGCAGCTAGCCTTAACAGACAGATGGAGAGCAAGAGTGAAGCGAAATGTAAAAATTGCAGCGTATGGGGGAGATGGGAGGTGATGCAAAGGTGTGTGTTATCAGGGAAAGGTGTGGTAGAAGTTACCTGTGTGTACAGGCACTGAGGGCTGCTCAGTTTCCTGGTTTGCTATTGGTTGCCTATCCTCCACTGTGGTCTCCACTGGAAATACAAACACATACACATGATAGATTATTCACATTTATGTGTAAAAAAAAAAAAAAAAAAGCATTTGTAATGAATTCAACAGAGTTTCAGTGTCGCAGAGTTTCACTGTTGCATAATCTAAATACTGCCCAGAAGCATTATCCACCCAACTGAGCAACACTTCTTGGCAAAACAATGATGTACACTCAGTCTCAACAGAGGCCTGCATTAAAATCTTTCCAAAAATAGCAGGGGCCAAACCATAGCCAGAGGGGCCGTGTGTGGAAACAAATTGTATCTTTTTCCTTTTCAAAACAGGGAAATGGTGGCATGAATCTCCCCCCACACAACCATACACAAACAAACAAGGTCGGGGAGCTTGAAACAAAAATACGATTCTTTTGATAATCTACAGCAAGAACCACTTGGCACAAACTGAGGTCTTTTCCCACCAAAGTTTTGTCTATGCCTTTTCCCAATCTGCTCCACAACATGAAGGCTCCTTTGTTGTTGGGCTGTGCGTCGGAAAGGAATGTGACAAGGATTTCAAAGGGCTGGACAAAAGCACTCTGTCATTTGGAGAGAGCCCTGTAATACAGCAGAGAGCGAGAGAGGGTGTGTTTGTGTGTGTGTTCGTTGGGGGGAGGGAGGGGGTGGGGGGTGGGGGAGGGCTACGGTGGGTAGCTCTCCTCGGAAAACTCATCCAGTAATCAGCTCAGCACCTGAACAGCTGTTTCTACAGCTCAGATCACGGCACACGCAGTTGAGCGTAGACGCGCTTGCATGTGCATGCAAAGAGGCGCACATACACACACGTGCGCGCACAATATGGTTCTCTATGGTCTCACGTCGGGTTACAGCAGAGCCAGCTGACTGTATCCAATAAAATACACGAACGTCACAAGAGTTCTCGAGAACACACGCAGGTGAATACTTGTTTCCTGTCAATGTCTGAGAATTATGGGCCATCTGTTATCAAAAAATGAACAGTATTCAAATGATAAAAGCTTGAATAGAGCAGTTATTTCCTGCTCTAGACACAGTCTTCACTGAATTATGGGTGGATGCACACAGAGCGAGGTGATGATAACATTACTGTGAGACTGTGGCGGTTTCAAAATAAATATTGAGATCTGAGCTATCATTTCTACCATGTCCACTAATGTTAGCCTGATAACTAGACTGGATAGCCTTTTTTAATCATTAGCTAACATGGACAATGTTGTTTTTTTTGCTTTAACCAATCAGTAGCAAGTGAGTCACCTGTCCCACCAATGTCATCATGCTAGCAGTGTTTGGTGATCAAAGACTTATAGATGACAACACCCCCTTCTTAATCCTGCAAGCTAAGCTCTGATTGGTTGGCTGACCTATTGTTGGACAAGTTTGAGATGTCGGTCTGTAGTGAATGTAGCCCAACTGTTGCAAGGCTGAAGTCCAGTTGATGTACAGTGACAGAGCACTTACTGTGAGGACACTGGGATAGCGGAACCTGCTTGATGCGTGTCCCATTTCGGCAGGCAAACACCTCCATCTGACACTGGTTCTGGTAGAGCTGCCCGTCCGACCCACAAACCGGCTCTCCATCATAACCGCAGTCTCTGTAGCAAGTGCAGCGCTCAAACTGCTCCTCCTCCAGACAGCCGAACACATTGTTGCACTGGTTCGCCTGCACAAAACCTGTAGAAAGAATGTGTTTTTAAAAGACTGAATGGAAAAGGAGTGCCTGGGAGTCATTCATAGCATTATCACAGCGTCATCACAGAGTCTCACCTATCCACTGACTGGTTGAACTTTCCACCTCATTGCAAGTAGGTCCATCACACAGCTCCCGTGCTAGCGGACTGCTCTCACTGACGTTGTAGAACCGGGTGGCCTCGAAGGCTGCATGACAAGCACAGACCCACACCGGCACGTTCACACATCCACACACACACAAAAAATGATGACACTCACCATAACTAGGTCATAAACTTAAAAAAGAAAATTCCCATTTCCACAAAAAAAAAGAAGGCACTTCATAAATCATGGTGAGTTAGACAGTTTTCCTGCTCTGTAACCCTTTAAAGAGCTGTACTTAAAATATTCATCAGAGGCACACCTGGTTCGTAGTAGTCATAGATCTTGACCGGAACAGGTGCTGTCTTGCCCACAATGTATTCCCTGACAGCTTGGAAGGCCACACACGTCATACACTGGCTGGGGATCTAAGACGGGGTGATAAACACAGACAAAATCTGTACAAAAACACCCAGCAAAGCATACAAATTTGGAGAAATACAAATATTCTCCACACCACTTCACCACAAATTCTCCCCCGGCCCTGTGCAAACACTGGTGGGTAACCCTCTCCTCATCCACCGTCACCACACATGCAGTATTTTTCGACATGAGCAGGGCCCCGATTGACACAGCAGGGAAGGATTTGAATTTAACTCACCTCATCAAAGTAGAACAACACTTTTCTCCCATTCAGCTCGTATCTCTTCAGACCCACTCGCTTGTCCATCAACAGCTATTGAGGGAGACGAGAAAACCAAGGTGAGTATGTATGAAAACGCAACTGGACTCAAGAAACGGCATACGGCAACGGCACTCTTCTGTGATGCCTCACATAGTCTAACATAAACCTAGTGTTGAACCAGCTTAACATGTAAGATACTAACAACTTTTTTAGAGCTCATGACAAAAGGCACATTTTATTAATAAAAACTCTGAATCTATGCTCTCTCTTATTCATTTATCTATCTGGATGAAGTAAATACTATGGTTGATAGTGATGAAAATAAATGTAGACTTTAGGCTATAACCAATCATACTAAAGAAAAAGGCACAAGGAATAGAGACGTTGCTGTCAAGTTAGCTGTGCATTTGATTCTGACATTAGTGGACAACTTGTAGTCGAGCACATGGAATTGGACACAAATAGTAATCAGCACCACGGCGTAATGGACAGCTCCATCTCATGCTAACCAGGGTTTACTATTCACTGAGATTAAATATAAAAATCTAAACATGAGACAAAAAACCCTTTACTGACTATAATGAATCCCTCTTGTCACTGGATGCGTTTAACAGTGACTTCTTGTTAAAAGCTTAAAAGGCAATATAACCCACAGAAACAATAATGATGTGATAAATGTTGCGGATACGCGTGATTAGCCTTATAAACAGTGCTTGTCCAGGCCTCGGACTGAAATCACGAATGTTACTGAACTGAAGACAGTCGGGGCCGAACAGTGCAACCGTATGAATGGCGTAGTGATTGTGAATCTTTACACTCCACTAAACAATATGATTTGAATCAGTAAAGTCATTTAAAATATACACCTCTAGTACAGTGTTCTTACCACCCAACCAGAGTCCACATGGTCTGCATTTGAATGTGCTCTGCAACTGGAATGCAAACCATATGCACTCTACCATGACATGACGACAGAGGTGGAAAATGTACAGGTCGCCAATCATGGACTTGGCTAGGCCTATATTAGTCGAAATTAACAAGGCATCCCAGCTTTCCTCTGGGATCACCTGATCAGTGTAGTGTAGTTTGACATTTTCTGGTGTTCTGTGAACCCTGTGCACAAATGTATAGGTCAGATATGCATGACCATATCGAGCGTATGAATGAGTAATGAGGAAGCTGTTTACTGCAAATTTGACTGTGTGCATAGAGAGCCAGCGAGTTAATTCCCCCCATGGGGGGATTTTTTTATTCTGTCAAAGGTGGCAGCCTTTGGACAGCAGGGGTTTATGAGGTGCTCAGCCTGAGCTGGCGCCACCGAGACACACACACACACACACACACACTCTCTCTCTCCCTCTGTCACACATGCGCGCACACACACACCAGACAATTGGTCTCTCTGTTTACAAAAGCATTGTTTGTCTATCTAGCAACTAAACATTGCCAATGAACTCCCATAACTCAAATGTTATACCCACCGTGTGTTCTGAGTTGTTAAACAAAGCTCATTATATTGGGTGATAAGAGGCCGTGGCTGTGATAGCTTCCAGTCAGTCACCAAACTAATCATTCATGACTACAGCTTCCATGAAAGCAACTAGACATGACTGTAGAAGCCAAGCTTGCCACCATAAATTGAGGAATGTAAGTGGCAGTCGGGCAGGCAGCAGTAAAACTCCAAGGGAGGCCAGCAGGGGTGTAAACCGAGCTTGTTAGCCACTACAACTCAGGTCAGCCTCGACTGACACACTCGCAGCAGTATACGTGTGTATGTATGTGTGTACGTGTTTAACATCTCCCCAGGTAGCCAGAGAGGTGGCTCTTTTAGAGGTGGAAGCCTGCAGACTTAAGCCCTATAACTGTCTAGTAATGAGGGACAGGCTTCTGATGGCTGGCTGGGGAGCTGACCTGAATCCAGCCCTTAAATTCATCATCAATTTCTTTCGCTCTCCATCAGTATTAACCATTTCTCAAACCACCCATCCATCCTATGTCTGCTACTCCTTTAACCTAGTTACAGAACATCGGACTCTTCCCTCTGTCCTATAGTACAGAAGTTTACTCTAAGTCTGTGTGTGTGTTTGGTCTTGTAGGCCCAGGGAGGCCTGATGGCCTCTGACCCTGAGACATTGTAACCCCACAGTGACTGAGCTGGCTGGCCTTTCTCTTATCATACCTAAAAAACACCATAAAAAAAAGGACCCTCACCTTAATGACCATTTCCCTGACACATACAAACACATGCAGAAGCACGAAATACTTTCACATTCACAGCACTGAGAGGCCGAGAGGAAGTCTTTAGGAGCTGTTCTGTCCAACAGCTTCTTACAACAATGGAAAGAATAACAGGTAAACACTTGACTCCTTTCCTTCTCTGACAAATATTTACCGTCTACTGTATAATAGAAATAATATCCCTGCCTAAAGTGTGTGTGTGTGTGTTTTTTTAATGCAAGTACGTCAAAGGATGCATCCTGTGTGGGTGTGAATGTGTACACGTGAGCCTGGGGTTTGCAAACGAGTCTGCAATGGAAACAGGAGGAGTCTGATGAATTCCATGACATACTGCGCTTCGTCAAATGGCCTCCAGATGTGGACGCATCTGTCTCTCCTTCGACTACCTGCCTTTCAGTTTGGGCACTTACCTGACTACTTGCCTTGCCTGTCTCGCATTCTGTGAGCCACTGTGATCAACAACTACTGGATGTATATGGGTCTGTGCACATTAAGGATGATGTACAATCTCCAGACCTTTAACCATAGTGTGTCCATTACCTACCCGTTCTAGACTTTCAACATCTGCTCGGAAACCAGAAATCATTGGAACTTCTATGACGGCCATGTTGGACGAGCCTGAATGGAGCCACCTAGACAGAGAGTTGAGTTTTGCATGAAAATTGCCAGAAGCAGAGCTGTGTATATGTGTGAGGCTAGCGATTTTTTGTATACACAGTGCGGTCTACCTGGCACAGACTTCTAAGGAGATGTGGAAGTCCATTTTGTCCTGGTGGGCTGCTGGGTCATCATCATCGATGGGTGCGCGGCGTTTACGGTTAAGCTCAGAACGGTTGTCAGCACGGCTCCGGGAACGCGAGGAGGGGTGGCGGGAAGAGGAGGAAGAGGAGGGGGGCTGCAGGTGTCGCTCCTGAAAAGGTTCTTTCAGGTCCACCTTGAGCTGGAAGGCTGGCTTGGATACTGGGTCGGGTAGGTTGTAAGACACATCAATCTACAGATACACGGAGAGCAGTACAAGGGCGGTATTTAAGAATGGCTTCCATGAAAAATGAAACTTTAAATGCTCAAATAGAGCAAGCACCATGTATGGCACAGCCACCATCCTTAGAGCCATTTTGGTCCAAACATAAATATTTCAACACCCATCTGATGAACTGCCATGAAATCTTGTGGAGGTGTTCATGGTGTCAGAGGATGAACCCTAAAGACTTTGGTGATACCCAAACTTTTCCCATAGAGCCTCCAGCAGATCAATGTTTTCACTTAAATTTTTTGTTGAAATACTTCAACATCTACAGACGACAGACTATCACAAAACAGACTTGACTTTGTACAGACATTCAGAGTTCCCTGAGGATACACCCTACTGAATTTGGTGATTTGGTGGTATTGGTTTTCCCCAATACCATGAAGTTTCCATTTGTGGTTTTGACTGAAATGTCTCAACAACTATATGGACGAATTACAATGAAATCTGCTACACACCACTACTAGCCCCACAGAGCAGTGAGCATTACTAGTGATTTAGTCTGGTTAAGTAAATTTTTTCCTTTGTGATTTTGGCTGTAGCTTTAAATTTCATATATAGAGAAATACTGTTTGTCAGATCAGCTGATAGTTTGTCTGCTATCACACAGTTTTGTGGTTTGCCAAATATTCGTTGTGTGTTTGAGGTAGCTACTTGTTAAAAAAAACAAAATTAATATGTTTTGGCATCGTGGGTTGGAAACAAACTACTTAGACTTCAAATATTTAGGACCTCCGGCCTCGCAAAGACTAGAAATTCAGGAAAAAAAAGGCTTAGGCAAAACTTTAAAGCATAAACCACAAATCATATTCACTGGACACAAGACATGCATTCAGAAGACTACTATTTCAGCCCGAGGACAACTCAAAGCTTTGATGCTCTTTTGAATTTCACAGAAGATTATTATTCCTAGAACTGTACACATTCTGAATAAATCATCCAGTCTGATTTGAAACCTTTGCAAAGCTACTAAATAATAATCCTGAGGCACAGGACGTATACTCATCACATGCATGTCTACATACACACACACACACACACACACACACACACACACACACATGCAGGTCTCTTTGATTGCCCCGCTCTTGTATTTCATTAGAGCCCAGGTGCTGCTGGCCCGAGGGGCTGTCAGAGGAGTGTGTTGACGCACGGAGAGGTGTGGATGGAGAGAAAGTAGAGAGGGAGAGAGGTGTGAAGAAAGAAATTGTGTGTTTGTGTGCGAGAAACCTGCTGTGGAGAACGAGTTGGAAGACGTTTCGCGGCCGAGCACAACATCCGCTGCCGCGGCTGGCTCTGCCTCAGTCAAACCAAGTCATATCTCAAATACAGGTTTCCGAAAAAAAAAAAAAACAGGACTTTAAACATCCTCGATCGCGCATGTTTTTTTCAGTCGTGTTTAGATTTAAAACAGACAAACATTTAAACCCTGGTGATAAGAAGACAGTAAAATATCATCCAGCTAAGAGGAAAAATGACTCCTACCGTTTATGAAAGGGGTTTTTGTTTGTCTGTGACAAGGTAGGAAGTAAACAGCATCCTGTCCAGGAGACCACAGGAATAAACAGGAATGATCAACACATTCCAAAACAACTGGCTAAACTCTACCAGATTACTCCAATTTACAGGGAGGAATTTGGGCATTGTGGGGGCGACGGCGACGGACTGTGCCGCCATGATTCTCGCTGTGAACCAATTAAGCATTAAGTAAATAAGCATTGCAGTTCCTCTTTGTTTCTTGTTTTTTATGGGCAATCTTCGAGGTTGCAAGTGTGTCTGTTTTGTGTGAGCAGCACCATACCTGCATGAGACAGCAGCCTTCTCCTTTAGCGCTGACAAAAAGGCCTGTGGGGATACTGGGGATCTGAAAGAGAGGGAGAGAGAGAGAGAGAGAGAGAGACAAGAAAGAAGAGAAACAAAGAGAGTCAGAGGGGGCAGGGGGAGGTGAGTGAGTCATTTATCAAGTGAATGAATGCTGCAGCCTGCTGCACTGCCACTAGTTCCCTGGCTACTAACCAGCAGGCCTTAATTGCCCCCAATTAAGCTGACACCACTAATCACAGCAGAGGAACATGCCCGGCAGAGAGAACGCACTGCACTCTCACCTGAACCACTCTGGCTGCCTGATGGAGCACGCTTACACACACCCATACACACACACACACACACACACGCTTACACGCAGCAGCGCTGACCTGACGCCACGGTGCCCCGGCCAATGTAGTTCGTGCCCACACTGTCAAGTTTGTAATGTGTGGGCAAACAGTCCAATAAAACACAGTTATTAAATCAACAGACCAACAAGGTGCTTTTGGGAAATCCAGCCCAGTTAAGCCTGGTTTGGTTTGGCAGTGTGAAAAGGTCCTGGCTACTAAACAGCCGGACATAGAAACACAGAGATTAATGTTTAATGCCAGACCGTGGCTCTGGTACTTAGTTACTCATCAATCACTGCAATAAAGGATGGAAAAGTTTCTGAACTGTAATAAAGCACTGGGGTTTCTCTCAAGTGAAATGCCTCCCTCTGAAGTACTGGCAATCATTGAGGGGGGTGACAATTAATGTCGACAAAGAGCTGTCATCTGGGATAAACGATCTGAAGAGAGCAGCACGGCAAGTAGCTTTTTGTGCCTCATCTGCACACAAAAACACTTTTCGTAATGATTGTTACCATGGGTGTTGTTACCTTGGCACTCTGGAGAAGTTTCTTGTTCTCCCTGTTGAGCTCAAAGGTCTCCTGGAAGTCCAGGTTGGTGGAGGCCAGTGAGATGGTGAGGTTGACCCCTCCTACATAGGACAGGATGGCATACTCCGACAGAGCCTGCAGAGCTACACACGTGTCCTGCACAGGAGTTTAGCAAAGAGCTACATTACACACGCATTTTGGGACTGACAAATTGCGCGTATCTTGAGTAGTATCAGCTTACATCTGTAGCGTCATAAGTGCTGCTACAAGTGGCTAGAGGGAAACCTAAAGAGATACCTGTGTGGAGGAGAAGCCACCCAAAGCATTCCTCTGCTGGGAGAGCCATTTGACCACAGGCAGGGCAGAGGCCACATCCCCGAGAAGGGTGTAGGTCAGAAGACCATAGGCTGTCATCTCCACCTCTGCTGACACCACTGGGAACAGACAAGAATAAATTATAGCGAATGTTATTTGGATTCTGCGTTTTCACTTTCACAGCGTTTCATATCAGATCTGTGTGGGTGACAGGAAGCAGCTAATACAGATGTAACTGACTCAAATTTAATAGCTGTGCAGTATACCTGACTGAGAGAGACCATCGCTGAAGCCCATGAAAGTGTCTTCATCCGTCATAGTGCTGCCAGTCAGACTCCAGTGGGTGAGTCCATCTACAAAGACAAACAAAGCGAGATAAAGACAGAGAGGGCGCAGGGGCGTCATCCTGTATCATATGACTCATTATATCAATATCCTAATTGTCTGAATCTTTCAGCAACTATGCAACCAAGCCCTCTGTCTTCATTGTACTTGGGGAATAAAATTATTGTGATCAAGTAAGAACATTGTTGTGTTCCCCCCTAAACTATGTTAAATCTGCCAAAACTTGCAGAAAGTTTCAGTTGAGAGGAAGAGAGGGAAATGGCCAAAGGAACCAACAGTGAGATAAGAAACAGGGGAGGAAAGGGAGGAGTGGATTGAGCTACTGCTGAGGGCTACAGCAGCCCCTTTTCACAGTTGTTTCTTTCCTATGTCTTGTGCCTGACTGCTTGTTCAAGCTGGAGGCTTTAACTGTAAATCTCTAATGGTTTTTTGTGCTGTTCCAAAGATCTGGGGGAAAAAAGAAGCCATTTATTTTCACGTTACTGCATATAAAAATATTATTCTATTATTTTTCCAATAGTGCAAAAGTCTTGTTGTTACAGAACATTTTCATTCAACATCTGGTCTGTGTCACCTGGTAAAACATCTGCTGTCCAGGAAGTTCGGAATGAACGAACCTCCAGTGACTTGCTGACTGTGTTGCTCGCGGTGATGAGTGTGGCAGTACCTTGTGTGATGGCCATGTGGTTGAGGCGGCGCAGGGCCAGTGGTGCGTAAGGGCTTCGTAGCAGAGCCAAGGCGTATGCAGACAGGGCCGTGGTGTAAGGGTCATCGGCAGAGTATGTGTTGCTCTCCAGGAAATCTTTGGCTTTGGCCACTGCCACCTTCTCTTCCTGAAGGAGACAGGACAGCACACAAATGAATTGTGGTGATTAACAGTTTACAACACATGGCAGAGACAGACTATTTTGTAATTTAAATCTAAATTTAAATCTTTAAATGTTCTGAATTTGGTATAATGGGTGGCGTATTCCTGGACACATTTATGTATATTATAAACGTCTGTTAGAAGCTGCAAATTCGCCAACTGTAACCATTCAATATTTACATGGCCTACAGTTTGATTTGTTAAACATGTACTTACACTTGCCCATAAAGTTGGGATAGTTTTGTTTTCAGACACATTTCTCTTTTTATTCGTATTTATACACACCAGATTAATTGTGGTTTAATTTTCACTGTAATATGTTTGGAAGAGATTGATCAATAAAGTTCAATGAAAAGTGACTGAATTTTGAAGCGACTGAAACGCGTCAGATGAAACACACTGAGCGAGATGAATTAATCTCTAGGGGTGCAGGGGTAAGCTCAGGGTGGCCTCAGCGTGTCATCGAGCCACCCTTTAGGACCGCCCAAAAAATCCTGGGCTGAAAACTGGTGGAAAACTATTTTAACCTCTAACTCCACATTTCAGTAATATATCATTCAGTCTAAACTACTTTTCAACATTTTTATTTGTATTAGTACATGAGACAATACGGTGTATGTTAATATTTCTACAGTACTGACTTTTCATGTTTTTTCTATTCTGTATTCCCTGGTGTGGTAGCCTAATATCCACACTGCGATCAGCAGATATGCCTCTTACATGACATGACCTTTGACATACCTACACACACACACACACATCATCATCATCGTCACTGTTCAACAGTTTAGAGGCTGCCCTTTCCAAACTCGCAACCGTCTCCTCCGCTCAGTTGCAGTTATTGAATAAACATTCATTTTGGCCATTAAAAAGCTGAGGGTTGACTTTCATCTCATGCAGATGTGACCTTCCCTCTCATCCCTGAGATGATAGGCCTCTAGAGCCACTCACTGTAATTGCAGCAGTCATCTTTTAATTAAGTGAAATTGGAGGGGGGTTGAAGGTTCTGCTTTGATGTGAAGGATACCTTTTCAGTTTTTATCAGTTGTAAAAGGACAGACTCTCAGAAGAAGCCCTTTGGGATAGATAGCAGAGGGAGGGCGCAGGGTGGGGGTGTGGGGGTGTGGGGGCAGATGGATGGAGAGGAGCCAGGGAGAGGAAATGCTAAATAAAGAGTCAACTATGTAGACAAATGGGAAGCAAAGACAAAAACAATCAGAGGTTTAGAAGCTGTCGTATCGCCAGAGGACAATTTCATACTGATTGTGTTGTAACTCTTCCGTTTCACACGCGGTTTAGTGATTGAAAAGCAGATACGGTGTTGATGTTGAATTATTGGGGATGGCTATTTGTGACAAAGCCAAGCAAAAAAAAAAAAAAAAAAAAAAAAAAAAACTGAGAGAAAAAGTACAGCAACATGGAAAAAAAGAAGAAAGGAGAGAGGGAGGAATGCAACCGAGGTGTCTTTCATAGAGCTTAATTGTCTCTGCATGTCAGACTAAATCTTTTGATGTCGTCCAAAACGTGATTAGATATTAGATTAGCAGCACTGGGGCATAACAAATATGACTAGGCAGACTGCCAGCACATCCATCTTCACAACTATCAGGAATGCAGAGATACGTCTACACACGATCTGTACTTAAATTCGCAGCGGGCTGGTAGGACGGGCTACAGGAATGGGTGGTTCAAGTGGGGCAGGTAGTGTGCTACGTGCCGCTCGTAATGATTAAATGACTTGTTTCTTTTAACCCTCTGACATCATGATTCAGTTTATACAGCACTACGCCTGCTGTAGGTGACAGATCAGACAAAGTGGAACATTTAACTTGTTTTCTTTACTGGGCTTGTTAAAGTACCGTCTCATTAAAAAGCTGTTTAGCTCAACACTGAGCGGTGATGCTATTTTCTTGGACCGCTCACCTCTGTGGTTATCCCCGTCTCCAAGAGAGCGGCTACCACGTAAGCCGTAAGCGAGATCTTCCCATGGATCCCTCCCTGTGGGTAGAAGCACACATTACCTCTCAGTTAATTTCGCATCATAGAGACCTCTGTCTTGTAAAAAAAACTCGCCAAAGTCTGAAGAACATTTCATCCAAACATCCATGTCATTAAATCATGTAAATTCGGGGGCAGCTATGGGGTTGGCAGAGTTTGAAAAGGCCTCAAGAAAAGGTATCTTGGTAAACAACACCTCAGGCTTCAGTTTTTCTCCAGTGTAAATATTTTTGGCTTTTTTTGCCCAGGAACCTTTGGCTGTGAATTTCTTCTTAAGCTCGGTTGGTTGGTTGGAGGTCTGACAGTACAAAATTAGCTTTCAGCTGACACATAAACACACTGAAAACATAATTATTAAACCCTTCCTTTCACTTACTTTCGTTTCGTTTATTTAGTGAGACTTCATGTTTGTTCCTGCTTTCAACATTTACATCCATCCACAAAGGCACAAGCCTACCTGCAAGTCTTTGTTGAGGATGCGTCCCATGGCTGGGAAGGAGCCGTCATCTCGCTGATGTTTGATGAGCCAGGACTTGGCTGCACGAAGCTCCTCGGGGTCAATGAAGATGAAACCCCGAGACTGAGCAAAGGACTTCAGCACAAATGCTGTCAACCTACAGGGAGAAGAGGTGGAGGTGGTGGGTGTGGGGGTGGGGGTGAGGGGAGGGGAGAGATAAGAGAGGAGAGATATCTAAGATCCTTTAAAACATGTGCCGGCAAATCCCAGAAAAATACTTAACTATCGAGAGTTTGACGGCAATCACCGACAGAGTGAGAAATTTTCCAAGCAGTCGCACTCTTTCAATCTGTCAACAGAGGGGGAGGGGGGCTGATAGAGAAGAATGTAGATGGAGGGATGTTTTTGTCAAAGATAGCAAGAGAAAGGACTGGTATGTATAGACGGATCTGAGGAAATGGAAAAAAGAAAGGAAGTGAGGAGGGGAGCAGATGGGTGCGGCAGGGTTTGATCATCGCTACAGGATGCGGCAGCTGTGCCATCGAGAATGTGAAATCTCACACAGACCACTCGCGTATCTTTCTGCATGTATGTTGGAGAATCCCCAAAAGCATTCCTCGATTTATACAAACACGGATCTCAGGGACGGAGGTCGTGAATCTGGCTGGCCTGGTAGTGCAACTGAAAGTTTATGAGCCATGACTTCAGTGGGCCATGGCGGAGAAGGACCAGGGGAACCACGAAAAAAGGCCAAGGTCAGCCCTGGGGGACACGGCTGAGCTAATAAACACACACTCATCCATAAACAACAGACCTCCCGGTAGTGGTCGAAAGCTGCAGTCCTTGGCCAACATCTCCTCGGTGACAGCGAGACATTCCATTACAGTACCCCCTGACCACGACTGACTTATAGGATGAGGCGCGCTGCTTACCATAAAAAGAAAGAAATACAAGATGGAAATGAAGAAATAAACAAACAGGTCGTGCTCTAGTTTCTCAACACAGCTCGTAAGTGAGAGCACAATCCAAGAAAGAGCGCCAGGGGAGATGAGTAGGAAAAAAAGAACCTTGCTCTCATAAAGCAAAACATTAAATCTTCCCTGGCTGGAACCTGGATGTTATTCCTCCCCGGAGACAAAACTAGGGATGAAGGCGCAAGCCTGTTGGAATTTTTATAATGTTAAGTAATATCGTGTCACTGGCTTTAAATGTCAGGCCCCGGGGAAAGGTGCTGAAAAGTGTAAATATGATTTAGTTTGGGGAAGGAAGGAAGCACTAGACAGGCTCACTTCCACCTCTTGGTCCTTGGCTGGGGTCACCCTCTCCGGATTCTCCCCCCGCCTCTTATTCTTTCTCCCGTTTTCTGACTTCCCACTTCCAAATCCTGGCTCTGAGCTCCCCTTATCCATCTCCATGCTTCAAAGAGTAGATCTGAAGGATTTTTTTTAAAGACAATACATGGGTGTGTTTTATGATAAAGCCTCGGTTGACAAGCTTAAAGCGGGAATGTTATGAGTTGGACTCGGAGAACGCGTTCCTCACTCCTTCACCACAAGTGTTTTTACTATCAAGACGTTGCTGGTGTGTTGCTCTGGAAAGCATCCAGAGGTCTATCATTTAAACTTAGATTAAACTTGATTACGCCAACATATTACTAATGAGGGATTCGGGTTATGGGTAGCAGCCATGAGGCTGCTGAAGCTGAAATGATGGATTAGGTGCTACTGCTGCTACTATTGCAACAGGGAAATTAAATCAAGACACGAGTAAAATGTTAGCAAATGTCTGGCTGTGGCTGATCATTTCTCTATCACCATTTTGTGGATAGATTTTCAGTTCTAAGGATTACTTTTGCAGGCTGTCTGCAAACGATAGCTTCATGACAAGACTGCATGACTTCATATTTGGTGGTTTTGATGGCTTTATTTGTACAAATACACACTACCTCAGTGGGCCCGCAGCCAAGCTATAGCAGAAGAATGAAAAACCTCAGCTTGCCAGTTTGGCAGAGGACTGCAAATAGCTATTAGGTTAATACAGCAGCAGATATCAGTTCTTTCAATCTCTGGTATTCAGCCCCCCAACCCTGCTAACACTGTCAGATCAGTCTTTGGGCAGACACAAATGCCATGCCAGCCTCAACATGCAGAGCCCAGGACTGAGACTGTCAGAGAAAATGAAAAAAAGAGAACTGCCCCGCTCTTAAAAATAATTATATAAGGAGGGAGCGCACTCTTGACAAGTTTGTTAAAAGCTATTTATTAGTTTCAAATTGACCTTTCTCAGTTGGCTAAAATGAAAGAACATGTGGAAACTTGAGGGCTTCCTTTAGATAAACTGTCTTTTTTTTTTACTGGGTTTGTTGGAGACTCGAGGGGGGTTGGGATGTTTTATGTGTGTGTGTGTGTGTGTGTGTGTGTGTGTGTGTGTGTGTGTGTGTGTGTGTGCAAAAATCTCATGAGACTTCCTGATAACAACAGTAGAAAGAGAATAAAATCAAAGGGGGGATTAGAAAAGATTAGGTTAACAGTTCACAGTAGTTAAAAGGGGCTAAGTGTTAAAAACCGACACATGTATGCACAAACTCACACCCAACAACGTTCCCTTAAGTCCGCGTCGCTGTATTTGCAAACTGGCAGGTAGTTTTCATTCAGCTGGACATGAAAAGGAGCCAGGGGTTAAAAACATACTCTATCACCCTTATCATTCCCTGTCAGTGTCTCCCCTGCTTTAGATTACATTAAGTCAGTGAACTTTCAGCCCACTCTGCGCAGTGTTAACAGCCTTGGCAACAGAGAAAGCCAGTGCTGCACACCAAACCGTTCCTGCCAGCCCTTGTCATTATGTTCAATCTTTTCATTAGATCCTGTCAATTTCCACTCAGATACATTTTACAAGCTGGAATACATTAACACTGCATTACGGGTGCTTTTAAGCAGGCAGTAAATGCACTGCTCCATTCGTGAACTCTGGAAGTAAAAACAAAAGCCGGGCTTGTTTTGGATGCAAACGTGTTGTTGATGGATTCATTAAGTGTCTGATGCAGGTTTACTGAAGGTTCAACATCTAAGCCGTGCCCACAACCCACACTTGTTGCCCAGGGCGCCAAGTAAAACTCCAAACCGCGGCTTGTTACATCCTCATATCCTCTCACAGTCATCACGGGAAGAGTTCAAGGTTTCCATAGCAGTTTAATGTTACCAATTACACCCAGGTAGTGAGTCATTAAGAGGCATGCTCCACTTCGATTTTCTAGGCCGTGTTAAAAAAAGGTAGAAAGCCATTTGGTGAGGTGGCTCCAGACAACTTATAACACTGTCTCCAATAGTGGCATTAAGAGCTCGTCTGTGGGGCCAAAGCAGCATGGGTCCACTCAGTGCCACGGATATGAGCCCTGATTAACTGCAAATAAATCTTGACAGCTTTGCCTACCTCGGGGATCCAATTATGCAGTTTGTTTATGATTCTCTGTCGTTTATGTAACCTGCTGTTTCACAGTGTTAGCTCTATTAAATATCATAATACCCACCTCAGCTCATAAATCAACCGGAGGTATGCACATTGTGCGTGCCCCCCCTCGAAACGCAAGCAGTGGAGCTCCCCATTGAGAGCATTGATTTCTGTTTTATAAATACCACGGGATGGTTCTGTCTGCCTCCTTGCCCCCGGGGAGTGTAAACATGAAATAAACACCCACTGGTGAGTTAAACACATCAACAGGAATAGATTAATTTGAGCACAGAGATGCTGATAAAATCTTCGTTGCTTTGGCCAGCAATGTCCCAGTTCAGAGCTGAAGAATGTGGCTGCAGCTAAGCACAGCTTGGCTGGTATGAGTTGTGTAAACTCGAACAGCTACATCTACTATAGACTTACCACATACTGCCAGAGGAATCCCTCTCTCCGAAGGCACTATAGGATCCATCCTGCCGCTTGTAGGTCAGTTGTCTCTGGTAGCCTGGATACGAATAAAGAACAGCCCCTCAAAATCACTGAAAAATGACCAAAATGATTTACACAGGTTGTGCAGAGCTTGTCAAGTCTGTAAGTCTGTAAGCGTTCCATAGGATCCTCGAGATAAACGCAAGCGGGAACAGATTTGAAAGTGAATTGTATTTAATGTTCTAGAAAAGTGTCAGGGTGTTAAGTATGGGTTCTTTTTCATCTCACGATCTTTGAAGTCAAGGCAGGAAACGAGAAGCGACAAGGTGAGACTGAACTCTGGGCTATATTTTACAGGTGGTGCAAAGACTGGCAAAAGTAGCACTCCGACATGGGGTGTTTTCCTGACCTTGAAATGACATTCATTTGGTATTTTCATGCGGTGCGCGGTGCACACAGAGGGGTGCAACGAGCTGCATGCAAATTACATGAGGCACGGTGAACTTTTTTTTTGCGGGGCGAGCTACGCCTGCATGTATGTATGAAAATACCAAGTGTGCTTGGACATGCCCTTGTACTTCTTGCACACATGACAACGCGCTTTTCACTGGCCACTGCAACTGTGCGATTGTAATAGAGTAACCAGGAGCTCCATGCAAAACGGGTGATTGACAAGCTACTTATTTTGTAACACTTGGTTAACGTGGAAATCATAGTATGTTTGTTTCTGTACTTTATACAGCCCTACTTTTAATAATGCCAAGTCTTCATGATGAAGGTATGTGGTGCTTAGACAAGAGTCTAAACTTTGAATTATTCTAGGACCCCGATGCTCCTTTCACATTGTAACAATTCCTCTTAGAGCCGGTTCTGTCAGCTTCAATGTCATTTCCAGTGTCCGGATGGTGAGAATAACTCAAACGCTGACCCTTCCAAGGCTTGTGCACAACTCTTTTATAGGACATCCATCTGCAGGAACGCCTGTTCCTGGTATAGCAAAAGTCAAGTGAGAGTTACTTAAGGTTAGTCTTTGTGAGAGGAAGTGGAGGAAAGATTGGTCTGGGTAACTCCAGCTTCATGTTCCAATACATGATCCAAAGTATTAAGTGCCAGCCAGGCCAAAGCTCCTCTGTCAAGAAATCCACAGTTCCACAAACAAAAACCTTTATCCAAGGTAAACTTCACTCCAATAGTTTCCAGAAAACCCAACAACAACGTACAACTTGCCAACAATTAGAAAACATTCCTTCCGCTCAGCATTAAGTCACCGCTCGCGGTCGGCCAATAGGGATTTGACTTTTTTGAGATTCACGGCACACTCTGAGAGCTTAATTGACGCTTTTGTTTCCTCTGTTTAAACAGCTGCTTGGTAATTGAAGGATTTTGGGAACGCTGCACATCTTTTGGTAAACATGTCATCAGTTATCTGACCAGTAGTCCAGACAGGTGGAATCTGTGGTACCAAAGGCGATCCTTCATCTCATTGTCTACTATTACTATCACTGATTCAGGTTTGTCCAAAGTAAGTAGTCAAAGATAACAGTTTGTAAGAATTAAGAGTTCTTGATATTCCACATAAATCTGACTGTGCCAGATAGTTTGTTACATAGAACCATCTGGGAAGTTGTCATTGGAAACAGTTTGGAAAAGGGCGTGCGCCGTCATCTTTAATCCACTGTTTTCTTTTGGATTGTTTTTTTTTACCTTGCAGTAGGTAGTCAGTTGCCTCATTTTCAACCTCGGGGCTGAGCTGCCTGGTCTTCTGCAGGTACTTGAGAACAAAGACGTTGGGGGCAAAATGGATCATGTTCTGCTCCCCGCATCCAAAGGGCAGCCGCAACAGCTTGTCCAGGTTATTAAGAGTTGGCCCCATCACATCGCCTGATGCACACATTCAGACAAGATTTACTCACATTACTAAGCTGAGCTAAAGCTTGAAGGATAATAGAAGTATAATGGAAATAATAGTTGAATAGAAGTTTCTTTATGTGTTGAAAAGATTTACCAATCATAAATGCAGTAGCCCTCTCAGATCCAGGCACCATGTTGTGTGGGACCCCCAGAGTGAAGGCCTCATTGTGGTTCTCATCAGAATCTTCCTTCCTCCAGATCTTAAACTCACCAACTGAGCCCCAACCTGTCGAGAAGCCTATGTGACGCACCTGGGGGAACAAACAAATGATCATTTAAATGATGTCTAAAGATAAATGACTGCAGCTCGTATATAAATGCCATAAAAGAGTCAAACCTGTCCAGCAAATTGCCCGTTGCCCACTGTCCATTGGAGGATCACAGATTCGTTGGATGGATGCAAACCATGGCCGACCTGGAAAGAATAATGCAGACAGGCTGAAGACATGTCATCTCTCATGTTTGTTTGTGTTCCTTGGTCATACCACAACTGTTCCGGGAATCAGAACACAAATAGATAGGAGTCAACAAGAAAACATTACAAATCAGTGAACCCACTTTAGAAAAGCAGCTGGTGCTCCCTCATACTGAGCACTAACAACGTCTTCCTGCCAAGTGTCCGTGATGCCAGTGTGATTCACTCACTCACCTCCCGCACTCAATCACAAACACAAACATACAAACAGACCCATGTTGGGCACATTTCCTCTCTGGTACTAGAGTTTCACTGTGTAATCACATTAAACCAAAGACCATGCAAGGCTGAACACTGAAGCTCATCCAACCCAAAATGCCATTGTCACCCCCCAAGAAAATAAAAGAATCCTATTGGGCTGTAATATGCAGTCTTTTTAACTGCCGCCTTTGATGAATGGTGCGAGGCTAATGATGGGGATGGGGTGCAGTGTGCCAGCCAGAGAGTGCCATGCGAGCACCAGGCCATGGATCAGTGAGTGTCCTCTGTGACATCAGCCCGTTAAGCGTGACCTTACAGGAAGGCACGCCAGTAAAAGTGGCGCCAGTCCTCCTAACACACAGACCCCATGGAGTCTTTTTCACTCTCTCCTCTTTGTGTCAGGAGCATCCACTTATGACCTGATCACAAATCCGTTGCACTTGTCAGAGCAGGCTATTTCACCATTTTATGTGCTCATCTGTTCACCCATCAATTGTTTCCTACCTGTAACACTAAACCGACACATGTATACATCTAACCACTGACCCACTGAGGCCTCAGTACCAGAGATTGAACTTTTATATGCAATGCATTTGCACTTTTTTCTTACTTTGCACAAAGAACAATGTTTTCCTCTATAATTCCTTTATGTCCTCACCTGTACCACGCCTCCCTTCCAACTGATCCAGAAACTGCGGAACTCATCCCAGGAGAGGATGCCTGGTGTGGAGGCACTGACCAGAGGATCGCCCATCTTGCCTACGGAGATCCAGGAGCGAGTGTTTTGTCTGCCCCCGAGTACGATCTCCAGCATCTCTGCGCTGTCATGGGGGCTGGCAGAGAGGGCGAAATGGGCATCGTTGTGTGTCTTCACTGACACATGGAACTGGTTCATCCTGGCCGGCTTCTTCACGTACTGATACTCGTATTTGTTGGGTGTGGAAATGTGGATTCTCTCTAAGAGTGGAAGTATTAGATACACACAGGAATTTTGCATTATGTATAAATCAATATAAGACATACAAAAGGAATTTATCTCCCATTGGTCCTGAAGAATTATTAGAAATTGTATGATGTCAGGAAAATATACACACTAACCATTGGGACAGAAGAAGACACTGTATGTGTATTCTCTGGGAAGGCCTTCCGGCTACAAGGAGAGTGACAGAAAGAGAAATAGTTCCACAGAATATATTAAAAAATAAAAAGATACCCACAGGTCTCATTTAAATTCCAACCTAATGTTGAAAAAATACAATAAAGCAAGTCTTCTCTATCAAGTGATCAATATCAGCTCTCTTACCTCCACCTGGACAGTCCTGCGAACATAGTCCAGGCCAATCGGGGTCCTTCTTTCATCCACATCGTTGCTCGTTTTGCCCATCTGGAGTCCATCTGAACAGCAGCTTGGTTCACTGTAGGCAATAGCACGGGCTATCGTGGCAACAGAGAAAAAAATCAGCTTTCCTTCTTTCGAGTATGTCAACCCAAGCCAGCCCCAAGATCCCTAAAGAAGCTGAAGAACATGTGAAAGTGGCATTGCTCTCCAAAACCACAAGCGTTACTGGTTTTACCCACTCAAAGGAAACATATTCATGAGTTATTGCCCACATTTATATGGACTATGTGTTATTAAATAAAATGCTAATAGGGCTGGGAACATTAAGGTTGGGGGAGGACAAGCCTGTTGTGCCTGAGCCCAATCTAGACACTGAGGCTCATCCTATTGATCCTACATACATACGTCACAGTAATGTTACAAATTCTCAAGGGCTTTGGAAAAACGTCAAAAAGTGTTTGAGAACACGATAACCACTGTTACCTGAAGGCCATATCTCTAACGTCAGCTGTGGACATCAACATAGGTTACACAGGGCAAACATGACTGTAAGAGGACCGGTTCTCTTGCTCAGGAGTACATTGGAAATGTGGCCCCATGCCAGTGGCGTTTCTTTGTGTGTGTGTACTGAGAGGGAAACACAAGGGGCCAGGGGACTAGGAGTGGGGCCATGGGGGGCCTATTGACCGCCAGTGACCTGCAAACTCATCAACATGCCACTGAGTGTCACAGCACAGCTCTGGTTGCTCCCCCACTGCCGGCCTGCTTTGTTCTCACATGCGCTCTGGAGGGGACTGTTTGTAACTCTGGGTGGGTGACCAGATCACACACAGCTCAGCTCCTTGGCAGAGCTCAATGCTCTCCCTTAAGTCAAAGGCTTGCCTTTCGTAAGGCATCACACTGGCGAAGGGCACTGGTGAAAGGCTGCTATTTTTTTTTTTTGCCACTTGAGAATTCAAATAAGAGCATTTCCCTTCTCTAGCACAAGCCGATCTGTATTGTTTACATGCGCATTAAACCTCTGAAGCGAACCTTCAGAACAAAGGCTGAGTCTGCCTCCTTTCTGATCATGCAACTGGGATTGTGGGACATAAAAATAGTTGATCTTAAACAGTTGTAGTATTGTAACATTACTTGTTGTGGTTATTTTTCTATTAGTACAACTATTCATTTTATATAAACTCAACAATAATATAAACAAAACACAAATTGTTCGCAAATTTGTTGAAATCTACGTGTGTGAGCACTTCTCCTTTGCCACAATAATCCTTGCTCCTGACCACACCTGCTGTATAATATTAAGATGCTTTAACACAATGACTACTGCACAGGTGTATTTTGGACTGCTCAACATAAAAGGCCACTTTTATTTTGAAAAACAACATTTCTTAGGTGCTGAACTGTGGCTACTATCCATAGGGAGCCAACATTATGTGAGCTAAAACAAAAGTGTTTTATTTATTCAATTATTCATATTCTTGTCGTTGTTGTATTGTAATGTTCAACAGTGAAGATTCATGTCCGGAGTTGCAAATGGTGATGTCATGTCCGATATCTGGCCATCTTACCTCAATTTGCCCTATGATATTGTAAGAAGATGTTTCTCTCTTTGGAATATGATATTGTTAAATATAAACATGTTTACACTTAATATATAGTACCTGTGATGTTTGCTGACCCCAGTTCAGTGAAAGACAATACAATGGATGTAGGTGTAGCCTCTCCAGGAGCAACGCACTTCTTCCTGGTGAGATGGTGCTTTCCAGGGTGGCCAACAAACTTGATGCCTTTCGGAACTGAGACTTTCACATGAACCTGTGAGAGGAGAGGAGAGGAGAGGAGAGGAGAGGAGAGGAGAGGAGAGAGGAGGGGACAAATCAGAGGCAACTGATCTCCTCTGACAGGCCACAATGACATCATTTCTGCCGGCACGCCCCTCCCTCATATAGCGTGTTCTCCTCAAAGCTCTGAAAGCGAGGGAGAATTTTTAAATCACATTGTGAATTTTCCATGCTGACTGACTCATGCTTCTCAAGCTCCCTGAAGGATTAAGTTCCACTCATCGTCCAATTTTCACAGAGGGCTCAGTAATGCAGAGGGATCTTTTAACTGTTCTTTATCCACACGCCACAAGTCGTAAATAACGGAGCAGAAAATATAGAAATCACATGTTGCTGGGGTGGACATCAAAGAAGGAGCTACGCTGGTTTGCATATTCACCTAACATGACATCAGGGCAGCACACGCACAGGCTATTTAACGGGCTCATCTGCAAACATCATGATGTCATCAGTGTGGAGCGCAGGATGGACCCATTTAAGGCCAAGACAGGGCTTAGAGGGCTCGCCAAAGTGAGCACTAAAACATATTTCTGGGCTAATCTCATATCTCCACATTACAAACCTGCGCTTCCTTTTGCCACTATTTCCAATCCCCCGGTACCTCTGGGCCTACCTACCTGCAGTTATTCCATAAACAAGCTTTTATCACATTGTTTTGACGTCACACCGGTTCTGCTTAATGCAGAATAAAATTGTGGTGGTTTGTATGTTTTAGCCCGTCACCTGTGAAGCACACTGTGTGTTTTTAGGTTGGTTTCCAGCACCTGGAGGATGCTTTGTGCTATTTCTCCGTGAACCTCAGTCTTCACTTCAAACACTGACACTGTGACTGAACAATAATGCTCATGATCTGCCCTCAGTTCCAGACTGTAAAGCCCTCTGAGAAGAGCTTGTAAATTTGGGTTAACAATGTTGAGTAATCAATTTTGTGTATGTACGAAAAACATTATGCAGATTATTCACATTCTTACCAAAGTTAAATTGACTTTAAGACCTTTTACCACACAGAATTCAATTTAACACCTGTCTCACCACCGTACTGGTCACGTCTGTACCGACAATACAGCCCAGAGTTATTTTATTATCACATTTTCCGCATTTCCCATGAAAAAAGAACAGCGCTTGATAATACAGCGAGTATTTCAATCTGGATCCATATAAGTTGACAGGACGCTTGTTCTGCCATCCAAACCCCACCGGGGTGTCTTGAGGACATGGCAAAGGTGCCTTGAGATTGATCATGTAACTTTATTATTGTGCATTTTTAATGTTTGACCATATATACAAAAATGCCGAGCTAATGTCACGATGACTCACAGTTACCGGTTGTCATAGTAACACAACACGCATTCATTTTGAAATGGAAATACATCTCAGCCCTCAACACAGAAAGTCGAAAAATGAATGAGCATTGCCCGACTGTTGGTGTAACGATCAGGCTGCTTGTGGACTACGGATATCCGTCACTGTCAGAGCTACTTTTCATCGATTTAAACTATCCATTAGAGAGTGGCAAACAGTAATATAGAATGCACATGCACGGCATTTAAGCTGTATCCCCGCAAAGAAGCGGTGCGCTTGGTCTCTTTTGAAATATGTTTAAGACGAAGAGCGTGAAGTTTGTGCTTTGTGAGGGTGACTGCTGATGAGGCTTACATGCTGCGAGAAGACACTTGTTTCCTCCCGTTCATCATCTTACCTCAGAGCAGGTCGGCAGGTAGTTGTAGACAGTGAGAGGAACTTTGGTCTGCTCCCCTCTGATTAAGCTGTAGGGCAACGTGAAGTCGACAAAGAAAGGCTTGAAGGTACGAAGCTCCACTCTCTTCGCTAAGCCTAGCCCCTTTTCCTCTGACAGGCCAACAGCTTCTGTCACCCACGTGGTGATCGAATCTGGCACGTCCAGCCGCAGCTCGGCCTCCCCGGTTTCAGAGCTGTCGGTGACACATATTGAGATACAACCTGAGTGACAGACTTAATTGCACAGTGAAGGAAAATGATTTTAGCACCTGTGTCAACACGGACACCTGCACCGATGTAACTACAGCAAACACTCTGAAATGGATAGGTGTGACGGACAGTCAGGTGTTGACCAGATCTGTTTCTTTGAATGAAACGGGTTGAGATCATTATTGGCAACGCACATCTAATGTTGGTCTTGGCAAACTGTCACAGGGCATAATAAACTTGAAAAACTGCATGTACGCCCTTCCTTTTGATCAAAGTTGCCCAAAATCCACTTTAATAGACTTTTAAGGGAAATCAGAGCTTTGGACTTCACAGGAAATTAGGCAGAACTGAAGTCCCATCCAAAGGAATCAAGCATATGGAAATCTATGGGCAGTTCATTTATGTTGGCTGAAAATGAATGGAAGGAGCTGTTGAGAAAGTGACAATCCGTTCCAAGATCGCCCAATTTAAATGAGGCACATTCACACCCAAAGGGGGGAAACGCTGGACGCCGCTGGAGTGATGGAACATCCGTCTTACGGACTCACACCTTTCCTCTCCTCTCACTACCATCTCCCTTTCTCATCCTCACATCCCGTTTTCTCCTCTTCCTTTCTCTTCCGACTCCTATCCCCTCTTGTGCTCTGTGAGTGTTTCTCTCTCTGTTTCATCCTCACATTTTCCTCACACACTTTTGCTCCTCTCTTCTCTCCTTCTCGCCGTTTCTCTGCTCCCCTTAAATGCTTCAGATTGGGACTAAATCCCGTCCAAGTACAGACGATCTGGTGCACCTAATATATCTAACCATAGGCATGTATCACACACACACACACACACAGCAGAAGTGAAATATTTATACAAATATTTAAATACCTGACGTTGAGGCAGTGCCACACCCAAGTCTCTGGGAAAAATGTACGCCTACGCTTCTCTGCTCTGCAACCAAAACACAAGCTGACATCAATAAAAGGCTTCAGCTGCTCACAATAAAACAATACCATAATTGGAAAATGTATTATTCTGAATTCCATGCTGACATCCTCTAAGTCACGTCATGTGTTTAATGTTCATCAGTAGAATGAGAAGTATTTGTGGCATTAAGGAATGCAGACCTAAAATATGGACAAACTAACAAAACTAATTTCTTTTGTCATGTTTTTCTCTGCTCGTCTATTACTCATTTCGGAGACCTTGTTCGACCCAAGCACAACAAATACTGAGATGTGTATCGCTAGAACATAATAAGTAATCGTTGCTCTATCATGGCTCCCAAATAATAATATAATAATAACTGTTTTCAGAAAGTGACCACATATGATCAAGTCCCATCAATCAGTGGTGGAATAAGTAATAGGTTCATTTAAAACCTGACACATTCAAAGACACTAAATGGTTAAATGGTCACCCTAACACATAAATGTTAATCATGACAGAGAACGGTCATAGTTTGAATCTATTAAATCACATTTATGTTGACAGCAGCAACTGAATTTCACAAAATCTCAGCCAGCTCACTCTTAAGTGACACATAGCTAACTTTGTTTTCGTGGACATGTCATATTAACTTTTAGATTTAGACTTTTTGAGCTTTTATATAAGTTTTCCAAGAGCCGCACCACAGTTGGATAAGATAAGGTATGTCAGCATTCAGAGCGGTCAGTAGACAATCAGAGACAGTCACCGCTGACTTCTCTACAGTAGATTTACTTTACCTGGTCGTAGGTCGAGAGTGCATGGCAGCCACTAAGGTGGAGGTGTGTGGCTGGAAGGCAGGAACGGCCTCGTCTGTGTACATGCTTCCACTCTGCCGATGGTTTAAACTCACCATATCTGTCATCACGACGAGCCCTGTTTCCTGAGTTAAACATACAGAGAAATGAAAACATACACACGCACTAAGATTACAGTTGCTTTTTGATTATTTCTGTTGCATCTCTGTGGCCTTTTTAACTAAGTGTGTGTTCTCACTGTGAAAGCGAAGCGGGCATCCTTGGTGATGTCCCAGTGCCACGGGAACACAGAGGACCGCCTGCGTCTCTTTGATGACAGCCCAGGCCACCAGAAGTGTCCGTCATCTTTGGGAATGCCGAAAGCGTCTGAGACGTCAAAGTCTGCCAGCTCTTTAAACACCTGCACATATATATTATATATATATTGTGAAATGAAACAACATCACTTGAATGCCCAATCTTCTTTTTTCACTTGACAATGAATGAACCGTAAACTCAGGACTGACCTTGTCTGGACTAAGCTGGAAGTCAGGCTTTAACAGATAAAGGCTCTTATCCACAGTGGCCACGCACACACAGGAGCCCTTTTCTCCTCGGACGTGCAGAGTCACGGGGTCCCCGGGTATGGACTCATTCGCTGACAGAGAAACAGACACCTGCAAACCAACCAAAACAAGTCAAAAGGTGATAAGTAAACCACAAAACACATGCAACAAGTTCTTTAGACCACAATAATGTGCGTTAAACCTCAGTCTATAACTGACAGCAGAGGTGCAACGGATCATTATTTAATTTATTGATTAATCTGCTGATTTGTTTTTAATCTGCTGATCAGTGCAAACCCCGTATAATACAAAGAAATACATCCTGACATATGAAAAGCTTGAACTGGCGACTGGCACTTATTTGTGTTAAATAACATAAACAATAAATCAATTACTAAAATAGCTGTTAATTTAACTCAGTCTCCTGCTGATCTATTAATAAGTGAGCTGACAAACCGTTTCAGCACTAGTTGGCAGTGTTGCCTGACAGTAGCAATGTTCGTGTCACATAAAGCAGAGGAACATCGGCCCTGCAGTGTTAGATAGTGAGACATGACAGAGTGGAAAACTACAGGCTTTGAAAGAAGGAGGGATGGTGAGAGTCGGCCATAAACTTTCACGCATCAAAACTATTTTTCAGCAGCGCGCAGTCACAAATTAGCCCCCCATTAATCGGTTCCGCTGCCCTCCTTTCACCACTCCTGAACCTGTCATCCTCTCCTGTCACGACCCCACTCGTCTGCCTGCGGCCTGCATGGCCTCTGTCTAATCATGCCCTCGCAACCCCCTCCTCCAACACACACACACATACAGAGTGTTGTAATGGCATACCAGGGAGCTGTAAATACTTCAGGGAGTTAACTCCACCTAATGCAGGCAGGAACTGGGGAGCTCTCCCAGGCCAACACAGCTGTTTGTTTACAGACATTACACTGGACAGAGCTGGTGCATGGATACTTGGGCTCGGCTCCAAAATGTATACACAGACCGCGCTGCTTTTTTTTTTTTTTCCAGGTTGTTATTCGTTACATAACAAAGCTATTTTTATAATAACTGTTTTGTATCAAACATCAATGTTTGCACGCGAAACGCATCTCGAGTTATGATTAGTTTAATGAATGTGAATAGGATTTACGTGTATTCTGTTTTCCCTGCGTTGCAGTGAATAATAATGCAGATATAAATAATACATCAGTGCAAACCTGGCTCTCAAAGTCGGGCTGAATAGGGATTTGCAGACTGTCCGTGACGCCTTCACCGTTTTCCCTCACGTAGTAGACAAGCAGGCGGCTGAGGGGTGCCATGCTGTGGCTGACTGGAAAACGTAGATATGACACACAGCTGTCCATCTCAGCCTGGGAGGATGAGCCTGCAACAACAAGTCATGGCAAACGGGGTTGATACAGCTTTCACGCAGGCTATCCGGTGATCTGTCGTTGAAAGCATCTACGATAAGCTGTACTGTGTTCATTTAAACAAACAGACTGGAGAGGCGCAGGAAACAGAGGCCTGTCAGGTTACTATCTTTGCATGTGCATGTAGAAAAAAAACACACGTTTATTCACGTGTATTCTGGAACTGAGCAACAACGCAGTATTATACTTTCTGCTCGATCCAGTGAACAAATCTATAGCAGTGCATTTTATTAAAGAAGTGGAAATGACGACTTCTCTGCAAATTTCACACTTTGCAAAGTCATCCAGTTGGCCCGATTGGACTCTTTGGCAGGCCTGTTTTGGCCTGCGGGTCGTATGTTTGAGACTGCTGTTCTGGCACATGGTGTGGGGAATAAAACAAATATAACAGATGTCCTAAAAGGACTGAAGAACAAGGGCTTTTTGAATAGTTTTGTAATCCCAAAAATAAAAATATACTTACCAGAGGCAGAGGGAGGCAAGTGGGTGGTGTGAATGTTCTTGTCAAATGTGACTGTAGCCCTCTTCCCTCGGTGCGAGGCCGTCAGGTTGGCTGATTGTTGGCCTGATAGGATGATGTTCCCCCTGGATGTCACTTCGTAGTGCAGGGTGAAGTTACAGGGACAGGTGGATTTTAGGGCAACTTCTGCTTCTTGGCCAACCTACAAAAAAAAAAAGATGCAAATACATTATTATGTAAAAAGGTCCAAAATGAGATATGAACCCAAAGATCGGGAACATTTTAGAGCACAAATAACAGCAGCACTCACCATGAGCGGGGCGCTGGGACTCTGAATCTGGATGTGACACCTGCTGGGAGAGTACCAGCTACTGATAGACAAGTAGCTCGGCAGGTACTGGTCTCCTACTGTCTTGCCATCAATGGATGTCACTTTGGTCTGTGGCAAACAAAAAAATAAAGCACTCTTAAGTTTTCAGAAGATCTGTCTAAAATGATCTTCTTACTACTGCAACTGCTGCCACTGACCTCTAGCCAGACATACTGGGCGGCAGTGGGAATGGAGGGGATCTCAAAGGTGGCCTGGCCGTCCTTGGAGATCAGTTCGCTGGTGTAGACATTATCCTTGGGGGTCAGCTCTGCCTTGACACGCACCCTCACCCCATCAGCTGGGCTCCCGTCAGGGTAGGTCACCTCAATCTACAGGGAGAGAGTTAACACACAGTAAAAAAACACACAGAACAATGTAAATATGAAGTGCCAGAAGATACATTTCTCTGTCTCACCTTCCCTTTGTAAGGCAGACCAGGCTTGAACTGTTTGCGTGTGTCCTTGGAGTACTTGATGTCGATGAGCTGCTTATGGACGGGTGTTGAATCGTCAAAGGTGGTTTGTCTGCTTCCATCTATGCTGGACACTGATGCCCAAATGCTCACAGAGCCCCTGAAGTGATCAGCTACATCCACGGGCATCATGTCCTTGACACACAGGCTGAAGTTTGCGGAGCCTTTGATCTGAGAGGAGCAGAGGAACGATCTGGTACTGTGAACGTGTAGAACATAATTCTAGTGCCGCGGCTCAGAGTGCTCATAATAATAATTATGTACAATGTATGTGTGATGATAACAGTATTTTGAAGGGATGGCAAAATTCAGCCCCAGCTAACAGTTCAGACAAACACAATCAACAATTTTACTTCAATGCCAGCCTTGAGTTCATATAAAATTCACAATAAAGTCATAAACAGGAGCGTAAAGATGCAGAATCGTGGAAAAAATAAACGGACCTCCATGGTTTTAATCACAGGATGGCCCATCTCATGGCGGTAGTAGCCCACTCCATTCACTGTCATATTCACTGTCAGCTTTCCTACCACTGGTTTCCCAAAGGTATACCTGTACAACATTGACATGTCAGACCTCTACATCTACACAGCAGCCAAGGTCGGTGAAGCAAGAAACAATTAACAGGTTGGATGTAATGAAACAAAAGGGGACTGCTGAATATTGAATGACTTACCTGGCCCTGACAGTAGCTTGCTCGCATGAGTTCAGATCACGAATGTAGTGTGGTGGATCGATCACCAACTCAAACTTGGGCATCACTGCGAGGGAAGTGACAGGATATTACTTCAGGTACATAATCCATTAACAGCTGTGTACAACTCCTCCTTTATGCGCAGGGCCTCACCATATTTCTGCACTTCAAATGACTTGTTATAGGTGTGGCCCTGCACCTCCACAAAGATAAACCACTCTCCAAACACGGGCTGGTCCGACAGAGGGAAACTCATGTTCACAATGCCTATGAGACAAAGAAATTCAGTGAACACCTTCAATGCTTGTATGTTTGATAGTGATTATCCATGCACGTACCACAACGCACGCTCCGGACAGACTACTTGTATGACGTTGATGCGCATGTTCAAAATAAAACTAAAAACATCCCAGAAATGCAGTGAAATGTGAAAATGTGAAGATGTGGCTCACCGCAGCAAATAGGTTTTAGACCTTTCCACTGGACCATCCTGGATCCTCTTGGATCCTGAGAAATTAAATTAGAAGTTCAGAAAGCAGTGCAAAGAGTTGTTGAACTACCGTATGTTAGCCATTAATTTGCACATTATCATTACACAGTGTAAATGTCATGTATTGTAAATGTGCAGGAATCAGGTCCTTAAACTGAACTTGACCCAGAGACAACTTTTTCTCAGGTGATACATAGACTACAGCAACAGAGAAGAGAAGAGAAGAGAAGAGAAGAGAAGAGAAGAGAAGAGAAGAGAAGAGAAGAGAAGAGAAGAGAAGAGAAGGTTCCTTTCATGTTGTTTATCCTTGTACTGTTCCACAGAGCACCCTGTTATCTAGGTGAGCTGCTCTGACTTCTGCTCTATAATCTCCGACCGGGCTGGGAACTAAAATTGCCACTGTCCTCTGGGTGGTCCCGTCAGCCTCCACTCACCAAAACATACGCCTCAATCTGCAAGAAATTGAGCAAAAAAAAAAAAAAAAAACAGAGAGAGAAAAGTACAAGACGTTACGAATCAGATACAAACTGTGAAACCTAGAGAGGATCTCCTCCCAACGCTTCTCCCCACTCCTTCCTTATCCAACAATCATCCATCTGTGAAAGTGAGTATTGCCCTTTACCAGCAGCGGACCTTTATAGCTACAAACATCAATAAACCGTCTGTCTGCACAGTTGCACAGTATATTTGGAGCCATTGCTGACATTCCAAGAGAAATGACTCGAGCTTGGCTTCTGTAAATAGGTAACTGTACATTTCTCTTGCTCTGGGTTTCTCCTCTTAATTCCAGCAATTAGAGATGGAAAGGTACGTTCATGTTTAACACTGAAGTGAAAATGGTGAATGTACGTAGCGGGTAATACGATTTTGCGACACTGATTTTTATCACAAATCCAAAGACTATTACCAGACTAGGCTCTGTTTGATTGTCTGCTTGAGTGATGTGTAGTTCTGATTACCTTGTCATTTACTGGCCTCAGGTTTGGGGTGACTGTGTAGACATTGATGAGCACTAAAAGCAGAAAAGGAAAAAAGATATTGTTGAATACTGCTGGTATGCATCATTGTAACATGAAAACCTTCATGCATATGAAGATTATCTAGTAATTCGGAAGTCCCGCTTGGATCTCTGGCCCATCATGGACTAAACTCTAAAACCTTGTTGCTTGACTGAAGTGATTTAAAAGACGGTCAGACTTCATTTGATGGATTACGCCATTAGAGACAAATCAGGACCCCTTAATCACGGCGCTTCGACAGTTTGAAACCCAGCATCAAAATTTATCTTCTGGATCATTAGTCAAGTTTTATTTTATGGTAGTAAAAAAAATAAAAGCCTCAATTCTCTGCAGCGATTAACTGATTAACTACCAGGTGCACTATGAGGGAACCTTTATGTTTGGGTTTGTAGACGGGCTTGTCGGTCTGGATGAAGACAGCCGTGCCCCTGCTCTCCACTGTGACGGTGGTGTAGTTGTGAAAGATGTAGCCTCCTTCTGTGAGGTGACGGTTCCCCCACACCTTCAGATGGGCCTGTCCTCTTAACCCAGAGGGAACCTGGTAGCATACACACACACACATAAACACACGCAACAAGCAAACACAAAGAGGATCAGGGCTCAGATTTTGTGAAAATAAATTAGGTCAGTCGGGGAGAAGGATTGAGATGTTTACTCTAAGCTGCTGTACACATTAAGAACGACATTTCTAATACTTTTCTAAGGAACAAAAGGTTAGAGCACGGGAAAAGAACTACACTTAAACACCAGAGGAAGATGCCAAGCTATAACACAGCGCACTACACATGACTGTATTTCACGAGAATGAGGGTGGAGGTTACAGGGAGGGGAGAGAGAGAGAGAGAGACAGAGGGGAAGAATCGAGTTGTGTATATTCTAGATTGATCTATTCCAGCCTTCGGGGGCGGCGGACCATACATGCACGTCAACAGCTGTTGCATATTATATTGAGGCTGTTACCTTATTCCCAATGAATGAGCAGAGACAGATGTTGCATTACAAATAATGTTAGTGTTGATTTGCATGTTGCCTGAGGAATGTGCACACAGCGGACAAGGGGCTCTCACTACTGTGCAGCTGTCACCGCTAAACAGCGCCGTGCATTTTGAACATCTCCGGAGAGAGCAGCGTGCACACACACACACACACACACACTGCAAGGCACGGCGGAGCAAAGCGAGCGCACGCCACGCAGTTAGACTCACCTTTAGTTTGATGGTGCCTTTGTCTGAAACAGAAAAAAAACAAGACATTTTAATGTGCGTTTATTTTAAGATCGTTTTCATATCTGAGTTCTCATAAATCTGGAATACACATCTGCATGTTGCTATTAATATCCAGTAGGTATGAGAGCGACTAGACTATTTGCCTAGAGGTGTTCACCCTGGGCTAGCAGGAAATCCAGCTGTAGCCTGTCTCTATGCCACTCTGAGTTAGAGCTAGCGCCATCTATTAAAGGTGCTGTCAAACAAATCACACACTGTATACACTAAGTGGCTGGTGGGCCGGGCTTAACTGATGCCTCCAATCAAAGATAATGTCTATGAAAAGCATAGCCGGTCAGCAGCACGCAGCGAGGGCAGAGGTCAATGAGGGCCCGCGTTGTGTGTGTTCTTCAATCTTTGCTATGTTTTTTGGCCGGCCCGCGTGATCTCAACATCCTTTGAATAAATCCCACAAAAGGGGGGGGGGCGTCTCATAGCTCAACTTGTTAGCGCAAGTTTTCTTCCCAAAAAGTGATGCATTGTGCCAGTGTAACCTTAGCTCCCACGATTTGTTCTCACCGAGCACCGAGCCGTGGCTGTGGGCGACCGCCTGTCCCTTCACCGACAGCTGCACCTGGACGCGTGTCTCTGCTTTCGCGTTGAAGATGGTCACGCTCACGCTCTCCTCCAGGCCTGCTCGAAACACGGAGGGCGCGGCAACCAAATAACCCCTGAGAGGAGGGCAAGGTGGAGAAAGGGGGGAAGAGGTGGGAGAAAGCACAGAAAGGGGAAGGAGGGGGTGTGAGAGGGTGGGAGAGAGAGAGAGAGGACATAAGAGTACACGGAGGAGGAGAAAGAGGGGAAGTGGCAAAACAGAGAGAGAGGTGGTGGCAGGGGATAAAGTAGAGGTCAGAGGTCAGAGAACAAAGAGGCACAAGGAGGAGAGAGGTCAGTGCGTATGCATTCTGCATGTGCAACAACATAAAGGGCATCACGGCTGTGCTTTTAGGTGCACTGACATCACTGTGAAGCGCCAGGTGAACAAAGTTACGTTCGTCTCTCTGCGTTACTCGTTCCGTTACACACAAACGGGGACATACCGTGTGGATTTGTGCAGCGAGATCAGGTTTAATTGCAATGGTTACCACGGACACAGTACCTGTTGGCCAATGGGCTTTTTGCTCTAGTGCTCTCTTTGGGTGGTCCGGCACCTCTGACAGAACGTTGGCGTCTGTTTTGAGAAATAACGACTGAGATTCCACACAGTCACTCTGACATTTAATTGAGGGAAGACGCCTGTCACCGAGGTCACAGAGCAAAGGTCATTCTTTGATGCTTTATCAACAGTCTAGGAGGGGAAAAAGCCCAATTTAAGTTTTATTTGGATGAAAGAATATGCCACCTGGCGCTGAGGGGAAATATCGCTCAGGTATCAAAGATAGAATAATAGCTGCTCTTGTTATTGAGTGGGGTCTGGTAGAGACGTGTACAATATAGGTCTAAACATCTCTTTGCTTGTTTCAGTCCTGAGCCAGTCATTCCGGCTCTGATTTTTAAGGCTAACAGGCCCGCTTACCCCCTGAAAACCTAACTGAAGATCACACAAATTAGGAGTGAGCAAAGCCTCAAGCGCAAACCCAATTGCATGCCTGAGAGAAGGATCAGGTGGTTGGCATTACGGCACTACAGCATTACAGCCGGAGGCAACTGCAGTTCCTGAG
Source organism: Nibea coibor (assembly GCA_023373845.1). Classification (NCBI taxonomy): domain Eukaryota; kingdom Metazoa; phylum Chordata; class Actinopteri; family Sciaenidae; genus Nibea; species Nibea coibor. The sequence continues at coordinate 16,179,921 of CM041718.1, forward strand.
AGAGAAAGTCATGAGAAAATCCCCCTGGAAAATAAGGCTTCGGGAGAAGGAAGATAATACGAGGAAATTGACTGTGTGTGTGTTTGATCTACAGTGAGTTTAACTAGCTCTTGGATGAGCCTGGATCAGGTGGTGGAGACCACGCTTAATTCAGTCACATGGCTTGATGTACTTGAGGTTCTCGTTGTTTTCGACCAACTTTTGTTCCTCAGCTGAGAGCTGGTCGGTGCCTGATGAGGATTTGCGTTTTCTCTTAGTTCAGTCACATGGTTTGATGTTCCTAGTCTTTCGCTTCTCGCTCAGATGTCACCCTCGGCTGAGCTGTTAAACACTTTTTTTTCGCTCGGTAAACACTCGGATTTCAGCCCCCTTTTTATGAATCAAGCCTGCGTTTGTCAGTGCTTTCTGTTAATTGACCACATGGAGCTGCACCGAAACCTCTCTGCTGTGGAGAACCTGGAAGATTGTTTACAACCTCTTACTATGAACACAACTCTCAGGATTTAAGCTCCCAAACAGCTGACGGCAGCCTGACTGATGGCATCAAAGAGCCAAAAACAAGATTGAAATCCTTGGCCTCTGGGTGTGTGGGGATAAACTGAATAAAGTAGCCCCTGAATCTATCAAAAATGTTTATAATTACCATAATTATCAACCTCTCCCAAAGCTGCATATATCAGCAGTGCAGACTGCCTCTGAATATATCATTTTGGGTGACTGCTCAGCAGTCTAACAACACATCAGTGAATGAAAAACTCTGGAAAAAACATGAATGGCAAAGTGATGTTGTAGCACAGTGTCATTATATGTAATGACACGAGGCCATCACATATATTCACAAACAGTGGACAGACTGCTGATGCAGTGAATCTTACAATTTAATGATCAAGATACTTTGCTTCATTTGAATGAAAAGGCTAAAGCAGCCACGAGCACAGGTCACGTTACTTCAATAATCACCATCTCCTTCTGATTTATGATGAATATAGTGGCTGAGTTCAGTGTTTCACATGTTACAGTGCTGACTGAGAGCTGAGGGAAATGCTTGTAGTGAGTTTAAAGCGTTCAAAGACAACACATGCAACAAAAAAACACACACTGGCTACTTACTGTCTTTCTTGTGCACAAGTTCTGCTCACGTTGCAGATGAACAAAGTCCATGAAAGACTCAAAGCTGTCAGAGACAACCGCAACATTTTGGCCTCAGCAACCGAGATAATGCTGGATTATCGGCTCTCTCCCCTCTGGAGGAGGCTGGATCTTCCAAACTCTGCTGAAAAGTTAAATGAAACCTGAACAGTCTGTGTCTACAGCCCAGGCTCACTCTATCTATCCATTGAGGTTGGGTTGGCGTGATAGGTGTGCAAGAGCTTCGTCCAGAACCAAAGATCAACTTTTTGTAATCATCCCACTTCGCCAAATCCAAGTTGCAAGCAAATCGTGTGTATGTGTGTGTGTGTGTATGTGTGTGTGTGTGTTTTTTTTTCTTCTTTAGAGCCCAGAGTACACGGACAGTCCTCTCCCATGTGCCTTCACCCGCCCCGGTTCCGTTCTCTCATATTTCAGCATTACAAATTGTAAGCGTCCTCCCACTTCAGCGAGCAGAAATGTCACAGTGAAAGAAATGTTTGACATGTAACAAAAAAAATAAATCCGTGCAGCCTCTTGCGTCCGCGATAGTTTCCCCTTGGTGATCTCTTTCAAGTCGGTGGATCTTGTTTTTCTTTCCGCTCCCGCAGCAGCGGCGGCGGCGGCAGCAGCGGCGGCGAGTCGGGCAGTCGATCGGCGTCAGGCTGCGCTTCATTCACTTCAATAGCTCCACTCACTTCTGTGCTGCGAGAGCATGACTAAGCCCAGTGTAAGGAACAGCACGGAGCCCGCAGCTCAGACCTCTATAAATTACCTGCACATTTCACATACTTGCGCTCTCCGAGCTGACATCTCCAAAGACCCAGCAGCCTGAAGACGGGTTGGGAAAGATCACAAGACCGGCAGCTGGAAAAACACTGTTTAAAAAGCAGCACAAAAGAAACACTTGAAGCAGGATTATCTCAACTTTAGTCACTTATTTTTTTTTCTTCTTTATACTTGTTGCAGAGTGTTGATGCCCTCTACAGATATCTGCTGCCCTCAAGTGGTCACCGAGCTCAGATGCAGCAGGGAGTTCAAATAAAGGACTAACACAAGAGTGTTTTATTTAGAAAAGTTTATTGAAATGCTTCTGAGGTACTGCGCTGATAAGAATAAATGAACACTGTTGCACAGTAGATTTTCCAGCCGGTTTTCTGAAACACAAATATGGCATTAACATAATATTTAAAACAGCATCAACAGAGCGAGTAACAATATAAAAAGTAATTCACATCTTAAAGGTTCATTCAGGCACCAAGCGCGTAATGAGGATGAAGGAAATCACATCCAGATCTATGAGGGGACTCTCACATACAACATGGCAGACACTTAGCTCAACAACAACCCTGACCCTTGTGTTGAACACGAATAATCTAGAAGGCATTTCATCGGTAAAACACACGGGTGCCCCAAGGCTCAAATCCAGTAACGTGCTAAAAAAAGTAGACAGATGAAATCACTGATCTTTAAGACAAAGACTGCTTGTATGACAGATCTGCTCCTTTTAAGTGCAACCGTGAATGATGTTCCCAACAGCGAGGTCTCTCTGTTTCTCTGCCGCGATGCTGTGATAAAGTTTGCAGTGCAGTTTCGCTTGTTCGGGCTCGGTAAAAGCAGCCTTGGAAAAAAACACTTGATTGTCCTGGTTGACCTCCAGTCCGTACAGCTGGCAGAGTCCGGCCGTGAATGGCGTGTCTAAGGACAGGAGCTGAGCCAGTCTGTCGAGGGGAAAGCGACAGTTGCGGCTGCTGTGTCCGTGGCTGTATATCAGCAGCAGATCTCTGCGGCACACTACCAGGTGACGGTGTAGCGCGCAGCTTTGCAGGAAGTTCAGCCTCTTGGCTAATCGGAGCAAACGTACAGGGTTTCGCTCCAGGAAAGCTCTGTTGATGGAAAGAGCGAGCGCGATGGCGGGAGAGCTGCGGAGACGATCGGGGAGCTCCATGATGTGCTGCGTGGCATAAGATGAACCTGGAGGAGACCGTTAAAAAGAAAGCAAGTGTGAAGGAAGGATCCTAATCATCTGACAAAAACACCTTTGAGGTCACCATTCTATAAATATCTTTCAAAAGTGGGAACTTTTCATTTGCTTTTGAGATAACCAACCCAAATTGTACAGCAGACCAAGAGCCTGGAACTCTTCCTGGTTGGGATGCGGCCCTGGTCCAGTTGCGTAACAATCCAACAGCCAGCTGAGATTCTCCTGAAGGTGTGCGTCGTTAATGCGTGGGTCATAGAGCCGCAGGGGCTCCCCGCAAAGCCGATAAGAGGCATAGATGAGGAATCGCACCGTCCGCTCCAAAATGGCTACGCAGTTCAACCCAGACACCCTCTGGATGATCATGTCCTGCTTCACACTGCGCAGCCGATCAAAGATAAAGCTGTACACCTGCAAGGCACGGTACACTTTAATAAAAGGGTACATGGTGTAATGTGTTTTCAATATATGAGATACGAACTGTGAAAAGCTGTGTAAATAGTACTAGCCTCAGTCCAAGGATGCAAATGAGAGGAGGCAGCGATGTCATCGATGAGGTAACACACAGTTTTCAGCAACGCCGCGGGTGTACGGAGGTCGCTGGGGTTTGTTGAGTCTTTCCCAGCCGCCGGTCTGGAATACTCTTTGACAGCACGCAAGGGGTCTCCCCTGGGCCTTTTATCTCTTTCTGTGCCCGCTAACATCTCAAAACGGTGAAGGCGGTTCTGCACCTCACGGTCCCGCAGCTCACGAGCGGGGCACATGGTCTGGCAGGTCCCCCTGGGAACTGTTTCTTCGTCCCGCAGCTGACATCTCTCGTCCTCCTTCACCTCCACCTCTCTCGCCTGTTCTTTGCTGTGGCCTCGCCATTGCTCTGGATTCCTCTGTCTCCAATCTCCTCCCGATGGCGCATCCCTCCTCTGAGAGTGAGAGCTGCTTGAGGGAAACAGATTGGGTATTATTGAATATATAGTCTTCTCCTGAGTGGTGGACTTTACTAACACATCAGGAGACACGTTCAACTTAAGTGTGTACCATTACCTATGAATCCTTGAAGCAAGCTGTTTCTTGTGCTGTACTGTACTCTGTCTGTAGTGACTATATTCTGTCTGTATAGTATTTTATCCTGTTGTCACTTTACCCCATCTGTACAGACTTCACTCTGTCTGTAGTCATGTTTGTTGTTTGTTTGTATTTCTATATTATTCTGTTACCTAAACAGAGTATATAGTATCATATATACTGGCACCCCGTATAGTATTTCGTCCTTTATGTGCACTGCTGTTACATAATTACACATTTCATTATATTGTTAACCTGCATGTAACAAATAAACCTGAAACCTGAACTTGAAACTTCTTCCTGACTTCACATTGGGTAATGCTAGTCCATGTCAAAAGCAAACAGCTCAACAGCTCTCATGTTAGCTCTGTCGGTGCTTTGTTTTTAATCGCTTTTTGATCCAGTGAAGTCAGCAGCAGCTGGTCACCAAGAGCAGCTGGCGTTAGTAGCATTACTACTACTGCCACTATACAGCCAAGCTAATGTCCAGTTAGCTAGTAAGCTAGCTACACCGACAGATAACACACAGGTGGCCTCTCTATTATCCAACAACGCGCAGGCTACACGAAATAAACCGTCAACAAACATGAAAAATTTGGGTTTGAACGCTATTTTCTGCGAAATGTTTATTATTTGTGAAATAAAGGACTCACACGCGACGAGCTGCTCTGCGGCGGTTCATTGGTCCTTTAAGACGAACCCGAGCGTCACTGCGCAGCGTCGTCCAATAGAAATGCGTCATCGTTGTTTTGCTGCAACGTCACATCCGGAACCGGACACGTCGTTTATATAAAGACAGCCGAAACTTTGAATCTTTGTCATGTTTAGTTTAGAATCACAAGTTATATTTATCATTATAAACGTTTTTTTATTCTCAAGCGACGCGTGTAAGGAAACATAACACTGGACAGACTCTCCTACCAGCTTTGCTGATCATTGTGGCTGTGTTACAGCCTGTGGCATGAAGTTTTGCAGTAAATTTTCTTTTTAATGAAATTTTTGAAATCCAGTGTCTTTTACTCTCACGTGTCTTTTATACTCTGTTGGTGCATTTTGCACCCTTTCAGCACCCTTTGGGACAAAAGTGTCCACGTCCAAAAAACACATACATCAATATTTTTTTCTACTTTTTTTTTCATTAATCTACTAAACAACTTTAGACTTGCTCAAAACCACCAAACATTCAATCATTTTCAGGACTTTAACCCTTTAAATGCCAGTTTAACTATTTGAAGGATTCATTATTTTTTACAAGATAATAATTATTTTCCATATAACTAAAAGTGGGGGCATGGGGTTTTGGTGGTGAATAGAGTCTTGGATATGTCAAAGATCAGCCACAAAATTGATTTGATTGCATTAGTATTTTTCATGTAGTGTCAAACACTTCATTTCAGCACCATTCGAGGCCAATGAGTGTTGTGCGTGTTGAAAACAACAGAACACAAAATATGAAACAGAATGAAAATGCAACAATCATGCCGGTGGGTACCTGTATGTAGGGCAACGTCTCAGCATGCGATGGAGACCAGACTAGTCAATTCTTTGCTGTCCACTCAGTGTCAGGATGGACGGCTCCTCAGTGTCCTCTCCACTTTCTTATGAAGGTCAGAGGCACCAACAGAAGTGGAGGACTCTGGTGATTTTATGTCTGACTCGCCCTCCAAGCTTGTGTCTTCTTCAGACGAGTCGCTAGCAGATAATGGTTGCATGACCATTTCTAAAACTAAAACTGTTTGACTGAAACTTCATTTCTGTTCCTCTTCAGCTGTGAAAGCAGCCAGGTGCATAAACACACTAACGGTTGTTTTTATTTCTGTTATTGATAACAGCAAAGGCAGAAGGCCATGTTTGTAAACACGCACCTCTTCAAAGACACATGAAACACATTCCTCACAAGATGCCCTTTGATCACACCTGAAATGATCAGGATCACACACACCTTTGATCACAGCTGAAGATGAACATGCTCAGGAGAAAGATCAGCTCCTCAGCACTGCTGATGTGCCCTTGAGCAAGGTGAGGCTGCCCATTTCTCCATATTTGCCATGAGCCCTGTGTCTGTGTATCTCAGACCTATATATGTAAACATTCCAATCAGTAAAGTATCTATTCTATTCCTGTCCTACTACAATAATTAATTAATAATAGTTATGAGCGAATGTGATAGGGAGATAGGAAGTGGAGGTAAAATGAAAACTGTCTGACCCACCTGTAGCTGAATAGTCCTGGCCTATTGTATTTGAATGTCTGTTCTAATGGTGGTATTTAGAGAGCTGAATATATTTTGAGGTGGTGTGTGGTATAAAAGGTTTGGCAGACACTGTTCTAACTCTTACAGCTCTGCTCATCTATTTGTTTTCCCAGAAGATCCATTCAGATTTATACATTTATTACAGCTGTATTTAACGCAACACAAAACCTTCCTGCATCTTGCATTGTATTACAGTTTCTTTTTTCCTTTTTTTCTATTTTATTAAGAGTCTATAAAACAGTATCAGTCATTATTCAACATTTACAATGTTTCATAATAAATCTGCAAAGAAATCAGACATAAAAACACAAAACAAATAGTACAAATATATCCAAAAAAGGAGAAATCTGGGGTGGAGGGGTATCTAAAGTGCATGTACTGTATGTCCCCCATGCTGTGTGGTAATCCTTCACTGTTTGGGGCAGTAGAGCTCAAGGTTTCTTGCGGTGCCAAGCTGTTCTTCCTCCACGGCCTGCTGGACATGGATTGTATGGCGGCAGACCAATGATGACAGCTCCTGCAGCTCTGAAAACGCACTAGAAAAATGGACACCAACACCAACGTTTGAGTACAAGGGAAAACTGGTCAGAGTCAGCGTGTATATTTAGGTGCTTCTGAGTACTTGTCAGGGATTTCAGCCACATAAATACATAATATAATAATAATATATAATCCTGTATGAAAGCTGACCATGTATTCACAGCATGACCATGTTTCAAAAGACAATGTTCCCACCCTGATAGCTGCTGACTGATGTCTTTTGATGTCATTTTCATGTCTCTGAGGCACTCTAGAGAAGTGCTGCTGTCCTTATGATCCCCCTCTGTGCACTCGACCAGCAACTTCTCACTCTCCTTCAGGCAAGCCTCAGCCTTATCTGAAACAGGTAGTTACAGGTGGATGATTATCATAGCATTAATCAGCCGGCAAAATATGTACAACCAGTCAACAAACAATTAGTCAATCGGCTTGTGTGACAAATGATCAAAATCCAGATGCACAAAAACAATTCTATAAAATTTAACTTTTATGTTTCCATGGACAGGCTGATGCAAAACTTTTAACACAGTCCTGATGAACCTGTTAAACTAATTAAATTTAGGATTAACAATGTTATTTTGTTTGACCTGAACTTTTTAACTTAAGCATCATCTACCTAGAAATTCCCGTCTGTCCCCGTCAATGTAGAAATTCTTGACAGGCAGCTCATGTCGAGTGGTGTCAACAGCTGTGGCAAAAGACGTGTAGTCCTTTGTGAACGTCTTGGCGGCCTCTGCCACAGGAGTCAGTGCAGCAATCTGACGGAAAATAATAATCATTACTAGGACAAGAATCTAGTGCTTTAAATAAACTAATAAAATTTAACATATTATTCTTAAAAACATTTAAACCAGCAGTTTAATATATATAAAATATATAAAATTCACACTCTTCTTTGACTTAGCTACTTCAGCATACATTGAATTAAAAACAAACATAGATATTTAAAAGGTCACTATAAAAAGAAGATTGTTTTCTGACCTGCAAATCCAGAATCTCATTCACCGTCATTTCCTTCTCCATGAGGAGGTACCGGCGCTTCTTCTCTTGGACTTCATTGTGCAGTGCTTCTTCTTCCTCCATCTCCTGCAGGATCCTCACCTCTGCTTCAGCCTTAAGCTTCGCAGTATTGCTCTCCATCTAAAGTCAAACATAAAAGAGATTTTTGGCTGAACGGTCGGAAATATTATTATAGATCTATTGGCTGTTGAATGATCAAAAAGTAACAACGCTTTTGGCAGCTTTATGTCTGATATAATGTAAGACTGACTAACCTTAGCTGTGAGGTAGGCCAGTAGGAATGTTTGCATCTCAATGAGCCTCTTGTCACTCTCTGGATTTCTCTCAGGTTCGACTGCATTTTCAGTCACTTTCCCTTTAATGACTGAGATATCAAAATCTGGGCGAAAGCAATGTCCATCAGAGAAAGTGGACTGCAGAATGCTTTTTCCTAGCAGGGATGGTTCAGTTTCATGTGACATCATTGCTGCAAGGAAGACAACATGAAAACAATTATTTATAGCTCTCAGACAGGCTTAATCAGAACTACAGGGGAAATAAGTTACTAAAAACGTTCTTAAACTGCCGGGTTCATCGCAAGTTATCAACCGACTCATGTAGAATCCTACATAAATTCAAAAATCAGCAACACACCGTTCAAGACCTTCTTTCAATTAGCTGAAATACTTATTATCATTACTGCGAGCACAAACTGCAGTTATCATACTTGTTTGACTTAAATTCACATGGTCAAAATCATAAACAACTACCCGTGAAAATACACATGAACAATTATCACCATGGGAAGTACTTACATGATGCCAAAGCCTGAGGGGCCATTGAGCGTCTTGGCGGAGTGCCCACCCTTGGTTTGACACCACTGGGTTTAGGTGAGGAAGGCGCAGCGATCGACTCGTTGGTCAGGGAGTTACTCTGTTAATAGTTACAGAGGTGTGATCAGATGTGTGTGTGTGTGTGTGTGTGTGTCAACAACATTAATTAACTTTGACAGCTTAGGTGCATATCCTATGTATCAGTACCTAATGTAGTTGGATTACATGAAAGCAGGTAGTAGTATTACCTTTGAAAGAGATGACTTCTCAGCAGCCTGCATATAGCGAGACTTGACAATAGTGCCAGCTGCTAAAGTTTGATGAACAGATATTAAGAAAGAAAGAAAAAACATCATCCATCACAACAGTCCTTTAAAGCCATTTGTGATATGTTACATTACAAGCTCGTTTTAATGAACGTACAGACAGCTCCGTGATGTTATGCTGACACTCACATTTAACACTTTTCTTCCCAGCTCCACTGTTGTTCGTTTTATTGGCATTGTTCACAACCTTCGAGCTGGAAACAAAAACAGAAGCAGCTGTCAGGAGACAGAAGATATTTACATGAATACGTTTCAAAAGGCGCTAAGCCGCTAAGCTACACCGTTAGCCCGAGTGCGTCGTCCCTACGTCAAATTAGATTCAAATTAAACCGCCCACAAATGCACGACGGCGACTTTAAGTAAAATAAAACCGTATGAATAAAGGATAGTTGCCTTTTAGCGTCGGTGGAGACACTTTTTAAACTCTTTGTTGTTGTTGTTGTTCTCCTCGACGCCATAGTGTTTTCAAGCAAACCGCCACGACGCCGTTATTTTTGTAGACCGGCAGAAACAAGAAGTGACTTTGGTTCCGCTTTTCTTTTTTCCATATTTGTGGCGGATTGCGTGGTAGCGTATGTTCATGTTTACTGTAATGGAGTGAAATCATCATCTCTTTATACCTGGATCACATATAAAGCTCCATCTAAGCTCAGTGGCAAAGGGTTATATTTGAATATGTTGCACTGGACTATTTGACATGTAAACTTCACAGCAACGATGATGCCTTTCGTAAAACATGGGAACCCTTTATGTCATATGTTGGTTTGAATATTTCCACCATTGTATCATAGCTCTAAACCATTACAATTTAACTGATTTACTTTTATTTCCGTATACCTTTATTTTACTTATTTATTTTATATTTCTTCTTACTTGTATAGGATGTGACTCCTGCATGTCTTGCCTGGCTGAATTTGGATTTGAATATGTACGTGAGCCAAATGTTAGTTTAGTTAGCTTGTGGTCTTGTTTTTAATCTGTTGAAAAACTGATAAACATATATCATATGTACATACACAAGGGAGGGAGACATGGGACATAACAACCATGATTATTTATGTTTTCTGATTCACAGCCATAAGCCAATAATTATATATTTAATTACTATATATATAACTTCAAACCGGGTGCATTTGATCCCACAGTGCCACTCGCTAAGTCACTGTCAACGGTAAGACAAAAATGATGTCTTAATGAAGACGTCAACAATCATTACATAAGCTCAGTTTTGTTTAAAGATTTTCCTTCTAACTTTGTGAGACTGGTTTTCATCTACAGGATCCCTCCTGACTCATATAGCAGTTAACAATTTTACCATGTACAGTATAGTTGTTGTCTGGTCACTTGTAATAGAAATGTTCCCTTTACTTACCCAATCTTTTTTCAAATGTTTTCTTTCTTATATAGGGCATAGACATAAGAATATGAACACCTGTACAGTACAGCTAATGCAATCTTCAGTCTTAGCGATGAAGTTCTTATTTGTTTTGCTTCTATGGTAACGTGTTTACTGAGACTACAACAGAAAGGGTCTGATTCATGTATTCTGGACTTTTACATTATAGTGTACAGGTGTTCACATTATTGCGTCCAGATTCTATAGGGGCACCGGTCATAAATATATGTTAGAGAAAGAATGCAACATCTGCTTTGCGTTGGCTTCAGGGGACGTCAGAAACTACAGTTATTCCAGTAACCACTAGATGGGTGTAAAGGCCTGTATTCAATGTTAGTGTTAACACGTTCAGTGACAATCTTGAATACATTTTCAGTGTAAAAGATACATATTGATTATATATCCCTGTTGTATGCTGACTGTAAATAAAATCAATAAACATTTATGTATAAATTTGCATTGTTTACCATTTATTCCCTTATCAGCAGCATGGGGTGTGTGGAGCCCTGAGGGACAACACAGGAAGAACAGAGATGCATCAAGGCAATCTAGAGCATCCAGTCCACCTAAGTTGCACATCTATGAAACATATTAAACTGCAGGACGCAGATACAACATACATGCAAATCTGAATTGTACTTATTTAGTCTTGTAAGCCAGTGAGTATGATATGATCACTTGTGAATTTACCTGCATCCCATGTGTAAGCATCTGCTTAGCAAGATCTTTTACCGGTGGTGGAGTTGGCTCTGTGTGTGCACGAGTCTTAAAGAACACAATGGGTGCTGACCCCACCTGTCTGAGCTGGACTTGGACAACAGGAGGGACAATAGGAAGAGAGCGGGTGTGGGACTGGGTGGTAAACATTGGTCAGCAACTTCAGTCCTAAGTCACTTCACAGACATGGATAGATAAACCACTGCAAGGTTAGAGAGACAGAAAAATGTAGGAAATTCTGTTGTTAATATTGGTTTTAACATTTTGTGGTATGTCATAATAATATATTAAATATATATATAATATTTTAAGCAGGGGTTGAATTAGATTTTTATGAAGCGTGTGTGCTGGATAGAATCCAGGTATTGAAAGTTTTATTCTGACCTTTCTGCTTTAATGAATTTCCAGGATAAAGGTTGAACATTTGGTCTTGGCACTAAAACAAATCTCTCACAAATACACACCTGTATTTGTGTGTGTGTGTGTACCAAGCATGTGATGTGTGTGTCCTACTTTATCAGTGTGAGCAAAGGCCGGGTCTTATAATTGCTCTCCTCTCTCTCTCTCAGTGTAATAAAGCCTTGAGACTGCTGGCTGCGGTGCGTCCGCATGCTGGCTGTCCATCTCTCAGCACTAAGCAATGCCACGACCAGAAACAAGTGCTCTTGATGATGGAGATATGAGCAGTATTGACTATTTTGGATTCAGTTAGTAATGCTGGGGTAAAATAAAAATGTTTTATTGGTAAGGTTGATTACATTTGCTTTCTTTCTGGAGTAAAGCATGAAATCAATCCAAGGCTGAAGAGCTGAAGTGAAAGAGTGAGAAGTGCACGTTGAAAGACAGCACTATAAGGACACATAGAGCCACTGAATGAAAGTCCTTGTCTCAGTTATGAGCCCACCTCGCTCGCTTTTCTCCCTGCTCCGAAACTCTGACGTCTAATGAAGGATTCGTCTATGTCACTGTGACCTCACTGATACTCTGCTTTGCTGCTTGAGGACATTTCAGAGATAAATATGTAAGATGAAACAGCTTCATGTTCTGAGTGAAGTGAAAAAAAAAAGGTTGTTGTCAGCTCTCTTAACACATGTATGTACACATGATTACGCACACGCAGACAACCTACCCATGCGGCCCACACACCAGCCCTTCTTCCCTTTGCGGTAAGCTGTTACTCATCACTACCCAGTCGGCCAGTCTGGTCCACATAGCCTTCCTGGAATGCCTCAAACACACAGTGCCTCATACAGTAAAGCCAACAGACGCTATTTGCGGCATTCAGTTGGATAGCTCAACTAAATCTCAGTGCTGGAAATCTGATTACAGTGCTTCGACTTGTGGGTATATGACCATTTACTGAACTTGGCTGTCTTTTAATTATTATATTATTTATCAACATCTCAACAGGCAGAGGGCATATTTTTCTGATTTAGGCATTTCCTTTCAATGCTTAGTATTGGACACGCCAGCTCTCCAGAGCAGACGTGTATGATTTCCACTGTTTGCTCTGGTCTTGGTGACCCTGTTATAGGAAGAACCAGTCACCCGGGATCTCCCAGTATTAGGTAGTTAAGCTTCTCTCTGTTGGCTAACCAATGATGAGGAGTATTAGGACAGTGTTTACTTCTTAACCTTCACACTATCTGGGCGGCTGTGCTGCTCATTTTGTCCCTTTAAAATCTCCAAATCCAGTTTGGGTGTGTCGCTTTGGGTACTCTATGTCATGACATACTGTAACTCTTGCCATAGCTCTTCTCGTTGAAAATCAGCATTTGTCAACACTGGGAAATTGGCTGTGGAAGAATACTTCATGTTTTGGAAAGACAGTTTATTCACCTTGTGGCTGAGAGTTAAATGAGGAGATCAATATTAGCCTTCATTCATATTCATTTGTTTAATATAAACCTGGAGCAAGGAGGCAGTGAGCTTAGTTTAGCATAAAGAAACAGGGAAGCAGCAAATATGGTTCTGACAAAATAATAATGACATCCTTTGGACAGGACAGGGCTATCTGTTTCCCCTACAAACTGTCACCTGGTTCGTGTTTAAGGCACAGAGATGACAGTGGAAAGGCTCTGCTGCAGTAAATGAAACGGTACCTTAATTAGTATCACTGGTTGACTCTACTATTGTACTTGTCGAAATGACTGCTGTGAAAAAGGTCTACTCTTTGTGTTGCCCATCATTGCCATTTTGCTGAGCTTTCGGCCAGATGTCACAAATATGAAGGTGGACTACAGCTGAGATACTTGTCCTTTTCTTTTTCAGAACCAGCATGGTCTCAAAGTAACGCCGCAGACTCCATCAAATGACCCAAAGCCTTGGGTTTCCACCTTCTAACTGTTTAATTGCTGTGCTTATCTGCAGAGGATGTGACCTCAGCTTGGTGTTCACTCTTGTGGATGAAGCTTGCAGCATCCCTGGCTGCAGTGCTGGAGGCTTGGGGATTTCCTATAGGCGTCTAGAGGGCAGTGGGCAGTTTATTCAGGCAGAAACTTTAAGAACAGTACATCCTTAATCACATCATTGCAGGTCAAATGTACAAATACAGGATAAGTATATAGTGTATACCAAGTGGAGTCTGTTTCTCTTAAATGTAACATCTACCAATAAACTGCGGCAGAAAACGACCCTAAAATTAAATGGGTATAACTTATATACTTAACATATACCAGTGGTTTCACTTGCAGCAGCTTTTTAATTAAGTAATTAATTAATAAATGCATGCGAGTAACAGTCTTTTTGTACATATACTGTATATATATATGGGCGTCAATATGAATATTATGAATAATAACATTCATATAATAATATAATATGAATGTTTTGCCTATGAGATATGAGAACCATACAGCAAGCATGACTGGTTGGTGTGTGTGTGTGTGTGTGTGTGTGAGAACCATATGCAGAGCTTTAGCAGGGCAGTGTAGCGTGCAGTGCAGGAGCGAGCAGAGGCGGCCCAGGCCAGGACAGCCCCAGTACCCTGGTAATCCCTGCGTTTTCAGGAGCCCTGGCCCGTACTTGATGAGCTTGAGCAAGAAAAAGGTTGCGCTCTCTCGTGCGTTTCTCTCTCACTGTCTCTTTCTGTCTATCACTCTTTTATTCCCCCTCTTTTTCTCATGCTCCCTCCTCCTCCTCCCCGTCCCCTGGAGCCACTTTGCGAATGAATGGATTCCAAGTGTTTACTCAGCAACTCTGCCTGTCCCTCTACGTTTCTCAGAATTTCATCCAAACGAGGAAGAGAACTGCCATCAAAGACCACCGCAGACTTTAGGTTTCCATCTGACACAAAAGTGGAGAACATGTTAGGGGATGGATTGCTGCATCCCGCGTCTAACGGCAAATGCACACATGTAGACGGTAATCAACTCATTCTGGGTTTTTGGAAAGACGCACACATCTTCTGTCTATCACAACAGTTGTTTGAGTCACTTTTCACGCTTTCAGGGACATTTTGACACACTCACATCAAATCATTATCTTTTACAGCCCCGTCTTACTAGACTTAAAATCTCTAAAATAAAATGTGTGTGAATCAAGATATCAGATTAATGCAAAACAAACGCAAAGCACATTCAGATGGATGTAGGCTACCTCAATCCTTGGCTGACAAAAGGACAGGACTATATCATTTTTAAAACTCAATTATTTTTGCACAAAATTCATCAAGGCATTAGCAGAATTTTTGAGATTTTCTCTTGTCAATGCCCCAAACCCATTGTCAGTTAGTTGCCTTTGTTGAATTGATGTATTTGTAAGTAACAATATGTTTTTTAATTCATATATGCCGCAATGTTTTTGGTATTTTCTAAACAACCACTGCTTCTGAGAGAATAAAATATAATTGTCTAAAGCTACAGATTACCACAGACTACACAGAGGCAGAACCATAAAACTCCAAGTTACACTTCTCATCAATATGAACCTGAACCAGCAGGCCCTAAACTCTGGCCGAGTTCACCTTCTGGGAATCCTACATCTTCTCACCATCTGTAACCACGCTGTCTATCCACCATAAAAAATAAAATGTTTACAAAAACATGCATGTCTGCATGAATTTGGACAACTGCATTTTCAATTCAATGTTTGCAGGTCAGCAGCATCATCCTGATATTTGGTGGGGGGGCAATATCAACCATTTTATAATATAGAGTGGAACTGAAGCAAAAAACTACATGCAGGTATGGATGTGCAGAGTACAGTGTCTGTCCTTAAAACACGAACTGACCACAGTCCAGGACGAGTGTGTAGGGAACACAGAGGTGCAGAGAAGTACGGGGAGGCTCTGATGGGGTGGTGGGGAGGAGAGGGGATTAGTAAGAGGCCGCAGGCCCTGAGGCAGAGGGCCCGTTTCCTGGCCTGAGCCCCTGTTTGTCCTGCCTGACCTGGCAGCTCTGGGGGCAGATCCTGCTTGGATACAGCCCGCTCCCACGCCTGTCTGAAGCTGTTAGCCACTGGCTGTGAGTAGCTAGCTGGGCTTAGTGTTGTCTGAGCTGCGGCTGGGTTGGGAGGGGTCCAATCATCTGTCTGTGTGTGCATGTGTATGTGCATGTGTGGGAGGGGGCCGCAGCTACTTTGTGTTGGCGGAATGAGGGTGAAACAGACATCCAGCAAGGCAGTGTGTGGTAATGTGGTGATGATTAATGATTCCGCACCACATATTTTCATATTAGGCCTTCTGTCTTCTTACATACATCGTCTATCTCTGTCTCTTCTCACTCCTCTCAAACCATCCTTCAACATGAATGCGAACAAAGGAGTGACACATTACAGGATAAAACAAAGCTTCTTAAAGGAATAGTGGGGTTGTATGATGTACTTATGGTCAGTGTGCTCCCAGTTTGGAGAAGCAGAGAGAAGAGCCGGCACAGACGCTGAGCAAAGCACTGCCGTGCACAGGGTCGGCAGAAAACATATTACAGCCAAATAAAAAATATCTGTTTAATTGTACACTACAGTGAATTATCTTGGCTCTTAATCTGCACCTAAGCACTAAGAACTGTGTATATTACACTGCAGATCTGACAGCAAGTATAAACAGTGAAAATATGCTAACTTCAGCATAACAGATTGTTTTTTTTTTTTTTTTTTATGTGGCTAAAATATGCTTTGTTGGCGCTTCACTTCCATGCCAGAACCTCCGTCTGCTTCTCCAAACTGGGAACACGCTGAGCGCTGTGTACTCTAGGTAACATACTGACAATGCATATATTTACAACCCCATTTCTTTGATATCTGAACTACACCTTTGTTAAGATGTTTGACCAAGAGATACCGACGAGAGCAGCTTCAGTGCGCTTTCCACACAATTCCTCTGAGAGATATTCCCTTATTTGGTGTTTTGCCGATGATGGTGGAAAACACAGAGATCTGGTGACTGTAAAGATCGTCATTTGACTCATGTAGTTTTTATACTCATCAAACACTTTGCAATGCTCTCTTTTTCTCTGATTTGTTACCCCATCAAGGGTTTAAGGACGGAGGCCGTTGCATGCTGGACAGATTGTGAAGTCTCTTTGTGATTGGTGATATTGGGCCGTGTGAATAAAACGTATCTGTCATATCCATGCAGCGTGAAGACAGTCGGCCTGGCTTGGCTCGGTCCAGGCATCGTGTCACCCACAGCATCTCTCCCCGTGTTGTTAAAAGTGATGGCAGCAGGTCAACTCTCTGTATCTCTTACCTTCTGTGATCACCTCCAACCATCTATTTGCCCAAATAACAATTAGAAGCACTATGGCATGCTGTGTTTAAAGGGTGTATACCAACTGTGTGCACAATCGTGTTTTCACTTAAAAATCCATAAGACAACACCTCTCCTCTGGGGCCGGGGGGACTGTTTGATTATCGCTCTCCAAAAATGAAAATGAAATGAAGGGATATTTACTTTTCTTGCCCAAAAGCTTTGATAGCTCAATTGCTTGTTTTCAGTGGCTTGTTATTATTTTTCAATTGCTGGATTGGCTGTTGGGTTTGGAGCAGCGCAGAGCAGCTCTGTGAGTGTTGTTTCTGCGCTGGATACACACAGAGCCGTCAGTGAAAGCACGGAGACAGACAGAGAGAGAGAAGGGGTCATCAGTAAATCACACATTAAAGGCTACAACCCAGTGATGTTCCAGCACGGCCTTCCACGCATTATCAAGTCAGGCTTTATGAGCACTCACTGAACTACCCACATACCTATGGGCCATATGTTTCCATGAGCTTTTCAAAATAAAGTATTTTGTATTAACTGCATCCTAAAGTAGGACAGGGATGAAATTGCTGCAACAGTAATAGAGAAATAAGCCAAACTCCATAATTGTAAGATGCTGTGATTCCCCTGTCTGTGAGTGTGCAGGGTCCGGGGAACATCAGCGTCTTCTTTTGGGTTCTGTCCTCCAGCCTCCATCGTCACTGGCGTGCCAGTGGCGTCATTCCTGCCCTGCTTTATAAAACTGTCAACGCCTTTCTCTCACCTGGACTGACACACACACACACACACACACACACCACCCCAAACTCCAGGGCAGGACAGGGGCTATTTTTGGCCAGAGCAGGGGGGGATCAGTCACTGGTAAAATACGCACCTAACCTGCGTCCTTCCCGGCGGATCATTTCCACAAAAAGAAGATCTTAATATTGTTTCTTTTATGAATCTGGCAAATTATTCTTACTTCTCTGGCATGTGCAACATGACCGCTGAGACGCAGCACTCGCCTGCCGACGCGAGTCCTGTAGTCATGTCTCCAAACGTGAGCCTGGACTCGCCGTTGCCTCCGCCGCCTCTCATGCTGCAGGCCCGGTCAAAGGACAATGTTCTGATCAAGTCCGAGCCCCGGGGGAACAGTCCGAACACGGAGGATGGAGTCGCTCTGGGGCAGACTGAGGAGCACCTGCCCACCGGGAGTCGCCGGAGGAAGAGGCCCGTCCAGAGGGGGAAACCTCCCTACAGCTACATCGCTCTCATCGCCATGGCCATTGCCAACTCCCCCGAGAGAAAGCTCACCCTGGGGGGCATTTATAAGTTCATCATGGAGCGTTTTCCTTTTTACAGGGAGAACTCCAAAAAGTGGCAAAACTCCATCCGCCACAACCTCACCCTCAACGACTGTTTTGTGAAGATCCCCCGGGAGCCCGGCAGACCAGGTAAAGGCAACTACTGGACTCTGGACCCCGCCGCTGAAGACATGTTTGACAACGGGAGCTTTTTGAGGAGGAGGAAACGATTCAAGCGCACAGATGTGAGCACCTACCCCGGCTACATGCAAAGCTCCAGCGCGTTTACACCAACCCCGATGGGCAGGCCCTCGTACCCAAACACCCTGTACGCCGGGATAGGGTCTGGTTATGGTTCTCAGCTGACTGCCACATCCCCTCATCCGGCCATGCTGCATCACTACCAGACCTCCGCCGGGGTCAGCCAAGGACAGCCGCGCATGTTCAGCATCGACAACATCATCAGCCAGCAGTCGGTGGTGCAGGGAGGCCCGGGCGGGGAGCTCAACACCCAAGCGCTGGGGCTGGGTGGAGGTGACCTGGGCACCATGACCTCCAGCTGCTCGGTGACCGGCACCGACCCGTCTGCGTGCTTCCAGACCCAGACTGTAAACCCTTCGGCGAACATGCTGAGCAGAAACAGCGGGAACCTCTCATCCAACCTGGCCGCCGGGTACCCGTACTCCTCCTCGGCCTCTCCTCCGCACCTGCCCGCCATGACCCAGTCCAGTTTCTCTCCGGGGAGCTCTCAAGTGTACTGCTCCGGCAACCGACTGTCCCTGCCGGCCCTGCGCCCGGGCTCCTGCGCCGAGCACACGGAGCAGCTGCTCGGCCTCTCCAACCCCATGAACACCTACAACAACAGCTACATGAGACAAGCCAACTTTGCGTCGGGATTAGAACGGTATATGTGAGACTTTATTTGCCAAAAACTAAATTAGGGTTACCAAACAGTCTTATGTTAATGGGATTTGCCCTGAACTAGTCAAATAAGATGAAGCAAGATGAAACACATAGGTCAGGCATCATAACTTAAATCATCACTGCTGATATAAGGCCGATATTCCAAGATGGCACCACAGACTCCTGTGAGAAATTCGCTGATTTTTTTCTTTGCAAATATCAGAAAACATGTGACCCAAAGTGACCGAGCCTCGTGATGGAAACATTCCCGTTTTTAACAAAAGGTGTAAAGCCATTGAAAACCCGTTTGACACATTCCATGACTGTATCTCAGAGTATTTTATTGTGCCGCATTTCGTTCATACTTCCTGTGTTTTAGAGTTTACACGTGTTTGTTCTGTCACTCACAGTCTGCTGGTTTTCATGTAAATAGTTTGTTGGTGTATAAAAACTTTATTAATAGGAACAGAGGTAGAAATGTGTTATTATTGCTGACGGCAGGTCGCCTGGAATAAATTCATTTTACAGTAAAATAAAAGTGGTCTTTCTTCAAACATTTAGTATCTGTTTGTCGGTGAAAAAACACTGAAGTTTATTCTGCTTGGTTTGGGTGTAACTGCAGGTTACTATTATGTTATTTGTCCGCAGTCAAACAGTACAAACATCTTTGTATTATTATATCAGATTGTATTATAGATTAGTTTTAATGTTCAAAGTATTCAAGACCAAACCAGCTCAAAAACACGTCCGGATTCAATTCTTAATCATTTGTAACACTAAAATCAGACTTGAGCAATTTTAATATTGCTCTCTTGGGTAAAATAAAAGTAGATTATGAATTTAATTTCACATAATTACCCAAATTGGTCGCATTTGAGGTTATGTGGGTAATATTTTAAATATATTTGTTTAACATGCATTGATTTAATAGATTTAATTTATAAGCCTTAACACCTAAAAACGTCTTGTGATTATTATTATTATTCTTAGACAATGTACAAATGAAAATTAAACACAGTGTCAGTCTAAAAATAAAGAACACATTATTCATTAAAGTCATCACGCATGAATTAAGAAGTAAATGAAACACAGAACTATTAGACAAAGTGGGTAGTGTACAAATAAAGCACAGATGATGCTGAAAATGGGTTTACAATCTGCAGCCCAGGCCTTCAAGGAACAAGGAACACACTGAACCAACAGCATATGTGTTGGTGTCTAGAGAGTGAGGGATGTGAAGTATTGAGTCTCATCTTCAACATCTCGAATCCTCATCACAGAGAAGCTTGAAGGTTGGAGGACTCATTTGTTTTTCTACAGAATGAATTCCTTTAATTCAAACATATTAAGTTGTTCTCCGTCTATTTTCTTAATTAAAGAACTTTATTTTTACTTAATTGATGTTTTATGTTCCTGAACATATTTTTTATTTAATGGCACACGTAACATACACTTTTCCAACATACACTTTTCCAAGTGTCTCAATAAACTCAATAAATTCAAAGATAGAAAGAAAAACAGACAGAGATACAAGAGTATATTTTAAATATGTTATTCAGAAATAAAATGCTCTGAGTTTGCTTTTTCTCAGTATCAGCACATATCACTAACACGGCTGTGTAACTTACCAGATAGTTACACGGGTGAAAATTATGGTTATTATGACAAGGCTACTTCCTGGTCTGGTACTTCACATTACATACTTACTTTACTCTCACTACTGATGCTTCAAAGCGATAAATGTTACATTTTCTGTGTGGCTAATGACACACTCATTGCTGGTGTAAGTATCGGATTATATTCAGACTCCTATGGCGAGTCCTGCTGCAGTAGGAAACATCATTCTTGCCTCAGGGCACCTGGTGGGTCAGTCTGACCAGCAAATGATCAAACACGGGGCAATTTGTAGCTTTAAGTGGAAACTTACAAAAGTGGTTGTTTGGTGTGAGGACACTCTCTAATAAATGGGACAGGACCTTAATAAAGAATAAAGAGCAAGCACCACTGCCTTTGATAATTCATATGTTTCATCATTACAGGTATTCTGTTCACCAGTATGATCAAAAACTGCAGGTCTGTTCATAACAGCGCTGAACCTCTTTACTCTTGTTTAGCTTTTGAAGAATGAATAAACTGTCAGTGAACAACATGTTAGTTTGTTATAAAGTTCTGAATGGATTAGACAAGTTTAGTCCTTACGCCACTAGATGGAAGCAAAGGCAAGATTTTTCAACCTGTGGGCTTGTTTTCGCTCTTTCACAGGGATTTTTATGATTCTAATTAATCACACTCGCTCGAGTCGAGTTGTGAAATCATTGCCAAGTCAGCAGAGAGCGGATTCCTGTGTTGCTTATTTTGTATCTCAGGTTGGTTGGATCAGTACTTCAGGATCAGCTCTGATCTGTGTTTTGATGAACCGATCTGACCTTTAAGTCTTTAAAGAGTTTTTATTGCACGAGGAAGTGTATTTTGTTACATTTGGTCAGACTTCAGTTTGCAGCTTCCTCCTTTTCCCAGAATTGCTGCAGCTGATCGCTAAAGACTCGACAGGATGGATCAATATGAAATGTCACCTTTTCGTGCGCACAAACTGGGGCTGACATGTTGTGTTGCAATCGCCACATGTGGTTCGATATTCAAATAACAAACGTGCACGCAGATGTGCTTTGTGTGTTTCTTCCTCCAACTCCAAACAGCAGATAATCAGAACGTCCCGGTGCTGCTGTGAAACTTTCCATGCACTCTACCGTAGAGTAACACTGTGCTCCGGTTGTCTCTCCCACTGCTGAGTTTTCACATGTTGTTTATTGATTCTTACTGCTGCACTGTGATGAATTTAATCTGCTCTGTTGGACAGCTAGCTTCAGTTAAGTGCTTTGTAACTGTGACCTCACAGTCTGTCTGAAGTGCAGATCTAGCAACGTCCATCATAGTTGTGCACACAGTTAATTTATATTCTTCTATTTTTAAAGCCAATACTTCCCTATTGGCACGGAGCTACTTCATTTTATGCTTCCTGACTTTGAACTCAGGACTTTCTCAGCACCTCGGCAGCTTTCACTTCAGTGCAGTTTTATTTGGCTCACGTTGACAGGACACATCACTGCCGTTAACTGTCAGGTTAACGACCATGAACTTTTCGGGGTGTTTACGTGTGTCACTTTACCAGCAGCAGAGGGCGCCTCAGCACCACAAACTGCGACGACGAGAAACTCACAGCGCGGATGATAAGAACCAAAAACCCACCGAACCTCTGGAAACTTGGTGAACCTGAAATATATTACAGCGCACGTTTGGTGGGGGGTTAATCCGATTCATCTGAACTAATCCGATAAATCGAGTAAATAAAGAATCTGTTAAATAATGTTTTTTTCAGCCACGTGTCATAATGAAATCAAACGTTGTGGATGTTTGATAATAAAAGAGCTTTAGATTAAAACTCTATCACTTTGTAGCTACACTACAAATGTTTAAGGAGGTCACGTAGACCATCTTATCACATATAATACTGGCTAACCTGTTTGTCTTTAAAGATACTGCAACAGACAAGTCCAGGCACTTCATCATGCAGGTATGGCCCAGCCTGTGAAAGACGGTGTGAGAGGACAGATGAAGAAATAAAATGTGGACATTGTTTTTTTCGGCAGAAATATTCCATCAAACGAGCTGCTTGTGAGACCTGGAGAAAGTAACGTGTCATGTCTGCCGGGCAGCTGTCAGGCAGGTGTCGATGCGTCTATTTCAGACTTTAAAAGGCTCCTGGCGGGCAGCTCACAGAGAGGAGAGAGCAGACGGCTCGATCAGGGCTTCTGTGGGGGTGTTTAACAAGATGCATGCTTCACTTGCACTTGATTCCTCAGTGGAACAGTCATTTCCTTCAATAAAGAAAAATGCAAACTTTAAAAATAAACCTGAGCTGCGCACAAAAACCATGACAGCGACCCTTGATGAGTAAAAAATAAATAAAAGGGGGAAAAAATGAAACACTAAAAATATGACATATCTGTGTGCTGTTTGACCCGTGAGATGAATGGGCTGCTGATGTACATGCCTTACAATGAATCGGTGTTTCTGCAGCGTAATGAACTGGAATGTCCGCCTGCTCTGAATAAGCCCGCACACATTACAGACACGTTACACTTTGTCATCTGCTGCCCCTTTTTCACTCCTGACGAAGACGAATTGGAGCAGGTTGCAGCTGACTGCACCAGTGTGCAGCCCCTGTGAATTATGCAGAAAATGCAGATGGATAATGTTGTGACTTCTTGACAAGGAAAACGCAAAACCCGTGAGAAGTGATCGTGGAATTAGGCCACTGGCCAAAAACCACTGAGGGGGTCGGGGGGATTCAATCCGGCCAAATCAGCCAATTTATTAGGGGACAGAAAAGACGCAGGGTGGCTCCGTTTGACGGATTTATTCAACACCTTGAAGAGTTCAACAAAAACTGATGTGACGGATCAAAGCGTGTCATGTGGTCAACGTTGAAAGCAATAATTAAACGTCAGGTGAAAAGAAAGTGGCATATCTGAGTAAATTTGGTAACATTCTGACATTTTTTGTAAAAAAGATTTTTTGTTTTAGAGATAATGGATGTACATTTTATGTATTTAAGTTATAAAATCAAGAAAATACATCAAGTTATAATAATAATAATAATAATAATAAAGACCACTGACTATATCTGCATGTGGACATTTGTCATGTTTGCAGGTTACACCAGTTGTTTTGACCTGATCATTGTCTGTTTTTGTCGATGAGCGTTACGAGCTGATGAAATTTGTGAAACTCGTGAGCGCGTCATAAACAAATACGAAATTCAATTTGATTTAAAAAAAAAAAAATTGATACATGCTTCGCGTGTGTTTCATAAAGACCACCATCACCAAGACCCGAGTACACCTTATACTCCCCCTTATCATACACTCCAAAGGGGGTCTTTTTTAAAACTGAGTCATGCAATCTCATATTGAGAAATAAAACCGCATTTAAAATGATGAAACACGTTTTTAATCCATATTCCTCATTTTCTTAATAAATTGTCAACATATTGACAAAATCGAGGACAAACGAGATCGATCACTATATTAAGTCAACTAAAAACTTAAAAACAAGTTCGTGTGCATTAGAGAAATAGATTTTAACTCGAAATATTTTGTAACGAAATATGATTTTTAAATTCAAGAGCAGATGCAAATATTACTTTTTGCAGGGTAATTTCGTCCAGTTCCTGGTAACAGTGACTCAAAGACCACGTGATCAGCGTGGTCCTATAAATACCTTTTGAGAGCTAAGGAGGATAGTGTGATAGTCTGGCTGGATACCTACCCAACCCCGTGCGTAAAAGATATTTTGGAAACTTGGATATCTATAAGTAGCTTTTTAAATGACCTACAACATAAACTGTTCGCGTACGGAAACAATCGGATCTCAACACAACACGAGTCCAGACTGGTGCGAGATCAATGATCTTTGACTTTTTTTTTTTTTTAATGCCTGAAAAACTGTTTTCTGCTCGATGAGAACCTGCCCTGCCTGACCAGCCCCGGACGACCAGGAGTCGCCAAATCCACAGGTCAAAGAGTTATTTATCTTTTCAATAGATTCTAGCCATGTATGCATTCAGTAGTTGGAGATAAATCTGCAGCAAAAGTCTGGTGCGGTTGTAAAGGGGAGAGGGAGAGTGTGTGTGCGCGCTCTCGCTCAGTAGCCTCACCGGACTCGAGGAGGAGGAAATCTGGGAGAGAAGGGGAAGAGAAGCGGCGTCTCCAAGGATGACTTTAGGGACGGATATGTCCGACAGCTCTGCATTGTCCGAAGATGTGGACATCGATGTGGTTGGGGGTGACATATCCGTTGGGAAGGACGGAAAGTACATTCACCACGAGTTCAACTTGGACAATGACTCGGACGATAATTACTCCCAGAACGCGGGTGAGAGAGTTTCCTCTCCCGGGCTCAGCAGCTCCGACTGTCCGTCAGACCAGATGGGGTCCAGCGCAGAGGTCGGGACCGTGATCGGGGACAAACCCAGAAAAAGTGCACTTGTGAAGCCTCCTTACTCTTACATCGCCCTGATCACCATGGCCATCCTGCAGAGCCCCAAGAAACGCCTCACTCTCAGTGAGATCTGTGAGTTCATCAGCAATAGATTCCCTTACTACAGGGAGAAATTCCCCGCGTGGCAAAACTCGATTCGCCACAATCTTTCCTTGAACGACTGCTTCGTGAAAATCCCACGAGAACCTGGCAACCCCGGAAAGGGCAACTACTGGACCCTCGACCCGGATTCCGCAGACATGTTCGACAACGGGAGCTTCTTGCGCAGGAGGAAGCGCTTCAAGAGGCACCAGGCTAATGAAATCCTCAGGGACTCCGGTGGCTTTCTCCCCGGGTTTGGATACGGCCCGTATGGATACAACTATGGACTTCAGCTGCAAAACTTCCACGCAGCGCACAACCCGTATCACCCACACCACACAGGTGGTTCATTCCCGTTCCCCAACGCCCCCTGCACCTTGCCCCCATCAGGCTCCATATTCCCCGCGCCGCATCCCCTGCCCACCCTTTTAGGGGCCGATTTAAGAAAGCCCTTTTACCCTCAACTAAGCCCGTCTCTGCCGCCTCTCAAGACGGACTCCAGCGCCCCGAGTCGGCCTTCGTTCTCCATTGACAATATCATCGGTGCGGCCAACTCCACCGCCTCTTCCTACAGCGCTCAGCCGGGCAGCCAGGCTCAGATCCTGGCCATGTTGACCCCAGCACTGGCCTCAGCTTCCAACCATTTGAACCTAACACAGGACAGCATATTACAACCGGGGCCACAGGGTCAGACTTTTTCCAGCAAAACCCCGAGT
Organism: Nibea coibor; assembly: GCA_023373845.1. Lineage (NCBI taxonomy): Eukaryota > Metazoa > Chordata > Actinopteri > Sciaenidae > Nibea > Nibea coibor. The sequence continues at coordinate 16,205,898 of CM041718.1, forward strand.
ATGAACACTTGTCCTTTCTAGAAAAACGGCGAGGTTGCCCGCTGAAAAAAAAAACAAACTTTTATTAAAAAGCCACTTGTGGCGTCGTCCTGTGTGAAGGTAGGCTGTATCCTCGGTGAAATGAGAGTGCTTTTGGCTCTCCCCGTTTCCTAACAGTGTAAGAGGAGAGACAGGTTTATTTATGGATTGTAAATATGTGTATAATATTAACAGACAAAAGCGAGAGACACTCTGAGAAGGATCTTTTTTTAAAAAAAACAGTGCTGGCCTGCAATCTGGCGTGTGGCCTTCATGTGTCAGTGGGAGAGGAAAAAAAAAATCCTGTTATTTTAACATAAGTTAAAAGGTGTCACCCGATTCTTTTTTAAAAAAAAATATGATTGATAATTTTATTATGATTTATATTGTTTTTATTTTGTGCGTCGTGAGAAAATGGCACTGTTGTTGTTGACATAGGCTATGAGACGGCAAACTCAGGTTTTACTTAGAAAGCACATGGAGACAAAAAAAAGAGAAGAAAAGAAAATAAAAATAACAAAAATAACCATGTCCCACTCTCACCCCTCCCTCCTCTACATGGTGAATCTGTGACAATATCATTTCCTGTTCGGTGGACACGTAGGCTATGTGGTTTTTGGTATAAAAGAGCGCATTACCTCTCTCAACCTTTTAATTGTTGTTCGTTAATATTTCACAATTTAATCTATGAAACATACAGTATGTCATGTGTTGCCAATAGAGAGAGACACCTAAATGTTCATAGGTCATTTTTTTTGTTGTAACGACAAGAATAATAAATGTTTGTGAATTTGAAAACAAAAAAAAAATCGTTTTTTAATTTTTTTTTTATTATTGCATGGAAAGTTTTTTACTCCACGAAAAGGGTCAATATAAAACAGAGTAAACAGCAGCACATGAGCTGAACTAACATAGATGTATGCTGTACTTAAAGGTGAACTGTTTAGTCCTCAGCATGCATGATGCAGGGTCTCATTGTTTCACTTTAGAAAATGATTTTCATTTACCTCTCTGCGGATTGAAGCTCAACCTTCAACATTTATTCTTCTTCTAATCATGTAGCTCCTAATATTAAGAAGTTTAGGCGTGGGCACAAGATCACCCCAAATATATCAGCCTCTCTTTCAGGTGTGAGAAAACGCAGAGTTTAAATATGTCAAATAGGAGCTGATGTATATAGCAGTCATGAATATCACGCAACAGTGCGCAAGTATTCCTCTTGTGTGGCTCTTGCTCGCTTGTAAAGGACCATTTTCTAGCGAGTTACAAAGGGCCTAAAATGAATGGGGGACGTTAGCGGGCCTCGGCGGTCTGTAATTGAAAGTGAACAGGCATATACCCACGGTCTTTTGGGTTTTCGTTGCTAATTTGTAGCAGCATTTTTCATCAGGCTCCTAATCCACCATAATGCGGCTTTTTGGCCGTTTGTTGATGTTGTCAGTGTGGACCCCTGGCCCAGGGGAGTGAATGTGCGCACAGCGAGCGGTCCCCCCTGTGAGACCAGCCACACACATTTAGACCCTGAAAAGCAATCTTCTCTAAAGGCCCTCGGTTTGCTCCGCTTTCATGTCATCTGTGTTGTCTCGGGATACATATAAAAGAAGCAGTGGGACTCGTCCGGCTACAGAAAACAGGCCCATTGGTCTTTTTCAGAGTTGTTGGAGCACATGTTTCCAGACAGAAGGGGGTGTGAAGCCTCCTTTATTTACCAGATCTGTGTGCAAATGGTTAAATTAGTTTGTGGGTGTTTTGACAGATTATTAAGGATGAAGGGTGGGAGGGCTGACTCCTCTGTTTTCCCTCAGAACGGCTCACTGAAAGTCTTTGAAACGAAAACCAACACATGACTACTTTCTTTATCCGGGCTCAGCCTTTCCTCTCCAGCGTTTTCTTTCTCTCTCCCCTCCTCGAAGTGCAAATTGGATCATTGATAAATATCGCAGGATTTGGGGAAATAATTCTGATTAGAGCTTCTCCTGCCGATATAGCCCAGGATGTTAATTGATATCCCGCTCATATAATTTGCAGAGTAAATGAGAGGGGGAAGAAAACATTAGCAGACTATTGAAGTTTTCCTGCGCACACACTCGCCCTGTCAGGGAGTCATTACTCACCGCATCAGTCCATTAAAATCCACATGAAGCGTTTGCAGAGGTGGTTAAAAAACCATTTAAATAACGGCAGGAACGAAAACTAAGCCAATAAAAATCAGGAGACACAAAGCAGCACACACACACACACACACGGTCTTTCTCTCTCCTCACAGACACACACACGCAGACACACACGTGTATACACACACAGGATCTGCCACGGGGAGGTCCAGCCAAAGGCACCGGCTTTGAAAATGGACCATTTGAGAGTGAACCCATTTTTACGGATTTTCAGCTTAAATTCGCGCAAACTGTCCATCTCTGCTGTAAGATTACAGGCTTGAGACCAGAATAGACCTGGAACTTGCTCTTCCTCAAACCACCACAAACACTGAACACATTAGACATTCGGGGATCTTTCAAAAGGCCCTTTAATTTTTCATGCAAGTCCTAAAGGGGATATATCATCACTGCGTGTATATATCGACACGTTAATACTGCAGGAAAAAAAAAAAAATCCCTGCTTTCCGTGCGGGGCTGTCACTTGAAGACCACCCACGGTCGCAGCAGCAGAGAAGTGTGTCTTTATTTAGGCGACGACATTCGTCATTTTTCGTGACGTTTTCTCAAACGAAATAAGAAGTGAGTGATATGTGAAGTGACAGCCAAATGACTCAGCAGTCACCAAAAACACATTCATACATTTCAAGGCAATTCCCATCTCTTTCTAACCGCTCCCATATGTTCTGTTTGGGCGTCAGCGGGATTAAAGCCGGATTTCGTGCCGCTATAATTTTATTTATAGACCGAGATGTCGACATACATTTAGATTTATCTCTTCTTTTCACTCCGAATATTTGAACCTTTGAGGAAAGCCCTACAAATGACAGGAAATGATTAGAACAAGACCGCAGGCTATACTTGGGTCTATTATTATTATTATTATTATTATTATTATTATTATTATTATTATTACCACGTCCATTGGTTTCAACAGCGCGTGACAGCAGGGGATTAAATGAAATCGTTTTGTTTAAATCTTTCACTGCCTGGCCAATAACGTCCCTGATCGATGCATCCTGCACTGCTTGAAGGACACGAGGACAGAAGCTGTGCTGACACCGCGAGGAAACTCTGTGTGTGTGTGTGTGTGTGTGTGTGTGTTCATGCATGATGTGTGTTGTGCATCCATGATATGTGTGTGTGCGCGCGTGGGGGAATAGAGATGACAGGGTACTACACTTCAAGGTCACGTTCGTCATTGAAACTGTTGAAAGCCATTCTTCAATGACTATAGAACTCAAGAATATAATATAATATAATATAATATAATATAATATAATATAATATAATATAATATCCTACATGTCCTCTGTTAATGAAGTTACATAGTGTATATAGTGTCTATAGAAAAAATAAGTCTAGATATTGTTTAATGAAATGTAAGTGCAGGGCTTCATCACTGGGAATAAACATGGATTCAGATTGTGATGAAGATCTTTTGGGTTTTAGTCTTAATGAAATTAACCGTAGATCCATAATTAATTTGCTTTTTAACGGACTGATTTATCATGCAAAATAAGAGCCGCTGAAAGGACAGGTGCCATGGTAACCGGTATAAACAATTTACAAAAGACCGAGACATAAGATTTTATTCTAGCTTGGAGTTGTATTTTTTTTCTTTTTAATCACAGCAGCGAAATGTGAAATTCGTTAGTTTCATCTGAACCTTCAGCCTCTTAAACTTTAAATGAACACAGAGACACACCAGGCCGCCCGCACATTTTTTGTTCATCTGGATTTTTTGGGTTGGAAACTGTTGTAGTTGGACTATATTTTAGAGGATATAGTAATAATCCAAACAAACCGCTAACATTTTATTTTTTGGGACATCCTGAAAACCCTCATCCCGCCCACACACTTGTCCACAAAGTCCTGTCTGTGGTCCCCAGCTCCGGGGATCGCCGAGGACCGCCACTCTGCCTCTCTCTCCTCAGCAACCTTTAGTCTAGAAACGTCCTCTGGCTGCACACTTGTCCACTTCTTTCACTTTTCTATGAAACAAACAGAACTATATCTTATACCCCTACACACCCTCCCCGCCTCCACCTCACCCCCGCCTCTCCTTCCTCCGTGTGTGTGTGTGTGTGTGGCTGTGCTCGCTCGGCAGACGAGCCTCCTCGCCCCCACAGAGGAATGTTGGCCCGGTCCGCGGCTACCCGGCCCGGAGGAGAGGCGAGTCGCGGCCCTAGCTGCACAGCCGCTATAAATCACAGCCTCCCATCGCTGCTCCCAGTCTCCCTCCAGCCTCCATGTTTTTGCAACAGACAGAGGAATCCTTCGCTTAATTAATTTAGAATGTGTAAATAAAGAGAGGACAGTGAACTCCCCATCATCTCTGGAAACACAATATTAACTTTGGAAGATCTTCGCCTCGCAGACTCTGACACACTAACCGAGCACCTGCTGCACGGGGAAGGAAAAAAGGGATGAGGGTGCGCGCGCGATCGGGCACGCACACACATGCGCGCGCGCACACACACACACACGTACAGGGTGGCGTGGCAGGGGTATCAGTGACTGCAGATATTATCCTGCAAAGATCACCAGAATATGATAGCAGGTGATAGCCGTCATTCAGACCTGTTTTAGAGGAGTTGGGAATGTGCGTGTTTACTGTAAAGTCTGGTTGGTGTATTTTTAAAAAAGATCTGTTTCCATCGATGCCCTCTGAGCAGAATCAGACTTTCTTATTTGTTGATTCGGGTCAGATTTTTTCCTCTTAAATCCGATCCATTCGCCAGAGTTCAAACTAAAATCCGCAAAGCTGCGTCTGCTTTACATGACAATGAAACGTTCACATTTTACCGCGCGAGTTGATTAAGATCAGCCGTCTGATCTGACAGCAAATTAACCCCCCTAATATAAAAACTCAGGAGGCACGTCTTCATCCATTGACCGATACGATACGCAACAAATGTCTGGAGCTACTTAAAGTTAACAGAGAGGACTGGAGTGCGCGGAGCGGTGCGGTGCGCACATTTTAAACTGACCAATGAGATGGAGAAGCAACAATAAAAGCTTAACAATGTGAGCACCGAGGAGCGGTAAACAGTTTAAAGCTTCTCAAATAACACAGACCTCGAAAATAAAGACGCACTAATATAGTTTTATTTGTACAGACAGCATGTCAGTTGTCTGTCAGCTGGAGAATCCTTTCCCTAAACATTTATCATATCAGTTTGCAGGAGTTTGATTAATTTCTTTAATAATAAAAAAAAAAACTTATTACAAAGGAAGGAGATTTTCTGCTAAATAAAACGTTTTTTTGTGAACAAGAACTCGTGTGTGTGTTTTGTTAAAACACTAACAAAAACTTATTTAATTTTTCTCAATGGGGACCTGGCGGGTGCCTTCCAACGTCCCCTCGTGGTCCTCGGATCTCATATTGGGCAGCATGAGTCTTCCTTATCAGCCGCTCTCCACGGTTTGGCTTCACCGGGACTCACTGAAGGAAAGGAGAGTGTGCAGCACTTTTCTCTATTGCTTTGATAGAGAGGCGCAGCTGCTGTTTGCTCGCTCTCTCTCACACACACAATCAGCAGTGAGTCCTGCGGGCGCTTCCACGGGCTTCTTCCCATTTGACCTTTGATGCCAGCCCCACAACAAGGATCCACTGCGATTAATGACCCATGTGTTACATCCCATAATTATTGATTTAGGATTTTGTTTTCTCCCCTCTCTCCCTCTGTCTTTGTATGAACTGTGCAGTGAAATTGTTTCCTTTTCTCCCCATAGGCCAAACAAAAGAAATCCATTAACATGCCTTTATGGCTTGAATTAAGTTACTCATTGAAGCTTTGCGCTGACAAAAGCAGAAGGCGATGTTTAGCTGTTGAAACTGAATGTCACAATACACCTTTGGACTGTCATTTCTGTCTAGAAATAAATGGCTTTCAGTTTTTCTGGGCCAGTTTCAAAAGAAACGCACACGCAGTCTGATTAAAATCTGTCGCACACATCAAGTATTAAAACATTTTCCTAGACTAGAATCACGATGAGACAATGCGTGTATCTCAATTTGTCTGCTTGTATTTGAAATGTAACGATCGCACTTCAAACGCGGAGATAAATCAGTGGAGTAAAACAAGTCGGCTCGGGTGTGATATGAGAAATACCGAGGACGCTGCAGCCTCCCGTGTCCTTTAAAAAAAGGGGGGGGGGGGTGAAAATGAAACTTTGTTTATCTAATCTTTTTCAGCGTGAAAGTGTGTTTTCGAAAAGTAGGGGAAAACCTCGCGATAAAATTGAAGTTTACTATCCAGAGTGAAATGCGATCACGCTGAGGTCGTGGGGCCAAACTTTTTAAGACTAATGTTTATTTAGAGAAGTGAGCGCTGTCTATGGGTCTCCCCGTTCCTCCACAATGCTGCACTAATGTCTTTACCAGGACCGAGCAGACCACCAGCAAGACAGCATGCAGCTCCCTGCAGCCTGTTGTGGCCTTTTTAAAACAGGGCTGCATTCAGAGCCAGATGCTATAAGCCAACATTAAAACCAGGCTAAATATTAGCAAGTCAGAGCTTAGCCTCATTCTGGATGAGATGCCTTTAAAATAAAACACCTCATGCGATGCAAAGTGTTGAACCACTGACATGTTTTTGGTTTTTGTCAAATAAATATGAGAGTGACTATTTTATCCACGTGCAGCTAAAATTTCTGATATGATATGTAGCTTTCAAAGACTTCTTGGCTGCTCTGCTTCGTCTGTGATTTTGGACTCAGCATCTTTAGAAACAATGCCTTCCATCCAATAATGAGTCCCAAGCCTCTAGTTAGACCTATTCTCCTGGAGAAATGTTGACCTTTATTTCTTTCATCGTCTTCCTTACTTCGAAATATTCCTCGTTAAACTCGCCAATCTGCATAGGAGGGGGGAAAGGCGGAATTATCTCACCAGACTTTGGCTAATTTAAAAAGATGAAAGTGTAAAAACGAACATATTTGCAGCGCGTTTCCCCGGCGCTTGTAGAGCGGCAGCGTGTTTTCTTACAGTTTGTAAAATTGAATTAGATATGGTGGGGAATCTGACCTCCCGCCAGACCTGCATATTTTTCACCCCTCAGGTTTTAGTGTTCCTTGGGTATTTTTGTTTTCTCAGCTGGAACTGCCATTAGACATTGTGTCCGTGCCGTCCAGATTTCTATCTTTACCATCTCTCCTCTCTAACCCCCTCACCCGAACCACCTCCGCACTATAGGGTCCCCTCTCCTCCTCCTCCCCCATCCCCAAAACACCCCACTTTCTCCTCCTCCGGGCAGCTCACACCTCGCCACCAACGTCGATCTGAGACGCAGACTGGACAAGGCTGCAACGCAGGCGGCTCTGCAGACCTCGGGCATGCGCACTGTGCACACAAGTGTGCCCAGAGGAAAGCACATGTGTACACAGGAGAAAGCATGTAGGCCCCGGGCCTTCTGTCAAGTGACAACGCTAATCACAACTGCACACCGCGACTTTGTTTCTTTATTTTCTGACAGATTAGAGAGGCCTGGTATAATTTTGGTGCCTGCAGAAGATGTGTTTTCCATATATTAAGTGAGCGTGCATGTCATGCAATCCAAACGTGTAATCGGATCATCCATTCAATCATTTGTGTGGTCCTATTTCTTTATTTTTAAAAGTTATTAAATATTGGCAAGTTATTGAAGTCGATTTAATGTTTTAATCGTCACAAACAGTTCTGCATGAAACTACATAAATTATTGGGCTGGATGTTGTATAATGATTGATGTTTTGTTCAGTTTTGGTTAGCGCTGGAGTGTGAAGCTCTTCAGTCAACAAAAGATGGATGTCTTTTTCTATGTGAGTTATTGACCAAAAGTGCCTGTACAATTGCCCACAATATAGCCCCATATGATTCTTCAGTGCATAAGAGCCCTGAGGAGATACAACAGCAGTTATAGAGTCGGCAGCATCGCAGCCACTTCACTGGAGAGGCAGAGTGTACGCGAAGAGTCAAGGGAAAAACAGGGATGGATGTATAAAGAGAGATATGTTGATATTACTGTATATTATTATTTCACAGCTGATTTTGGTGCAAGAGAGACTTATTTGCATCTGCAAATGTTCTCGTGTGCAAGAAGGTCGCATGCACTCACTGCATAGATAGGCACGTATATATTTTCCCTATAATGTGGATGACGTACTAAAATCAGTTCATAAACCTTCATACCAGTCCATGTTGAACTGGCTCAGCTTTTATGTGGTTAAGTGTAACCATGCATACAGGCAGGTAGACAAAACATAATAAAGGTCTTATGAAGAACGGCCTGCACGTTTTCCCTCTACAAAGAACTGCTCTTTAAATGCCACACACATGTTGACTCAGACTCAAACAGCAATTCCTGATATCAAACCGGGTTTCCAGAGCATTGATAATAAAGGTCTTTATTTTCTTGTTTCACGTTATTAATCCAAGTCCATTCATTCTAAATAATGTGCTAAAGACTGCTGCATCACTGTGTTTCATTGTGAGTCTGTATTCCTTCTTAGGTTGGAATCCAATTAGTACTGATGGTTCATAAATGGAGGGTATTTTTACATCTGTGAGTACATCTGTGTATGTGAGTGCAAGAGCAGACAGAACACCTAGGTTCAAAGGCGAAGTGAATAAAAGGGCCAAAGATGATAAGGCCACTCCGAGGCTCCTTATGGAGGAGCAATGTCACACATAAAGAAAGGAAAGCAGGGCAGAGAAACAACAGCCTCCACAGTGAGAGGCTGATGCTAGGGTGAAGTAGCCTGAGATTGCACTCTGAGTAGAGGTAAAGGGGCATCTGATCACATGTATGCGTGAGTGTATGTGTGCATTTGGATGGGGGGAGGTTAATATTGTTCATGACTAGTAGAGTCATTTCAAAGGGCTAGAGGCGCGGCTGGATGATGGATTGGAAGCTGAAGGGGTGAGCAGATGGGTAAGTAGAGAAAGTGAGGTTAAGTGGAAGTTAGATGTTGCAGATCTAAGCAGATCAAGAGTAGGGGTGTGTGTGGGTGTGTGTGTGTGTGTAGGTGTGTGTGAGAGAGCTAAAGCAGAGTTATAAAGACATGCTAGAGAGAGAGTGCCACCAAGACATAATTGCAGTGTGAACTACACCACGCTGTATTTGTGACAGATTTCAAACTTTTCAAACCGTTAGCTTTAGCTCCCCACCTGTAATGGCGTGTTGTCGCAGTGAGCAACAGGACAGTCAGCTCATTTATTATAGTGGAAGTTGGTGACCAGTGTGTGGATGATTGTTAGCCATGTGTAAGATTTTCCCTGTTCATTCCATCAACAGCTTTAAAACGCCAGTTGTCACTCTGGTTTATGTATTGGTGTCTGTTTGATGAACAAATCATTCCACCTGGCAGCAACAAAATGGAGGAAAAATTGGCTCAACCATGGCTTTTCCAGCTACTGATCATGTTTGATTGATATGGTCTGAAGTCTGTATACTTTTTTGTTCTCCTGATTTTCAATAAATTTTGCCAACTCACATAAAATTCCAGTCGGCTAAGTTAAGGCTAAAAAATGATTGCATGTTAAAGTGGACACAAAGTACATGAACACTATGTTCTGCCAACACAAACTTTTTTCCTACCAATACCACTACTTCACTGTATTTCACTGTATTGTTTTCTAATGCTAAAATTTAACTTCAGTCAGAAACCATAAACTCAGATTAAAGGTTAAAGAAATGTTTAGAATGAAAACTTTATGGAACTCGGTTTATGGTTTTGCAAAATAGTTAAAAACCTTCCCTGCAAATTAAAGGTTAACCAACAGTAGAAAACCCTTGGTTTGAACTGTAAGACAAAGCTACTGAAGATCTAGGTAAATTATTCAACAGCACAAGAGAAAGCAGCCTTAATAAGCACTTGCCACCTCACTAATATAGTTTTGAAATGATGAAATATTATGAATGGCCGCCAGTTTCACGAGACCTTTAAATACAATGATACAATAACACTACTAAGAGACTACAGCCACACTATTGAGCAATGGTACTTTGAGCAAGGATCATGCTAAAATGCTGATGATTAGGAGGTAGTGTTTCACATATTCGAATGTTAGAAATATTGCAATACAAAAAGTACAGCCGAGGCTGAAATGTCATTAATTTTGCATTTAATTTTGGGTCATAAATAAAATTGAACCTCATGATGACGCAAGAGGAAAAGAGGGAGGATCACCAAAGTCAGTAGGTGATTTTCTTTCCTCTGGAGACCATGAATATCAGTCTTCCATGGTAAGCCATCCAATAGAAATATTTCAGTGTGGAACAAAGTGATAAACTGACAGTATCATTGCAGGAGCTATGTGACTGCCTTTGAGAGGGAGGCTATAAGGGTGGAGAGGGTTGGGCCACACAGCCAGGCGCCAACAAGGTTTGGGGAGGAGGGAAGTGAGTTGTGTTCATGTGTGTTTGTCTTTTCTTATATTGTGGGCTGGCTGGAAGAGGCTGTCCCGGTGGTTGGCCTGTCATGGGCCTGTCAGTGGACTGTCACACACCATTGTAGCAGTGTGGGATTGATGTGGAGCAGCAACAGGATAACTAAGGGTGGCTGGGGAACAGGAAGAGGAGGAGATGAGAAGAGGAAGAAGGAAGAGGAAGAGAACTGCAGATAGAGGTGAAAGGCAAAATGATGAGGTATTGTGAGGCTTTGTAGAACGTCAAAAGAAAATCAAGTCATGAAAATGTTAGAAATCGGCGTCTGTAGACTAGAAAATCAACCAATTATTCTAAACTTTAAATCACTTTGTTGAATATTAGTGTCTGCTGGACATTGATAAAATGACAATGACGGTGCTCTTGGACAGAGGCTCTCCCCATACTCCCTCATCTTTTTCTTCATCTGTTATCGGGAGATTCCAGGCCAAGTGTCCTTCAATGTCAAGCTTGCTTTTAACATGTGTGGCAGAAGAGCTGTTGCTTCCCATCTGGTCTGACATTAAAAAAATACCAAAAAAGAAAAAAAATGTAAGGCCAAAGTGCAAATAAATCATCCATACATCCATTATCTGTGACCACTTATCCTCACCAGAGTCATGGTGGAGCTGAAGCCTATCCCAGCTGACTTTGTTCAAGAGACAGGGTACACCCTGGACAAGCCGGCAGTCCACCACAGGGCACATAGAGACAAACAGCCATTCACATTCACACCTACAGGCAATTTAGAGTCACGGATTAATCAGTTAAGTGCATGTTTTTTGGACTGTGGGAGGAAGCTGGAGTATCTGGACAGAACCCACACAGACGGTGAGAACATGCAAACTCCACACAGAAAGGCAACAGCCGAGGTTCGAACCAGGAACCTTCTGGCTGCGAGGTGACAGTGCTAACCACTGCACCACCGCAAATAAATCAGGCCATTCAAAAATGTTTAGACCACAACATCACAGCTGTGATGATGTCATGTGAGTTATGTGGAGAAAGGGAAGGCGACTTTCTGACATTAATTATCTGACAAACACCACCCAGGACCACCATCACACATGGTGGACACCCTGTCAAGCGCTCAACAGTTCTGACACAATAAATATCTATAATCTCTAGCGTGTTCCAGGGCCTCTGTCCAGCTCTGCCCCCCCTATAATCTCTCAGTCCCCCCATCCTCCAGCAGTGCTTCACCCACCTGCTACTCAGAGAAGGTTAAAACAAACAGTATTTGCAAATAAAGTCTGGTCTTAACCTGACTTTCCGCTGAATCTGCTCTCCCTTTCTTACTCCTCTCCAATTATCCTAATCCTTCCATCCACTCTGTAATGTACCCCACTTCCCTCCCCCTCCAATAGCCGCCAAGGGATGTAACGGCTGATGTACGAAGGGTAATGGTCCTCCTCTTCCTCCTTGCACCCCGGCTTTCCTCTCCTGTTGGTTTGCTCGGTGGCTCTCCCTCCCCTAATTCAATTCTACATGCTTTTCTTGGCCTGACCCACTCGTGTCTTCATTCAACAATTTTTCTCTCTGCCTTCTCTTTTTCTTCTTGACCTCCTTGTTTTCTCCATTAAATCCTTCTTCACTCTTTTTTTAAACCCCCTTTTAGTCTCCTCTTCAACTCTCTCTCTCTCCCTCTCCTTTTCTCTTCTTTCTGTCTCGCGGTTGCTGTGTTTTTAGTGCTGCCTCTGATTTGCAACCTCTGGATGTACCCCGTTTTGCTCTCCCTCTCCGGGCTGTCTGGCTCCCTCGGAGGGAGCTGCTCACTGGGGCTGAGAGGGGTCACGCCTGGGTGAGGGATATCACTTCTCCCCTATCTCCTATCTATCCTTTCCTTATTCACCCTTTACCTCCCTCTTTCGTCTCTCTTCTTCTTGTTCTCCTCTAGATAGCCCCCCTTCTCTTTCTATTCTTCCTCCTTTTCTCCTTTTCCTTTCCTCAAGTGACATAATTGATTTGCTGAATACCTCCAGAAGTACATCAAGCCAAAATCTCTTTCCAAGTCTACCTCTAAAAGTGTCATTCCACTATGAGAGGCATGTATTTGGAAATAAAATTATATTTATGCTTCCAACATCTCTCATATACTGTGTATGTATATATGTGGGGTGTAATTAAAGCCATATACATGTGGATATGTCTTTTATGCCAACACAGGGATGATTTAGGCAAGAAAGTATGAGTGTAGGAGTGTATGAGAGTGCTGATGAATGATCGTACATGTGTCAAGGAGATGCTGTTGAAGAACTTTGTGTACACAGATGCACAAAGAGAAAGAAAGTGAATTACAAAGAGAGAGTGATGCGGACGGAGGAGACAAAAAGGGAGAGAAGATGGAGAAAAAGAAAAAAAATGAGAAAGGAAAAAAAGAAAAAAAGACCGGCCGGTGTGTGTTCTTGTGGGGGGCAACTGAGAGGATCGTCTTCTCCCTCAGCCCCTCCCTGGCCCCAGCCAGAAGCCTCCGGGGGTCCCTGGGTTACTGAGGAAAAACATCTCGGCCCCCATCACCCCTGAACCCAGCGCTGGGCTGTTTACCTTGGCCTGGCTGCCTGACAGCTTTACTGATGTTACATACAGGCACACAGGGACCCTGAGTCAGAGAGGGAGAGGGAGCAGGAGTACAGGGAGAGGAGGGGAGGGAGGAGGAGAACGGGATAGATGAGGAATGGAGGAGTGATGAGGATGGAGGACGAGTGAGGAGGACAGAGGATGGAGTGGAGGAAGAATGGCACAAGTTGAGGTGAAAAGGAAAGATTATAGTGAAGTCGAGTGAGAGGTGTGAGGGAGCGAGAGTGTTAGCTTACTCTGATCTTAATCACCACGATCAGATCCATTTGGGGAGATCTCCAGAGGAGAGAGCTGTTCAGAGGGCAACAGAGTGCACACTGAGTACACACACAGAAGAAATATTGCCGGCAAAAAGTCTGCACTAGAAATCCAAGCATTAATTTTCATCAGCTTTCTAAGTAGATCACTGTGTATATAAAGCAATATTTTGTTTTTAGGATCATTGCTCAATGTAGTATGTGAGATTTGAAAAGCAAATGTGGAACGGAGACTCAATATTTTTATAGGAGGTAACGTTACTCATTACAGTGTGGTGTAGAAATGTATACACACTTTCCATACTGTTCATAGGGAGGGGGCCACTGCCACTCACTACACAAATGTTGACACAAGTATACCATATCTATTTAAAATAAATGAACATTATCAATTTGGAAACAAAGCTTTGCATCATGGAAACTCCCATATTCATTCAGCTAGAACACATGAATTATGAGGTAGGGAGGCTGACTGTGAAAGAGGGAGCAGAATTTGGTAGAGATTCAGTAGAAACATCCCAGATGGCAAATTTCTTCGCAGACAGTGGAAGAGCAAAAAACACGGAAACGTGCTGCTTTTGATGATGATATGAATCTGTATTCATCCTTTCAGGACCAAACTTCCCCTCAAGTCTGGCAGTTTGTCTATTTGTAGGCGTTTGTTTGTCCATTTCTGAGCCATAATGCTGGGCTGGGCCGGGCCACAGGGGTTTATGCGATGGGGTGGGAGGTCTGTGTTTTGCAACTCAGAGCTCTAAGTCTTGTTTGTCTGTCCTGAGCAGCTGGACAAGCTGTAATAATACAAACGGGCCTTTGAACAGGCTGCTGTGTTGTGCCGCTCTGGCTTAGGTTACATCCCACACACGCACACTTGCTCGCTCAGAAACGCACACATGTCATGGGGCAGACTGGCAACCGCATAGACATGCACACACATTTGCAACAAAACCATGTGTTTACGTGGTTCTTGAATGCAGGTGGATGTTCAGGAATGCATGCAAGCACTGATATGCAGATACACACTTGATCACAATTAAATAAGCCTGCACTGATCTCTGCCTAACTGTGATTGATCGTCTTAAACTCTGCCATCACTCTGCTAATGGCCTGTTTGTTTGTTAGTTTGTTTATGTGGACAGACGGGTGGCTTGCTTGTTGTTTGTTTATGGCTGATCATTTGTCACAGTAAATCATTAGGGAGGGAGGGACACACACACACAGACACACTCACACACACACCTTTGAGCCCCCTGGATTGTTTCCACTTCTCACAAACTGCTTTAGGCTTGCACAAACACTTCAGGCTCGCTGCTCTGTCACCCTCACACACTGGAAGCAGCAGCTCTCACAAAGAAAAAAAAAAGGGACATAGTTGAGTGCCACCCAATGACACCACACTGACGGATGACTTCCTCTGTCATTATGTAATGCCGTTCAGAGCTTCACCTGCCCTGGCTGGGCCACTGGCCTCTGTGCACACACCAGGATATGAGAGGATGGGGAATTGGCCTGTAGGTTGCTGGGTCACTACTCTGGGGATCTACATCAATACTAGTGGGGAGGACGAGGAGGGAGTTGGGGCTGTCCACATGTACAGTACGTCAACACAGATTTCACTGATGCACAAACTATACTGTAGTGTAACATTTATCCACTTCTTGACTTATTTTCAAAGAGTATGACCTCTACAGCAAAAGTTGTGTTGTGTGTTTTATCAGGCTAAGGCTGTATTATTATTATTATACATTTTTTTGTACATGCTGGTTCAATGGAATGGATTACTGGTACCCACCACCACTAAACAAAGCCATCATCATTGTTATTAGTTACACCTGTGCTTTTACTGCTACAACAAGTCAAAATGTTTATTGTGAAGTGTACCTCTAAGCTCTCAGATGTGGGAATTTTAATTAGTGCTTTATTAAGTACAGCTGCACTGAGTAGGCCAAACAGTTAACCCTGTACTGAATTAAAAAAAAAAACTTGCTACAAGTTGTAAGCACAGTTTCGCCCACAGTGAAAAAGATAGATCATTCTCAATAAATTACCACCACAAACAAACCTCAACCTCAATGCATTATGCCTTATTCTTTAGTTATATTTCCTGCTGCAAAAGGAGTTCTCAGTTTTTGATACACCAAACACGGTGATATGATATAATCTTAAGACATTTTATCTTTTAGTTTTTCAGTTAAACGCAGCCATAACAATTCCCAGAGCAAACTATCCAGCTGACACAAAGGCATTTTGATTACAGCTCCTTTTTTTATTGTCACACCACAATATTTTATTCACAGCAGACATTTTGACTTTTCATAACAGAAAAAGCACAGGTGTTTATGATAGCTTTGTTCTATTTGTGTATCACACAAAATCACAGTGGTGTGGCAGTGATCCAGCATAAACAAATCCTAAAAGTGAAGCAGCTTTTCTTACTGCAGCATGTCAAAATGTCATCTCCCAATAGGCAGGATTTAAAATAAATGTAAATATCTCCTAAATATGAGTTATAAGTGTTAATGCTTATGCTGCTTAATAAGGCAAAAATAACTGAAAACTTGTGTGTGAGTGTACTGTGTGTGTGTGAAGGTTTTCGGCGATGTTGGATCAATTCTTGTATGCTGATAACAAGTACTTAATATGATTTATATCACAAAGTGAACATCCTGCATTGCATGAAATGATTGGAAATTTGGAAATGTATTTAGAAGTGATTTAATAGTGTATTGGCTTTACCTGAATGAGGATATGACAGTGCCAATGAAGAGAGCGCCGAGGAGGGACTCTGATCTGCCTGGATAATCCGGCCATGGGTTATACAGAGTTGAACATCTGGACACAAAGACAGCAGAGATAGAGTTACTCATCCCTGACAGCAAGAGAGACAGACAGATGAGTAGGCGAGACAGACAAGATTTTTTTTTTTGCAAATTTTTCATGTGTTAAAAAGGATGTTAGTCTAAGTATCGTCTGTCCAACTGAAAGTCAAGATTAGAACATCTTGCAAGACAAAAAGCCATGTTTATCTGAAAAACTGTTCAGCACTAAAATGTCATTAATTCATGATAGCTGGTGAGAAAGAGGAATTCATAATTCATGTTCATGCAGCTCTAGCAGTGTCTGCTGAATGTGCAGCTAGGCACCTAATGAGCTCAAGTGTCAACTGGAACTTTGACTTACAAAATTTATGAATGCAGCTTTACTGCAATGTTTATTTCAATGCAAGATGTGCATTGAAATAAACATTTAATTCAGTTCAGCCACCTCTAATATCAACTGCAACCCTGCTTCGATCATTTGTAACATTGGTGGGATTCTAGATTTTGAATAACTATAATGGGCATCGCTTACTGTATGATGCACCTAAACAGAGTGCAAATCTTTGTTTTCAGATTGCCAATTAGATTTTCACATACAAGGAATTAGTCTTGGTGTTTTTGGTGCATGACAAAAATTAAATAAAAATATGCAGATGATTAAAAAGCATGTAAGCAGTAAAATAAGAAATATATAAATAGATGTACAGCCGCATGTATTTGCCAGGTAATATGCTAAAGTTCACAGTATGCAGAATATTTTAAATGTGCAGGATATTTAACAAAACAATGTAGACCAAAAGATGTAAAATTAAAGATGTGTGTTAATGCAACATTTCTGGATCAAAGGTTAACACTGCCAACAGCTGACATAATAAATGACCCAATATACTGGCAATAAAAACGCACAATAGCAGTCTATTTTTTGTGATATACTGCATAGCATATATGGTATGCTGTTGTAATTCCTGTCACCGTTCATGACAAATCCATCTATGGCCAAAAGAATGACAGGCAGCAGGAGAGTGAAAACGGAACCGAAAACAAAAGGACAGCAAGCACGACATTGTAAAAACAAAAGTGTGTCTCCGTCCCGTCCTCCCAGCCCCTTGCTGCCCTCTGCTCCTGACCTCAAGGCCTTGGGGTGAGTTTGTAAACTGTTTCTCAGTGACCTCAACATCTGACCACCCTGTCCTTTACCTGCAATAAAACACAGACTGAGGCACTGTGACACAAGCCAGCTACTTTAGGAAAGACCAACAAGCAGGCCACACAGCGTCCGCTTCAGCGGAGAGAGAAACTGTTTCCAAAACACGAGAGTGTGTTATCACGCTGTTCGTTTGTCTGCCTCAGTTTGCACTTCCTCATTTTTATGTCGAATTTATGCTGTGTGCATGTAGGTGCACACAGTCAAGTCCACGCTCCATTTATCAGCCACATATTTACTTATGTACTTTTGTGGGAGTGCACATGACACGGTTCATTTTTCTCCCTCTGCCAGTCTCCCTCCCCACATTTTGTTTTTACATGACATGCTGGGATTTGTTGTTGTGTTTGGTTTGCAACTCCTCAGCCACAGCCTTCATTAGATAATGGAGGCAAAGAGTATTTGTGGTGGGAAGGTCACAACTGTGTTTGGAATAAACACACATGACTAGTCAGTCAGCCGTGTTGAGCTGTGCAGACTCATGAGTCAGCAAAAACAACTGCAGCATGTTTTCAGGATGAGAAGCTATCCAGATGTCAGTTTCTGTTGTTTATTGTGATGTTATTTGTTAGATTTAATTTGAGTTCTAGCGAGAAGTCTAAATTGTTTTGCAAGGGAACGTCTGACATTTCAGCAAAATAAAGTGATTCAATGTCTTGTGTGAACACAGAGGAACACATTACAGGATTACATAATAAATCAAGGACTGGTAGCTAACCGACTGCAGAGCACACATTTTGACATATAGCAGGAAACTCACAGGTCTATTAATGATTTCTGCTATTGTGCATGTTGGTCCACTGTCACACTTAAGGAACGGAGCCATCATTATTTTTTATTAAGAACACCTGCTGGGAAATCAGTACATTGCAGTTAATTAGACGCCCTTCATCCTGGTGCAGAAGTGAGGGATAAAAGTAATTTATTTTGAAATAAAGTTAAGTAAAATAGTTATGAGACACTAACACTTAAAGATATAAATTATGGACAATCGTCTATATACTAAAAAAAAATCCCAAATTCAAATTATTTGCCAAGAATTGTGCAGAAGGTTTGAGTCGCTATATATATATATATATATATATATATATATATATATATATATATATATATATATATATATATCACGAAAATGAACGTCAAATTTAACTTTAACTCGAACTATTTAGGCTCTTTGCGTCATGCATGCACTGGTACTAATTAAAATATTGTGTGTTAATGTGGTGTAATAATTTAGGGTTTTAATAATTATAATTATTTTTAAAAATTTTCAATCAATGACATTGTAGAACATAAAACTAATAATTATTGTTTTTTAAATATTTTTTTTTAATAATTATAATTGATTGATACTGGAATGAATAAGTAAACAGAGTGAATGGGGAAACTCATTGGTCATCTTCAGTTGTCAGTCAGTGACAGCGGTTGTGACAGATAGGCACCGATGGAAAGAGCCCGTTAGTGTATAAAGGACCGACAGTAACAACATGCCATAACGCTAACACGCACTTTTATCCACCTACTCAGTTACGTAGACCAAACGCTTGAGCTATTGCGTGTGTCCGACTTACTTTAACTGCGCAGTTGTTAGCCGCTAAATTAGCGGGAGTAACCATGCTAACCGCATAGCAACAGGCTGCTAAGCAACGGCTAGCAGTGGTTTGTAGAAGCTAGCTTGCGTGGGTCGGAGAGTGTTATCGTGGACCCGAGCTGGCTGGATTCATGTTCAGACAGACCCCACGGTGACCGGGAAAGCTGCGCGGGCCTTCTGATGGAGATGTCAGACTGTTGGGATGTTAACTGACAAGTTCAGACAGCGCCATTGTTGACCGGAAAAGGCCTTTGAAGCCACCGATGAAGCTGTCCGCCTCTACTGCTAGCTGCTAAACTCATCTTTCCAGGACTGAAACTGTGAGTTCAGCATTTTATTCTCCGAGTTAAGATAATTATACTATCAAACCACAGGTGTCCTTGCAACTGTTTTTATTTCAAGTGGGCCCACTTGCATAAAAATGGTACAGTTTGTGTAGCTATAGCTTTAAAAAACTAGTAAGGACTGATAACTGTTTCATAATTGGTTAAATTTATTGGTAGATTTATTTATTCTTGTATATTTTAAAGGTATCTATTTTGTGTTAAACAGGTTGGTGCTAATTCAGTTTATACGTTTAAGCACACCACCATCATCTTTTGCCAACATAATTATTTTTTTTGATACATTCAATTAATGTATTTGGTTATATTCAACTTGTCAAAATGGTACATGAGCTCTCTGCCTGTTACCTGCTGGTCATGGGTCCAAACAAGAACAGAGAGCATCTAAAGGTCTTTAAAGTAGAACAGTCCAGACTGTACCATGTTGAGAGGACAGAGGGGTGTTTTCATTATTTCTTGTCTTTTTATAAGGTTATAAGTGCAACCTTTATTGTTATCTCCCCCATACAATTAGTATAATGATTTGAAATTGTTGTTGTTTTTATGTAGACCTGTTATTTTGTCTTAATAAGTTATGAACTAATAGTGATTTGATGGCAGGAGAAGCTTTCTGTTTTCTAATAGCAACAGTATAGACAATAGCATACACTTGCTTGAATCCCCTCTCACCATGCCCTTGAACCTTCCTAATGTCGAACCCATCCTTCTTTCAGTAGAGTCTATTATGTGATTGTCTGTGTGAGAATGAGAAAATGTAACAAAGCCAATTCCTCCTTTTCACAATAGAAGCTAAATGAGGAAAGTGAAAAGTGCACCTTGTTCAGCTGTGGTATCGCATCAAACCATACTCTTCTCAAAATGGGTTCGTTTTGTTTTGTTAGCTTTTACCACATGCCAACACCCCAGTAGCTCCAGCAGCTTTTCAGTTTTTTTATGGTGCCATCATCCTCAACGCTCCCATGTCACAAAAAACATTAAAGGGATAGTTTGGGTATTTTCAAGTCGTGTTTTATGAGGTGCTTACATGGGGTCAGCAGAAAAAATGTGTTTTAGCCACACAAAAAAGGCCCACTGGCTCTTCTAGACTTTCTTAATGTTATAGCATGAATGGATCAAATTGAGATGGCGAAACAAGTCATTTTGCAGGGATTGTGACACTAAAGTGTATCCACAGTTTTACCGCTTATTTCACAATGTAAGCATTTCTGGGACGCTCTGCATCACGTGATGTTGCATGGTTTAGCCACTATGTCAAATTGGCTTCAAAGCCTGGCAGTGTTCCTGGGGGTTTGGGTTTAACTGGCTCATGTTGTGCCCCCACACACTGTGCACTCTGGCCTACGAGCTACAGCCGGACCCTTTTCGATATAGAAAGGGAGCTCAGGGGAGAATTTAGACAATTCAGCCCAGTAGAAGATGGTAGTTGAAGTTGAAGGAGGAGTTCTTCAAGTCAGTCCATTGTTGGTTCAGTTGAGGTGGAGAACCTGCTGGAAGAGCTTGTAGCTAGACTAGATATTTTTCTTGTTTTTTCTCACCAAAACCAGTCTGAGCTGCTTGTTGGTGTGATGATTAAGGGATTAAATCAAAGTAATTTTTGTATATTGGCACTAAAGCAGACAGTGACAGTTCAGCTGAAAAACACTGGTGGATTCAGTGATAGCCAATATATTCATCCAATCAGCTTTTCCAATAAACAGTGTGCACGCCTGCACATGGTGTACATGGTTGGATGGGAACACACCATGTCTATCTATGAGCTGCAGTGACGATGAATGTATGTTAGTACGTGTGTAGGGGTGGCATCAGTAGCATCATGCAGAAACATATCATATATCACAGACACACACACACACACACACACACACACACACACACACACAGTGTGATGCCTTTTGTTGGACTCTTCCAGTCCAACCAGCCACCCCTGCTGTTTGTTTAGTGTTTGTCAAGTTTATGATTGCCTTGTCTAACGCTCTGTCAAAACATGTGTGTTTCACATTAGAAAAAGGCAGATAGAGGAGTATGTAATGAGAAATGGACACGGAGAGAGAAAGAAGGGAAGATATAATGAGAGAGGAAAAGAGGCTTTTCCAAAGCTTTGCTGAGCCCAGGTCTTGTAGTGGAGTGACAGATGAGACAAGGGAGGGAAAACAGAGCAAGAAGCGGCGTGGAAATGAAACGGGGAAATGACTATGAAAGAAGAGCAAAGAGGTGGAAACAGGAGGATGAGTTGGTGGGAAAGAGCAAGAGGGCATGTGGAGGCCACGCGAACCACAAAAAATTGATTGAAATGAAAAATTTGATGTAGCCCAGCTGGCTAACGGGGGCGAGTGGAAGAAATGGGTGGAGATGGGGCTTTAGCGGGGCTATCGGGAGCAGCACATCTGCAAAAGCCATTAAGGAATGTGTATGTATGCGGCGTGACGCTGTGTTTTCTCTGCCAGGCCTGGCTTGGGCCTGCGCGGCAAAACTGGGATCGGGTTTCGTCAGCGTGCAGTGGGGGGCCGTCTCCAGTTGACGCGTGATGATTTAGTCAGGTGTGAGCGTGCACTTTCCAATTTGGAGGGAAATAAATTAGAAGTGATTTTTTATGAGGCCTCTGTCCCAGGCTGTCTTAAGGCTCTCTCTCCCTCCTGCTGTGCACTGTCAGCCCAACTGATGTGTTTATAAAGAGTCCTGCGCTGGGAGCTACCTCCACATAAACACACACACACACTTGCACAGTAGATAGGACATACAAAAGCACACGTGTGTACGTCTAGACATTAGTAATGCAAACAATCGCACTCAAGGAAAACATATTTATGACCAAGCATGAGAGACACACAGTTTTGGGTGTCTTTGCGCAGGAATACCAGTTTGCAAGCAGCACACAATATCACATTTTACATGCTTATTATGAACTTATTATATTTACTTATGTGAAGCTGGCAGTGGTGGAGAGAGTGAGAAATGTAACTACTATTTCATTCTTGTGAACTCTACCCTGTAACATAATCACCAAACAGGGAAAACAAAGCGGAATAACCCGAGCCACAGTCCTTATTCTCATCTTTCCATCTCGCGTTCAGTAGCAGCATTTAGGCAGTTTTATTAAAAAAAAAAAAAAAAAAAACACAGCAAAATTCCTCCAGGTGCAGTTGCAGCCCTGGATAATATTTAAATAAAAACAGAGAAACGCAGGTGTGTTAGTAGTAGAGGATGCAGAGCAGAACAGATCCAGGCAGAGATGATGATTTTCTGAGGCGAGGGAGACATGTTTGAGCTCCACTGGGGCCTGGAAGCCGGAAACCCAGATCCCACCTGACCTCTGACCTCTGTTTGGTTCCCCTGCTACTGCTCCCACACATGGCTCTGGCTGCCTTTGCTAAATGACTGCCTTGACTTGTCTTGTCTGGCTGACTCTCTTCATGCATGTTTTTTTTTTGTTTATCCCTGTCTTACTGACTGAATGACTGCCTGACCTGTCTGTCTGTTGGCCTGCCTGCCCAACCCACACATTAATGGATCATTTGAATTACAGGATACAGGTGATAGATGGATATAAATGATTTTTTAAATAGTTCTAAGCATATTAGTTCTGAACAAATAACTCCAGAAAATAACAAATCTTACATAATGTTGCTTTATTGGTGACAAATCTCGGCCTGCTGATAATAAAAGCAGTTATTTTCAGCGTACTGAATCACCGGACTCGTTCATCGAAAATATGTGTTCAGAAGATTTGTTCACCGAATCGCTCAGCGCTTCACTGGAGCGCAGACCATATATTCCCACTCACTGAACTAAAACACAGCTGAATGTTATGTTCAGCTCATTGATTAGCGAGTGAACTGAAATCTTTTGTTCACGAAGGAAAAAGCCAGCGAGTTCATCCTATTATCTGCAGTACATATATTTTCATGACCCGTAATTGAGCGAGAGAGAAAGGGAGAAAGGCAGGCACCATCCCTCGCAGTAGAAAGGATCTGAGGCTGAGAAAAATAAAGCACTTTGTACCGCTTTCGTCTTTGAGACTTCAAGACACAAGAGAGAGAGAGAGAGAGAGGGACGGGCTTTAGCGACTCAGCGACCATGCATGCACCGCTCCCGAGCAGTGAAAAGATCTGAGTGAGGCAGGGAGTTAGTGTATCCCTGCACGTTCACTCGCTGAGAGCTCAAGTGAACCGACTGAGAACAAAATTACTCCGGGAAGTGATTTAGTACAGTTTGTTAACGCAGAACCTTTATTTTTTTAAACAAAAATAACACTACCTCACTCGAAATGAATCGGGATATGACACAAAATAAACATCATGAATGTGTAGCATGCATATCCACACGGATGTTAAATAATAAATAATACATTTATTCCATACAGAGAAGAAGCTGATCGCTCACTTTTTTTTTACACAGATAAAACACAGTCTGTCTAAATTGCACTGATGCAAATGTTCATTATAAACCAGTGTGTTACTGCTGTGGTGGATGAACACATTTGGTCTGTGTTTTGAACTCATCCTTTTTCTTTTTGGAAACTGATCTGTAGTTTATTTATCATTCATGAACTGTGTCGCTATTTACTCTGATGTATCATCAGAGTAAAATGTCTCGGTACCATTTTCTAATAAACAATAAATATAGCAGCTTTATACATTTTTTTTCATATCCTCTTTCCTTTTGTTTGTTTATATTATTTTTCCTTTCTTTTATCTTTTCTTAATTTCATTCTTTCCTTTTTTCCTGACTTATTTTTCCTCCATGTGTCCCTTTCCTTCTTTATTTTCTGCCTTTCTTGTTTCCTCTGTGTTTCTCTTCTTCCTTCTCCTTGTTTTCTTTCTTTGATCTTGGTTTGTTTTTTTCTTTCTCTCCTTCATATTTTCCATTATGATACAATACTACTACTACTAATAATGATAATAATATTGTCTCTTTGATGCAGTATTTGCCAGTATCACAAAGACTGCCACAGTACAGTTTTGATTGGGGGTTCAACGTGTATGTGTTGTATCTATGTTCAGCGATATCATGAGCCAGTTTAACACTGTCAGTTACATGACGACCGGGATTGATGTGGAGTGTAGCAGCTGTCACAACAGTCACAAATATGAGCAGTCAGTAACAGGTTTGAATTGGCATAGGAGAGGACGGAGGAGTCCAAAATTGGTCAGTTCCCAGCAGTCCCACCGAGCCGTCTAAGTGAAACACAAAATCATTCCTCATTTTCTCGCTGTTGGGTTGTTTACCGTCTACCTTCACGCAAGGCAAACAATAAAGTTATTCTACATTATTTTGCTGTGAGATTTTGACATGTGTTTTGTTGTTTCTAAATACAGCAGAATTCAATACTGTAGATAGGCAAATGTAACCCTTGTCATATTCTGCTTCAAATATAATGGCTTGCTGTTTTCCCTTGCATTGATCGCATTGTTGGTTGATGTGTATGCAACCAACAGTTTAGCCAACATAATTTCAGAATAAACAGTGGCATAATGTGTACAGAAAACTTTCTGGGACAGTATATTGTTCAACAAAAGTAGTAGTCAGTCCGGCTCAGTGTCTGACTGATGAGGATTTTGCCCTCCTACTCTCCAGCCCTCTTCTTTCCCAAAGGGGAAAATTTTGATGCAAGGATGTGGCTGAAGTTGGATATGCTTGGATGTGATCTTCTCTCTTCATGTGCAGCTCATTTCCCCAGCCCTATGCTTTAGAGCCGGTGGGCACTTTGGCTTTTACCTCAATTGAAAAACATCCCGTTCGAATATCCAAGAAGTGGTGGTGACTTAAGAGTAAGTGTACCTCAATAGACAATATAGTGCAGTATCCAGGTTGTATGTCGCATTAAAATTTGAATCATCACCCCGATTATTAATTAATTTATTTTATTTATAATACATTTGGGATAGTAACAATACCAGTTTGGGAAAATCTGAAAGCCTGATGTGCTTTGCTGGAATATTATGCATGTCAGAATTATAATACAGTTTTATGGCAGGTTTTCTTTGCTTCAAAAGGAAGGCATTTAAATGAAGTCCTAAGCCTTTGCAGAAGGTTATAATACAACTCAGCAGTTTATTTTTCTAAATCCATTTTAAGCAGCTGGACATTTACAATGGAACTTTGAACGGGAAGTCAGTACACAGCCAGTCATCTCCAGGAGAGGAGGTCTGAATTAGCCGAACCATCGTACACGGAGCAGATGAACGAAAGAGATTGGGAACTTTTTACTGAGGGGGTCAAAGTCTCCTTCCTTTACGAGTTGTTACAACATGAATGGGAGCACTGAGAGAGGGAGGGAGGTAGGAACTAGGTAGGGAGGGAGGAAAAGCGGAGGAGGAGGGGATGGAGGGAAGGAAGTGAATGGTGTAGTTTTTCTCAGCTATAGCGCCCCTGAGCGAGGTGAGAGGTGGGGGCCAGGGGGCACTGGCTGGGTGGTCAGCACGATCAGCGACCTGTGTGTGTGTTTATGTGTGTGTTAATGACTGTGTGTGCGTGTAAGAAAGTCAGAAAGAGAAAGGAGTTCGGTACGCTAAGTATCTAACCATGAGAATAATCACAAGCATCCCATATTTTACTCAAGGCAGTTTGATCCTTCTTCTCTCTTCTTGTTTTTGATCAGTTTTCTTTTCCCCGGACTACTACTTCTATTCTTGTGTCATTGTTATTCCACGCCGAGCTTGCATATGCACATTCTCTGAGGTTTGCTCTTTATGGGCTGCAGAATGAGGTGTAGACCAAAATGACTACTCTAATCGAGTAGCCGTACGGGTCCTAAAACAACAGACTGCATTTAGCCAATGTAATTCATTCCTCTTGACCATAAAATATCCAGGCTTAATAAAAGAGGCAAGTCTTTAAAGTTCAAGTGTTTCATTTCATACAGACTGTTGCCGAGAAAAACACAGCAAGCTGAGAGTTTTATTCTGTTATTATTTTGGGATGTAGGATGACGTAATTAAAGGAATGGTTTGACATTTTGGGACTGTTCTACTCTCTCATCTGTATGATTAGCATGACGCCGGGAGAAGAGCAGAAGAGGGTCGGCTTAGCAAAAGGAAACACAAGGATCCAATAGCATGGCTCTGTCCAAAAGTGCTTACCAGGACCTCTAAAGTGCACTAATTGACTGTGTCTATCAGTGCGTTACTAATTACATAATCAAAGTAACTTTACCTCCAGTGCTCAGGACAGCCCTGCTGAAGGTTCCTTTAAATAACCCTAAAGCCTCCACACCCGCATGTTGTGTATCCTCTGTGTAATGTGTACACAGTTAACTGTTGTTTTGGGGTGTTTTACTGATTAGCAAAAGCTAGCTTTACAGAGAACGTGTACATTTGATAACTTTGAAGTCACCCAGAGTATTTCTCCTCATTTGGTTGAGACTAAGTAACAGAGCTTTGCTGGGATAAGCAAGTGCTAATCAACTGATTCTATCTTGTTTGTTTAATCTGTACAAAAGCAGGAGTATAAAAGTGACACATGGACATCCAGTATTTATGCTAAGCTTAAATAAACTGCTGCAGCCTTATCGTTTCACTTCTAGAAAGAAAGAAATGAAAGCATATTTCCTAAGATGTCAAACCGTTTCAGATTTGTTCAGTGTTTTTCGCACATTCAAAGCTGATAGACTTAATGACACCCTAACTCACTGTATTTACTCATCAATGCCTTTACCCAGTCACAGTCATCATCCATCCATCCAGTCAGTTGTCAGTCATGCTGTAGCATACAGCGTTCTTGAAGTCTTTGGAGTCTTTGGTAATTCATATTCAGGCTGTAGCAGCAGTGTGGGCAGCTCGTAGCCACATTCAAGAACAGCTAGCTGTCATCAGACACTGCTAAACCTAAACACTAGCAGCCACAGACCCTATTCCCTCTCACCCTGTTACTACACTCCTATCGGCTTCCCACACCAACATTAAACAAGCGCACATGTTCTCGCTCCTTCGATATTACTCTCAGAAATATTTTTTCATATCTTCCCACCCAGCTCTTTCTCTTATGCCGTCCACACCCAGCATCTTTGATCTTCTGAATCTCTACTCCTCGTGCTGCCTCCCAACCGGATAGCTCTGTCAAATGCACACATGGTAAATAGGCCTACATAAGTCAAACACAGTCAAAAGTGAAGCATTGTAAATTTATTAGGCTTTGATCCAGTGGGTTCATGTGTGACAAAATGTGTTTGTTAGAGGGGGGAAATCCAAACCTGGCAGGAGTAAGGGGATGGATCAGCAAGATCAAGCGATGTGGGGCGAGAACATTCATTTCAGATGGCCCGGGCCGTGACAGAATTGTTCCTGCATGCTGTTTTCCACCGAGCGTCGGTGTCATGTTCGCAGGTTCCATGTGTTGTAAAGTCAGAGTGGTTTTGGCATGGGGGGCGACGCCAGCTCCTGTTCTGAGGGTGAACCCCATCCTGCCCAATGCGTGGTGGGCTGCAGAGCGACGTAAAGCCAGGCGAAAGGAGCGAAAGTGTTGACAACGCTGAAGCTGGAAACCAAAGCCAAACCTGACACTGAATACTCAGTCTGCCACTTCATGTTCCCCTTCACAAACATCAGCTCCCTTCATAGCTGTCTGTCTTCTCCTCACGCTCTCTTTTTGTCTCTTTTTGTCTTGCAAGCTATTCATTCTCATTTGCCGCTGCCTCTTGGATCAAGTTTCATGTGTTTATAGACAGTGTGCTCAGTTAGAGAAAAAGCCAAAATTATGTCAGAATGCCCCAAAATGTCAAAAGTCTTTAAGTGCATGAAGCAGATTTTTTCCTCTGTATCATTTTCTTTTTTTTCTGACCTCTCTTTGTATCCTTGCTTCTCTTGTCATGGTGTCTCTCTGTCTGTCAGCGCGCTTCACTCAGCAGTTTGCGCCTCATGTGCATCATAAAACTGGACAAATGTTGTATAACCTCGAAACACTGAATCATAAAAAGTCATAGCATAATATTTGCACTTGGCAGAGAAGTGCTGCTGGTGTTGGACCAATCTCTGTGGATCCCTTCGGTTGGTTGGTTGGTTGGGTTTGGTGATTATATTATATAAGCTAAGTGGATAAATGGAGAGACAAACAGACGGACTGACGGACGGATGTGACATTCCAGTGGGAATGAAAAGGGAAAGATGACGCCACAGCCGTCACTCGACATGCTCCTCATTCCGGTCCACACAGAATTATTGTCCCGCAGAGAGAAAGGAGACAGGTGGTCACATTGATATGACACCCACCCAGATTCATGTAGCGAACATACCATCAGACACCCTCGGAGTGTAGTTTAAAGGCAGCTGGATGGATTAGAGAGCCAAAGGATGACCCCTCAAATGGAAGCCAGCGCATCCTAACCAGCTGCAGTGGGCGCTGTTCTGTCGCCAGCTCGTACCTCCCTTATTTGACACCTTCACACAGCGATGGCTGCCGATGACTGAAGGCGATGATGATGATGGTTGTGGAGGTGGAAATGGTTGCAGGGATTTATGTTTACTGGCATTGTAAACAGCTGATAAGGGGCAGCCGGACTTGGCATCTTATTCCGCAGTAGCTGCAGATTACTGTTCACAGTATCAAAATCTGATAAGGTTTAAAACGCAACACCTCATCCATATCATGGTTAGATGAGGAGGAGAGTAATGGGGATGGAGTAAAAAGGGAGAACTAAATGAGGAGTTGTGGGAGAGGCAATGAGAGTAGGCTCGCAAGAAGAGGTCTTAAAAGTTAACGTTTAATTTAAAACAGCAATCGACTTGTTTCTTAAAGATTTCCTCATCACTATATAGCTCCCCGAGACACTGAAACTACCACACGCAGTACAAACATCCTGCATAACATTTACTTTTCCCACCACAAACTACTCTCCTGGTCTAAGTGATCATATAATCACTGTTTGCTGCTCCCCAAAAATAACCCCATTCTCTAAGGGTACAGCTCAGAACTGTTATGGCTCACGTTATATCTAAAAACTATGATACAAACACTTGAACGGCTCCATTATGTGACTGTACTTTCATGCTTTGGATGAAGTGGATGAAACGCCAGTCATTAATGTGCACCAGCCCTCTCAAATCCATACCAGACACAAAGCCGACCTCTGACATTTTCCATCGACCTGTCCCCGCTTTTCCATTCCATAAATATACAGCAGTAAGCTGTTTTCCTATATTCTTCAGTGTTATTCAAAATTGTTAACATAATTTAAAGTGCACAAAAACCATGGAGCGTTGCTGCGATTATCAGTGATTTTGAGCCGGTTTCCCATATGGCAAATCAACTTCAAACAACAAGGTCAACAGCTTTCTGTGAATGTGGGGGGGTGAATGCAAACTACTGATTTAGACATTAGCGCATCTGTAAATCACTTCGAAATCAGAACTTTGACCTTGAGCAAATTTGCGCACGAGAGACGTTTATAAATGAGGATCCCGATCACTCATTGAGCTCCAGTTTGCGTTTGGGCGCGGCGAGAACGGCATAACTGCACAACAGCTTAAGATAATCCCCAAGATGACTCTTCCCTCATCTTAGCGTCTCCTCTCCCGCTTAATGAGACGTCTCTCCACGTACGCCTGAGACTCTGGTTTGATTAGCTAATGAGGCAGCGTTACATGTGCACTTGTGGCTAATGATTTGGACTCATGCATAAACACTCAGAGGCAGCTGAGGGAAAGCTAGTTAGCTCTTTTGTTTTTTGTTTTTTTGGATCTTCAGTTTATTTAGTGATTATGTTATGTACGTTAAGGAAACAAGACGGAGATTTCAAATAAAACGATTCAGGATTTGACATTAAACAGTAGGCTAAAAAACATAAAACTAAAAACATTTAGCTTTATATATCAGAGTGACAGTAGTGAGTAACAATTATTATAGCGCTTGTAACCAGTTTGTCATATTAAGCTGCACTCTAACAAAAGGAATGCGCTGTATTTATACAGTCGGGTGTGAGTGACAAAGAAATGACTAGGTTTTAACAGCGGGGTCATTCAACTCAGCAGTGTCTTGCTCAAAGCACTGATTATCTGTGATAGGAGGCCCCTTTCTCTCTATCGCGGTGCTAATCTCAGCTATGTGTTCAGCTGAGAGCAGGTCGAGCTCTCTGTGCTCCGGTCTCCAGTCACTGCTGGTTCAATGACTCTTTCCCCGCAGCCTCCAGACATGCTGTCCATTACACAAACACATACAGTATAATATAATATATCACACATAACCATCGCTTCAAAAACTTCAATGTAGCTTCTATAAAATGTGTTTTCTTACCTCAGTGTAAACTAGGCTCTTACTGGCTGTTGACATCTTTGCCTTTGTGCTCAGTCTGTTATTCCATACTTAAGATGCAGGTTATACATGTCAGTCATATTTTAGATGACCCAAGCACCTTTTTGCTGCCTTCAAATGGATCTCATGAGTCTGTGACGTGTGAAGTGTAAGAAAAGAGTGCCTCTGTGGTTAACTTTTGAGAGCACTGTTGCAAGGCAACTGACCAACATAAAAGGAAACCCAAACAACTCTCCCGGCTCTCTTTTGAAAGTCTTTGTAAAGAGGACGGGACCAGTTTCTCTGCCCTTTGATCAGCAGCGAAAAAACTGTAAATGAAGAAGTAGAAAGGAGTACGCTGACAGCAGACAGCACACATGTGCCGACAGAAGAAGTGGAAAGGAAAAGAAAGAAAAGAACAGAGGGAGTTTTTCAGGAGTATTCTGGATATATTGTTTACAGATTTAGTAAATGTGACGTTGTGCTAACAGTACAGGATGACTAATCAGGCCACGGCTCAAGTTTTCCATCCAGATTATTGAAATATCTGAATAGCGTGTTAATAATATACAAAATGTGTAATGTTAATTGCTCTATCAAGTAAAAAACACAATAGAAACACATAAATAAATGAATAAATATTCTTTTTTGTTTCCAAATGACAACAATATGTCTTTCTTGTTCAAAGTAAGATTTCCGCCTCCTCTCTTTCCTCTCAGATCGAAAATAAAAGGAAATAAAGAACTTAAAAAACCCACTCTCAAAATCTCAAGCAGCCTTGACCTCCACCTTAGATTTCTGTGCTTCCCCTTGTGGCTCCACACACACACACACACCCACGAACACACACACGCACACACACCCTCATACAGTTACAGAACAAGAACAACAGCTTATGGTGGAAGTAGGTTGGCGGGGGGAAGAACAGGGTTTTACTGCTCTGACTAAAATAAAACATGAGGACTTTGTGGTCCACAGTGCAGTTGGAAAGACAAATATTATTTTTTTTACGAGCGAGAGAAGTCCGGGGACAGGCTGTATAAAACGCCTTAATGATTGAATGGCTGAAGTATTAAACCTTGTAACGTTGGCTGCCGGGTTCTGACCTGGATGAGGGGGGGGGCGAGAGAAGAGAGACGAGTCCTGTCAGAGCAGTTTGATAGAGAGAGAGAAAAAAAAAAAAAACCTATTTAGACGCGCGCGCACACACACACATATCAACAAGCAAATATAGTGACACACGCCCCCTTACACTTATCTTGGCACAGGAGTTGCTCAGTAAATCTTTATGTTGGAGAGATATTGCAGTTTAATAATCAGTTCTGAATGAAGACTCTTGAATCCCTTAAAACACAACAAACTATGCTCAGATATTAATTTCCATTTTGACCTTCCTACCCTTTTTATTTAGATTTTTATGCAGCCCAATATAACATTTCAACACGTTTAATACCTTACCAGTGTTGCATTTCCAGACGGCCTGCCTTTTCCAGATGTTAAAAAGGAATATTTACCACACAGATGAAGCTTTTCAGGATTTTAAGACATTTTTGTCAGCATTGCAGCAATTATAAGTCCATAATCGTTTCATAAAAGCATATTATCTTTCTAACGGAGCTATGAAGCACAGCCACTATGGGGCACCACCAGGTTCTTTGATCCCATTACAGTCAAATCTGAGATTTCCTCCAGCACTCAGGCACTTTGAACCCAGTATGCTAATGTTGACATACCAGACCGACAGCTCTCCGTCATGCGGCTCATTATCCGTCTGCTGCCCTGTAGGATGATCACCGTTATTACTTCGACGGGGCCGACGCATGCATTCACGGCGCTGGTCAGCATTTCAGGAAGGGCTCAGATTCCAAGCGGGCTTTTCTCACGCGTCCCCCGGGGGGCGACGGAGGGATGGATAGGTGGATGGAGGGATGGGTGGTAGGAAGACAGGGAGGCAGATGAGCCTGCAGGCATGTCAGACACGCCAGGACTGTGAAATGTAAGCACATACACAAATAAAGGCATGCATAGGGTATGCATGAAAACAATCTCTAACTGTCTCAGGCTTGCTTTCTCTCTCTTTCACACACACACACACACGGACACACACACACAGATACATGCAGCCTCAACCACAAGAGGAAAAGAGCCACAGGTGGTCATGGCAGACACATATTTATACAATATTACAGATGCAAATGTCACATTTTTGTTATTCCAAACTGTCTTCATAAAACAGATAAAACTAAAGACATTTTCTCCCGCATGTGTATCTGACATTTGAATGAAAGGCCGAATGTTCTCCGTTGCACATGCGCTCCCCTTCAGTGTGTGTGTAGTTTGTGTCACTCTGTTTGTGTGCACTTATGCGTATGTCTGCGTCCCGCTCTCTTTCCAGCTGCAGCTCTCATGCTGGGGCCTCCTCCTGGTAGCCATTATGGGTGTGTTTGTGTGTGTGTCTGTATGTGTGTCTGGGTGGTCTAGTCCCGTCTCCCTCCTTCTAATAGTTTTATACTGTTCTGCCCTGGCGGTGCCCGAGGGCAGGGGAGGGTTGGGAGGGGGATAAGGTAGGGTGGTGGGTGTTGCAGGGGGGTGTGAGCGGCCCAGTTGAGAAGAGCAGACGACAGGCCTAATAAAGCTTCACAGGGTCTAGGCCCATCGCTCTCAGCACTTCCTCCCCGCTGCCCTCGCTGCTCCCTGCTGCCCCCTCGGTTCGCCACTACCCCCCCTGCAGGCACATGTGGTCCGGCCCTAATGGGACCCAGCTGGACTCCCACCTTCCCTCTCTTACGGACCCCAGCTCCATCTCCCCTCTCTCCCTTTCAACATTCAGCCACAGATGGCACTCCTTCAGGCAGGATATTCAATGCTGGGGGATGTGTTTAGTATCCCTTTCTTTTTGTTTTGCTCTTGCTCGCCTCCCTGTCCTTCTCACTTTGTCTTCTTTTCGTGTCACGGTATATGGTGGCCGTGTGATGTGGCTAAAGTCGCAATTCAGCTTCCCAAGGAGGAGCAGTGAAATTAAACGAGGAGGAAAGAGAGGGCAGATGAAGCTGTCTTGTCGTGCAGTAGACCTTCACTGATGCTTGGGATCCCTAGACTCTCCCCAGTCCCACCACAGCCAGTCGTTCACACGTCAGGCTCCCCATGGCTGCCCTAATCAGTGCCCCTCTGCGGTGAGGTAGCGTGGGGAAACATTTGTTCCCCAGACCTACTCTGCTTCATCTCTCTGGAGTCGCAGCCTCGGCATGTAAACAGGGCGGTGCCAATTGCCCGTCGCTGAGTTTTTATGGTACCAGGGCAGAGCAAACAAACAAACTGGAGAATTTTACGCAACAGCCTGCGAAACATTCTCACAGTGCTACGGGGGACAAGTGTTGCCAAGTCCCCTCAGCTGCAGTTGAAGCACGTTCACATGGAAGCGTGCTGACATGAAAGCAAATGTGCATGAATTTGCACACACACACATACCATAGCCTGTGTTCTTTTCAACACATGTGACAGGACGGCCAGAAGTTAATGATAGAAGTCTCTTGTCATGCAGCACTTAATCACTGTGGTAGTACCAGAGTCATCATGGCAGCCCTTTTTTTGGGTTTATAAAAATTGTTTTTGACAGTAAATATTTAAAACTTCAGAAAGAGCGATGACTGGGTCGTAATAGCTCCGTGGTTGGCAAACAATAAATTTTTAAAACGCTTCCTCTTTGCAGCTGTACGTGCAGAAAGAGAGACTTTTATCGTAATCGCACTGGGGACAGACAGCCCATAGTGCAGAGTTTACCATAACATCTTATCATTCTCAGACCATAACTAGATGTTCACACTGATGAATGGTTGAGCTGCTGCTGTGTGGTCCCCCTCTGGTCCCTTGCAGATGGTGTCATAGCGGTTCCCCTCCATGTTAGAGATGAGAGGGAGTTGGGTGCGGCAACGCTGGTTTGTGCTCTTGAATTCATTATCTCTGACCAAATCCGTGCCTGTGATCAGAGCAGGAGTCAGCATGGTGGCGGAACGGGACAGGGAAGTTGTTCTTCCTGTTCATCTTTGGAAAACTACAATCTGTGGTGCCCTCATGCACGCATGCACACACGCACAGACACTTTTTTTTTTGTGGCATTTGTGTGGCATTTGCACTATTTCCTCTTACTAGCAAAACATATACTTTTATCTTAAGTTGATATCTGAAGACTGACAGGTGAATTGAGATGCAGAAATGTACCATGTCAGTTAGGATATGGTACAACAGCAGTCAGGTGGTAATTTGGCAAGAAATGCAGCAAAGAGAAGACTAGAATGAGTTTGTGCACCTGTCAGTAAGACTTCATGGGCTGTAAGAACTTAAAAACTGTAAATTAAAAAAAAAAAAACAGGACAAAATTCATTCAGCACATAATTTAATGTTATAATAAGTCTGCTGATATTTCTTAATTTTTTTATTGTCATTAAATCCTGTGAAAAGACCAGAACCCACGTAAATCTTTAAAAATAGGTCACAGATATATACTTTATTTCTTATTATTTTTATAAAGGCTGAATCATTTTTTCTGCAACAGCTGGGAACTATAAATTTTAGCAAATCCAAACAGGATTTAGTTAGCTTTGAGTTTTCATGGCAGAAAGACGTTTGGATTTCCCTGAAAAATAAACTACAGTGCCCTTGTTCATCGTAATCACCTATTTCAAAAATTGTGGCTCATTTTTTGGACAACGGTTCAGTTCTGTGATGGATTTGAAACAGACAGCACTTGTTGGTGAGATCGAATCGTTGTTGCTGTTGTTGAACAGCAAGAAAAATACACAATATCAGCAGACCTATCCTGTGTATCTCAGGGTTGCGCACAATGTGTTCGGTGAGAAACACCGCATGTAAACACGCTGTAACTTTGTTTGTTTATAAGGAAGTTCCATACGGTATCTTTAAGCACCGAGGAAAGGCCGAGTTTAGTTTTTGGGGTGAGCTTAGGTTAAGCATCCTCCTTCCACAATGCCCCCTCTAGTCAGTCTGTGTGCTGGCCTTCTCTAAGGTGGCTTTCTGGTGGGATTGAAACCATGACTCGTGCCCCCACCCTCATCTCCATACGTCCACATATCCTGGACCAGAGGAGGCCCCAGAGTGTTTATGTGCGGCAGACGCCCAGGCTAAACAGGAAGGGACAGGAGACCGTCACTGGGGACTCAGAATGCAGACCCACATCAGCAGACCCTCTCAGCGCGGATTAAGTTTGCCATTTCTCCTCTTTAAACGAATATCACAAACATTACCGTAGGCCAAAGCGCCTATAAGTGACCACATACAGACCAGAGCGCTGTGGGTGGCGAACGTGCAAGTCAGCGCGGTGCTGTGAATGAATGTGTCTTCACACCTGCAGTACGCGTACGCTTGAATTTGCGCTTGTGTTCGAGTGTTGATGCGTGCCACGGATCTGCAGTATAGTAACATTCGTGACAACCCAGGCAGGAGGCAGACGCTACACTGTCCATGCAAGGCTTTATGTGAGCTGTGCAGACAGAAAAATAAATACTGCCAGAGGAGGAGAGGAGAGGAAAGTGAGTCTGTTTGAAGTCAGGGAGCTGCGGAGTGGAGCTGAGAGACAGATGAACCATCCTGTTTCAGAAACCTGAACGCACCCTTGTTAAGGACCAGTAATATGTGTTTGTGTGTGGCAGCAATAACACAGTTCCAAGACTTGGCTCTGTGTGTACACATAAGCCCGTGTAACCCTACACACCTCTCTGATGATGTCAGATTAGCATTAAGCGTGAGGTTGGGCCCTGTGTTTATATGCGTGTCTGTGTGTGTGTGTGCGTGCGTGTGTATTCAGTGCGGCGAACAAGATGTCTGGTATTGTTTTTGTGCAGTAAGAGAAATGTAAACAGCGGAAGGTAGTGGCTAAGGGAGAGTGGAAGAGCAGAGGCGTCCCATGCGTGGGTTTGCGTGCATGCGTGTGTGTGTGTGTGTGCGGCAGAGGGAGGATGACATCAGCGGCTGGGCAGGGAGTGGGCGAAGGGGCTCTGGTCAGTGTGAAAGTCAAGTCTGTCACACATACGTCGTCCGACTGCACGCCACGCTCACAACAGAGCACTCAGCCGCTGGCAGAGGCTTGAGGACTGGCCGACGGTGGTCTGCCAAAGCCTGTCAGCTCCGTGGCAGCTTAAATGTTTCAGCGTAGAAGTCTGGAAAGAGAGAAGTAACAGTCGCAGCGAATGTTGGCATTGGATTTCCACATTCAAAGGTTTCCATCCCAGCTTCATGGGCACGCTGAAAGTAAATGGTGTGTACTTTTCTACGGTAAATTGAACATTTTAAGGTCAATTAGAACACAGTTGATTAGAGTTTTCTCTTTTAAGTAGATTTTAAACGAGTTCAATTTAATTTCAAACAGACCCACTCCCTTACAGGAAACCAAAGAAAAACAGAAATACAGTTGAGTGGTAAATCCCTGTAATCTGCAGCGTAGTTCTGCGTCTCGAGCAGCAGTACACACGTGGCTGGGTGCCAGGCTAGTGTGGATGCAGCCAATTCCCGCAGTGAGACATACGGAAATGCCCACCTGTTTCCTTTCCTTCAGTTTTTATTTTCATTAATACCAGACGCTACTGTGATGAGTGCTCATTTTGCACGCGTATCAATTTTGGGGGAATAAAAATTCTCCCTTTTCTGTAACCTGTCATTTAAATCACAGTCCAGACAGTCATCTTTTCTCTTCGCTGCCAAGTTTTTTTTTTCTTTCCTTTCTCCCTACCAGTGCCTCTGCGCAAGCTGTCTGCTTACATAGCGTTTGCGGCATCTGCTGGGTGGCCAAGTAGTTAGAGGTTAACATCAAGGAGGTGTTGCTCTGCAGCTGAACCAGTTCCCTGACCTCCACGGGTGAGGGCAAGTGTAAAGAATATTCCCAACAGGGATCAATGAAGTATCACTTTTACAGTAATGTTTCATTAAGTATTTTGGTAGGGACCACCAGTGAGGGACGGAACCCAACTGCAAACTGAGGAATGATGAAACTTCTCTCCGGCCAAGTTTCATCGGTTCTCTTTCTCCCTCCATCATAGGAGGTGGTCCTTGGTTTTTCTGTAGTCTGTCTTTGATCCCCGTCTCTCTTCTTTTCCTGCGATTCATCCTCCTGGCGCGGACAAAGACTGCCCTCCCAACAAACGCAGCCGCTGCCTTTCAGGGCCAAGCGTCAGGCTGTTGAGGAAAGGAGACAACAAGAGAGGAGCATGGAAGCTGGGAGAGGACAGAGAGGAGAGGTGAGGAGAGGAAAGGAGAGGAGAGGAGAGGAGGGCATGCAGTTTCACCCACCCCGGAGGTCTCTGGCAGCCCCCAGCTCTCAGTCTCTCTACCTCCAGAAGACCTTATTCAGAGACTCACCTAATGAACACTCCTGCCCTCATTCAGCCCCACAATGGAGCCCTCCACTGCCATTGAGCTTGCTCACAATGGAGAACATCGCTCCAATTAAACCCCAGAGACAATGAGCTGGGGTAGGTGAAGGGGTGGAGGTGTGTGTATAATATGTGTGCGTATGAGGGGTCGAGCTGGGGGGTCAGCAGGGTAATGAACAGGCCCAACCTAGCGGATCTCTTCGGAGAGCCACTGAAGTGCCGTTGCCTCTGATGTGCTATTTGGATCAGTAAGAAGCAATTAGGTGCCCATTCCCAGCACATCCCAAACCCTTATCCTCCCCCAGGCACATCTAGTGTGTGTGTGTGTGTGTGTGTGTGTGTGTGTGTGTGTGTTTGAAGGACGAATAGGAAAGAAAAGGGAAAGGCAATGATGAAGTGCAGTCATGAGCTAGGTTTGTCCACCAGAGCAGGCAAGAAATCATGAATAGACAGGTGACTTGACCAGACCCGATAGCTTTAAAACAGAATTATATGTTAAATGAATGTCTCAGTGTCGTGATTTGTCGACTTTTTTTTTGCTTACAGCGTAAGCAAAAATGCAAGAGAGGAGGAATATGATGAGAAGGAACTGGCCAACAGAGAAAGAGGAAGAGGAAGAAAATAAAATAGCAATTTATTTTTTAAACAACAAATATGACCCAATGAAAAGCTAACAGCCCAACACACATTTGCACAGATACACACACACAATGATTTAGATGTGAGGTTGTTTGGGGATATGTGGAGAAAAAGGTAGAAACAAAGCACTAAACCACACACATAAAACATTTATCAGTGTGTCTGTGAGCAAAGGGTCCACAGGCTTCCATAATGTTGTATGTCTAATTATTGACATTGACGCTCAAAATACAGAGTCTGCAGAGACGTGACATTTGACGGAGGCAGAGGCAGGCAGGAAAGCCAACAAAGGCCAGAACAAAGGCAGGATCTGGGCCATGATAATGCAGCTCAGTGCAGATCCCACTCATGAATATGGCAGCTGTGGTGGTGACAGTGGTGACGGTGTGAGCGGGTGTGTGTGATGCATGCATACAGTGTATCTTGTTGCATGTGTTTGCTTGTGTGGCCATATAATTTGACCCAGAAATTATGCATGTCCTCACACGTCTGCTTTCTCACTGACATGTGCATGTATTAGTAGATCAGGCCCGCTGGTGTTAAGGCATCTACGTGCGTCTATCTGCCTGTGGCTGGCTCCCACTGGGGTTTAAAAGTCAATCAACTAGTCTGTCAGGGGAGCAGGACACACACTCTGCCCAGGGATCAATGCCCTTCACCCCTGGGACTCTTGCTCAGTCAGTGGGGGCATCCAGAGCCTTGCAAAGCTCCTTAAATCCCTCGTATTGCTCTGACAGCTGACTGCAGGACACCTCTTTGTGTGTGTGTGTGTGACTGTGTTTAATGTGTATGCGTTCGTGTGTGTCCAGGTGTCCTTTGCACAATTGATAAAGCAACATGGGTGCAGTGTCACTGTTATAATTAATTCTTTTTCACATTTAATTGGGTCTTTTCTTCATCTATGTGTATAAATGCAGCAACTTGGTTGTGTGTATGTATGTGTATTTGTGACAGTGTATTTCCTATGTGGGGAAATAGGCCGTGCTTCTGTACTTTCTAATGTATAGATTGGGATTACAAAATTCTGGGAATTTTCAAAGTTGGAAACTTACCATGGGAATAAACAGGGAACTTTAATATAGTTGGGAAAAATATAAATATATGTAGGCCAAGCCTCCTTCATGGAGTCACTGTGCATTCCTCCATCATATACACAGATGATCTCTAGAACCCTGGACCACAGTTTTGAGTCCAGAGCACTCTTGAAGGCACACATTTGAGTCTGTGAACTACATAAAACATCATCCAAACTTAATACATAAGAAGTAAGTTTGGATGATATTAATGGGGTAAATATATTTGATATATGGTACTAATGTTTAAGTTGCAAATAGCACATGAAAATCTATTAATTCAGTAGATAGCTAGCTGATAAGTTAGATGCTAAATAAGCTATAGCTGGCAGCTAGCTTACCCTCAGTTACCAAATTACCCCCGATCTCCAGTTAATTCCCTTAATTTTCCATAATTCCCATGGAATGTTTTGAAAATTTACCAGTAATTTACTGGATTTTTTCCACCCCTTTGCAATCCTAAGACAGATCTGATGTCTGTAGTATTTTACAGCATAAATTAGTCTAACAAACAGTATTTGGCTGTCCTTAGAACCAAAGTCCTTTTTAGAAAAGAGACAAGTGCTTAGCATGCTTGGACTCATTTGTTGTTATTTATCCTCTAGTAGAAACATATGGCTTTGTCCAGGATTTTTGGATGAAAACGTCATCTCTCAGACAGAAGACAAATAGTTTTGTCTGTCTGTATGCACAGGCTACCTTCAAGCTGTTCAGGAGCACCAGACTCCATTCTCTACCGGGGCAGTTTTTGTAGGACCTAGCTTAGTTTTGTTCAGGATCTCATCTGCCCCCAATTTACTCTCCCAGTGACCTCCCAACCCTGACCTGTCAGGGCAGCGTTCCTTTCTTTATTACTGAAAGCCGTATTGTTTTCAAATGAAAAAGGACATAAATACTTGCTGATATTCTAGAGTCTCACTCGAGTGGAACTGAGAGTTGTAGTAAATCAAAGGGCCAAGAAGAGGAGTCCCACCACTGTGTCCATGTGTCCATACTGTGTGAGTGTGTGTGTGTGCTCCTTCTTTGTGTATACAAATGTGTTTTTGTTCGACTGACTGTGCATGTCTTTATGTGGGAGGGTGTTCCCTCCTTCTCTCTCTTTTTTTTCTTTCTTAATCTCCATCGTCTTCCTTGCTGGTGTTGCCACAGACCTCCTTTTCTCTTCCTCTCCGGTTCCTGTGGCCTCCCAAGGCTTCCTCTAGTCGTCAAGACATAGGACTGCTGAGGGACTTGGATGATGGTGGTGGGGGTGGAGGTTTGGAGGAATAGGGTGGGTATCATGTTCTCTCTCTCTCCCCTACTACAGATTTATGGGGGCTCAGTCCTTCTCTAAATATTTGCCTTTCCCCCTGTACTGTGGGAGATTGATGGCCTTTGATGTGTGTGTGTGTGTGTGTGGGGTGGGAGGGGAGATGATGGAGGGTGGTGGTGCAGAGGCTCAGGGTGTTGGGATGGAGGACGGGAGGAGTGTATGGATAGGTAAAGACTAGGTTTAGGGCTACTGAGGGGGCCCAGTGGTTCTGGTGCGCATATGGTTGCTACATGTTCAGGTCAGTGTCTGCATGCGTTTTCTGAAAAATCCTCATTCCTATCGGCTCACCC
The DNA here is from genome assembly GCA_023373845.1 of Nibea coibor. Taxonomy (NCBI): domain Eukaryota; kingdom Metazoa; phylum Chordata; class Actinopteri; family Sciaenidae; genus Nibea; species Nibea coibor. Next base: position 16,247,188 of record CM041718.1, read on the forward strand.
CCCCTGCGGTGGGTCGATATGAACATGGTTTATCCATCTTTACAGTTCGGTACATGATGGAACCAATGAACCGATCATTTTAACATAAATGTTTTGGAGTAATGGAACAAGGTCTGCCAATTACCTGTTCCGTGGAGGATTAAGCTGGAAAAACCTGAGTGGAGCTGCTAATAATAATCCTATCCAGAGTCAATCACGAGTTACAAAAACATCTGTTATAAAGCTAACTCTCAATCTCTCTGAATCTCCTTTGTAAATAATTGGTTTCAGATTCCCAAATCTATTTCCAGTTCCAACAAATGTTGCATCATCTGGAGTTAAATTTGTCGACGTCTGTTTTCTTTTTGAATGCAACCCTCGCTTTCACTCCCCCAAAGCTAATTGCACGCTCCCCACAGCAAAGGCCAACTTATCCCCAGACAATGATGTTTATGTATACGTAATTGTCGTAACTGCGCAGCATAGTGGCCCCATTCTCTCTCTGTCTTGTTGTCTAATCAATCCAAATAAATCTTATATAGACACGCAGCCAAAGTAGTAACTGTGCTGTGAAAGCAAATAATTGCTCTGGTTATTAGAGCTGAAAGGAACATAAACAAGTAATTTCAGCTATCATGGTGGTGGTGACACAAACTTTCGGCCTCTTGCTTTTTCAGTTGCCTCCCCTCTGCTGTACATCTTTGTTTCCACACCCGCCATCACACACACACACACCCTCCCTTCACCCACTCTACCCTGCACATCTCCTTTTCTACTTTTCGCAGTTAACAGCTCAGTGTCAGGGGGTAAGTACTGGGGCCCTACCTCTGCACCCCGCTGAGTGGGGGAGCTTCCACCTCATCCCACACATCCATTTACTGTATACTCAGATTTTCATGCACACACACACACACACACACACACACACACACAAATTCACGTACATGAAGGCACAATGGCAGACCTGCAACACATTCAGATAAACACAAAATGCACATGTGTACAGTAAATAGTTGCTTTTAGACACATACGCGCGCGCACACACACACACACACACTGAGGTCAGCTCTGGTTCCTATTTACCTCCTCCCCAGGCAGCCATTGCTCCATAGCAGCGCTGTGCTAGTGACACGGAAGGGAAAGGGGAGGAACAGAGAGGTCATTCGGATGACTAATGGTAGAATTCACAGGAAACTCCGGGAACATTCTTCCTCAAATTATGCTATTAGCTGCTTGGGGGAGCGAAGAGAGGGAGACAGAGGGTGAGAGAGACAGAGGGAGGGAGAGAAAAAAAATACAGGCAAGGATAGTGTGTGTGTGTGTGTGTGTGTGTGGGTAGGGGGGGGGGCTTAAAACAACAGAAACAGAAAGAGAAAGGAACTTGTAGCCGTTTGGCCTCCTGTTCTTTAGCGGAATGTGGCGCAGTGGCATTTACACGTTCGCAGTGATTTATCGGTGCTGGCGTCCCCCCCACCCCCCCGTCTCTGTCAATACAGGCCTCTCAGAGTCAGGAAAAGGCCCTAAGCCCAAGGAGACAGTGGGCCTGGACTATTCTCCCTCTCCCTCTGCACCTGTTCCCTCGGCGGGGGGAAATGAGAGCCTGTAATTATGTGTGAAAGGGGCTCTGCCGGATAGCCGGTGTGATAGTGTCAATCCGCTAATGTTTTGTATGGGGGACTATATGATCCTATGAGCATGAGGGGGGAGCTCTTTGAGGATTTGTCTCAGTATTGTGTCACACGGCAGGCATTTACATGTGTTTGGTTTGTGGGGCATCGAGATCACAATTATTGACCATTATTATTCATTTATTCATACTTTTCCATCAAAATAAAGGGAACACTTCTGCGTTGTACTACATTTTGACACATCTTTCCATCAAAATAAGACTTCCCTCTTTCATTGGAGGGATACTGTGACCCCTTGCACGGCGTCACTGTTATGGATGTCTCAGTTGACGCTGGACAAGGATTGGGATTCAGGGAGTGTTAGCGATGTTATTCTTCAGTTTGTGGTGATTTTTTTTTTCCAGACCCAAGTCCAATGCTCTCTTTCCATATGATTTCCAAACATTAGATGATGATCTGTTCTGGGGGAGTAGTCTTCATCTCCTCCTCCACTATTTTCCCTCACTTACCATTCTAATCTGGACTGCAACCGCAACATCCAGGAAGACTTTGCGCAGGCTGTTGCTGCAGGGTGCACATACAGCAGCATGACAGCTCCCCCAAATGCGAAGCCAAATCATCCCTAGTGGTTTGTTGTTAGTTTAGGAAGCCCTTGATTTGATTAATTTGATATGCAGCAGAGTTTTCAATGAGTGGAGCACACATTTTATGCATCAGTTTCGTGGTCGATCATGATCCCCATTAATATTTGATTAAATTGCAGCCCTAGTGGGGAGATCTTTCACTATATATGTCAAGGTTTCATACTTGTGCTGTGCCAGGCGAGATGAATACAGTCACTGTGAGTACAGTTATTGTTTAAAGGTTTCTTTCTCTCTTGGTTTGTAACCTTCACTGACTTTTATGATACAATATTATTCATTGCGATGTCTTGTTGTTTTTCTTTGTTTCAATGACAAGTAAAAGAAACAATGATAGACCTTCACACAGCCTGTACAGACTTTATTCCCACAATGCTGTTCAAATATAAATACTGATGATACCAAGATAATGATGTTATAAAATAATTTTTTGGTTGCACTTGATCATGATCTTTTTGTGGTCTCTGAAAAAAACATTACAGCAGATTTTGACATCAGTGTTACTTAGAAGATGTGTATCATAGTCACTTTTCAAATCCCAGCTATTTCTTAAAGAAATGTTTTGGAATTTTACCTTTTTAACACGACAGACAGGAAACATGCAAGAGAAGGGCATGACATGCAACATGAACCGAACCAGAGATATTGTAGCTACCACCACGCCAGTGAAGTCTCAGAACTCCTGCTTAAGTCCAACTTTTGAGCCAAAGTGTGGGCTTTACATCATGAATTGGAAAAACATCGTTTTATAAATTTTCCCACTGAAAATATTGGATTATTCCTGTAGAAACGAATGGTTTACTGCTTCCAGCATTTGCGAGATAATTTAATAAGTGCTAAATCTGTGTGAATTTTTCTGCCGTAATGTCAGTTTTACGTCTGGGTCAGGTTTCCAAGCTTGAGTATGACTTAAGTTGAAAATGGCTGCTGTGGGAATAAGGTCAGTTATTAAATACCAATTTCTGTCCTCCAGGTAGCAGCCTCTATTTTCAGTGGTCTGAGGGCTGTGGCTAACTATAGAAGCTCTGATGTTTTTGCTTAGGAAAATAAAAGGCAGGAGTAGGCACACTGGAGGGAAGGGAAGGCTTTGAGTGTGTGCAACTCTGCTGTGTCAGCCATAGAGTTGGAAAAGACTGTATTCTCTCTCTCTCTCTCGTCCATGAGAGAGACAGAAAAGCTTATTTCAGTTTTTCCAGGAAGTGTGTCCGCATTGTGTACAAGTGCGTATGTGTGTGAGTGTCTCTACAGCAGTCAGCATATACAGGAAACCGCAGAAAGCTAACATTTATCTCCATAAAATGAGGGAAAGGTTTTGCTCCACCTGCCTGATGTCGAGAAAATCACAAAGCACGGCGGTCAGACAAAATAACCAACGATTTCTACAGCCACCACTAACTTTATAAACCATCTGACCCGGTGTGTATGTGAGTGTGTGTGTGTGTGTGAGTGAGTCATAGCAAGGCTGCAGGTGATTGGTCAGGAAGTGGTCATGTTATTATCTCTAATTGAGGGGTAATTGTAGCGCTGAGTGTACCGTACTGTATGTGTGTGTGAATGTGTATGTGTACCTTTCTATGTGTCTGTGTTTGTGTTTAGGTGTATGCAGAGTGGAAAATTACATCTAGAGTTTAGGCTTGCTGTGATTAAAAACAAAACAGAGTAAACACTGGGCTTTAGTGGGCAGCAGTGGGAATGGCTGGATGTTCGGCATCCTGCGTGTGTGATGGTGTGCAGCTATTGTCAGCCTGCAGACTGCGATTGAAAAAAAAGTCCAGCGCACAGGCAGCCAACTCGCCTACTTAGGCTGCCAACTGCTTGTACAACTGGCCTATGAGCAGGGTATTATTTTAACCTGCGTTTTATTATTTTCAGCTAAATAATAATTCCTCAAATCCGCCGACTAATAAACTAATGTAAAAAGAATGTAGCCCGAGTGAATTTGCCACTGATTCATAGGAGAAGGCCACCTGTTACTACCATTTCAACTCATTTCTGCTATTATTTATATAATTATTAATGTAATTTAGGTTTTGAGAAAACCACCTCTGACATGCCTACTTTACTCCTGTACAGTGTACAGTGACCTTAAAAAACCCTCAGGCACGGGTTGTTAAATTCGATTTTTTTAAAATTTGTATATGGATCCTTTAGTATGGAAGAAGAAATCTTTCACCTATAGAGCAATACAACATACATTTTTAATGTCAGCACAGGAGCAGCACGTTAGCAGAGCAGCAGCAGCGGCTTCAATAATGTGTCTGTGTCTACACAGAATGCATTCAGGCACAGTTCTGAGTTTAGGTCATCAGCGTTGACTGGTGGCAGCTCAGGCTAAAACACGTCACTGTACGGGTGTTAACGGGAAGAAAATACACTCAAAGCATAAAAACGTATTTTGGGTTGCAGTAAGAGCGAATGAGCATATCCGATAGAAGCATGTTCATGAGGGAAACGCCTCCTGTGTCTACACACTGCAAGGTGACCTTGGTTAAAGTTTATGAGGCAGTTTTTAGTATGTCTGGGATGTTGTACTATTATTTCCAGATTTGATACGATAGCGATAGCTGACAATTATTGTGATTTTTTTGATATTGCGATTTATTCAGCTTTTTCTTTGTTTTTTACCTCCATGGGGAAAAAGTTGCGTAATATTGAATGAGTCATATTTCCAAACCAAATGCAGGTTGTTCTGTTAGTTCACTTCAAGTCTGAGTACATGTAATTTTGTGAAATATTCAAAGGAAAATGGATCATTTCCGAAGATAATATTACCACAATCTGCAATGCAGATTTCTATTTAATAAATAGTAATCCACATTATGTGTCGGTATCGAGCTAATGGACTAAGTGCTAGTTATTTATACATCAAAGTCAAATAAAAAATCAAATTGAGCAGTCTGCTGTAAAATGAAGAATATTTTAAAAACAGACAGATTTCTTATGCATCTACATATTTTTTTATATTTGTGTTACTACAAACTCTTCATAATAATGGCTGGAGTAAGTGACTAAGTTCGCTCTCCTGCTCCAGCTGGCTCTCTTCTTTTCCCTCAACGCGAGGAGTTTTCTCCGGTGTCTGACTCCATCTCTCCCTTCGTACCGTCTACAGGTTTGAACCCCCCCAACCATCCCCTCTCCAGATAGCTGTCTGTTCTCACCTACTCTGAGCGGGGATCTAATTGAGGGCAATCATTCAGATAAAAAGCCCCCTACAATGATGCTGCTGTGCTTGTGTGTACATGCGTGTTTGTGTGTGTGTGTGTGTGTGTGTGTGTGTATGTTAGGGGTCCTCTCTGCTTCTACCACCATACAACCCCACCACCCTCCTCTGCTCTCACTCTCTCCACCACCATTAAAATGCCATGCCGCTCTCTCGACCCATCTACCCTGATACCACCCCCCCCCACACAACAAGCCTTTTGTGTGGCACAGAGAAGAGGCACTGAGGCTGGGAGAGAGAGAGAGAGGCTTGGGGGGGGGGGGGGCTCCTGTTGTTGACTGGTTGTCTCGGACCTCTGGGAGCACCTCCTTAACATCAGGAGCCAGGGGTGCTTCCAAAAGCGCTCCACTTTTCACTCCTCTCTGAGGTCCTCTTATACCCCCCCCCCCCCCCCCCCAACCACCACCCTGACCCCACCTCAATTCCAACCCATATCAATGACTTGTGCTATTTTATTGTTCTGCTGGAGTTGTTTGGTGCCTTTTTATTTAGTCCACACACTGTTTCCCATTCACTTTGATTTATGATTTCCTACATTTCTGACATGTTGCTCTCAATAAAAGTAAAAGTTGGGAGTATGCACTACATTCTGGCTACTACTGACACTAAAATTGGTGTTTCTGCCTCTTCTGCGATGCTTTTCTACGAGTAGGAGTGTTGAATTCTAGTATAAAATAGACTTTCTCTCAAAGAGGTCCTCACTTTTTGATCCTCGTGGCCAGCCTCCAAATTCCAACTTAGCTGGAGCAGGATGTTACCTCAGCTGTCAGTCAAACAATTATTCGCTAGAAGGAGCAAAGTAGATGCAATCTAAGAAACGCCGTGCACCATCTAATAAATTTGTAAGCGTGATCCCTCGTATGATAGACACCCACAGATGTTACAATGACACTGCACCCATAAAATATGCGTAATGATTGCAAAGCCCTTCATGTGAAGAGCACTGCGCCGTCCCGTCTGTCTCTCTCTTTCTCATTCTCTCTGTCTCTCTCTCTCTCCATTCACCTAGTAAGAGCCAGTGATGGTGTCATTGTAGTGCGACTGGTGGTGTGACCCTACGGGGGGGAGAACACAGTGGTGGTGGTGGTGAGGAGGTTTGGAGAGGGTAGAGGTGGGGGAGCTCGGAGGGTAATAGGGTGGGACAGGCTGTTGTCGAGTGAGCCAACCCCACTTGGCACCACTCTGCTCCCCATAGTGTCCGTGTCCCACTCAGGGTTCTTCTCATTCCTCTGACGCTCCTTCTCAATTCACTTTCAATTTCATTCAAGAAGTTTTATCAGCATGAGATCATTATAACATCTTTCCCATTCGTTCCGTGGTGTTTTGGGGTTTCTTCACTTCACCACCATGACATATATATTGTATATAACTGCCAAGGAGGCTTAGATTACTAACCACAACTATGGAACAATCGTTTATATAAACTATTACCCGAAATGTAAACACAGAAATAACTCTCAGCTCCTGATGTGACGCATTTCTTTGTCCATCACAAAGTTGCCACATTCATTTTATCTTTCCTTCACTAAATGTCAACCTCCTCCGGCAATGAAGCCAATGCTGAAGAAATACTGTAATTCCTCGAGCGTCCACTTTAGGCCGGCTGTAGAAGTGAGTCAGTATCCATAACTGCCCGTATTAAAATGAAACATATTTACAGTATGGTTCAGACAATGGTTTTGGCCTCTATAGCTAATTACACCGTCCATGATAACTGTGAGGGGGGTGACAATTTTTTAAACTTTAACTCATGTTCAGATGATATAAAGGTTCGAAGTTGCGCATAGTTAACAGTGTGACTGCTTGATTGATGACTTATTCAGGCACCCAGGCATCATCACCTCAGCTCTGCCGTTGATCCACATCTTTGCTGCTATTTAGATTAACCGGGAGGCGGAAGAAGCAGTACAGCCAACATGGCGACGGCCAACGTCTCATATTTTCCACTTCAAGACAGTTCTTCGGAAACCTTCATGTGACGCCACTCAGGCTCTGTCCATTCTTTATACTGTCCATGGTTATAATCCATAAGATATTCATAGAATCAGACCTTGTTTTTGATACTTTTAAGACATTCAGTTTACTCTCCATATAGAAGTTTCAATGGCAGGTGGCGGAGTCCGCCATTGCTCTACTGGATTCAGATTGCCTTCACATGCAGAGGGAATTCACAGGAAATGACAGCATGTAATCCAGTAACTAATTTTATCTAATTCACATCAGAGTTTTACGATTCATCCTCCCAGAGCTGTGTTCACTTTGTGCTAATGCAAGCTGAACATTTGTTACTGCTAGCAATCCACATTAAAAGCATTCAGCTGGAAAACAACGAGGTAGCTGTTTTTTGTCACAGGAAACACAAAGTATTTGGCAAAGAGTTTAGCGCTAACAACGGTTATTAATCAAATTTTACGCTAAAATGGTCATTTTCTGTCAGCAGATCAGTTTGAAATGTTGCAGGGAGTCCTGGAACAAAAAGAAGATACCAGTTTTCTGACATCACAAGTAACCATGAATGTTGCTAAATCGACTAGGACTGAAATCTTAATGATTACAGCTTTAAAGTCTTCCTCCTTCTCTTCAGCTAATAGTAACTCCCTGCCACTCGTTTCATTTCTTCAAACGTCCTGCTGATGTTTAGTGTCTCTCAGAGGTATTGCGGCATTCTCCACAACTCTCGGTACTCTCAAGACGGTTGGGAGTTCAAAGGTCTTCTCGTGACCCTGGATCCTCTAACTTTGTGCCTTCCTGTGCTCCATCAGACCTCCTTCTCAGACACCGTGAAGTTACTCCCTGGCGACTATTATGTTCACTTTGTTTTGTGGTGTTTTTGCGTGCGCCTCATGTGTGCGCCAAGTCATGTGCAAGTGAGAAAAGGGGAAAATAAAAAGGAGGAATGTTCAGGAATCTGAGGTGAAGGGCCTCTTTGGGAACCTTAGTCCGCATTTACTTACATTAGAGTTGGCAAATGGAAGAGCAGCTAAGTAGAGCTGAATGAAAGTTCTGGTTTAGCTCTAATGCGATTTGGAGCTCTGGCTTGTATGTGCATTCTGTGGGTGGCTACTGTACTCGTAATGTGGTTTGTGTGCGTGTGTGTGTGAGTGAGTGTGTTTGGCACTGTGGGCTGGTGAGCAATCCAGCAAGAAGACCCCTCTCCAGTATCAATTAAAGTCACCAGCTCACTCCACTTGCTTCTGTCACCCAGGTTTACCCAGCTCTCTACTGCAGCCAACACACTCGCAGGGAAAACATTAACATAAGTAAGCCCTCTACTGACAACTCTCTCCCTCTCTATTTCTCTCTCTTCTCATATTGCCCTCTTTTCCACATTCTCTCTTCGGCTTTTCCTCTTTTGCAATCTCTCCCCCGTCTATCTCCGACTCTCCATCCTTCTCTCTCTGTCTCTCCAGCAGGGAAAACATCATTGTCATGGAGAGAGGGATGACAACAATGAAGCGGCTGCAAATCACACTGATTGTTAGTGCTGGACCTGGTGGATGGGGAGAGGGCTAATGTAATTGTCCAGGCCCTTGTCACTGTTGATACAGGCTCTTCAGAAGGCGGGGTGATTTAGCTAAAAGCTATCTCTAGGCCAAGTAATTAGACACACCATTCACAGGGTGGCATTAGCTCGGGCTGCTGCTTGCCACTGTATCCCCTTGCACCGTGTGTGAATACATGCACACAAATGCATCTCGCTGAGGCCTCATCACGCCACTCTGGGTGTTATTCAAGCCATTAGCAGGGGAGCATGGTGTTCCAGGCCGGGAACAAGTGTATGTTTATATGTGAGTGTGAAATTCATGCTCATCCTGCTTGCGCGCGCACTTGCCTGTTGTGTTTGCCTGCATGTATCATCACTATAGGCTGATTCTGCCAGCTGACACGGGCTGTCTAAGATCGAGTTGAGGTGGTGCAACATACTTGACTTCCCTAAAGCATCCTGTGTTACCCATCTCCCTGCTGTGACTCCGTGCTCCCCCATTAAATCAATTAAAGCAATCCAACACTCAGCTCAAAACAGACAGGGCAGAGTAGAGCAGGCACTGTGCCCCCCTGTTCAACGTGTACTTCAGCGGCATTCTAACCTAAAACCCATGGGAATTGGACTGAAGTGTGTTGGATTGTTTAGCTATACTCACTCCAGGATAATGCCTTCTGTAGAGGCCCGTTTTCATATGAGGCCTTGAGATGAATAACAATATGTCCATTCTTTCTGTTTTTTTTTTACAGTTGTATGGTCAATCCGAGCGTGAATGACAGTACAGTATATCGCCTGACAGAACACAGTCTCTTACTGTCTGCTGTACTTTTACTGATTAAAACAATTAATCTATAATGTCAAATTATATCAATGAGACTAAGATGAAACTTGGATAAAATAAGACCTAATTAATGATTTTATGAGGAAAATGGAGCAATTACAGAAACATGTGGACCTGCTACCCCTCCATGTTCACGATTGACTTAATTGGTGTGTGGAACCTCCAGTAACCTCATATACATACACATATTCATGAAGACAAACAAGGAATAAAACAGAAATTTCCCACTATGGCTTTTCTTTCTACAGCGACCTTCATGTGTGCATACTGTAGAAATGTCCACAGCCCTGAACTGTCTGAAAGCAATGACAGCAGGGAGCATGCTAAGAGCTTGAAACGCACTGTACCAAACACCTATGACCAGCTGTTTTGAGACATAGAGTTACTATTGCTACTACTATCTGTTTAGTGTCTTGCAGCTGCCCTGTCATCCTATTAGGCATCTTTGCCTTTTAAATAAAAAGATTTGCTATTGTACTTGGGCAGATGGCATTCTTAAAAAATGAGATACTTTTCTATTTTTGATACATTTAGCTGATCCTCCTCCTTTCCTCTTAGTTGCAGTTCAGATTTTAGTGTATCGCACTACACTGTGCATTTACCTCTTTCACCGCAGACCACTACACAGCCAAATCCAAACATGCATTTTGCACTGATGTCAGCCTGTTAAGATGTCACGCACGAAGGTCTTCACATATTTGTCTGTCTCAGGTGTCAACAGACAGTAAAACAGTGACAGCCACTTTGTAATTCTAACAGCCATAAAAAAAGACTGGTAGCATTGCTGGTGAGTTAGCTTTACCCTGCGAGCATCCGGATGACCTGAGGGAGGTTTGTGTTTAAGTTAAGGCCAAATGGAAAGCACTAAAACTCCCTCCTAAAAATCATTCCCTCTCTCTATTTTCCACCGTTCGCCCCTCTCTCCGCTCTCCCCTCCTCTCCTCCCGCTCCGCTCCCTCTTTATGGGGACACCGGACTCCCTGACAGTTTGTTTTAAATTTGACCGTGCAGATGTTTCTCTGGGTGACTGACTTTTATAGTTTAGAAAAGATTATATCAGCTTTCCCTAAGATTGTGTTACTGTATTTAAAAATGGCTAGAGATTGAGGCAGGAGGGAAGGAGGGAGCGGGGGGGATTTGTGCGGTGGGAAAGGGAGGGGAGGATAAGGGGTTCATACTGTAGGTCTCTAAATCCTGGGTCTCCCTCTCGGTCTTAGCAGCACAGACTGGACAGGGAGTTTCTGGGGAGGATGGAGGATAAAATGGGGGGGCTGAAAATCAGGGGAAAGAGGTTAGAGTTCATGGCAGCAAGGTTTGGCTTATTGCATTAGACACAGATTCTTTCTAATTTCAAAGGACAACACCAGCGTTAAATTTGAGGATATTAGTTTTTGATAGGCAGCTGGGGCAGTGCACACAGTAAAGGGGGTGGGTGAGAAGGACAGGGCGAGTCCCACTTTTTCACATTACAGGCCACATAGCCACATGGCCGCTCCTCTTTCCCTCTGTTCCTCAAACATTTAAAATCTGTCTTTCTGCATGCTCTGTCTGCAGGAATATTTTTCTTTCCCTCTAGATATCTCTGCAACACTTCCTCTCTCTTTTTTTCCTGTGAACTGTGGTAAAAAGAAACAACCATAAATTGCCAGGGTGTTGGGAAGGTGAAAATATACTTTTTGTATTTCCAGCTTGACTGTCAAATAGTGAACAACTGTTTTCTATCTACTAGTGTGAAGCCCTGAGTGGTAAAACAATTTTAGCTGTGATACTGAAGCTGTAATTCAAATGTTTCACTGTAGTTTAAAGTATGTTGCAGCCATTTTTTTAAAAAGGCCCCAAAACACTGCAATGTCCTCTACTGGGAGACAGGTTCAACTTCCTGTAATGGTCCAGCAGAAGGGGCCATTAGGGGTAGAAGAGAGGAAGGGTTAAAATGGGAGGTAGACAGACAGAAAGAAAAAGCGTATCATTTATCAGTAATCTTTATATCAGACAGCCTTCCCCTTCCGTATCAGCGTCAGGATGAATCAGTTCGCTCATTCATTCACATTCTCACAAAGGGCAAAACCCATCAGCAGCGACTTCTAATGTTTCCTTATGAAAATATGCACAATAGCAACACTAACTGTAATTGAAAGATTAAAGAAATGGAAGCAGGCCATTAAGTCTGGCTCCTCGTGCAGGTCCAAGCGATTTTAATGAGAGATGAAGAAAGGGTGAGGTGGAGGTTTTCTTCACAGGTTCAGCCTGTTTGTTTAACAGGGGGCTCGGGTTACGTTCATTAAACCACGGGCTGCTCCTCCACTGTAAGGGTGTAATGCATATGTTATCGAGCTGCGTGGCAGGAACAGTTTTGAACTACGTCCCGTCTGACTGCCCGCCTGGTGCGCCGGCTGACTCCTTGCTTACTGGTTGACTGATTATCTAATGACTAAAAGACCGAAAGGCCGGATATGAACGTTAACAGTAACATGTCTTTTCAGGGTTTGAATTATTCTCTTTAAGGCATGAGTAATATGGGACAACAATGCTTCTCCGATGACAGTCCAGCAGCGGTGCAGTCTGGGGTTAATTACAGTTAAGGTTAATTGTCCATCAGTTCCAGTTGTGGTTCTGGTGCATGTAACAGCATCAAAACAGCCCTTACCATTGGCCTTGTACTTAGTTGTCGTATGAGAGGAAATTGGGCTTAGCGCTGGTAATTTTCTTCCTGTGGTGGCCTACCGCTGCTGAGGAAATGCATAGGTAATGTCAAAGGACATGACAGTGACTACACAGGCTGCGGTGGACTTGCTGGCTCCCTGACTGACCTGATGTCTGACTGACTGGTGGGCAGTCTGACTAATCCATGTTACTGAATCACCACTTCCTCCTTTCTCTCTGCTTGTGGGACGTGAGGATTACTTCACAAGGCTCGACTTGGGATACGTGATACACGCACGAGGGGTGTGCGACGGAGTCGCAAGGGCAGCTGGAGGTACTTCATATGATACCTCTCTAAAACACACAGGGACCTGTTGGCCCTGAAGTCTGCAAAACTCTGACCGCTTATGTTAAATTATAGGAGGCTCCGAAATGTGAAGTGGCACCACACACAAATCCACATTCACAAATGAGGTTTACATGTGAAATAATCGTTCAGCCGAGGCTTAGCTGACCAAAAGATCTTACTGACAGCGTATGCGCTGTTCTATTATTCTTTAGTTCTCTCCCGAGCTTACTTTTACAATACAAGTGACCAGAGATTGCATCCTGAGTCAACCGTGTGGTTCAGGCAACAAAAGCACTTCGGTTAAGATGCGGATAAGATCACGGCTTCAGTTTAATGTTAATAAAGTAAACATTTCCGGTCTCATGCTTCAAGACACTTCTGACTCTTTCAGTGCTTAACCGAGATCACAATCTTTCCTTAACCTTAGCAAAAGTTTTCCCAAACACACGGGTACAAATGTGTAATGCCGCTGCAGGGGAAATTTTGCAGGCAGCTTCTCACAAGAGCAGTTTGGCCCGGCAGGTACGTGAATTTTGTTTCTTTATGATGCTGATCAATGGTGGTGAAATCTATGGTGAAACCAAAACAGGGTTGAAGTGACCTGACAACAGTGTGACCTTTTACTCATATCTGACTTATTTTTACACAACCAAAGTAAGAAGAGACAAAGTATTATGCGGGAGTTAGTTGTGCCACCACCTCTTCACTCCTTCCTGCCTTCTGCTCGGTCTGTCGGAAGCAAAGATTGGTAGTTTGCAGTAATGTACATGTAGAACCCAACATGATTGTCTTGAAATAGATGAAAGGGCACCTCTGCCTTGAACTTTGAGTGGCTTCCATCTTTTTATCATCTCCCGTTCTGTTCGCCCCTCCAGGCTACTCAGAGATGAGGAAGATGGCAGGGGAGACAAAGAGCCTGTACCTCCAACCACCTCGCCTTCGCTTTGTAGCGCTCTCTCCATCACCGTTAGTCACACATGATTATGCCCTGTCGACTGCCGACCAAGTGTTGCTATTTGCCTGTAATAGCATGACAATCAGTGTCAATCTGTGCCGGGCTCCAAATGTTGTTCACACTGTGTGTCCATTGACTATGTGTTTTACATATGGTTAGCATACACAGATGTCGCCTTGTCTTCACTCTGTTGATGCTGTTTATACACCTATTCAGTGTATGAGAAGATGTGCCGTACATATACACTGTTAATAGCGATCTACATTTTTCCATATAAATACCCACTCGCACAATATCGTAGCCTACATCTGAAGGGTAAACTATTGACTGTTTGCACTTGTCAAATCAGTTATGTTTCATTGGTGAGTATGTTGTCTCGAATTGTTTTTCGCGCTTGACACCGAAGATTAGAATGCGATGAAGGTTAGGAAAGAACTAGGAGTAATGGAGGGCGTAGGCGATGCGGAAAAGAGAAAAGAAAGGAGACAAGGCAATGAGGGATCGATGTTCATCTCCCTTAAGTGTCCGCGCTTCACCTTTAATCTATGGAAATGTATGGAGCAGATGAAGTATAATTGTAAGGTGGACTTTGACCATTAAAATCTCTCAAGTGCTTGTTGCAGGAGGGGCCAGAGGGAGACCAGGTAGTAATCACTACGGGTTCACTCCGCTGATGATGGGGAGGGAATTAATTTACCCTGGAGAAAAACAAATTAAGGCTCTACTCAGCCCGGCGCTCTGTCACACAATAGCATATATAAATATTTTATCTTGGGCGATCCAGGTTAGCAAAGGTTTAGTACATCTCCATTTTCACAAGGGCCCGCTCTCCACACTGTGGCCTCCGTTCCCCTCTTGGCTCTCCTCCTGATGAGTGCCTGCTGTCCTCTCCTTCACCTCCCTGTCTTCCTCCTTTCACTTTCCTCTCCGGCCTCTCAGTCTTCCACCGGCGTCTTTCTCACCCACGTATGTTACTTCTCCTCTCGCGCCCTCCTCCACTTGAACTCCCGCTGTCTCTCGCCTGCACTCCTCCACCTCCTCCAGTTGTTGAATACAAAAAAACACCCAAATATTCATCCTGAAGACCAACTTGCACGACTCCGATGTCTTAATCCCCTCTGACACAGACGTATCACTTGTTGACAGACAGCGTAGAGTACACCGTGAAAAACAGGATTCAGCTGACACAGTTGAAAATGTCACAGTGATTTATGGACCCGTGTATAAATCAAGTTTGGGGCTGCACTGTATTATAGAAACAACTTACTTTTCCTATTTAAAATGGAGCACCGATCCTGTTGGATGTTTTGGATCGCAATAAATTTGCCCTGGCAAAAAAATATGGGGTTTGTTATCTTAGCTTCCTTTTTCACTTGCCTTCCAGTTGAACAATAAAACATAAGAGCGTGTCATACTATATTATAGGAAATAGAATAATACCGTAAAATAGCTTTCCACTGAATTGGACCTTACTAAGATTGCCGCTTGTAAAGAAATACCTTCAGTTATAGGTCCCCTGAATGCGTCTTCTGGCCTGCAGTTGGATACGTCCAGTATTTATCAAATTAATAACAACTGCTGGGTTTCTCTTAGAGTAAAATCATTTTCTTTGTTTATATCATTAGAAGTTAGCCCTGTGATAGATTGGCGACCCATGCAGGGTGTTCTTTACCTCACCCCAAGTGCATGCTGGGATATAGTGGTACAGAAATGGATGGTTCATGGATGGGAGGTCATAGTTTACCCAATTTTTTTACTAAACACTGCTTCACTTTCGTAGTTACTAAGTTACTTAAGATATTAGTTATGAGTTATTGGCATGAATGTTTCCATTTAATACAACTTTATACTTACACTGCCGTATATGGAAATGTTACTTTTTACTGTATTTAATTAATTTGACAACTACAGTTGAAATACACGACATATGTTAAGCTTAAATGATTTTTTAACTATGTAACCATGGCGAACTACAGCAATAAAATCCTGCTTACCCATAACAGTCTAATTAGCCTGTAGAATATAATAGTCACTCACTCACTTTAATTGTCCATTAAATACTTACATATTTTGACTTGCGCAACGTTTCAGGGCAGAACTTTTGCGTGAAACATATTATGACTGTTACCTGAGTGGATGATCTCGTCTATGTCATACTGCGTATGACAACCTCTGCTGGAGTTGCACCAGCGTTGAAACGTAGCGTAGCGTGTGTTGTAGCGCTGCCGTCCTGTTGTTGTTTTTCTTGTCAACAAAATGAGGCAATTAGAGCCACAGCAAGCCGGTAATGACTGCGGTGCGGAGGGGAGCACGAGAGGGCAGGGCGACACCCGGTGTGAGAAACAGCACGCGCCCCTGCTCCGTGTCCCGCCTCGCAGCAATGAGGCTCGTGCTCTAATGAGAGGGATTTAATGGATTTATGGCCGTTAAGGATTCCTGTGTGTCCGCATGCTCTTGGCTTCGCCGACTAGAAATGTCTGTAATAATTGGTGAGCCGCCTCCACATTAACAGGAACCAGAGAGAGAGGGAGCGAGAGAGAGAGAGAGAGGGGGAAAAAAAAAACAAAACTGCATCGCCTCTCCACTGCTTTCCCACGGCCATGATGAAAACAGGTAGCCTAGGCCAACACAGATGCTGTGCAGTGAGGGGAGGATTGTGGGAGTAGTGTGAAAATGTGCGCGTGAGAATTTGTAGACGCAAACGTTCTTAATGAAGGTAATTTTCTCACATCTTTATTTGGACCATCGAATTTTTGTAGCCTACAGAGAGAGATTTGTTAAGGGTGGAGCCGCTGATTTACATCGCAGTATAAACATGAACATGCAGCAGGTGTATTAAAGAGAGGACGCTAATATTCTCCTATTAACCTTAATACATAAGCTGAAATGCCGCATGACATTTTTAAAATGCACATGTGGTCAGTAGTGTTTGTTTGGGATTCTTTATAAACCATGAAATAAATGAAAGAATAATTGGATTTTTTATTTGTTTTGAAGAATGTAATTTAATTCCCCATTGAAGGCCACCCTCTCCTTTTATATTTACTACAACATTACCCTATCCTGCCCTATATGTCTGCCAATAATGCTTTGAATTTAGAGGCACAATTCTAGGCTTTGGCTGCTTGTAATTCCTCTTTATCCAGCCTTTTCAGACTGAGCTACTTGCCAGCTGTCACCGAGTCACGGTTTCCTCTGCTTTGTGAATCGATAGGCCTAGTCGGCTAATTTATTGTTAATATGTCCATTGATCAAGTGTCCTGTGGGACCAGATAGAGAAACAGCACTTAATCCTAGTTCGGCTAAATCCCTAAGTTAAATCACATCAAACAAATACCATCAAGAGAAATTGTCACGGTGAGCCATTAGAACTGAATAAATAGATTAAAGCGTCATTAAGAAAATTTATCGCTACTTATTGTCTAACCTTAAAAAATATTGTTGCTACATCGAGGTAATTTAATACTATTCAAATCACTTAAAAGCATTCATAAATATATTTTATAACGCTGGATTCCATTTTTGTATGTCAAGCTGGCATGAGCAGAAAATGTGATTTTTCTATTTGCACATGCGTCCATAACGGATAACAAACATGTCAACATTTATATCACATCTGACCCAAACATCCTGTCTCCCAAGCCTCGCCCGATTTTAATAAATCACAACAAAATGAAAACCCCGGTTACAAAACCATGAGCACTTATTGAGTTAACAAGTCAAATTCTTCCAGCTCACCACTCGCAGGCAGGAGGAGAATTTCAGGACAAAAGAAACATTTAGTGTCTGCTTGTTTATTCCTGTGCTCGCTCTGTATTTATTCACTCCTGTCACTCATCTTTTTTTTTTTTTCCTCTCTCCACCTCGCTCTCCCCTGCGGCTTTCTCTCACACACAGGCAGTGTGATGGCGCTGCAGCAGAGAGAGAGAGAGAGAGAGAGAGAAGGATCTGGGTGACCATCTGAAACCAATTATGGCGGCGCTGCAGCCACCCAGAAACTCAGTGACGGATGGGGATCTTGTATTTATAGCTGGGGTAATTGGCAACACTCAGACACACACGTAACACGCACACACACACACACGGACAACACAAAGAAGTACAAAGAAATAGACACTTTTTTCAACGTACACACACAAGGCACAGTTTGTGTTTACACTTAGGGGACAGACATCACACACGCATGCACAGGCCTCACACAGGCAGCAAAAAAAAAAAAAAAAGGTGCTCTCTCTCCCTCAGTGCATGTCTCACTTGCAGTCAAAGTGACTCAGACAGTGTATGAATCAAAGACCTTTGTCATGGGAAGACAAATAAGGCTCAGGGATGGCAAGAGAGAGGCATGTTTGTGTTTTCCACGGTCTAATCAGAGCTGATGTTTACAGCCGATACTGCAGTCAGGACAGAGGTTGTACATCTCAGCTATCTGTCTCGGCCTGTCAGCGCGTCAAACCTGCATGTGAAAACATATACAAAACACATCTGCCTCTTGTTAGGCGCCATAAATGGCTGCCATGTGGTCTGCTGATAAATAGGCCAGTATATTTATTGGAGCACAACAAATTGGCTACAAACACTGACAAGGAATCGAAGCACTATAAATATTGCGACGTGGTGAAATCTTTAAATGTGCTGCAGGTATTTTACGAGTGTCCCACTCCTTAGCCTTTTTTTATGTAGTTGGAGGTATTTCTTTTGACTGCTTTCTTCTTTCACACACCGCCTTGTTAAATAGGGGGGGGGGGGGACAATGGCACTCTCACACTGAGCGGGTCCAGGGCTAAGTGTGTGTGTGTGGAAGGCTTGGCCGCAACTAAGCTGAGCAGATCCGCCACTTGAGAACGATAAAGAGCCCTGTTACACCCGAACTCTCAGAGAGACGTAACCAGAAATTCCTGAATGAATCGGCAACAGACAAGCCCTAAACCCCGTGTAATTACATATTTGGAGTTTATCAGGGTTTATGCGAAAATGCACAAGTTTCCCTTCCCTGGTGGTCCTTAAACACATCCATATGTTTCCATTTCTGCTCCTCCCTCTGCTCTCTCACCCTTTCTCTCTCTCTCCTCCTCCTCTCTCTCTCTCTCTCTCTCTCTCTCTCTCTCTCTCTCTCTCTCTCTTCCCCGTTTTTTAATCTTCCGCCTCCTATTTTCCCTCCCTGAGAAATGGCTGTGGCGTACAGATGGATGATATGACCCGTTGGAGTGGTGTTTTCCTATTGTTAAGTTGTTGTTGACTCTCTAGACTCACAGTGGGACAGATCCAGTTTGGTGTTTTGGAGTGTGTCAAGGCCATCAGCACTGGGCCAGAGCTCTTGGTGGAACTGTGTGCAAACAGGGGAAGCCGCAGCCTGTCCACATCGCACAGAGTGGAACACACACACAAATCTGGGGAGGCCTTCTATCGTGTGTGGGCCAGTTTTTTCATTTCTTTTTCCTCCCTGTCTGCCTCTCTCTCTCTCTCTCTCTCTCTTCTTCTCTCTCTCTCACTCTGCTTCTCCCTGCTTGAGAAAACTGATCTGTTTTAAAACACGTGCTAAATATTACCATATTTACATTTTCCTGTTTCAAGAAGGCAGAAAAGGGGGAGTGTATGGTGTGGATTTTTCTTTTCTTTTCTTTTTTTTCCTTTTTTTTGTAGTGGAAAGGTCTTGGTCCGGGGTTAGGCTCTGTTTGAAACCTTAAACCTTTTTCATGCTTATTTGTTTTATGATTCTGCAGGGCACTGTGTTTACACTGAGAGTGCAACATCTGGATTAGATAATTTGTTGGGAATTAACCGAGCCCGTATGCTTATCGACCTCATCTGATTACATCTGTTTGATGTTTGGAGCTTTTTTTTCTCCCCCTGACCATTCATTATTTTTCAGCCGGCTCGCCGGTATTCAGTTTTTGCTGTACATTCTTGTTTGATATGTTTTCAGACAAATGGAGGATTAACATTGTACGGCATTAACCTCGCCTCTAATCAGCAGCAGGCCCTCCATGCACTGTCACATCTGTCCAGTCACAGCAGCGCTGGCCTTTCTATAATGGCTTATTCCCAATTAAATCTCGCTGGTAATGTTTGACTTTCCAGTGACGCAAGAGGCTGCTGGAGTGGATGTGGATTGCTGCCATGGTTGTGCATTGCATGAAGAGGACGGTGGAGGATGTTAACTGATTAAATCCTCAGCCTTTCTCAATAATCTAGACCCCGATGATTGAGTTATTGAAAACAATACCTCGAACGTAAGGAATCGGTGACTCATACTGACTTTCACCATCAATGCTTTCATCAGGATTGTGTTTTATTCTCATAATAATTATGCCTCCATTATCTCTACACAGTACTCTGTCACTGTCTTCCATGTATATTTTACAGGCCGCAAACAGCAGCTAGGACACTTCACTCTGTCACACGGGAAGTGAGTTGGTCGTCCCGAATAGTTCAACAAACTTGACATAACCATTAAAAGTGCTTGAGCCTAATTGAGCCACTTTAGGTTTATTGGGGTTTTTAAGCATAATATTACTACACTAGAAATCTTAAATCCTCAGTGAGTCAGTTTAGCACCAGTGTTATGTTTTATATTTTGTATGGTTGGGTGATATGAGGAACATAAATGACAAACTATCACACATACTGTGGTAAGTATCCTGTCCTGAGCAGCATAGGAAAATCTATGTTAGTACTGGCTTAACATCAACATGATATATATATATATATATATATATATATATATATATATATATATATATATATATATATATATATATATATATATATATATATATATATATATATTCAGAAACTGTTCAAATGATCAATCTTCAATTTTTTTTTCTCTCAAATCTCTCAACAGTAAGTTAATGATGAGACATTTATTTCTGTCTCTTATCCTTGCTACTGACTTTATCTGGCTGAAACATGTCCCTCCCTGGCCTCTGTGGGGCTTTATCTCCCTTCTACGATCCATTACAAAGCTGCCTGCTGTCCCCTGGGTGATCTGCCCTGTCCCCACTAATCTGGCCAAGCTGCCGTGATTCCATCACTCCCGATGAACCACACAGAAAGATTAGTCAGACTCTGCGTACCACAGATGTGTCCAACACTTGATTTGTGTGTGTTTTATTGACTCTGGCCATCTGTTAATACAGTTGCTGGTTCCTCCTCTTGTGTTTGTTGATGCACACAGACAGGAGAGCGGAGTGCCAGAAGAAACATTCAGCAAAGGGGAGATGAGAGATAGAGACAGAAAGAGAGGGTGGAGTTGTGGGGTAGGAGGGTAATATTTCATAAAAAGGCTGCTGGTTTCGCGTTAATCTGCGGCCCGCTTTATTCCCGCGTATAGAACATAAGCATTAGTTCTTGTTTTTAGCTGGAGCGTTGATTCAGGACAGCTCACAAACAGTGTTGGTTGATGAATGAGTCTCAGATGTTCGGTGCTTTCACAAAACAGTAAGGGCCTGAATTCCTTCACTAGGAGGAAAGTGAAAGATTGCTTTAGATATCTGAAATTCCTCACGGTACCATTCCTTAGATTCCCTCTCAACACCGAAAGCGCACAAGAAGCAGTTGGTGTCAGCATTCCTTGAATTGTCCATTTGTGTGTACACGTATGTGCCTGTGCATGCAGGAATTCCTGGCCGTGCAAAAGGATGATAATGCCTAACAGTTGCAGTCACTTGTGTTGGGTTGTTGTCTCGTTTTTTCTCGGGCATTCCACCCAACTCTTAGTCTTCCTCCTCTCTGTGTCACTCCTCCTCACAGCCTTCACTCCCATGGTGTCTTTTTCCCTCTCCTCGTGTCTCACATAACATTTGTATGAATACCTTGGAAGCCACGGAGCTTATGAAAACTTTTGCCGATCATTAATTATCCCCCGTCTTACTAAAATGCCTAAAAGGTGAGATAGATTACATCTTAAAGCTTAACCTACTCACTCAGCAAGAATTACATCATTTTGTCATCGCAATCTCAGACAATATTTTCACTCTGATCCGTTTTTTATCTGTCCTCTCCTCGCTGGCTGCCCTCCTTCCCTGCATTCCTCCCACCCGTCTCTTGTGAAGCTGCCTGTTTGCCCACTGAGTGGAAAGTTAAGAGCGGTCTGGATGTAGCCGTCACGTTTCTTTCTTTCTTTTTTTTTGTTTGTTTGCTTTAACGACAGCGGTGATGTTGCTTCTTGCTACCCTCTCTGCCGTGTCATGATGATGTGATTTCTTGACACAGGCGTCACTCGGCCAGTTGAAACCTCAGAACTCCATGTGAACCTGCTGAAAGGGAGGTGGCGTTCGGCCTGGGTAAACACAGTGTGCGAGGGGAGCCAGGGACACAGCCTGTTGGTCCTAAATGTGGAGGAAAAAACGTCCAATAACTGGGCCTGTGGGGAACAAGCCGGGGCCAAGGCTAACCTGAACACAGGCTCGCTGGGAGCAGGCATAGGAATGAAGTTGGATCACAGCTGCTCCAAGGGACGTATAGGTAACAGAAGGGATTTGGACTTGGGTCTTGCAAACAGGAAATCATTTTCCAGAGGGCAGTATCCCTTTTGCAAGGCAGCACGGTTTAATTCGCTTTTAAGTATAACCTACCGCGTAGATTTTCTTCAAAATAAAAGTTGAAAATAACCATAAAATTGCTGCAATAACCTTTAAGGAAGTGATTTGGAATTAAGTGTATTTTATCATTCAATGAATTACAGTTTTGAATTACATGTTAAACTGAGTAAACTGAGAGCAAATTGACCTCAACTCTACAAGGGGGACATTTGAGCTTTACATGGACATGCACTGCTACTTATGTATCCGCCTTTAGCCCTGTACATTCACCCCTCTGAAGAGGTATGGATATCGCCTCTTTTTTTTTTTTTTACCTCTTTGACTTACTGTTCCCCCCTTCAACTCTGACCGCTGAGGGTTTAAGTACAGTCTAGGCGAGCAGCAGGGGTTCATGGGAGGAAAAAAAAAAATCACACACAGAGAGAACACTGTATTCAGCACAGAGCTCGAGGTGTTAACAGTAGTTGTGTCTATGTGAGGGATAACACAGCCAGACGCTGGTCATATATTCAAAAATAATTCTGGCTGCATATTTTAACCTGTATGAAGTGGCAGGTGGGCCGGGTTTACTCAGTCCGAATAACTCAGATCGTATCAGGAAGATAAGTATACTTAATTGACTCTCAAACTTTCCTATGTTTGTGTAAACCTGTGGGTACTGATGTTGATATATGAACACCAAGCACTGTTATTTATATCTGTCAATGCCAGGTGAATAGAGAAGAAAAAAAAAGTCATATGTGTAATAAATTATAATAGAGCTTTATGACAAGATTCATTTATTTGCAGATCGAGCAGCAGTTTGTCAAAGAACAAAGCACCATTCAGTGGTTGGAAACGTGTGTTTTGTTTTACCGTGCAGTGACGGCATGTTAAAATATACTGAAGTCATCCACTCTCCCCCGCAGTGGCCAGCCTTCGTCTTTGTCATTGTGTTTTTTCGGAAATAAAAACTCTTTTGAACTTCTTCTGGTTCACCCCCCGTGCCCACTTGCGCCACGTCCCACCCCAGTGCTACCTCACAACCTCCGGGAAGCAGTTAATGCTTTAATTGGCACTTAATTAGTTAATTGACCCCAGCGTTGTTGGCAAGAGAGGGGGGGTAACAGGGTGACAGAGGCTTGGGGGCGCAGGTGAGGCTGGAGAGGATTGGCCCAAGGTGCTTCCTGTGTCACATCACCAGCGGAGGTACCCATCAACCCCTTTGAACTGGGACACAAACACTGGAAACACTTTCATCGGGCCGATGTGTCATCACAGCCAGGTCCCATGTATATGTATGGGACTGTCTGAAAATATACAAAGTCCAATTTGCCCGGGACAGGCCAACCTCAGGATAATGAATCACATGTGATGTGTATCTGATATGCAGCCTGAGTCATCACCAGATGTTTCGACAGGATTACTTCCAGTTCTGGAGAAGAGCAGTGGATTTTCAAAGAGAAACCAACAACGCTTCATCAAGAAAGACAAAGAAAAGAAGTCAACAAACATTTGCCGCCACGATAAGTAAAACAGAATAGTTTATGAAAATCTTGCACTGGAATGCTCCCAGTGCCTCTGGAAGGCAGACCAAAGTGTTTCTTATGTCTATAATTGGGGGTACACATGCCAAATGAGAGGAGTTTTGAGGTCAAGTACAGAAGAGGAAGTAACTCGGGTACCAGGCCTTCAGATAAAAGCTTACAGGTGGAACTAAGTACAGTCCTACATATGTAAGCAAGCTGTGGTGCTTGTTTGTTCTGGTGTCTGTTTGTATGTGGAAAATGCAGCTCCCAGCGCATAATGTGTTTGCTCAGTTGAAGCATAGCATGCACTCTGGATAACATTCCCTGTCTCTTTCACTTGGCAAAAACACATATGAACCTGTGTGAATTTGTGAAACCTCAGAGCACTGACATACCCACACAAACACAGAGAAACACGCACAAAGGCCCGCCGCGTCCGTTCTCACATGTGCTTGTTGTTCCACCTCTGCAGCTCGCTCACACGCATGCAGAAATCATTCACGTTTCTCGAGTTTACAACATCCTGCTCGCCGTTTCCTGAGAAATTAATAATTTTCTCTTTTGGTGGGTGGGTGGGTGTGTGAATCTGTGTGTGGGTTCCTGCGTTTGCCCCCGTGTTTGCACCCATGTGTGTGCATCAGAGAGGGACGCCCAGCAGGCAGTGTTGTTGTAGGTGAGGGTGAGGAGCCCCCTGATGGGCAGCTGTGGCAGAGAGGCCAGCTTTGATCAAAGGCCCAAGAAGAGGAGGAGGAGGAGGAGAGGAGGAGGAGGAAGGCGGGAGGGAGGGGAGAGCAGCAAGTAGCCCAGAAGAGAGAAGAGGTGAAGCAGGGCTGCAGAATGGGGGACCCGGGATGACGGTTGATGGAGGGTCCCACCATGAGCTTAAGGACACCAAAGAAAAAGCACCTGCTTCTCTACCACCACCACTAGGTCAGAATTGCTGGCACATACTCCTCTTATTGTAAATGTTTACGGAGGTTAGTGTTGTAAAACAGCACCAAAGGTACACTAAGAGGTGAATTTTCTTTCTGAATTAATTTCCTCGAGTAACATTCGCAGCAGTGCAGAGAGGACGCCAAATCTGACTCAGTTTCTGCATTAGATTTCCTCCTCTGATGAGATGAAAAAAAAGGGGGTGCATGCAGCTGAGTTTTCCAAATAATTGAATCATGTATTTATTCAATAGGCTCTGGGCAGCATATTGATTGTCGACAGATTGAGTTACGCTGAGAATCTGTGGGAAGTCTCACAAAAGGAGACGACCTAACCAAGGGCATGTGTGCAAGGAGCCGTGTGGCCAGACAAATGTATTCAGACGAGATTCGTGTCGCTTAGGTCATTCTGGCTTCACATTTGCCTCGAGGGAGACGTATTTAATTTGGGCTCTCGGTTCTTCCTAATCAGATGCTTTTGTTCTGACCTCTTGCTACTTCATTTTGCTTTCCTGCTCTGCTTGAGCGTAGCGTTACGATTCATGTTTAAAATAAAATGTCAGAATGTTTTACTTTAATACATTTTATTTCTCCAAAAAAAAAAAAAAAAGTTTCACCGAAGAATAACAACATAAAAACGTATATTTTTGTTAATAAAACGTCCCAGAAACCAAAGGAGACACTGTCCAACACTGGTGTGAATTTGAATATTTCACTGTAATAAATATTGGCCTATATGGACTGGTGTATTTATAGCAGCTTCTTGGCACATTGAGGAAACTCTGCCAAGCTCGGGAGCTGGGAAATTATATTTAAAAAAATGAAATAAAAGCAGCCTTTGAAACACGAGGTCGTGCAATCTTAAAACAAGCCAGCTTTCTCTGCCAAGCACAACTACAAACATCCCTCCAAATCCAGGCTTCATTGGCCTTGACGCACTCTGAGAGAAAATTAAATTTGACAAAATAAATTAATGCCAGCGCACCACTTCAACAGACCTCAGCTGAACTGACGTGCAGCTCGCTCTGTTAGATGTAACATTTGTGAAATGTGTTGGCTAGATTTTTCCTCTTTGGTATACGGGTGCTGAAGCTTTAAACACAACAAAGACAATAAGAATAACAATAAAAACAACAACAACAAATGAACAACCAAAATGTATTATTTTCATTGTTATGATTATATTTGAAGCTTGTCATAAGCTCATATATTTGAGTTATTAACGCGTTTAACTAATATTTAATCAAATACATGTATTTGGATGCATGTTTTCTCAATCAGTCAAACATCTGGATCAGCAAATTAATGGAATTAAGATTTTTTTCGTCTCATTTATGAAAGATTATGAATCATGTAATGATGATGTTATTTGGTGGCCTACGAGTTGGTCTGTGAATCACAGCACAGAGCAGGGTCAGCGACTGTATGGAAATGGAGAACATGTGTTTCAGCTTTGACTGCATGATGCAGGTTTGTGCGCTTGGTACCATGATGGAGAATTGTTTTCTTAACCTCTTCATTCACCTGCATAATGTCGTTTTTTCCCCCCTGTCTTACAGCGAATGACGTTTAAATAAGGATAAATGCGGATTACGGCCAGATTAAAAAAAAAAAAAATAGAGTGAGATCCGGTTTGTGCTGGACTTTTGGAAAATGGGTGTTAAATGGTCAGATCAGCCCTTGTTGGCAGGAGAAATGCTGAACGAGGGAGTGAAGTTATGACAAACGAGTTGGGGGGCAGTCTGGCAGCAGGCAGACAATTAAAGGCTGCCATTTCTCTTACAGTCCCTCGCCTGTCATTAGTGTATCAGAGGAGGATAATGGCCGTATCATTGGACTGTACACTTTCAAAGACTGGCTCAGATAGGGGAGGTTGGAAGTGTCACTCATCTGGCACTGAACCTTTCTTTAGTGAAACTTGGAGTGTATGTATATATATATATGTATGTGTATATATGTGTATATATATACATATATATACATATATATATGCAAAACAAATCAAATCAAAACAAGTTTGTGTGCATTACATAAAAAATGAAATCAGCCTCTTTTGCCATAATTCCACTTATTTGTCCAAACATTTTTCACAGTGCATGCGTGACTTGAGCTGCTTGTATATTTTCCTCCGCATTGATGCTAAAAAGGACACTGACTTCCGTTATAATTATGGCTACGTTGATGATCTCCATAGAGAGAGACAAGAGAGAGAGGGAGAGAGAGAGAATGAGTGACGCTTGTTGGGCCACAAGCTCGAGCCCGCTGCCTCTGCATGCAATGGGAAACGCTGGCCCTGCGCAGGGGCTGTTTAGTGTGGTTTCCGAGGAGTACCGATGCCATATGCGCAGCCTGTCCTGCATGATGCATGTGCGCCTTGTGGGGCACACTAAAAAAGAAAAACAACAATTAGACATGAATGTGTGTGTCCAAACAAACGAATCAAAGGGCCGTTGTGTTTGTGGGAAGATGACTGGTGGGGGAAGAGATCTTCCCCCGTCTCTCTTTCTCTCTGGGCTGACCCCGCGTTTGAGTCCTGCGGTGCGAGGCCGAGACACACAGATGGGCTGCAGTCTCTCTTTCTTGTCGGTCCTCTCACTCTTTCATTATCTGCCTCATTTTTTTTTTTTTTTACTCCCAGTTCAATTCATATGAATTCAGTGCAGTTTAATCCAGTCCAATAACTCAATTGGAGACAACTGTGGAGGCTTATTTGTTGCCTGAGATGACGGTGTGAATTTAACAAAGCACGTAAAATAAAAAAAAAAAAGAAAAACATCCATTTATCTAAAAAGTTGAATTGGAAAAAAAAAATCTTGCTGTCTGTCTCCCCCTCCCACAACAAGCAAACAGCAGCCAGTCGGTCCACGCCTGTCCCAGACAAGCGAAAACACAGTGTTGTTCTGCTTTTTCCTGCAGACACGTGAGGATGTGGTCGCACTCCATCAAATGTAATAACAGGGCCAAGCGGCTGTCATGCTTCGGTCATATTGTCCAAGAACAATATGACGCGTGATGATTTACTTAAGATGCTGCCACCATGTTTGAAACTGGAAAATGTCACAGGAATGAAAAATAAACCATAAAACAACAACAAGGATGACAAAGTGGAATTTTTTTTATTTTTTTTTTTGATATCCCGCAGACGTTTTATACAAATAGAAAATGACTACCTGGCCTGTGTTGAATAGACGACTAATGTGTGTTTTGTGTGTGATTTATACTTTTATTTTTATTGAAAAATTCGATGTGGTAGTTTTCGGGGTAAAATAAACTCCTAGCTCTGGGTTTGGCTGTGTGTGTGTGTGTGTGTGTGTGTGTGTGTGTGTGTTACACTGACGCGGTAAACATGCGCGTTTCGCCCGCAGACTTGCACTTGAAAATGTGTGAACTCTCCGGCGCAGCCTGTGTGGCCCTGCAGCGGTGCAGACCTCATGTCCGTTTAGCTCCACTGTCCCGACACCAAACTGTCTGAGCCTCAAACCCTGCTCGGTTTCTTGTCCCTCTGACAACCTCCCAAGCTGCTCGGGGAAGGTATAAAGCTCCAGAAGTACGTCGAGACTTGAATAGACCAAAAGGGGAGGGAGAGACAGAGAGAAGGGGCGGGGATGGAGGGGGGGGGGGGGTGCTCGGTCCGTGCACGGGGGTCTGTGTTTGCAAGCCTCCGGTGGCTGAAGCGAGGCGGTGCATGGGGGGCTGGTGGGGTGGTGGTGTGGGGGCTCCCTGTGCATTAGGTAGTAATAGGTTTGGGATGACTTAAACGATTTGTTGACTGGGACAATAAATCTGTTGTGTGTTTCTTGGCATGCTGAGGGGAGGATTACAAGTTGTCACACAAAGGAATGCAAATTGCAAGCCAAACTCTCCGAGAGGCCTGTGGAGTAGCCAGCTATTTAGAGCATTTGTGCGGATCCGTGCTCCTCTCTCTCACTATTTTATGTTTCTCTATTAGTCCTAATAACTGTGAAGGGCCTGAGAGTAGCCACTGTATTCATCTCAAATCAATGGCTTTCCCGCACCAGGCCCTATAGACCTCCACATTTGCATTCTATCGAGTGAGATGACCAGCAGGACAATTGGCGTTAAGTCTCTTTCAGGCGGCCAAATGGAAACTTGAATCCTAAATGACATTTTCTAAAAATCCACTCTGCGCATTATGATGATTTTCTGCACGGAGTTTCTCACCCCGAAGAGACCAGAGTGATATTCAATTATAGATTTAAATAATTACATTTATAAATACATAGATTTTTATTCCCTTCTCTCTCTCTCTATTTTTTTCCCATACTGAATTTGCATGAATTTATATGCTTATTCCTCTGGTCATTTTTTTTTTCACTTTTGGTTCATCTTACACCCTTTAATGGTTCCCCTGGAGCTGAGTTTGCAGTTCTTTGCAGAGAAGAGCGGCCTGTCTTCAATCATACCTCCTCCTAGCGACTGCAGGGTGAAATACAGGGACAGCAGAGTCCATCCAACCTCGTTTATTAAAAAAAAGAAACAAACCCAAAAAACAAAACAGTAGCAGGATTATTCTCAGCGATGTGTTTTTTATTTGTTTTTTTCCTGCCATCGACACACAATCCTGGACTGTGCAGCGGGAGCAGAGCCACTTGACAATAAGTCGTTTAAAGCGCTCAGTGTTTCTCGGACTGCGCGTCCGTGCGCCAACTTTCTGTCAGGCTGCAGATGCCTGAGGCCGGGTGGACGAAACCGCAGGACGCGGATCAACACGGAGATAGCGGAATTATTCCTCTCAAATCTCAGCAGTAGTCGGTCTGACCTACCGCTACTCTGGAGCTGCAGAGGAATCACAGACGGCAGAAGCTGCCGGATCAAGTTTCTGCTCTGTATCAAGCGATCATCCTGACACAAACACCCACTCAAAATCGTGATGAAATTCAGCAATAAACCGAACACACACACACACACACACCCCTGTTAATTTGATTTACATATTTGACTCTTTCGTTATGGCGATATTTCAGGCGGTGTTAATGCGACTATAAGCCAGTGGATCAACGTTCATATTTAGTTTTATGAATTAATTACTGCGAGAGTTCCAGATGAGTTTACATGTGGATTTAGTAGGATTATAAGCTGTAAATATTTATGGCCTAAAGGCAGTTTTATGTTTCGCTGCATAGCTGTACATGCATAGTGAGAGCAGAAGACCCAGAACGTTTGAAATCTCTATTAGAAATATAGCAACCAAAATAAAAGGAGCCCATCATAGTTGTATTTATGTTATTTTTTTTGTGTGTGGTAAAATATCTGCATTTACAGATAGTTTAATATCGACACTATATATATATATAAACGCATTTTTAAAATAATGTCTTTGAGTTTAAGAATTTATTTTGGGCCTGTGTAGCATATCTGCAGGCTCAGTATAATAATTCATATACAGTGTGCCTTTATTATTTCTTATATGGACCCCTGTTGTGCAGGGTATTTAGCTGATCACCTGACTCCTGTAATGAGCTCTGATGGTTGATTCATAACTGTGATTGCAAGAGTCAGTTTCATGTTTGGACTAAGGGGAGGCTTGTTTTAATTGGCGATCGGTGTGGAAAGTGTACACACACCCACACATATATACATTATTAATGCGCACACACACCACCACTACCACATAAAGAACCCACAATACTCCTCTCCTCATTTCTGCTGCAATCCATTGTTTTCAGCCCGTTTGCCCAAAGTCACCATACCTACGCGTCCTCTCCCCCGCGCCTTTACGCGCCGCGGCAGAGATAGTTTAATTAAAGAACAACATTATCTTAGAGCAGCAGCACTCCTTCCAGCGAGGAATGCCGTGTTTTCAGTGCTGCGTCAGGAGAGGGAAGAGAGCACGCCGCCTATGTCGACTGCCGCTCGCCTTCCCCTAGCTTATATGGCCCATGCTCTCTCAATAGCTTTTAATGGTGTGATTGTAAAACATCTTGTCACATGAGGGAGTTACAATAATGTTTTACAGCCCCCTGCTTTCAAAGATGAGCCATAATATTGCCCTCCGTAACTTTAAAAACAGGCTCAGTGTGTGCAAAGAGTTGCATAATGCCAAGGACCATTATTTTCAAATGCACACTTCAAGACGGAGTCTATATGCTCTGGCGTGTATCATAAAGTGGGTATTTAAACACAAGGCCACAGATATGAGACATAGATACATGCTGCGCACACACGGGCCTGAGCGGACTTACAGGATGGCTTAGACATTAATGGAAAGATATTATGTAGCTTGAATATTTGGGCCATACTTGAGCAACGGTGTCTGGGCAGACATAAATACAGGTAGACAGTTAGGTTCATACAGGGGATATTTGGCCCGATCACCTCCTCTTTTTTTTATGAGTCATTTCACCGGGACAAATGCAGGGCTCGCGTTCACTGGTTATTAATTTGCCTTCCCTTTATCTTCCTGTCTTCAGCGAACGCTGGTGTTTGAATGCTGATCTGCTGGCCCGGGCCGGCCACATGATGTCTGAGGCCAGCCGAGAGGGCGGGCCGTTTAAACAAGATTTTTTTTCACCCCCTAATCAACACGATCGTAACCCCTGCAGAACAAAAGCATGAATATCCATTTCCAAGGAAAAGGGTGAGTGCCCTCTCCATGCCCCCCTCGCCCTCCCCGCCCCTCGGTGTACTGTACTCGTTACCCTGGTAACCCCATGGGCAGAATGCAGATCAGGGGGACCAACGAAGCGGCCCCTTGTCTCCCCTCACAATTCACCCTGATGATGACTAACACTTTTGTTCATAGAGAGGGCAGGTGGGAGTTACAATACGCTTCAAATCATTGCCCACCCGAGATCTCCCCTTTACTCCCCCTCTCCCGCCCCACATCCCTATATTTCTTTCTCCTCATTCTAACACATTCCCTCCATCTTTAACTACATTTGTGAACGATCCATTTTCATTTTTTTTCTTTCAAATCTCTCCCTTTCCTTTTTTTTTTTTTTTTGGTCCATCCTTCCACTCAGAGCTCACAGCGAGTCCCACTCACAGCAGACGGTGGCGGTGGTTTGCGAGAGGTCAGTGTTATCTAAACAGACCCATTGGGCTATTTGCTATAGCACCCTCCATCAGGCAGGAAGCTCTGAGGAATCAGCCCATCACTTCAATCAGCCACGACAGCATACAATGAATTTATAATGGCCGGAGCAAGGGCGAGGAATGAAATCAGATGAAAACCAGAGAGAGAGAGAGAGAGAGAGAGAGAGAGGGACAAAGAGGAAGGCGGAAGGAGAGAGCAAGAGATGGAGCGTAAGAGACAGGAGCCAGAGTTCAGCCTGCTGCTTGTGTCAATGACCACTGTGCGGGGGAGCGTGTTGTTTGTTTGTGGTCTGAAACAAACAAGCGATTGTTGAAAGTGAGGAGATGGACTGCGACCGTGTTTGACAGCAAACCGTGCAGTACAGGCGTACGTATGTGCGAGGTCATGTGTGCTGCGGTGTTTTCATTCGAGTATTTGCACAAACACGCGTTCAGTGGAGCTCGCAGGCAGAAGTTCACACGTATGCATTTGTGCGTGCGTGTACGAGTGTTGTGCACTCGTGTGTTTATTGGCCTGTGTGCAAAGAGAAGTAGTAATCTTATCTCTGTTCAGAGGGTAAGTACATGTGACAGTAGATATATACAAACTCTTGATCAATATCTTGATAGATTGTCAGATAATGACTCTTCAGGCAGATATGGACAATTGCTTCAATATGTGTGTTTTTCTGGCTTGTACATAGACAGCTTGGCTAACGGCCACCATCTACAATTCACGGTCCAAAAGCTGAGCTCGGTCCGGTCTCTATTTGGACTGACTGACTGACTGACTGCAGCCGGCCCCTCACTCCCCAGCACAGCCTCTGTGCCCTTTGACCACATTAACCGGTGCAGTCAGACTCATCTCCCAGTCTCCTCTTATCACCTGGAATCAAACATTAAAAGAGGGAGGGAGCCAGAGTTACTCATAAAGTCAGAGAAATATGGCCACCGAAGGGTTGGGGAGGTGGGCGCTGAGAGATAAAGACAGTGAGAGGCAAAGATGGGGAATTCAAAAAAAGCAAACAAACAGAATAACTCATCAAAGGCCGGAAAGTGGGAACGAGGAGGGGAAGCAGACAGGAGAAGAGGAGTGAACACTGGTATGAAGGCAAAAAGCGAGAGAAGAAAAAAAGTTGGTGGGATGAGAGAAAAAAAAAAGAAAGAGAACAAGCAAAAGACAGCAACACCACACCACGTCAATCCGCCCTATGAGCTGCCGTTTCCTGCTTTTCCAAGTTTGGTGTCTAAACCAAGCGGGGCGGAGTTCAGCTGTAGGCAAACAGGCCGTTTTACGAGTACCATTCTGCAATTACCCGTTACCTTGACTGTCGTGGGTTTTAAGAGCGACCTGGCCTTGGAGTTACCTGGATACACCTGGAGGAGAGCGATAAAAAAAGAAGCAGGGGTTTTAGAAACACAGGGTGGGAATGATCTCCTATCTGAGCGGCCGCCGCTTGCCCCCAAAACTCCCATCTGTCTGTCTGCTGTGCCACGACTTCTGGCGCCCACACACACACCCTGCCTATCTGTCTGTCTGCCTGCCTGTCTGTATGTCTGTCTGACTCACTGCGTGTTCTAATAAAGCCCGAGTTGTCTCCGTAGTTTCATCAGCTAAGCCTATATATGTCGCCCGCCCTGTCCTTCGTGCGCACACACGCATGTACACACAGTTGAAGATTTCAGGCAGGTGGTTTGCTGATAGTGATGGGTAGGAAAATATTTGATGTCTCCAGCTTGCCCATTTAACATTCTCACCCTGTGCTCTGACCTTAAAGAGTGTGCATGCATGCATACAGCATGCGTGGGTTTGTGTGTGCGCGTGTGTGTGTGTATTTTGTGCTCATGCGGATCAGCGTAGTGCATCGCCGTGTATTTGTTCACTTAGCTTTTAGCCCCAGTTAGCAGGTCAGACCCCCACAACGTTATTCAGACACACACACACACATGCACCATCCTATTAGTAGGACTTATCAGAGCCCATTTGACCTCCACCTTCTCCCTGACCTCTAGAAGGTGGAGGTCTCCATCCCTTGGGAGAGCGGGTCAGCAAGGCGTAAGCGTGTGTGTGTGTGTGTGTATGACAGGATGGGGGCTGCTTTGCTGTCTGACTGTGAGCAAACACTGATGGTCAAACACACAGCCTCCTCCACCCCTTGTATCCTATCTTCCCCTGTCCATCCCTCTTCAGCGACTTCATCTGTTTTTATGTGAACATAAAAAAAATATATATATCACTTTTTAATCGCAAAGTGATGATCATCATCGATATGTGATGTTAAGTGGAGTTGCGAAAACACCCCCAGAGTCAACAAAAGTACTTAGTACTGTACGCATGGCATTGTATTCCTTTGTCTTTATTGTGTTTAGTTGTA
Organism: Nibea coibor; assembly: GCA_023373845.1. Lineage (NCBI taxonomy): Eukaryota > Metazoa > Chordata > Actinopteri > Sciaenidae > Nibea > Nibea coibor. Next base: position 16,281,321 of record CM041718.1, read on the forward strand.
GATAAAATCCATATCCATATTTGGGCTGTAAATAAAACTGACATGACTAGACATATCATAGCCTCTGCCAAGAATATTCTTTCCATTTTAGCAACTGAATACTTACAAATATGTCAGAGTTCACACTGCCTGACAATACTTGGCAACTGGAAGTGTTTTATGATATTCTAGCTTTAAAAAAATGTGTTATGATAACAGCTGAAACACTGACTTGGGCCACGCTGACTCCTCTTAGATATAGTTTATACTGACTGGCCTGCGCGCAGCCACGCTGTGCTCTCCACCGTCCATGTCATCGCCGCATCTCCTGTATCCGTCCAGCTTCTTCTCATGCGGTGTCCTTATCTGCAAGGAGGCCACCGGGACTCAAAAGCTCAAAATTGTTTCTCGTTCACCTCCAACAAAACCTGCTGCCAAATTTACCATCCATTCAAATTTGCCCCACTCGCCGGTTTCCAAGCCCAATCATACAACCATTTCCGTTTTCGAAAAGGAACTGACAGTATATCACGTAGTGGCCCTTCCCTGGTGAACTCTGATTTGCTTCTCTGTGTAATATCTGGCGCCGTTTCACTTGCCTGGAAAATGCAGGCACATTGCTCAGATTTCCATTGTGTAAACTTTAAGCATAATACTTTCCTTTAAATCTCTTACCTCCCACAATCAAGTTACCAGTTTTTCCACCAATGGGACTTCTGAGGCGTTCGATAGAGCCAAGTGTTTATGCTGTGGAGTTAGTTTTTACAGTCCAGATTGGGCGAATTTCAAATCAGGAAGAAAATATCTGCTGCTGCAAAGAAAAGAGCCTAAGTTAGAGCGGCACGGCACATAGAGGACTCTGTTTGGAAGTCTTTTTTTTTTCACACTCCTCCATCCTGTGTTCTCCAGCAAACAGGGTATTCTATTGAAAGGGGAACAATAGGGTTCTTAATCAGCGGACCTTTCCCCCTCGCCAGTTCCTGGGTCAACTGATGGCCCACGCGGCTTTGTAGCAAGTGAACGGCATAAAATATATGTTTATGAAAAGGAGAATTAATCACAGTGGGTATCTTTGGATAAAGTCATATTTGTTGTTTTTTATACCCTTTCTCCAGCTCTGTCTAGGAGGGCTTTCATGTGGCAGTAATTACCATATTTCATTAGCGTGTGGAGTGTCACCGCTGGAGCATCAAAGCGGTTGGCTCTTCGCATGTGCGGCAACCGCTGCCAGGGAAGTACACAACTATCTGTTTTTTTCCCAGAATAAATTCGCCCGCGCCTGTTTTTGAGTGCACTCTCTCCCTCAAGCTGCTGTCGATATCAAAGAGAACCCATTCCGCATGTGAAGTGCCCCTTGTGCAGAATAATAAAGCAGTGCATCATGGCAAAAAACTGTGAAACACAACACTCTCACCACCATCCTTCAATGCGCACACAAGGACGCACATGCACATATACACATGGTATTCCTCTCTCCTTTGTACCTACTTTACTCTCCTTGGTACACACTCCTTCTACCTCTGCACTCGAAAGCAAACTATTTTGGCCTACTGTATGGTGAAACACGGAACCGAGGGGTGCAACACATCTGTGTTTACTATTCACATACTTTAATTATTACAGTTCACTTTTTATTTACTACAGGGCATAAATTAAATATACTCCTTAACTGTCTTTGGAGATAAGGCATGGTTTATCTTCAGATATTATTATGAACAAAAGAAATAAATGTATTTTAGTCAAACGTATCATATCCACAGCCTGACGTCGTTTATGCCTCCGTGCTGTAGAACCCTACTGTTGTCCGTAAAGTGCTAAAACACACCACACGCCATACTGTTGCACAGGGTAACATATTCCTCTAGTACGGCTTGTCAAACTCAGGCAGTGTAAACACGGAGCTGTGTTTTGTGAGCATGCTCAGTGATCACAAAAGCAGTAACTGAGTTGTTAGTCACTCGATGCATCGTTATGGCCCTTTTATTTGTGTCTGGGTCACACTTATATGGCATGTGGTTACAATAATGAATAAAAAATGTATCAATTTTGGTGTCTTCATGGGATTGATATAAATAAAATAGCACCAGCTTTATCCTTTATTATTACCCCTCGTTTCATTTTTAATCATCACCAAGAGGCTCATTTACACAGTGAATAGAATTAAGCAGAGTTTAACCTGCGCAGTATAATATGACCCCTTTATTATGAACAGAGCTTTGATTTACCTTCACCAGACGCCGTCTTGCCTCGGAGACTTGCACCTGACCTGTTCAGGCACTACAAGGCCACAGGGCTCAATCCTACGGCTCAAAGCCACACATCTTCAAGGGGACTCGGACAATGGGAGAGAATAATGTCTCAACCAGCACAAACACCGATGAGCTGCGAGTTAGCAGAGCTCACCAAACGGCGCTGCATTGCCTCTCGCTATCAGCAGGATTATCTGAAGGGAGAGGAGCTATCTGCCCCGAGGCTAAACACACTTTTGTTTTCCCAAAAGCTTTTATGGCTTCCCTCGGCTAGACAGAGAATCAAAGCTTTCAGTGAAATATGTGGTAACGTTCGCCGCACAGGACATGGTTAGGAAAGGCAGACGCTCCCTTTAACACACGATTACAGGAAAAAAAAAAAAAACAGGATTTTGAAAACATCCTTCAACAACAAGCAGACAAAGCCGCAGCTCCTTGCGTGGCTGTTTCAGTGCATGCGTGTGCTGCTACAATAGATCTGAAAAGCCGAGAGGCGACAACGCATTGTGCCGGCCGCGCGATAAACTTCACCGTGTGTTATCGCTGCGATCGGTGTGTGAGCCGCAGCTCGACAATTAAAGCAGCCACACACTTGAAATGCTCTTAACAGCGCCAGCTGCCAGAGATCGATGTTCACCTTGACTCAGGTGACTTTCCCTCTCTTGGAGGTATTGATCAAAGATGACGCCACGGCACCGAAATGGGAAAACAACACTTGCGTGTTTCTTTCACTATTGGGGACCGTTTCTTCTCTTTTTTTTTTCAGCTGTTTGGCCAGCCGCGCCGTACAATGTCAGATAGATTGTAAAGTATATGTCAATAGAGGTAGCCTCTGGGTTCAAGACCTTGGAGAGAAGTTAACAAATGATCCCTTATCTATGCCCCCCTATTTCTTCCTCCCCATCATTTTAGTGACTCGCTGAGATCACCGTAACATCCTCTCGGGGCAAACACGGCAGTTTGGTTCTTAATCCTTTTACCAGAGGTGATTTTTAACAACTTCCTTTAAGTCAAGTCAATGGGTCTGAAGCCTGATCCACTGCAGAGGCTTCCTCATGCCCGGTAAGCCTTAACCTTGGAGCCCCCTCCTTCCCTCCCCAAGAGGCCCGGGCCAACAGGGAAGGCGATGGGGAGGGGGGAGGCAGGCCGGGAGGGTGGGGGGGGTTGGAGGTGTGTGGAGAAACCAAGGACCTGCCACATTATATGCTTTAACATGACTGGCAAATCCACCACGGTTAAACAAACTTAACCTTCATTTGTGAAACGGTGCAAATCAAAGGGCAAAAAACGACTTGTGCAAGTAATTACCACCGGGGGAGAGCAACAGGGCAAAGGAAGGATGGAGGGAAGAGAGGGTGGGAGGGATGGGACGGAGGTGGTGGTGGTGGGGACGTGGGGGGTGGGGTGGTCGGTCTCAGGGACAGCTAGGCGTTAACAGGTTGAATGGAAGGAAATGGGAATCATTTAAGGTGAGGGGCATTTTTAATGAGTTTGCACAGAAATTGATTTTCCACTGTAATCTTTTATTTATATGCGGCTGGCGGCGTGTCCTCGGCAGAGTGAGGGTCAGCCCTCAGAGTGCCCTGTCAAGGCCCCCACTCCTTCAAACAACACCCCAAAGTCCAGGGAAAATGGTATTCTAGCTAAGGCAAATATTGTCCTGTCTTGGCTTAAGGGGCGAAAAAGCTGTTTGTTCTAAAAAACTTGCTCTTCACTCCTTTTTTTTTTCTTTCAGCGCTTTAAGAGGAGGCTGTTTAAAACAGGAAGGCTCTCCTGAAAGATAAGTGTAAAGTTGAAATTTGCTCTGTAATTATTTAGGCCGTTCAATTAATATTGATTAGAAGCATTTAATTCATCTTAAGAGGTTTTTGTAGCGTCGTACCAGAAGCAGTTTAAAGATGTGTCCAAATTACACTGACTCTACATTTGACATAGTACTACGTGCTTGATTTATTTCACTTTATTTGTGCTCATTCATTTTTCAATGAGTGTCAGAGTCTGTAAAATCTGTTTTATTTATGGAGTTGACTATATTTACTGGCCCTGCTCTTTTTGAATATTGATCTGTATCTTTTTAGTGTTTTATGAAACATTTTGATTAATATATATCACAGACACACATTGTAGTCATAAAATGAACGCATTCAATTGATGCATTTAAAAGACTGAAATGAAAAAATAAGCCATTTTATTCCTACTGTTATTATTATTATTATTTACTTTAAATTATAATTTTCTAATTTTATTAATAATTGTATTATTACTATAATTATTAACATTAAGCGGTCTGACATAAAATAACATTTCTTGTTGTGAAAGTGCTCAGAAATTTGAACTGTAATGGCATAAAATACAATATATACAATAAATGTTTTGTATCATTAAAATAACCTAAAATAATTAGACATTAAGGTTTTGCTGCTTTGCTTTTTCTGTCCATGATAATGTGATGAATATTGCAAAAAGAACAAAACAAAACTGTGCAGTTAACAGAGAAATATATAATTTTTTGTACTTAATTCTAGTTATTGTTTATACTTAATTCTCGTTATAATTTATTTTTAAATATACTTATGTCTACAATATTTTGTAGTCATTTCAAAATACCATATAAATAATATTTCCTCTCGATTGTGTGCAGTTTGAATCAGATCAGTGTGTGCAGCCTCCATGAATTCATCTAAAATGTATTAAATATTATTTATTGGATTCATTATCACATGACATTTTATTATAATATTTTTTAAAATTAAATTTATGATTTAAGCGTTCCGTATTCAGATGAGGTATCCAAAAAGAAACGCTCACCTCTGTGTGCAGCCTGCAGTCTGTGGCTCTGGTTGTGAGGCCTTTACACTGTTTCACAGAGAAGCTTTGTGTCGCTCGGTCTGTTGTTATTTTGCGACTCTGGCGCCACCTTGTGGTAAAAATAGTAATTACAGCAGCGCAACTTATTTTGTGTGTTTTTGAAACCACCTTTTATATTGAAATATTCTGTGGTGAGTGACGCTATATTGATATTGATATTTATTTAATTATCTGTAATATTGAACACACGGATTTATTCTGTTCAGCCAGAATATTCTTCTTATGATCTTTAAGCAGTTGTACTGGAACATATGGGTCAAGACTCTGTGCACGAGGGCTGAAGATGGTACTTGTAAGGCAAAAGCATTCATCTTTCATTTTTCTGTACTTATGTGCAGACTCCTGTCACTGCTTCTCCACTTTTTGTTGCTTCTCCAACCTGTCGGTTGTATAGCCGATGTGGGCGGCTGTTTCTTTCCATATTTCTGTAGCCACTTTTTATAGTAAATGTATCATCTCTTTTACTTTAAGACTGCTGTCTTGTTGATATAATGTAAAATTTGAGGAGAAATATTTCACTCATCACTGAGCTACTTTCCTATTCAGGTGAGTTAAAAAAATACATTTCCATATGGATAACAAGCCAAAACATCTTTACAAGGCGCTGTTATTTAGACAAAACAGACATAAAACATAAAATCACTAATAAACTGAATTATTGAAGGTTAAACGATGCTCTTTCTAGTAACAACCTTTCATGTGAGATGTGTGGAGAATGTATAAACTTTGCTAGAAGCAGTTCTAAGCTAACTTCATGGTCTTCAGGCAGAATAATCTGTTAATGGCACAGCCAATAAATCTTCTACCTGTCACTGAAAATGCAAAGTTACACTAGAGTAGAGCCGTTTGTTCACAGTGGCTCCTTTTACACATTTTAGCTGGTCTCTTTATTGCAAAGAGGAAACTTTAAGAATGATGCGTTCACCTGAAGTTACATCATGCTCAGTACAGTGCGACAAACCAACATCAACGTGAAAACTATAATGACGCTGTTCACATCTTTGAAAAGTTGTGAGTTCAGTTATACAAATATAAAATAGTTATACATGTAAGATCAGACCATTGTGGCTGTTTCCCACAATGGTCTGATCCCGACACTCTCAAGGAATAAAAAATATGTGCCTTTATCCAACCTTCTTCACTTCACCTTGTCTTGAAACCTTTTATCCTGATGTCTGAAGACTTTGAATTCATTCCCTGACAGGCACTTGTAAAGTCTCTCACAGTCCAATCTGGGAAGTGTCCAATGCAACTGGTGGTGTTGTATTACTTTTAGCCAGAAGGTGGCAGATTGGGATTACCTGTTGCACATGGTTACCCCCTCTGCACAATAACCCTAACAATTTGCACGTTGTTTTCAGTCAGTCATTTCTGAGTGTATGCAAGAGTTGTTTAATTCATTCTTTTAACAATGGCATATTTAGCCTGGGGGGTAATGTGTGTATGTGTTCATTGTCAAAATAATTGAATATTATTCTAAATAAATTGATTAATTAATCACTATTCAAGTAAAATGTCACAAACCATGAGACTCTACATATAAAGCAAATAATACAAAATACAGGGGGAGGCTGCTGCTGATGTATTTTCTGTTTAATTCTATCTTGCCATGAACAGTCCAGTGCAAATGATCTGAAGAAAGAAACACACTGATAGTTTTCAAAGTTTATTTTTTCATTTATCTTCAAAAAGCAAGAAAATATACTCTTTTCTTCCAGCAATAATAAATATACAATATTTCTTTATGAACAAAATGCACAATTTACAAAAGAGGCAACCGAGTGCTTCACCTCCTACACAGTACTGTCTGACTGTATGCATTCAACTCATTTATCACAGAGTTATAACTGTTATTAGTATGTTCTATTCTCATTATTAAAGTCTTCTATACAGTATTACAGCTTTTATTAGGTAGAAGCTTCCACCACACAAACGCTTTAAAATTACAGGTCTTCATTGTGCTATGTGTTTTTTTTTTATTTATTCTACCATAATACTTTCATGAGGTTTGAAGACTCCACCCTTTAGAGTCCGACACCGTCCACTTGGTGCTTGTTTCATGGCTGAGAGCTTATTCCACACATATGAGACGTGACAAGTTTGTAAAGACTTGGCGCTACGGCAGGCTGCAGCTGATCCCTCCCTGTAGGCGGAGGCCCGGCAGCGAGACTGTCCTGCCTCGGGACGTCGTGTACTCCGTCCCTTTTCTCCGTGTGCTGGCTGATGGTCATTCCTTGTTTATCGGGGACATTCCACTGCTCTGGTGTGGACGCAGTGGTGTCTTGAGTGTTTGTCTGTGAGATAATGTCGCCTTGTGGTCAGGAGGTGAACAGTATGTGTGATAGCAGCCAGGCTAAGATACAAGACAGCGTGAGTGTGCTGCGGACTAAGGCCGGCGGGGCTGAACTCAGATTAGGCAGAGTGGATTCGGCCGAGCTGGGATGCCGCTCCGTGGCGTAGTTATCCATCTGTCTGCGCTGCTCTTGATGGGTCAGTGGAGGCTCGACTGTCACGTAGCCATTGATTATCCTCACATTGGGCGGTGCAGTAGTGCTGGAGTAGAGAGGACACACGAAATCAGGGTTTAGTCTGCAACTTGATGTCTTTGTCCTATGACATAATATCTTTAGTAAACTGACATCTCACCTATCTCCAATGCGGACCCACAGATCGCTGAAGAGACGGGGTCTGCCGTGGCCGCGATGGGCTTTGCGAGGCCGTTTGTGTCGTCCGAATTCCTCCAGCTGGCTCAGGCTGTCGGGGAGCAGCATGTGGGGCAGCTCCTCGTCTCCAAGGCCGGGCATGTTCTCCGGGTCCTCCAGCTCTGCCTCTGTCTCTGGTGGACTGGTGGGAGATGTGTCAGTGGCCTCCTCACTGGAATCAGCTGGTTTGCTGCTTGAGCAAAGGAAAAAAAAAACAGATAGAGAGGTTATGGAGTCAGTTTATACTCATTAAAAGCTTTCCCCAGTATAAATACAGTCCTCTGTGTATTCAAAGGTATTGCTTAAACATTTGACTTATAGATGTGTCTCTGGGCTGATCAAAATATGGGCTGATATGAAAATATCGGACTGTTTTGCTTTTCTAAGATTTCAAAGTGGCTGCTGGTGAATGTTAGTGTTTGTGGTTTCTGACCACTCTATTGCTTTCCACTTACGACTCTTAACTTCAATCAAGGACATGAACACCACATAGGGAGCCTTGCCCTATAAACACTGCACGGAGTGGCAGAAATACCCAGCAGGCAACATTAGAGGAAGTTGTAACTCTTGTGGCCGTACCGTTGCGTCAAATCTGACATCTGTCCAAAGCGGACCACCCAGAAATAACCCCTCCTCTCCTCGAGAAAACATTCGCCATGCTCTTCTTTCTTCCACCCATTACTCATACTTTCTCCTCTCTTGTTCTTTTTTCCTGTCAAAATGGCTCGCATGTGACTTTGCGTCTCAAGGTAGAACATTAGAAAGATCCTGCTGTACACATCGTGTGGGGGAGTTTCTCTGAAACGAGCGGTAGAAGATCAGACATTTCGGATTCTCGTGTCTTTGAGATTACAAAATCATTTCTAAGCAAGATATTATTGAATCATGATCTGAGTCATTGTTTCCACTGCTAACTCACATTAGTTTTGTCTCTCTGGTCATCATAAATTTGATGGTCTACACTTCTACTTTTGCAGGCTTGAACCCCCCCCCACCACCACTTCGGTCAGGGTGATGATAGCTCCGGGCCTGCGGTCAAGCTACTGTGAAGCCAAACCCAGCTGCTCTGTCTGTCAGTCATATAATCACTCATGAAGACCTTTTGCCAATCGGTTCTGGTCTGAGGCTAACAGCTTTCATAAACACCTCTCATTCAGCCATCTTGTGGTGTTTTTCCTCGCCTGTCATGTCACCTTGTATCAGGGAGCTAAATGCGCCCGAGCGCACGCAAACGTGTGAGTGTGTGGTCGTGTGGTTGCGTGTGTGTGCGTGAGCACGCGTGCGTGTGTGTATGCAGCGTGCGCAAGTGTTTTGTGACCACAGTAAGTCAGTCCACTTGTCAGCTTTTAAAACCAGAACCACTGGCTAAAGCCCACAGCTCTGCAAACAGGGTGGAGGACACATTTGCAGCTGGAGTTCGCAGTTGGAAGTTTCTACAAGACAGACGAATGGGGATGTATTTACTAGTTTTATAGAGATGCCACTTATTTTTCCCCTTTCACCCTGATTCAAGTGGCTATTGTTACTATTTTATGGGCCCGTGGATCAACCCCTTAGGTGAGACTGGAGCGGTTCTGTGCCAGGGAATGGGGGTACACACACTGGGATATTAAGAGGGATTGTAGAAATGCTGCAGGAGGCCAAGCCTCTGTGTGAGTCTGAGTGTGTGCGCAACCCTGCTCCTTGGCACCGTGCATCGCTCAACTCGCCCTGCGTGCGCATGTGTTCGTGTGTGTGTTTGTGTTGATCGTGGTACCAGTGGCTGCTGAGTACAGGGCAGACACAACTGGCAGCTCGCCTTTGGCAGGCAGGGGAGAGAGTGGGGAAGGAAGGGAGTGAGGGAGGAAGGTGAGGGAGTTGATGAGGTATCAAAGGATTCCTGCATAGCTGAGCTTTATTTGCTACAGAGCACAATTTGGAAATGGCTCCACTCTAGAGAGAATAAGATGGATGTGGACTTGTTTCTTTCTTTCTCTGCTTAATGGGCTCTGTTGATATATGTCTACATGTATCTGCCGGCGTGCCAAAATCTAAGAGTGCACAAATGCTCTGTTTAACAGACTTTATTACTGTGACCTTGTCGGTGTCATGCTAGCATGAAATCACAGCCCCTTTGTCTTTTTACATTCATCGTCATGTCAGATTAACAAGATCTCAAGGTTTCAGGTGTAATCTGTGACTGATTACACGCTCAAAACTGGAATCATCCAGCGTTAGCTTCCAAAATAAAATAATGCATATGTTCTGTCATCGTTTACAACCAGATTCAGTCATGTCAAACAATTACTAGTCATTCTGGGCTGTGTCATCTGCTTACTCACTCTGTGACCGGCTCTTGGTGATCGGGGGGCATGTGGACGATCTCGTAGCCCTCCTGCCTCAGGATGTCCAGCACGCTGTGATTCCCCAGGAAGTGACCTGAAGACAGACAAAAACGACAAAAATCACGATAGAGCCGAGAGAAGCAAGACAGAGTTGAACCAGTTTTGTGGTGAGCATGCATTTTGCCTGTATAACTAAAACACAATGTTTTGGATGCTAATCGATAGATATTTTATTGATCCAGAGGGAAATTCAAATACCAATAACAGGTATTAAAACCAATGTTAACTAACTTAAGAGCCGAGTAATTCTTGTTTTGCATATAAAACTTCACTATTTTTGAGGGTGGCAGTGCTGTTGGCAAAATCTTGTGCAGCCATTCGTGGTCCCCAAAAGATAAATCATTAAGACTTTCCTATAACTGTTAACTGTGGGCAGTTAGGAGATAGCACCATCATGATTGGTTCATGTTTGTTGTTTTGAGTGAAATGTCTTGACAACAATTGGATAGACTGATGTTAAATTTCTGTACAGCTCGCCCACCAAAGATGATATTTTTCCATCCAAGATGTAGGGATACTAAGGATACATTGTTAAAGTTACAGTCCTGCTGCAGATAGAAGTGAGAAATAGCATGGTGGAGGATGTGTGAGATGACAAGGACTGTTCAAATGCAAGGTCGCTCTTCATCTCCCGGGCCCACTTGTTGCTCCGTAATGACCCCATATTGTCAGCACTCAACCTCCCGCCTCCTCTCTGCCGCTCACCCACTTTCCTTCACCTTGTGTACGATTCCTTCAGACTAACATCAAACATGCAGGCCCCTGCCCCACACTGATAAAAGCCTTTTTTTTCTCTCTCTCTCCCATCAGCCGATAATCCTGCGTGTCACTCAACCCAGCAATAAGCTGTAATATAGACTGACATCACTGTCACTAACTCAAGAACTCATATTTGTGCTCGCACATATACACAAACCTGCACATGCAAACATTTGCACACACGCAGGAATTCACACACTAACACACCTCGGCTCTCTCCTCTAGCTTATTAACAACACGTTGACAATATTCAAGCCTCTTACTCGCTTTTTGTCAGGGCCCTCTGCTCCCACTCAGCTCCTCACCTCCTGCCAATTTTATCATTATAATGTTCCTGATCATTCCTGCAAGTCAAAGAAAGAGGCACGCGGTGTTACACTTTCTTGGCAGCCGAGTTCAAAGGCAGCGCTGGGATAGGCTGCGGACTGAAAGGGGGCTTCTAACAACAACAGAGTGTCGGCGAGATCAGATGGGATTACACAGAGGGGAGAGTGTGAGTTTTTGTCTGGGTGAAGGTGGGTGTGTGTGTTTGTCTGTGTGTGTATGTTCTTATTTGTATGCAGACTAAATAAAAATAATGGCAGGAGTGAGGATTTATTTGATATCTTTATTTCTGTCTGAGAACTTTCTCAGTGTTAGGATATTTAAACCGACCCGTGGGACAGCAAAAGAATAAAAGATGAAGGACTACAGTTGCAAGTGATCTTGTCAGTGTCATAAAATATAGAGAGCTGAGAAGAAAAAGATTATTATGGCCCTATGGACGGCAATGTTGGTCTGTCATTGTCAATACTTTATCTCTATAACTATAGGCTGGATTACCATTAAAACCTTTCACAGATAAGGAGGGTATCCAGAGGATTAATCCTTAGGACTTTTTGATCCCTTCATTTTTTAGCTAGTGGCTGCAGCAGGTCAAAGTTTTCACCTACCAAGAGAAATATCTCAACATCTACTGGATGGATTGGCACAACGTTTTGTACAGACGTTCATGGTTCCCAGATGATCTATCTTATTGACTTTGGTGATGCCCCTGGTGCCACCATAAGGCTGCTTTTGACTTAAATTACACAATAAGTGGTAATAGGTAAACCTCCGCCTGTGACATATGTTATAAATAATATGATGCTTTGCAAACCACCTCAGGCTTTTGTTCTGCTGAATCACATAAAACTCTTTATTGCTCTGGAGACATTGTCTCCGTGTGTTGTGACCTTAAGTCTTTTGAACCACTTTGTCCTGAGCATGAATTTTAATAACTATGATCAAAGTTTGAATTTGTCCAATACTTTATAATAATGATCAGCATGAACTTGATGGTGAACATGGTAATCAGCATAGTGATGCTTTAACTCAAATCCTGACTCACAGAGCCATTAGCACTTTACTAAAAAAATGCCATATTTGACCAATTTATCTGAAGTAGCTAGTTTGTTTTAAGTTAAAACATAATTATGTATAAGAACATTACAAAAATGTATACATTTTACAAGTCCCACTACACAAATACCTGCGAATAATTTCTCCTTTAGCTCTCTGACATTCTTCTCTGTGTTCTTTCAACCCTCTCTCCAACAAGACACAGGGGCCAAAGTCAGCTCATTCAGTGACTGCATGCTGACAGATTCAACCACCCTCATATCTGTGTCAAGCAGCTATTTCATTAATTTCTGCAGGCCGGGGGCAGAGAAGAACACCTCCTGTGTGTTCTGCCGGGTGTGAGGTCAAGCTGACTGTTTGATGTGCTGACTTGATTTCCTCTGCGCTGCTGTCATGCATAACACACCCAGGCAGAACGGTGTGCGTGCGCGCTTGTTTGCATGATGAAATCAGTAGTTTTCGCACACAACCGGCAGCCACATGTTTTTAATTACCAAGACACACCTGCTGTAAATCTGACATTCTTTAAACATTCAATCTGCTGAGTATTCCTTCCAGTATACCCCATTTGTTGTTTCCAGGATGCTGTAAACATGCACCCACTCCTTAAACAACCTACTGTACACACACACACAAACAGGCCAGCAGTGCAAACACTTTTGTCTGCAGCGCTGGGCAAAAAGGAGGCACGGATAAACTACAAACAGCTACAGACGTACACTTATGCACACGTGCTCCCTAGCATACACAAACAAACTGTCATTCTCATTGTGAAAACCACCATTTCTCAAATTGTGGTAACTTCCATGTCTGAACTTAAATTGAGGGATTGCACAGTTCCCCTTGAGTTGGTGCAATTTGTCAAACAAACAAAAATGTTTTTCTGAGTCCCTCGGAAATTGGACTTTGGAAAAAAAAAGCTCATTCTAAAGCTTTTCATCTGTGTATTGTTTGTTTCTGTGTGTTTTTGTGGTTCATCCCTGTGTCTGGGTGAGTGACGGAGTACAGAGATAATAGCTTTTTCCATACACAAGACTGTGTGTGTGTGTGTGGGAGGCTGGTGTAGTGTTTGTTTGCTGAGTATCTAGACAGTAAACAGTGTGGTGCTTCTGAAGAAGACACCAGGCCCAACAAACAGCTCCATTAGCCAAGCTGTAATGAGAGGTCAGCTGACTCCTAATTGACTCCCCTGCTGCGTGCTGCACTCGTAGGCTGACTGCACCAGAAACACACTGCGAAACATGCTGCTGCTGCCTGTGTGTGTGTGAAATACACATTGCTAATTCAAGTTACTTAAACTCTAATCTATGTCCCCTGAAAGTTTTTCATTTTTCATGGTGTAAACATCAGGTGTCTGAGAAGTGTTTCCCTCGGCGCACAGGAAAGGATGAGAACTTAAAGGTCCCCTGTGTACAATTTAGTGGCATGTAGTGATGAAGCGGAAACTTGTCCAGGATGTACCCAGCCTTTTGCCAACTAAGATAGGCTTCAGCCCCCCTGCGACCGTGATAAGGATAAGAGGTCATAGGAAATGGGTGGATGGATAACAGCGAAGCCGCCATTTGCAACCAAATGAATACCACTTCCCTTGAAAGCGTATCAGAGAAGGTACAGTGGCTGCAAAATGTCCCCCTGTATCTAGAACCAGGGTTTGTGTTTTTCTATTCAAGGCTACTGTAGAAATATGGCAGAGCAACAAGAAAGAGGACCCACTCCCTCAGTAGAGACTCATTCTAAGCTAACACAAACACAACAAATGTTATTTTCAGGTTGCTGTACATTAATAAAACCATGCCTGTGAATATTATATTCCATTTCTGTTATTCGGTCTTCCTAAATCTTACACACTTGATCTTTAAATGAAAAGAAAAACAGCAGAGATGGTCAAAAAATTATGGGGTGTCGATTAGCTGAGTTGTTGAAGCATCCGCCCCATGTACAAAGACTCAGCAGCGGCCCAGAGTTCGAATACGACCTGCGGCCCATTGCTGCATGTCATTCCCCATCTCTCTCTCTCTCTCCCCACATTCCTGTCACACTTCAGCTGTCTCTGTCAAAAATAATATAAATTATTTAATAATAAAAAAAGGCCAAAAAAATATTTTTAATTCTTATTTTTTCCTCATGCTGCATCACCACCAGTCACATGTTATTTTGATACTTTGCAGCTGTGAGCAGCTCCTCTATTCCCATGATGAATGTTTTTTATGGTTATGTTTAGGCATTCAGTCAGAGCGCTCGGTTAAGGTTAGGGAAAGATTGTGGTCTTGATTAAATATTGAAACAGTCGAAAGTGACTTGAAGCATGAGAGAGGACGTGTTTACTTACTTATTAACATTTAATCGAAACCAAAGTTTCTTCTTGAACCTTAATTAAAGAGCGTTTGTTGCCTAAACCTCACCACAGGCTGGACTGCAATGCGTATGCCCACCATTAACCCAAAACAACACATCTATTCATCACTTCCTTTACTCCAAAAACATGCCCATGAATCCTCGCAATATTTGGAGGAACAAATGTGTGGTATAACTTGATTTTTTTTATGCCATACAAATGACGTATATATGTATGTATATGTATAGATCTATACTCTATACTGAAGTACTCCCTTTATTGAGTTATTTTCTAGTGTGAACTACATACTCAAAGCTTGCTTAAAATGAATAATTAATATGTCATATGGGATTTGGACCCAGCTTCAGTCTCCATCATCTACATCACACTGTTTAATCTGGCAAGTGATCTGTGGCTCCGGCTAAGACAGAAGCTACGTAACTTGTGGTCATGTGGCTTCAAACCACTTCCAACCACTTTCACATATCGCCCGACCCTCTGGTCTTTCTTGCCGCTCCGCTGTCATCACTCTAATGAAGCAGATATGCCTCGAATATTTTTCTTTCCTCAAAATTAAAAAGTCTGCAGTAGGAGGAACCGTGACTTTCTGCACTGTGTACGCTACCTTACAGGGTGTTTCCCCTCCTGCAGCTCCTGAGAGCAGAGTTAATGACCCAGTTACAACCTCTCCATCCTGATTTCCACTTCCAGTAGCAGCTCACTCCTGCCTCAGTCTGTCTGTGTTTACCCTAGCCGCCCCTTGTCTCAGGACAATCTCTTCATCTGTCTGGTTTTCCAGACTTAGTCACGTCCTCTCTGCTCGTCTTGTTGTCTTCCGTCATATTTTTGTTTACGCGCTTCTTCTCTCTCCATCCAAGTCTTGTTTGTAAAGGCATTCGTGTGTGTTGCAAAAGAAGGCGTCGCTGCACGTCTCTCCGGTGGCCACCCAGGCTTGATTCCAGCCATGTCAGCACCCCTTCATCCACACCTGGCTTGGGCCTGTACTCCTCCTTATATATCTCTCTGGTCTCAATCACAGGGTCTGTCTGACCACGCCAGCCTTTACGTCTGTTCATCCTTTCCTCTCTACATCCCGCTGGACATCCTCCAAAGTGCAAAGAACAGCTGGTAGTGGTGCACGAGGAGAATGGAAACTGACGATTGATCCAAAAATGAAGAAAACTCACAGGAAGAGAATTATGTTATTTTTCAGTTTTGCGCAAACAAATGTGTTCGCAATTAAGACTGTGTAAACAATGGATCAACTGATGCACACTCGCGGTTTTAAAAACTCCCACATGGCTTGCGAGCAGACCACCTCGTATGAAGACTGCAATCAGGGCACAAAGAGTAAGAAAATAGAGAGAAGGAAACATGAGCAAAGAGAGGGAAAATGGGGAATTTACTGGTGGAATGAATGAATAATAAGAAGAAGGTCGCAGACAGGTTAGGCAGAGAATGGGCTGAGAGAGTGGATGCAGTTGAGAGGACGCAAAAGACAAGAGCGTGTGATCGCTGGGCGAGAAGAAGGATTGCATTGACGTACGTCCTCCGCCCAGCCAGAGTGCATGCTGGGTACTGTTGCTACATGATGTATGATCTAAACAAACACAAGCTGTTGCCTCCCAGCTATTGAACAACAGATGAGAGAGGAGGATGGAAAACAGAGAGAGAGAGAGAGAATGCTGTGAAGACAAGAAGCCGCGAACACAGAGGGAAAATAAAACTTCTGTAGTCGACGAGGGTGTGTACCTTTTTTAGTTTTGTTTGGAAATGTGCTGCCGTGTGTACGCGGGCTGAGGTGATGGGGAAAATTGCTCTCATCTCCATGTGTTTGTGAATGTATGCGTAGGTGTCTAATGGGTGAGAAATTAAAGGAAAAACTAACATGTGAGGTGTTGGACCACCATGAGCCACCAGAACTGCTTCAATGCTCCTCCTCTCTTGAACACCAATCTTTCAGAAAATATTCCCGCATTCCACGTTTTGAAGGTGAGAGTCAGGCCTAAATTTCAATTTACACTAAAATTTCAATTTTAGTGTAAAATGGATTAAACGGTGTGTTTATCTGGTCTAACCAAGTGTAAACCAACTGTGACGTGACCCATTGGAGTTGGCATTATGGCTGCAGAAATGACCACATTTGGACAAGAGCACGAAGCTGTCGATCTGCTTGGTAACCAACATTATTGCATTACAGCTAAACAGTAGGCTAAAATATGTTTCTGAAAACATTTGAGGCGAGAATACGCCATGTAATAGCAGACTGTTAGATCAAGACCGGTTGTTTTAATTTCAAGTTTTAAATCTGCCACCATACACCAGGTGTAGCAACTGTAACTAAGTGTATTGCAAAGGCTCAGCTCGGTCGAGATCTGGCGGATGCATAATTTTCTAGATCTACATCCGTCATGGTTCTGTTACTTGTGACATTAGCTGCACGTGTGCTATGTACCTGTACGTGGGGAAAGTCTCTCAATGATTTATCCTGCGTAGCGCTACGGCTCTTTCCTTGAGCAACACGTGAGTAATGCTACAAGGATTTTAATAAGCCCAGCATCCCCGCGCCTTGCTGTGCATTTCCATTTACAGTTTTACAGTACTGGGATCCCTCTATAAATCACACAGCAGCCTTTGGATTAACAGAGTGGAGCCAGAGAAACAACTACCCGTGGTACTTCAGAAATAGTTGAATCACTGCCTTGAAAACTGAGCACCGCTTTCACTTGATGTGTAAATCTAAAAAAGGCAGGATGGTAAATTCCATCTCTCAGTTCTGCTTCGGGTTTGTAAAAGAGGGATAATGGCAGTCTTTCCCCACACCCTCCCCAACTCATTCCTCATCTCCATAATGACTTCACTTCCTATGCATGCGGCACAACGTCTGTCTGTCTCGCTGCACCATACTGAGGTGTTATGAGTGACAGCTGTTGACGGGGCTGTTAGCGTCCAAGTTTTTGGTTGACGTTCCGGTCAAATGCGCAGACGAAGAGAGCTGGGGTTCAGATCCAGAGGCAGACGGCTGCATGCGGTGGGCCTGACGCTGGTCCATGTCAGACGGGACTGCAGGGTGGCTCAGTGGTTCAAGTGTTGGAAGCTAGTGATTCCCTGCGTTTAAATATTTAGACTGCGTGAGCTTGCCGCTGCAGTCTGCACAGCCCTGGTGGCGGGCCGAACATGAAGAAAGTGGGCGAGGTGAGGGAAAAACAGAAGGGTGTAGAGAGAAATTTGGAAGAGGGATACAAAAGGCGCAAAGTAATAGAGAGGAAGGAAGGTGAATGAAGCCTAGAGACTAGCGGCGCTAACAAATTTTAGTGAAAATTGAACCACTGTTTGTTTTTGTTCCTGTCAGCTGTGGTCTTCACCATGCCTCCCTGCAGCAGCTGGTCTATAACGGAGAAAGACTCCTTTCTTGTGGACACCCACACGTGATGGAAGAAGCCTTGGCATCCTCACGCCGTTCTGTCTCACGGCGGCCTTTATCTTTCCTCATCTCATTCTTGCGCCGTCGATTCATTTCCTCCCCTCGGGCCTTGAGTTAAAGTTGCAGTTAAGGATGAAGCACATTGAGTTTTTTCATGCGAGCAGGTAGAGAACGATCACGGATTTCCTTTCAGTGCGAAATACAAATGCTTACGTGCCTGTCATCTTGTTTACGTGTTTTAACTTAGCCCATATTTGCTTGTAAGCGTCGGTGTGGCGTGTGTATGTGTTGCCGGCATACATTAACACAAACATTCTGCCCAGCAGGCATAACCTCAGAGATAAAAGTAAGTGAGGAATGTGATCATACATGCAGCCTGCGGTATGTAAACAAGAGTGTGTGTGTGTGTGTGTGTGTGTGTGTGTGTAGGTGTGTCCATGTTTATCCGTTTGCTGTTTTCATTCTTACTATTTAATCAGGACCTGATTTACACCTGGGACACCAGGTGAATGCAATTAACTACCAAGTAGGAAAAACAGCGGTGCTATGGGTTCCGAGAAGTGGCCCTTTGTATTCTTTGGTCTACGCAGGATTCTGTTGTGGTGCATGCAGGGTAGTGCTCGAAAGATCAAAGAAAGCAAGGCCGAAGCATCCATGTGTTTATGAAATGTAGCATTAAACTCATTGGCTCTCAGAAGCCTATGAGATGTTCTTTCGGCCGCTAATGAAGTGTGTAATCTGCGAACAAGCTAATGAGCTGTACTGATTTCATTAGAGCTAGTGAAGTCTAACCGGCGTATCTAAGAGCTCCCATAAGACGTTTTCACGCAAGCCTGAAAAAAAAAAAGTCAGATTCCTGATCATTTAAAAGACGATCACCTTACATGGGTAATAGAGCTAATTCTGTCGCTTCAGTAGTTACAAGGTATGTGCAGTAACAACTCAAAGTAACTTTGCTCACATGGGGAGAGACAAATTGGGCTTGTTTCATAAACGAATGGGAGAAATCAATTTCTGCCAGACAAATACAACAAAGAAACTCAAAGTATAGGCAGAAGTCAGTCAGATGCTTTAAATAGCACACTGTTGTGTGTACTGTGTACTGTACTTTTAAGTACATATTTGTATGTTTTCATTTTCTGTTACTTTGGTACTTTGGGTTCATGAAACAGACATTTAGTTTTTAGAATTCGGTGCCGTGCTTACAAAAACCATATGTGTTATTTTTGTGAGTGAGTGAGAAGAGACGGATGTAGTACTGCTGGAAGGGACATTTTTACTCCAGTGGACACTGAAGCAGGACTGAAGTAGCCCTACAATGCACTGCACGCTCACACGCACATTATCACCCTGCAGCAAACAATGCTCGCTTCTCGGCCAAACCGCACTCCTGTTAAAAATAAATTTTAATGCGTGCTAAGCCCAAACTGTCAGTGGAAAGCACTAATAATATCTCTCTATCTCCCCCCTCTCTGCTCTGTGCTCTCTGCCGAGGAACAGGGCATCACAGTGACGCACGTCCATGGCGTCTCTGTCACTTGGTAAAATGTTCCAGCGCTACGCTGAGGGGAAGGCAGCATGAAGCAGAAGAGACAGAGCTGGATGCCGTGAGTTCAGACTGTTAGTTTTAATAAAGGTGGCGTAGGTCGGAGCAGGAAGATGGCAGCTCAGGACAGAGAAACAGGTAGAGAGGTGCAGTGAGGAGACAAACTGGAGTGCAGACAGCAACAGAAAGACAGACAGACGGGAAAAGGGCTGAGAAAAGCAGATATGCACGACGAGAGGAAGAGCCACGGAGACAAAGTGACATGCACGCCAAGCAGACTCTCTCCCTCAGTCATCACTTCAACACCACAACACCGCAAGCGACTGCAAAACACATGGGCCTGCTCTGCCTGCACAATGGGCTATTATAGGCCCGTAGGCCTACAGCAGAACGTACGCACAAAAATCAACTTTCAGCAAAGAGATCTAAAGTGGCGCAGACATCAAAACAAACAAATAACTACATGTGTATTTCTGACAGTAACTGCTCTTTTCTTCGGCGATAAATATCTCTGCAGATCATATGACTCTTGTGTCGCAACGGTACACAGACACACGTGTAAGCGCGTATGTGTGTGAAGTGGTGTCTAGGCCGTGGCAGCGTCAGGAAATTCCATGGGATGTTTTCAATAAGGCTGGGCAGCGGCAGCCAGAGAACTGGCAAATGAAAACCTGCTGAAGCACACCACAGAGCTTCAACAACACACTGCCTACCCTCTTAGCAATCCTCCACTCATCAGAAAAAATGATAACTGCGTGTACTCGTGTACAGAAATTACAGCGCGTGTTTATCGTTTGCGTGTGATTGGGAGAGAGGGCGACTGAGCGTGCATTTTTTGCCATGTGAGTGATGGAAAGAAAAAAAAAGCGCGCTGAGGCTCGTGTCTGTTTACAAGAGCAGCAGAACAAGTGTCCAATGTGTGTACAACGTGTCTGCGAGCATGCTTCCCCTTTACTGCTATCATCTGGTGTTGCTGCGTCGTTCTGTCCGAGGGGGAAACAGTGATGCGTTCACTTGGCCTCACACAGAACGCTAACGTCATGCTACAGTGGGTGCCTATGATTGGCCCCCATTACATAATGTTGATAGTAATAGTGAACAGCAGTGACCACAGTGGTGTAAAGGAACAGGATGTTAGACTGCGAGGAGACAGAAGGGAAGAAGATGGAAAAGCTGAAGAGCATTTTTATAATGAATATTCATTCAGTAACACAATGTCGCTCGCTTCAGCCAGAACACTTTGACATTTTCCTCTCATTTCGAATCCGAACGCTAAACTAACCAACTGGCTGACGTCTAACATCGAACTGAACTGGCTTATTTTGCTGAATGTCAAGCAAGGCAGCCGACACACAGATGTTATCAGATTATGAAGTTGCCTTAGACGTTCAGCAGACGGAGAAACTTTCATTTGACGTCATGTTTCTGGTAACCTAACAAATGTCAACGCAAGTCAAATATTCAGCCTCCTTTTAGCTCTGGTTTGGCCTCTGCTAGCTGAAGCCTGACCAAAATGACTTTCCTTACATCACTGGCTTTTTTTCCCTGAAATATGACTGCTACTGCTTGCAAAAGGAGAGCAGTGAAACAGAACCATATATATATATATATATATATATATATATATATATATTCATTTTGTGGACTAAAAGTATAAACCAAATTAACCAGCTACTGTAAATGAAGGTGAATGGCTGCCTTGAGCTGCAGAGTTAAGTGAAAAGGTTTGTGATCTGCGAGCGACCTCTTTTAAAAAAAAATGCTGATTAGTTTTGCTGATGTATTGTAGACTTGCAGTAATGCAAACTCCCTGCATAAGAGTCCAGCTATTCAAAATACATTCTGAATTACCGACTGAAACGGACAGACTCGAGTTTGGACCGTCGATATCATAAAATCTTGGCCCAGCTTCGGGCTCCAGCAAGAGAAATACTGCTCAGTCAGTCTCTTTTATACTGCCTGGGGTAATTCAATTATGCCTGCTGGAGCTCTTTTACCTCTGTAATTTGTACTAATAACCTGTTGGTGAAAGTGAGGAAAATAAAAGAATGTCTGTTACAACATGCGTGTGTGCATGTACATGTGTGCAGGACTGAGGTAAAAGAGAGAGAGAAACTGCTTTAGCAAGTACAAAAGCATAGACTTTGCACATAAAAGCACTTGTGCCACAGGAAGGTGTAGGTGTACAGCAAGAGGAAAGGGGGAGGCTGGGAAGTAAGGTGCTGAGCCGAGCAGAGATGGATTTCCTGCCTGAACCACTTTATACACACGCCGTATAGTTTAATTACCCTGTGAAAAAACTCCTGGATTGGACTGCGACAATAGTAATTCTAGAGGGCTTTGACCCGAGCGCTGCCCTGGCTCTTTCCCGACAGTCCTGTTTTCCTTCTTCTGCTCTGGACGTAGCTCAGGCTGGAAGAGAGGGGTCCAGGGGAAAGGCAGCTAAAGGGCCCATTAATATTCATGTCTTGTTTGGCCGAGACGCAACCTGACGAATAACACAAACAGCCACGTGACGGACATAAAATCACAATCAGAGGATTGTGGTAGCAGAGACACTGACACTCGGGCAAACGGCGCCAGGATCATCACACGTTATCGCCCCGCGTTATGACTACTCCGTTTTACAATCCACAAGTATAAGCCATGTGCTGCACTATGAGCCCACCGCCTGCAGTCACACACGTCATATTGCGAGTGTGATTCTGAGATCTGACCATAAAGATTGGATTTTACGTGATCACATTATTCTACGCCCACATTTGGCCTGGAAGTGGCTGTTATACATCTCCCCAGGCTGTATTTATTTTAAAATATGTCTGGACAATTTTAACCCTCACACCTCCTGTCTTCTTTATTTCTCGTCATCATTCAGAATACACATTGCGGTTAGGCTGTAATCAGACTATAAGCAGGACTCACAAAGCAAGCCTGACCACTTCCATAATTACTTCTTCTTCTTCTTTTTTTTTTTTTTTTTTTAATCTCGAGGAACTATGTGAGCACAGACAGATTTCTGGGAGTCCAGCCCGTCACTTAATACATCCTGGCATCATTGGATGATAAAATTTCATGGCTGGTTACGGCCAAAGGGAAACAGGGACCAGCAGGGACAGTTACAGGACCATAAAGACGTGAGTCAGCGTCTTAAGGACAGAGGTAATGGACGAGAGAAAGGAAGCTTTGTGATGGGAGAGGCTGGGTTCGGGCTGATTTATGGAGCCTTTCGCGTCTTGTTTTGGGTGAATCTGTCCACTTTGTCATCTGAGACACAACTTATGTCCAGTCGTCAAAGTGCATTCTCTCTGTTTTTCCAGGAGGATAGAAACTATTGGAACTACTGAGTGTGGTACACAGATGTGCAGCTGGATTTACTGCTGCTGCTCATTTTTGTTGGTATATTACGGAAACAATTTTGTTTTAATAACATGTATTCTATACGGATCTGCAGTGAATTAGTAAGTTTTAACCGCGTGGTCATAAAGTTAGTTGACAAAAGAGACTCATCAACAACTGATCAGTGTGTTTATTCTCAGGAATTATTCAATTCTAGTATAAGTAAATGTTTTAAAATACCTTTAACAGGTTGTAATTGACAGTACATTTCTAGAAATGGACTTAGAAGGCAGCCCCGGTAATTAGTTGCGTAATAAGCTTCTGACGTAGTAAATCAGACACTAATTACATTCAGATTGTGAACACAAAACTGAATGAGCGTGCAGCATGATTTCTTCCTGCTCTTTCATGTAAATCTGGCCCTCATTGACTGCTATCTGCTCTGAGGCCTTTACCGAGACCTCTGTGTTTACAGTATGTGTGTGAATTTGCTTATTTGTGCATGCTATGAAGTATGTGCACACACACGCACGCAAGTATGACTACTTGAACGTGTGTGCTCAGCAGGCTAAAAACTGTAATGGTTCTCATCACTTCACACTAGCTGTCAGTGCTCTCATACACAAGCTGCAGCCTGTAGGTGACCCGACACACGTGTTCACCTCCAGTCTGCGCAGGGCCAGGTCGGACACAAGAGAGAGCCTTACTGAGGGAAAACCTGGAAAACAATTTGAACGGTAACAAGTCTCTGTTGGTTCACTTTAGTTCCCCTAATGACAAAAAAAAAAAAATCACAAGACAATGCAAGTAGCAGCAAAGGGATGAAAAATGCCAGCTTCGTGTAGGTCGGTTTTGATCACTGTTGCATACCATCGTATCGCTATCTATTCCAAGTTCAAATTCTTGTTGGTAGTCTGCTTTCTGTAAGTTGATAAAGACACAGTCACATATTTAACCACTGAAGATTCCTTGGCTGAACACCGTCCTTTTTCTCGGCGTTTGTTCACGTTCAGGAGCTGCCCAGGAAAACAGCCTAAAGTTAGCAAGGGAATCAGTCATAAGTGCCTTAATTGTGGTAGGTTCAGACATGAGAAAACTGTTTCTTTCACCGTCACCATCTCGAGGGATTCAGCCGTTTAATCATCGAACTCCCACTCACAGGTCCAGTTTGCTTTCTGCCCTCTGTGCTTTAGCTTAAGCTGAGCTCTCACACAGCAGTGCAGTTCTGTGTCTAAAGATTTAACTAATCTTATTAGTATGCAAATCATACAGAGGCTAAAGCAATACTCTGCATCTCCAGTGTGTTTTATTCAGTCTTATTGCCTTAGAAAGATGTTTTTGTATGTCCATCAGCGTCCGTGTATTAAACAGTGCAACATTGCTAACAACTTGTAATAAGAAACATGACTGTTTTTTCTGTATTTCCGTGCTACTCCATCTCCAGCTCCTCTGTGCTTTTTTTAGCCTAAGGAGTTGGACCGGGTTCGTTGGCTTTCTGAGGTTCACACGACTTTCAGTGTTTCATAAACAGAGTGTGTAACAGGAGAGGGCGAATTATCAGCTCTCATTTATTCATCGACGCACACTTGAGATAAACACCGCCACAAACTCCCAAACTTCATTCCTCCATTCACAGTCCGTACGTCTGACTTACAGTGTTCAGTCTGCTACACACACTCACACAAACGTGCACTCGCACGGACGGACGGGCGCGCGCGCGCACACACACACACGGCAGCTGGATGGTGCAACAGCAGCCTTGTCCAAACAGCACAAAGAGCAGAGGGAGCAGAGCTGCTCAGAGGAAGGATGCAGGCATTCAGCATTAATCATACACTGTGGCACACACACACACACACACACACACACACACCTAGGCACGCAGACGCACACACACACACACACACATACGGACACAAACCCTGGAGGCGGTACCACCCATTTTCAGATGCACATGCACACGGTCATACAGTAAACAGACACACAGACACCCGCCCACCACCTGCTTTTGTGGGCAAACACACTTACATGTACGTGTATGTTGATACACGCACGCGCACACACATACACACACACACACTTCCCTCAGGACACACTACACCATTCAGGAAACATTAGCAGCATTAGCCAGGAATGCTAATTGAAACAAACAGCTCATGGTTTCTTCATTTCTGAGGTGGGAGCTGGCTGTAATTGAGACTTCTGTGCGTGTGTGAGTGTGTGTGTGTGTGGGTGTGTGTACACATGTATAGACACACGGTCGTTCATGCCAGAGATCTGGGAACCATTGTACACTATTATTGTCCTGCTTTTTCTCCAGCTTTGCTTTCAAACACGAAAGAGAGCAAATTGTTCCCCGTAAACACACATTAGTGCTGACAGGATCAGTGTTCAAGACCAAA
Source organism: Nibea coibor (assembly GCA_023373845.1). Taxonomy (NCBI): domain Eukaryota; kingdom Metazoa; phylum Chordata; class Actinopteri; family Sciaenidae; genus Nibea; species Nibea coibor. The sequence goes on from CM041718.1 coordinate 16,306,685, forward strand.
GCAAACCTGATCTTTCTTTCACTTCACAATTACATGCAAACACACACTCTCAGCTTCAATCAGAACGTATTTGGAAAGACCTCGTTTAATGCAAAATAGAGATTAAGGTTTGAATTGCTGCCACGATGGACTCTCATATTGTTTGGCCTGCAGTTTAGAGAGAGATCCCATAACCAGCCGGGTTACAGGTCAGCCGCTGTGGCCGAGGGAGAGAAACTGAACCCTGAAAACCCCTCATACAGTGTCTGAGACTCCGTTACCTGCACCGAAAGCAAAGAAGTACGTCTGGTTGGGGTTCCTCTGCAGCAAGGCGGACACGCGGCGGGCCATTCGCTCGTTGCGTTTGTAGATGAGCTCCTGGCGGAAGTAGCTGTCAATCTGCAGGGCCGTCATGCGGTCATGAGCTGGCAGGGAGCTGTTGATGAAGTGAGGCAGCTGAGAGAAAGAAGGAAAATGTTATGGTGAAAATCCAGCGCGGCATAAAGTGTTCATGAATCATTTACATCAAACGGGCGAAAAGAAAGGGCTGGTGTTAAAGAGACTGAGAGGGATAGAAAATGAGATGGATGAAAGAAGAGGGCTGAATGGGGGTGTTGATGACAACCTGGCAAACGCGTGTGCCCGTACGGGTGTGAGACTTGGCAGCGGGGAGTGTTTGTGACACGGCGCTTGACAGAAAATGACCAATGCAATGCTCCGCTAGACAGGCCGGCTTTTAATGAGAGAGCATCGGCGAATGAATGAGAGAAAAGTGACAGAGTGTGTGCGCGCAGCACATTTCTATATGACCGTGTACACTAATGTGTTTATATATATACGCGCACATGTGAGTTCAGTATATCTGCTGGTGTGAGCGTGTGAATGTGTGTTTAATTGCTGTTTGATTTACTAAGAGCCAGACAGTCAAAGACAGACACGGTGGCTCTGTTCCACTCTTGGATGCGTCAGTAGATTCAACAGGCTGTTAGTCTGTGAGGATGGGTGGGGGTCGGCGATGGGGTAGCCTCCGGGTTTGGCATCGGGGTCTTAGCTGTCCAACTCAGACACACACAGTCTCATTTTCTCTGTCTTTCCCTTCCTGTCGGAGTATCACTGTACCTCTATTTGACTTTTCTCTGGCAGTTTCTCTCTATATATACGCAATAAAATAAGAAATATCAGAGATAGGTGAAATCCCAATACACCAGAGCACGTCTATTTGGCCTGTTTCCTTCCTCCTGGCATGCTGTCTGCTGCCAGTAATAAATATGTCTTTTCTTAACAGAGGCCTGTTTATACTATTGTGGCTCTGAAATTCTTTTCCATGTGTTGCACTTCCTATTTTGGACATAAAATAAAAATCTGATTTTGATCTTTCATCTACAGTTTGGATTCAGAATTGGACGAGGAGGGTGCAACGGCCTTCACCGCCTTTCACGCTGTGTTTTTTTATCCTTCAAACTGACCTGCGAGCAGCCCTCCTCCCCCTGTTCATATTTCAGCCGGATCTCAATTTCTGCCCCGTCATCTTCCTTCACTGGTCTCTCTTGTACAACCGAGAGTCTACCTGAGGCTACGCAATCTTCGGTCTTTCTTCCCAAGCTGGAAAGAATAAAATGATGGCAGGACTGGAGACAGTTGTAGATGTTGCAGGATGTTTTTTGTGTGTGTGTGTGTGTGTGTCTCCGTGTGTGTTGTGCACATTCGCAGATGTGTTTAATCTGGAGTTGTATTCGAGTGTGACAACAACACGCGCATTTGTACACGCGGCCGTTGTCCAAATCAGAGTTACAAGTTGACGCTGCAGTCGAACAGCTGCGTGTGGCGCATAAATCAGTGCGTGAGTTTGTGTGTGTGAGTGTGTGTGTGAGTGTGTGTGTGTGTGTCTGAATATTGAATACATGAGGGGGATTTATTGTAGCACATGTGAACAAGGTGCTGCTCTCCAACATCAATCCAAAATCTGTATCTGACACATTTCCTCTCACTCCCCCGACTGCTCTACCTACACATGAAGGTTGAAAGGTTCTAATTCACGCCTCCGTCAGATATTTATTTATTTCATTTGTGAAAGAGAACTCCAAGGATTTCACACATCAAAGTTTGCTTACAAATCCTGTGAAATACTGATAGATATATGTTTTGTGGCTCCAGAGGAAAGCTGTGAAAAATCTGATAAATCTCCTCCAGTGATGTTGCTTCACGTGGTGCTGAGCCCACTCCTCATTGGAGGAGGTGACATTTGGCCAGGGAATATAGTTGTGAGATCGATTACTCCACACTTCAGCTACAGGATGACCCGGTTATATGAATTATGACATGAGCTTCCTTTGTTTACAAAGATGAAACCATGTATGTAGATTCCATTTGAATTCTATAATCAAAAACATCAAATTATTTTAATAACAAACCCAAAGCAATAAAGTATAACGTGATTTTCCGTAAACTATAGCGCGCTCTAAACGTGCTCAGAGTAAACGTGAGAGGCGGAGAACTCTGATTTTGCGAGTAACGTAATGACGAAACCTGCCACAGTTTGTCTTCATTCACATTTGGCAGGTTGGTGGTTGTGAATTTCAAGGCTTGACCTGGTTTGGATGACATAAGCCACATTACTCATTTATCTCATTTTTACATTGCATGTAGTTACTCAGTGGGGGGAGAAAGAAAGCCAGGAGCAAAGAAAGAAAGAAAGAAAGCTGCGTTCACGCAGACATTTGTAGCCTGAAGCCTTGTATTGTCTGTGCTTTTTCAAGGTGAATGACCCGGGTTCATCTGGATTGACAGGGGTTCATGATTCATACATAAAATGAGGCAGACTTGGACGGATACAGGGGGGAAGAGAGAGGTGGAGAAGGAGCGCTTCATCATTGCCGTGATGCGTGAGGACAGGGTGAGTGTTTCATGACGAGAGTAAAAAGTGTTCGGTCGGAGAGGGGTCAAGGTGGGAGTGTAGCGGTAAATGCAGATAAGTTATCACAGAAAAGGCCATTAGCTGCGTTGTATCCCAGCCTACACAGGAAATGTGGAGTGACAGGGAAATATTTCCTCCCTTCCTCACTACTGGTATCGCTCTCACCTCACTTGCTCAGTCGGTTTGTCCTGCCAGCAATTTACTCTCTTCTATTCTTTCTTTATGATTCGGCTCTTTGAAGTCAGACGTCTTCTCTTACACTTTTCCTTTCATCTATTTTCCATTTCCTTTCTTGTTCTCTCTGATTTCCCCTTTTGTGGAGCATATTCAGTTCCTATGCAAACGGCAGAATAATCACGTATTTAGGTTAAATCTTACTTTACAAAATAATGTAATGGAACTCATGGATCATATCGACATTCATTTTCCAGTAATTGTGCAGTCAACTGACATAGTTTTTTGCGATTGCATCTTTCCAACTTGTCTTCATGGGCATTTTATCTTCTCTCCTGCAGCATTCTGCTAAGCTCTGCCCATCATCGACCTCTTTCTATGATGATGAAGATTGTACTGGGAGAGGATCAGGGGTGTTAGAGGCCTCTAGATTACGCCCCGTCTATCAAAAAACACCTGCTCTTTTACTGCCCTTAAAGTTCTCACACACACACACACAATCTGCTATAGATCATCGGGAGGCAGGCACCGCAGTCAGGCGCCTGATTGCTCTAGCATGTGCTGGGGAATGTTAATACATGTTATTATGACACGAGGAGCAGGGGCGAACTGATGTGATTTAAAGCGCTCATGCAGGAAACGGCTGTAGCCACGGCTGCAGGTGAAACTGTGGCTAACAAGCTCTTCGCGGCCCCCGGAGAGAGCGAGACGGATGGACGCAGACGACGAAGGAGACAGTGCGAGCGCATAAGAGAGAAGAGAGATGCGTGTCTTTTGTCAAGGCTAAACAGCAGAGGCAGGGTGAGAGGTGTCTCAGTAGTTATTTGTGCATACCTCCTCTTACTTTGTGCGTCTCGGCTAAATGATGTGGAATCTGTGCAGTTGAGCGGTGAGTTGAGGTTACATGGTATGTTAGCTTTAATGAGACTTCGGGATCAGCGAGGGAGATCGACGCAGTATAATTGACTGATTTTCGAGTAAATCTTCATCTGAGGGGGAAGACGGAGCGAGGGCTACTGCACGCGATGCCTAGGTATGCGTGCTTGCTATATATTGAATGGCCTTTTGACAGCTAGCGGAGTTGGGTGTGAAGACTGATGAGGGGGGGGGGGGCATCACTGAAGGAGCAGAGGCTATGTTAGGAAACGCAAAGTTAGAGGAGGTCAGATGGCGTATTTACAGCTGGGTCCAGGGCTATTAAAGTGTCAGACTATCAAGTAACGTGAGGTGCAGAGGGATTAAGATGGCAATGTGCAGTTTTGTGGAATTGATGCACGAGCCTAAAAGTTTGAGGTGATGATAGGGTGATGGCAGAGGAGTGGGTATGAGAGGATTTGCCAACTCAAATCAAGGATCAGCCTGATTTGGATTTTTGAGTACTGTTACAGATGTTTTTGGATTAAAGCTGCAAGTAGCTGGCTTTTTATGTGAATATTTTACTATATCAGAAACTTCACCATTCTTTTGTCCAACAAAACTAAACAAAAACCTAAAAACATTCACTTTCACTCCAGTAATTTAATTCTTGGCGGAGTGAAAAAGCCTCTGAGCCAACACTAAAACTCAGCACTTGGTTGGACCTGTAAAATGAAGACAAGAGGAAAAGTTGAGCCCAAATTTGCGAGAGGTTTTTTCGAGATAGTCGCTGAGTCAGATTAGTCGGCCACTGATAAACTCCTGCTGTGACTTGACAGAGAAACATGGCAGACTACTGACTGGCCCCCGACCAATCATAGCTCATCATGTTTTATAACTAGAAAGCAGCATCACTGATCCAACTGACAGGTCTAGGTATGTTAACATGTTTTATAAATGAAACCATTCATCATCATCTTTTTTTTTACTAGTTGTAGGAAGTACGCGGATGCACAGCGTACACGGTGATGTCACACCCGCACATGGGATTCATTTGTTATAATCCTCCTGGACCGAGTGTCACCCCTGTGTGATGTTTTATTTCAATGAAATGAAATAAAACATAAATCTATAGTTGTGGGTGGAAGAGTGCTCCGCAGGTCACAGAAGGCCGATGCTGCACCGACGGTAGGAGCCAAAAACGTGTGCATACAGTGTGCAATGTTTTAAATCACACACGTTTGTAGGTCAAGACGGTGACAGGCCTTTATTATCACGTTAAGTATCATATTGTATAGTTTAGTTGAAGAATTAGTGAAAAATTACGCAAACACTTCTCTCATGAATCTGCACGAACCTCGCAGGGTGTCCTGTTAAAGGACCAAACATCCGAGGATTGATGACGAATGTGATGACGATCGCCCTTTCATTTCTGACACCCCGTGTCTGACAGGTCAAGCCATACACGCTGATATCATGTAGTCAGATAAAAGTAAGTCAATGTGTGACATTGTTTGGTTATAACTTCATATATTTTGCTGGAAGCATGGGGAGGGCGAGCAATTTTGTAAGAGCAAAAATATTGTGCAACAATTGCATTAGATCATTGTATTATGATGGTCAATGGTTCATACTTTATGGTTTTTATGGCGCCCTTTTTGAAACCAGCTGTTGTAACTGACAAAAGTAAACTCCGTCTTATTTTTGCTTTGGGATCAACCATCCTTTAAATAAACATTTCTGCGCGTTCTAAATCTAAAGAGACCGACCTGTGAGGTGTCATGGTTGAAGATAATGGAGCTGAGATCACCACAGTTGTAGTGGGTAATGAGGTCTTCAGTGGTGTAGGAGCCCTGCAGGCTGCCTGCTCGGACGCCCTCGTGCTGCAGCAGCGTCTGGTTCAAGGCAAACAGCACCTGCAGGGAGAGAGAGAGACAGAGCGACAGGAAGGGTGCTGTTACTTTCCGCATCCACAAACTCAGTTTTCTCCACCGCTCCGGGCTCAAGAGGAATGTGCCACGAAGGGGGGAGAAATCCTGCAAGCGCGGCCAGCGTTACTCTTTAAAAATATAATGTGATCTTAATATACAATGAGGCCGTTATTCCAGAGCGTCTTGATTTCTTTCAGGATATTTTCATACACTTTCCATACAAGCTGACTACAGGTAAAAGCAGACCACAAAAGACGTGGCAACACTCCAATGACTTTCCTCTGAGGGAGGGCGAAAACGGGAAGAAAGGGAGAGCTGAGGAGAGAGAGAGACCCTTTAAAAATAACCCTTCTTTCTCTTTCACCAGGCCAGGGTGCTGTAAATTTACAGCACCCATTAAAATCAAAAGTAAACCCTCTTTAGAGAGAATTTATTGCGTGCAGCCGCCAGCCAGCCCAACGACTCCACAGCTGTCCTAGACACGAGGGGTTAACCTCCCTACTCCCGCCCTCTACAATCCCACGCCACCTCTGACTGGCCTGCCAGCTGGGACCGAGTTGTCAATCACTGTTAAGCTCTCTTACAGGAACCAGAGGTGTGTTATAGCAGTTTTTTTTTCCTTTCTCCTTCTGTGTACAGCAGATTTCACACACCCAGCAAGACGGTTTCGGTTGACTTGATTAGAACATGTGACTCAGCTCGTCATATCTTCAAACCACACCAGACTGATCCATGACTATGATCCTTATTACCAAGAAACCTGACGAGAGCTTCGGAAAATACTGCAGGGAGAACGTCAGCCCAGATGATTTGTGTAGCAGCTTAAGGCCGATACAGCTGCACAACTGATTGAGCCCGATGTCAGAAGTCTAGATCGTAATTCACACAATTAAGTTATGTTTTTGCAATCATAAATGCCCATATCGTGCATATTAAATGTTTCAACTCCAGGTAACCTTTACGCTGGGATAATCACAACCAAGCTATAAGCTCAACCTTGTGACTCTCTCTCTCTCTCCCTCTTTCTGAGGTCATTGTGTTTGCTAACCAGTCTTGTGGGCTCATTTTGGCTTTGGCGTGCTTTTTTCATAATGCAAGGAGACAACTGATGAGCTAACGGCATACATTACTCTCTCATTATCCCCTCTTTCATGTCTTGACTTTTCTCTTCCCCTGCTCTTTCTCCACTTTGACTTCAGAAGGGCGTCCATCCTCTTCCAACCCCTCTGCCAACAGCAAAATCCCGAGCCCTTCCTCCCACTGTGAAGCCAAGACCTGAGTCTGATCGTATTTATTCTTTTTGACACATTTAATCAAGCTCATTCTCTGCTACGCCCACCGCCGCGCTGTCGCCCCACTAGAGGTGCATAATCCAGGAATGTGGCCGTTTCAGTCGACTCCACTTTTCTCGGCTCAAACGCCGGCACCAGGCTTCCCAAGCTCAGAATCTCCCCTGCTGTTTTAACTGCTGATTCTATACCTCATTTCAGTTTCTGTTTCCATCTCACGTGAGATTCTTTTATTGCCCTGAACTTCAGGTCACGTTGAGGTGTGATGCCAAGCCCAGAGATGCTAATACCTGCCTGGTGGCTAACTAGCCACAGTAGCTTATTCTGCTTCTGCAGTTGCTTGTTCAGTGCCAGTAAGCTGCCACTGCCCCTAGGCCTTGACCCACAAGGCTCTCTGCCACGTCTCAAGGGTTTTTCCAAGAGAAACACCAGAGCAGGCCCTGGGTAGAGTCAGGGGCCGGGGCTGGCAGAGCACACACACCTGCCAGGCTGTTTGTAACGTTGCCAGCTCCCTTTACATGGCAAACTGCACCAGACACGGCAGACCGGAGGGCAGCAGAGGATGGATGGTAAGATGAGGGAGGGGGGGGTTGGTTGTGTGTGGCTGGTTGTGTTGTTAAGGGAGTTGTTATTTCAATATTGTCCGTCTCCTGGGGAAAGAACATCTCTGCAGCTGTAACCATGGCGCCTGAGTTTGTGCTGAGCTGAATGAAAGAGCACGTCAATCACGGCAGGAGGGGCGAAGAGGGAGAGAGAGGAAAAATGCAAACATTCCCAGTGTGTGCGTGCTTGCATGTATACGCATACGTGTGTTTGTGTATGCGCGTGTGTGTGTGTGTGTGTGCACGCACGCACGTGTTGACTGACAGAGTGGGTGTTCTCATGCTGAAGTGGTCCACTCGCTCTGACAGACTGGCTCTTTTACAGCCAGGCCTTTTCAAAGTAACTAACACTGACACCGTTTACCACATAGTTTACTACTGCAGGTCTCTCCTCTGTCTTTATTCCTCGTCTCATTTAATACATGCGTGAGAAAGTCCCATTGTAATTAAATAAAAGCTTTATAAGAACAAAGCTGGAAGGAGCAGAGCACTCGGATGGTTTTGGAACCTGCGATCTGAGTGCAGCACTCCAAAAATTCATTAGCGAGGGTTGGAAAGAACACAGAAAAAAAAAGGGGGTAGGGCAGGAATGGGAGTTCAGAGAGATCTTTTATGTTTCAGAAAATGTCATTTATCAACATGTGTGTGCATTGCAGCAATTGACCTTGAAGTGCGTTAAATCCTGGCTGTTTGCTAGCAATAGTGTTAGCTTGTTTGAAGGTTTTACTGCTCTGAAGCATGAGTAGGTGCCGATGACAAGGTGCTGGAACTGAGAGCGCTCACTCTTGTCGACTACATCACTCCCCTATTATACCTCCTTAAATCTGAATCGGAGAATGTGAGTGATGGATAGAGCTAAAGGGCTTCGGGCTGTGATACAACAGAAGGAAGTGTCAAACCGTGGAGGCCAAATGCCGAACTCTGGCAAAATGGAGAAATGCGATACCCGAGATTACTTTTTACTTGACAGCTGTAAGAGCCGGTTCAAGCGTGCCTGTTCGTTAATCGTTAATGAAAAGCACAGTTAATACACAGATTGAGAAAAAAAACTGTCATGTATCAATCCTGTCTGCTTCAATATTTTTCTGATTTTTTTCCGAGCCACCCTTTTTTTCCCTATCCATTACTCACTCCTTCACTCCTTCAAGTTGCGGTAAAACAATTTCTACACTCCTGCAATCTCAGGGAGAAAGAAGAAAGAAAGAACAAAGAGAGGGAGGAGTACCAGCACGAGGAAGACCGAGAGCTGAGAACAAAAGACGGAGTGAGCTGAAAGTGTGAAAGAATGGTAGAAGACAAATAAAGCCTTGTTCTCTATGAGCGGAGCATGTGTTGCGCAGATGGAGGTGATTCTTCTTCATTCGTGCAGTGGAGAGTTGGAGTTTGGTGGTCTACACAGTGTATGGGCATAGCTCTGGCACAGCTACTGGGTATAACCAGGCAGTCAGGTGCACGAAAGCATGACGGTGCCTGCCAGTGTCAGGCAGGAGATCTAAGAGCGTTTGTTCCTTCGCACATTTACCCTCCCTCTCTACTTAAGCTATTCCTCTCAGTCGATCTGTTCATCTCTTTTCTTCTCCTTGTCTCGCTCACTCAGTTTTCGTCCACTCAGGTGTGGAGCGTAACATTGTGACAGTAATAAATTATCACTTCTTGAATTGTCACATTGGCTGCCGCTATAGGAAATCAGATGGATTGCTTTACAACCAACCGTTTTTAGTTGTGACCTTTTGATGCAATGAAGCAGTGTCTGTTTGACAATTACTTGAAACATGTTGGAAAATAGTTGCTGAAAACACGTGAAAAGACTTTGAATGATATATTACTGAAATGTGGAGCTAGAGGTTAAAACAGTTTTCCACCAGTTTTCAGTTCAGGATTTTGTGGGCGGTCCTAAAGGGTGGCTCGATGACACACTGAGGCCAACCTGAGCAAACCCCTGCACCCCTAGCAGAGAGATCGAGATTAATTCAACTTGCTCAGGGTGCTTCAGAGGTAGTCATGTCATTTTTTGAACTCATCTGACATGTTTCAGTCGCTTCAGAATTGCTGCTTGACTGCTCCCATGAGTGGGCGTGGCTTCAGTGCATCCAGTGGACACGCCCCCGCAGTCCAGGAGCTGAGCTGCTAATTTTTACTGGATTTTAACACCTAATTTCATAAAATGGTTGTGGGGTCAATAACACTTTCTTCTTTGGTCTGACAAACACATTTATTCTTACTTTCCATAAACTTAAAGGACAAGTCTGAAAACAAGAGTAACTAACAGTTGTGACAATGACTCTGTGAGGCTATAATTGTGTTGTGCCTGTATCTACACGCTAACATTGGCATGCTAACATTGGCATGCTAACATTATCTTTGGACAGAAAACACATTTCCTTCTTTCTGTGGTTAATGTGAAGTGTGGTCTTTATTTAAAAAACAAGCAGTAAAGGTTAAATAGGAGCTACCAATCACAGAAACCACAATGGTTTTTGTTAATTACTGCCAGACATATAAATGAATTTATCATCAATCAGTTGACTCTTAAAAGCTTTGTAGCATCTTTGAATTCAGGCCCTCCAAACAGGATGGAAATTGAGCTCTTTCTGTGTCTGGTACCTCTGGTCATTTAATCACCCCCTGATAAAGAAAACAGTACAAACAGTTTCAGGGTGGTGCGTTCCCCTCAACTGCTCACGTCTCCCTGAGAGCCGCTTGTGTTTCATCGTCCGAGAAAGAGAAGAGCTAGACCCCTGACCCGGGACACGCACCGCTGGGTTCCTCTGGGCCGAGTCAGCTTCCCCCGTGGGCTCCGGCTACAGACAACAAGAGGGGATTGGGTTCACAGCACCCCGGGGTGACTGAAGGGAAGGAGGTAGTGAGTTGAAATAACATCCAGGGCAACCCAAGAATAGGAGAAGTGCGATAGCTCATCCCTGTTCCCCACAGAGCAGCCCTAAAAAAGGGTGGATACCAATTTGAGTGAGTGTACTTTCCACTTCATGGCCACAGTAGAAAACCATAAAAGAATTCATAAAAAACACCCCAGTGTCCATTTTCTTTTAACTGGTACTATCTCAGTATGACTTCATGCTTGAATGTGCATGGAGCGGTGGCAGGGGTATTTTAAAAGCCTGCTGTTGTCTGACCTTTTAGTCCGGCTAGCTCTGAAAAGCACCTTGAATACATTAGGGTGGAAAGATGGTGTCACACAAGACCACATCAAAGTCGTCTGGACAGTCTCACATGATAGCTTCGCTGTTGTCTCCTACAGTTTTATCAACAAGATCCCGAAGACTTGTTCTTTCTTTTTCTCTCTCTAAGGGAATCATGTAACCTGTCAAGGGCTTAAAAGGCAACAGTCGAGCATAAAAATGCCTCAAACGTCGACCTCCAACGTCAGAGCTTTGCCAAAATAGTTTTACAGCCCTTCGGCGCCTTTCTGCGTATATCGTTTGCTTATTTGAAGGTGAGCAGCACTTTCAACTCATCACATCTGGCATGAGCTACAGCAAGCCAGAGCCATGCTTTCTTCCAACTCTTTATCCCTGTTAATACCCACAATGCACACACACACATGCGCGCACACTTACAAATACAACCACCCATAAGCACACACGCTAATAATTATACACAGCACATTCCTCTTTGAGCAATACCTGTATACAAAACACATATTGTCGAAAATGAAAGAGAAGATTTTTTTTTTTTCCCACTCAGGACAGTGCCATTATCGTGAATATTGTTTCTCCTTTGTCTCTGCCTCTCTCTCTCTTGCCACTTCCCTTCTCCCTTCTCTCATTTGCTCTCCTTTTCTGTCTCACTAAGTCTCTCACCCTGCCTGGTCTACCTCCTGTCTCAGCCTAGGAAATCCAGGGATTACCAGAGGAACAATCCCAGCGGCAGAGGCCTGCTGCTCCCAGCTTCCACAGAAAGCTGACTATTCTTCCCCCTCCTTCTTCCTTCCGTCCTCTCTTATTTCCCTTTGAGTCAGGGGGTGATGATGGGAGATATGGCTCTTTTAGCGTGAAATGGTAAAAGTATTGCGACATCCACTCCTTTTCTTTTTCGTATCCATCCTTCCTAACGATGTAGTTGTACCTAGAGAAGTGATATTCTTTATTTATGTTCCTAATTTGCTCTTTAAAGTGGCCCGTCCAACACTGGCATATAAGACTACTTTTGCATATTAAGTATTTGCACGTTGTCACAACTTCTGCGGCTTGACTTCAGGCAGTAAGGATCATTGTAAAATTTACATTAGCTAGAGAAAAGGTGCAGATTTCACAATCAACAGGTTAGACGGCTATATACATCGAGTGAAATGTTCCTTACTAGTTTCTGTTATAATGAAAATTGGACAACTATGTCATGTCTTCATCATCCTAGGAAGAAAATATTCAGCTTGCACAACACTACTTAACGAAGAGCATCAGAGAGGATTTAGAAGTGGGTTTACCCAATACTGACTAAAAACTGAGGCAGACTGCACTGCACCTCTGACTAAAGTTTGTTCTCTCCACCATCCTCCTCTCTGCTTGCTCTTTTCCAATTCTTTATCCTCTTTCCTCAAATAAAACCAGTTCTATAGACACTCATACACACACATACTGTATGTACCTCTTGAGTCCCCAGAGCCTCCTCTCTCCTTAATAAGAGTCTCCAGTGAATGAGGGGGTGGGTGTCGCCCCTACACTTGTCCACAAATAAACCCTGCTGTTTGACTTGGCAGCGTTGCTGCTGGGGCCAGTCATCCCAGCTTTCCTGCCTCCTCAGAAAACAGAGAAAATAATAAAGTATCACTTGATCCAGAGTGAAAAAGCACCCAGCTGGTACCTCACCGTGAATATCCACAAGCGGGGGGTGTGAAAGAGTGGTGGAAAATTATAGAGGGGAAATTGTGCTAATTTTTGTTTTCTTTCAACATCAAGGGCCCGGACCTTTTTGGACAGGAATGAGTGTGTGTGTCAGTTTATGAGGACAACACAGCTGAACATGAAGGTGAAGGTGACAGGTGGAGAAGGGTCAGATCGCAGCACCTTGCACTTAGCTTCTGATTTCTGACTACAGTAAATACAGCTGAAATCACAACGCTTGATTGAAAAGGTAAAGTATTTATTTATTTATTTAGATTATATCTGTTTTAGCATCTTTCAGCTCCTCCTTTCATTTTACAGCCCACAACATTTTAATGCCTCACTGCCCTCATCAACCTTGGTTCAAACCACTGCAGACACCAAACAGCAGACACACACAGTTAGCCACTGGCTGGTGAGCAGCATATGTTTAGCAGCTAAAAAAAGATGTTTCCCTCAGAAGTTGGAGGAGATGAAAACAGAGCTAAAACATGTCAGACTTTATCCATCAGGTGGCCAGAAGCAGCTCTAAATGAATCTTATTGGTGAGTTTATAACCTCAGGGGCCAAAATCAAAAGTCAGATAATTTAGGTTTGATGTTAATTAAATTAATGAATTCAGATACATTTATTTTAATGTAATACGTTCATTTGAACAGGACCCAATACAGTGCATTGATCCTCCGTTTTCAAAAGCTGTATGCTGTAATTATTGCAAAATAAAATGCTGAAAGTGCAGCCATGTGTCAGGACCTATAAAACTCTCCTTTTAATCACTGAGAAGAAAAACAGCATGTGTTGGCTTCATAAGTCACGTATCATTTATTATTTTATTGCTGTTTCTTTCTGCTTTATTTGATATGTGTAGTAGATCTATTTATCTATCACTCTAAATAAACTGCACCTGAAGGCAGTGATCTCACCCAACGGATCCAACCCATTTCTCCAGTTGTTTTAAGGAAAAATAAGATTAAAGGACTTTGTACACTAGATCAGGTCACTCTGACCTTATCTCCCTCATAGCCGCTCATAGTCCACTTCTAACATCATGGCCTGTACTAATCCTAACACATTTCACAGTCTGCTTTTTTTCCGAGGGAAAAAACGCTCATTGAATTCCATCGGATTTATCCGGCTCCCATTATGATGTGTGATGCTATCCAAACCAGATGAGCTGGGTCTTCTCCACGGCATGAGAAAGGAGCCGGGAGAAAACAGCCGCGTATGTTTAAAACATGCCTCCACGGCCCCAAACCAGGGCCCGACCACTCTCTCTTATCTCCCCAAGTCTGCTTTGGTTGGACTAATGGCTTTAGACAGAATAATTCCCAAAGAATGATTTGTCCTTTGCAAAGTCCACATCTGAAGTCCGGGCAGAAACATTGAGAGCCAAACATAATCTGCTGCATGGACATTAATTGTGTAACGGAGGACAAACCGGACCCAAATTACGAAGCAGCAAGTGTCCGAACATTTAACTGCTCCAGGTGAATTCATCCCTTTTAAAGAGACGAATCCTTGAAGAGGTTCCTGTGTGTGCGTGCGACTCAAGCACACATGCAGCCTTCAATCATCACCCATCAGTCTGATGATATTCAGATGATGTAATGCCAAGTTGAGCCAAACTGGTGTTTCCTTAAATAAATCTCTATTTCAGATCGGGTTTGTGCGTGCACCTAAGCAAGCACCGGAGCCTGAATTGTTCTTGTTTGCACAATCTGACAGGCGGATTTGATTTCTCCTGCAGAGTAGTGGACACTTTAGTAGCACAGAGTGAAATGCAGCAGACCATAGCTATAAAAAAAAGAGGCATGCTTTCATATCAAAGGGATGCGATTGAGATGTTTTTATGTATGAGTTAACATCTGCATGTTGTGCATGTGTTTCAGTACAGTGTGTGTCAGCAGAGGAGTACAAGGTAAAATAGAAGGAGGAGGAGAGGAAAAATGAAGTGAGAGAGATAGAATAAAGTGAGAGAATGCATGAGAAGTAAAAAGAGAGAAAGGGAAAAAAAGTTGAAGAAACATAGCGGGGGGTGTAATGTAAAAATATGTAAGAGTCCAAAAGAGAGACGACAAGGCCAGATGTTTACAGTTAACCAGGAGAGGTAGAGGGAAGAGGGGAGGGAGCAGACCTTATGCTCCTCTCCTCCTCCTCCTCCTCCTCCTCCTCCTCCTCCTCCTCTGTCTAACAGGTCTGGAGTACAGCTGGGCAGTTTCGTCCTCCACCATCTTCCCTTTTCATCCTCCCAAAACCTTTCCATCATCAGTCCCGTCCCCATCCCTCCAAAAACAACTCCTGTCTCTTCATCTTCCATCAATTCTCAAACCTTCAATCACCAGCCTTCCTCTCTTTCCCCGCCCACATTATGCGCTCTAAGTGACAAATCTCAAGATTATACAGTTCAGCAACATCCCTTCATCCCTCTCCCACCCATCCCTTTTTGCCCTCGTTCTCTCTATTCTTTCATTTGATGGCGGCTCTTCTTCCACCACGGTCACCGATCTCTATTTATTTAGCTTTCATGTCCTTCCTCCTTCCTGCACTCTGCTCCTTACACACTCAGCATGTGTGCATGAGCGTCCACATGTAACGCGACGCTTGTGTGCATATGCACATGCACGTGGGTACTGTTTGTCTTTCCATATGTGTCTGTCTTCACTACAGAGTTCGTCCAAATTTTACAGTGTGCTGACTATCTAAAATCCTCTCCTCTCCTCTCCTCTCCTCTCCTCTCCTCTCCTCTCCTCTCCTCCTCTCCTCTCCTCTCCACAGTCATGGCTCTATTAGACTCAATGCTGAAGCTAACGCGGGGTAATCCCACACAAGCAAACCATTTCACGGCAAATCAGCGGGAGAAATGTTCAATTTCATGGAAGCGTATTCAGCCTGCAGAAAAACAGACAGAGACGGAGCAGGATTGTAATGTATATCTTTCAGGCACAAAGGAGACAGTCTGTGGACAAGCACGTGTGTGAGTGAGTGCTAAATAAGGGTTTTCAGAAGTTGGGATATCACACTATGAGTGAGGGTCACGCTGCTCTGTCATTTGAAAACGTTCTGTCAGCACCTGCATGAGGAAGCCGAGCCCAAATCATTGTACCCGATGAGAACAAGCTGCCTTAGATGAAGCGTGGAAAGGGACACACAAACACACACAAATTGTTCAACCTTCCTAAATATTGCCTGCCATGGTTTGCCAGCATTTAACAACTGTGGGACCACCAGAGAGACTTCTGATGTGTTTGACAGACAAAGTATTTTTAGTGGTGGAAAATGTTTATTGGCTGCATCTTTTCTTACAGTAATGAGAGGAAGGCTGTGCAATGCCACATTTCGTCCATTGTAATTTTATGTGTGTGTGTGTGTGTGTGTGTAATTTTGTCTCTGTTCAGTAGAGAGGCCAGCCCAGGACATGTTCTTTAGCCGCTGCCAAAAGAGGAGGAATTCACCTTCCAGTAACTCCTAAATTGTCTTTTTTGTATATTCTTATCTGGCCAGCTAGCCATTGCTAAGCCCACGTTCAGGAATCAGCTGGGTTTTGAGTTGGAGGTTATGTGAACCCTACGGAGCTCTGCGTGCAGTCCACAAGGCGAAGCTAGCCGTTGCTGGTGGTCTCGAAATGCCTTCAAACTTTAAGCAGGCTGCTCGTTTTCTATTTTTCCACATGTTAAATGCAGAAAATGTAAAGCGTGGGTGGCTCCGGAGCAGTTACAAGGCGCCTTATCAGAGCTGAGCGGAACAGAAAACAATGTAACATGTAGTAAATGAAGCAATTAATATAATGACCTATCGAACCTCTGTTTGTCACACACAAACATTCAAATGCATACACACCACATGACATCATTCAAACTCTTTCTCCACGTCTCGCCCTCCTGCGTTTCACTCTCTTACTGTGCGAATGAGAAGCAGATGAAGGCTAACAGTCAGTCGACAAGGTTTCATGTGCTGGACCGACTGGGGATATCTCGGGACACGCGGACACTTCTTAATCCACTTCCACAGTGTCTGATCACACGGACAGATATCGCACACACACACACGCACCCACATAAAACTCAACCGTCCAAACAGAGGCCTTTAAATGGCAGCCAGCAGCCTTCACAGGAGAGTGAAAGCTGCAGCTGGTAAAAGAGAGAAGAAGAAGAACTAGAGAAGGAGAAACATAAAATGACATCTGAGGGGGGAAAAAGGTGTGAGGGAGGGAAGCGAGTGTGTAAAACTGAAAATGAGGTATAAAGATATTCTATAATAAGAGTTCCTGATGTTATGAAGTGTTTGACGTATTCACTGCATACACACGGCACCAGTGGTAAAGGTCTGCTGAAAGGTCTTTTCTGTAAGAGATGTATTGTTGCCTGAAAGTGACAACTTTAAAGTCTGCGTGATGTACGAATAAATATTTGTTCTGGGTTTGTCAGGCCGAAGTAGAAAATAATTACATTTTTCCTTCCTTAAAGAAGCTCTTATTTAAATTTCAAAGTAGACAAATTAACAAATGCTATGATAGTTCTTTATTTGGTTTATTTTCCTTAACTACTCAGTGAGTGTAAATAAATTTGACCTTCCTTGATCACAAAATGTTTAGCGGGTATGATTTCGGGGAGAAAAACAATTAGATTTATGAAGTCAGGACTTCAGCCAGCCGGGCTACTCTTACTGTTGTTCCATTTTGGCCTCGATACGCTGCAATTAATTAACAGAACCTGTTCATACTGACAGCTAAAGCAGACACCAGGCCTGTGCCGAAAACAGAACAGAGGAAGAATGAATCATGTTTACGAGCAACCCTTGAATGAGCCTGCCTGCATCATCAGAGCAACTAATCAACGCTGGAGGAAGGAGGAATATGAGAAAACAAGGATTTGTTTAAGTGCCTGAGCATGTTTGCTTGTGTTAGTGTGTGAGAGACGGAGAAAATAGAGACGGAGGATAACAGCGTGTGTGTCAGACGCAGTGAAGCCAACATGGAGACAGAGCAAAACAGACAAACAAACAGACAAAATCACAGAAGCACTAAGTGGGAGGCGGTGAAAGGGGGAGAGAGAGCCCAGTGATAGGATATGGGAAATAACTCCTCTGTGCTGCCAGTGGTTTGGAGGTGGAAGGCAGAGGCCTGACGGCATGTGGTGGAGGAGTTACAGTAACACTGGCCATAGATTAGTAGCTCTTCCTCTAGTTGGCCTTGACTATGAGCGGCGTTGGCCGTCGCATCAGAGACAGGGCATTTAACTGCCCTCATAAGACTCTCATTATTTCATAAATCTGCAGTTTAGGCGCTCAGCTCTGTTGATTTGAGCCTGCGCCAAGGCTTAGAGAATGTTTTTACAATCTCCCTAATTTATTTACAACCTTGATTCATTTCTGCGTGTACAGTATGCACGTGGATGTGTGTGAGAGAGAGAAGTTGAGAAAGTCTAAAGGCGAGAGATCCAGGTGAAAGTGATAGAGCTCATTCTGTGTTTGCCTCTTTTTTGCTTGGCTGCATTGTGCACGTGTGTGTGTGTGTACGTGTGTGTTAATGTTGCATTGCTAATGTGATAATTCAAGCACAGCGCCAACGAAGAATTAAATTTCACCGCGTCTGGTGCGCACATGAATTTATTCCTTCATGAATCAGTGACACATATTTACTCTAGCACTTTTTATTTTGCCGTGTCACATTCTTGGCAGTCCCTTTATGTCTGTATTGTCTTTGTTATCAGCACTCTGGTGCTGTTACTGTGCGCTTTAACCGTGACCTGAAGCCACTCGGTGTCTGGATCCCTACTGTAGCTGCACCACAGTTTGTTAAACGGCACCATCCGCCATACGGGAAAGCGACACATATACCCTTTCCTTCTCGCTTTCTTGCGAGGCACAGACTCTAATATACACTTCCATATTCATCTGACCTCCAACCACGCTTTCAGCCCTGTAGCCTCCCAGGGAAAGTGCTTGGTATGAAGAAATCCAATATGATTAAGACTATGATTGCTGCCTCTAATAGTTTTAGCACCCATACCCTCTATTAAGGAAAACATTGGGTTTGGACCACAGCACAGCACAGGCTTCTGACAGAGGGAATCAGCCTGTGGGAAAGACCCATAATTCAATGTTTGGGAATGTGTGCAAGTGTGTGTACAGTAGGTGTGAGTTATACATACGTAGACATATACATCTGTCTACGTGTGTCTTTTTTTTTTCCCCCTACAGTATGTCGTGTGTGTGTTGGTGTGTTGTTGTGCAGCCCACAGCGGCTCAAGGGCAGACTTGGTCGGCCATGCTGAGAGTTTGTGGTCGCCCCGACCAACAGATCACAGGATTGTGGCTTTAAATGGGCCGCAAATCATCAAACAGGCCACACGGATGGAGAGGAATGCTGGAGCAGACGGGAGGAGTCCTGGATAAACAAGATTACAACTTATGCAGTTTGTCTTCGCTGGAAGAATACAATTTTTTTGGAGGAAACAGCCAGTAGCAGAAGTAGTAGAGATCAGTACAATGTTTAGTGTCTTACATAATACATCATCATTTATTCTTGTATATATATATATTTTTTCTTTTAACATTTTAAAGAGTCTTTTAAACTTTAAAACCTTTAAAGCCTTTTCTTGAATTTGTTTTTTTTTTTATTTCTGTTACACCTCAATCTTAAAGCCTGGTCAAGCCAGAAAGTGGAAGGACAACATAGTTGCAGCTAACCAAGCTAACTGCTAACAGTTTAGCTGGCCAGGCTAGCACTAGCCTGTCATAACAACTCCTGGAGGTTCTCTCTGTGTTCTGTGTACTTTTTCCCCTGGCATTTTGTTCAGCATTTTGTTCAATAAAAAAGTTATTGAGAAGGGGAAATAACGCTCTCCAAGCTGAGCTCGTTAGCGTGTTAATTTAGCTTGGCCGCTAACAGCACAAAAAATGTACACAGTTTATTCAAAAGATGTATTTGTACCATCAACTCCTGTCTAATAACTGCCAACCATCTGTCTTGACTAGTTTAAAGATCAGACAGAGGTGATTAAACAAAAGTAAACCATGAAAGAAAACCAATAAGCTATGATAGCTTGCGCCATTTTGGGAGGACTGTCCACCAAAAAGGCCCCATGAGCAAATCCACTAATTGCAACATTTCCACTGGAATGAACCTGAATCCGCCACGAGATTTCAACATTTGAGATCCTGGTGCGACCAGACGTTTAGGCTTAACCTTTGAGACAAACGTTTAGTGTTAAACTGCGAGTGCAGGATTGCACGTTTACTCATTTTGTGGACAAGTTCCAAGTTCTGAGTCGGGAGACTGAAGCTCGTATTGTGCCGTAGGAAAACACTGAGAACAGGAAGTGCAGTTCCTTTCAGACAGTGAACAGTCTGGATGGGAATGCTCGTGCGTGTGTGTGCGGCTACAACACACTTCACGTGGAGTCAACATCCACATACACGTTCAGCGGTGCACTCTGAGCTGCACGGGATTGTCCTTTCTGCCACCAGTGCACACACTACTTCTTTGTGACCCTGCCCTAACCTTAACGTTATCGCTCTCCTGATCACTGCCTGAGACTAAGGGCCAAATGTCTGCCTGAACGGCAACCGGAGCCATAGAAACAAACACAAACACATTCTCACAGTCTCACATCTACAGATGCTCACACACACACACACATATACACACCTCATCTTAATGGGCCAAGTCTCACCACAGGGAAAACAATTTTCTATCAAAGCTGCAGCGAGTCTCCAAGACTGTTTATTTAGTTTTTTGTTGTAAGAGATGATATGCCCTCTATGCTCTCGGTTCTAAAATAAACCAGTGTTACTGGTGTCATTGTCTAAACATACTGGAGCTTTTTTTTTTTCCACACCAAGCTCTCTGTTTCCATCTCACCACACACCCTGCTGGGTCAAAGCCTATCTTAATTAACACTAGGGTTTTACTAGATCAGTGTTGGTTTAATACCAGCTAAACATCTTCGTTGACAGTAATTAAGTCCTGAAGTCGAGGCTGAGGCTCGAAGTGTGTTAAAACGCACACACACACAGACGTGATGTTATCGACTCGAGGGTCACTGAAAACAATATCTGTCAAAGTCGATAGAGTAGAAACGGAGCCACATCAAGCAGTGCCGCAGTCTCGTGTGTGTGTGTGTGCGAGTGTGCGTGTGTGTGTGAGTGTTTATGTGTTCTCCTGCATGCATGAGTGTGTGCCAGTGACCCAATCGTCAGTGTGTGGTCACGGGTGAGTAGCCGTGGTTTCAATGGCTCCACACACACAACGCACACACACACCCACAGAGGGGCTTGCTGACAGATGACTTACACAGTTCAGGGTTACAACAGAAGAATGGAAGAGAATTATTGTGCTGTGTAGCTTCCACAAATAAATACCCCGGCCACCACAGCCATTGTTGTGAAAATACCATAAAGGAAGTAAGACACAATCAAACACACACTGGTATAAACACGCATACACATACAAACATAAAACGGCATAAAAGATTCAGAAAAGCCAGAAAAAAAAACACGCTGATGTTTGCAGTCTCGGGATGTTACCTTTTGAACAAGCTCAGGAACGTTTACCCCGCCAAAATAAAACCTCCTCCTCTCTTTTCATTTCTTGTCTTTCTTCCCCTTTTCTCATGTCACCATCCCTTTCTCTCCAGCTCATTTCCTCTCCTTCCCTGACCCCCTGCTCTCTCTGTCCACACCCCCACCCTCACCAACACCCCCACCTGGTTCATTTCAGGCCAGACTGGCAGTGGCCATGGCAACACTCCAAGAAGGTGGGCGAGTCAACAGAGAGCCACAGAGGCCCTACTCTTAACCTCCGTCTCTGGGGGGTGAGAGGGTGCAGTGAGGGGACCTCAACTTTTTACTGCAAAGATCCCTGAACGACTGAATTAGAGGAGAGAGGAGGAAATGGGAAGGAAAGTCTAGAAGGTAGACAAAATAATGTAAACGCTAAAGAAAAAAAAAAAAGACATGTAAGAAATGGAGTTTTTTGATCTTAAGAGCAAACACTCCAGCACATGAGTCATATTAGGTTTGATGCCAGTAGCACTTTTGCTGTAAAATAAGTCTGGAAATCAAAACAGCTATATTAGTGTGATGTAGACTCATGTTTCTGTGAGTTTTTAAAGTAATGCGAGACAACCAATAAAACTCCAAAGACGCCAAATCACCTAAAACCAGCTAATTTATTTAAGAGTTCAAGAGTAACAGTGTCAAAAAGTATGACAACATGTGCCAGAAGCTCCGATTTAAGGGAATCAGTGAGGATTCATGAGTACATTTATTTACATGTTTCAAGAGTAGAAAAATTTTGGAAGAGAAATGGGGATGACATGTGACAAACCAAACAGGGATGTCGCAGTTATGCGGTATGCGTACAGACCCCCCAGGCCACCGTGATGTCTTGCGAATTTGCGGCGCTGACCAACTGCAAATCATCTTGTCAGTGCCAAGTCCAAAATAGAAAGCAGTTATCATATAAGCAATGTCCTGCGAGCTGTCATTACGTTTAAGTGTTCGAGTTATTTCGTCCAACTCCCTAAGGGTGTAAGTGAGCAGCACGTTAAAAGGCAGGTGAGGACAGCGCCTGAAGGAGAAGCGAGGAGGAGAGAGGAAGAGGAGATGCAATGCTTTAATATCTGCCTCTAGCGCTGCGTTTGAGGGTACGATGGCTTGCGTCAGTTAACACTCGTGCGGTACGTTTTCCCCGCCGCTGCCAAAATGGTGGACGAGGTGCCTGTGTGTGTAAGTGTATATCATCATCTGGACTGTCAGTGTCAGGAGTCAGAGTGTCTGTAACAGTAAAGACCCACACACACACACGAGCAGAGCAGAGGAGAGCGTCCTGGGATGGGTGACACAGACACATGTTTATCATTGAGGAGATTGGCTGGATTCCTTTCATCTGAAAATGGCTGACTGTTCCCTCGCTCCCAGTCTGACCCCTCGGCAGCCTTTATCTCTCTATCGCTCTCACTTTCTCCTTAGCTCTCTATCTCACTCTGTCTCCGGGTGATTCTCCCCTCCCTCTTGCTCCCTGGACAGTTTCTTTTAAGCGCTTTCTCGTCCCTCATCCTGTCTAACGCTGACCCCATGTCCTTCATCTGACTTTACACCCATTTTATTCCTCTTTGTGTATTTCTTTCTGTCTCTCTTTTACTACCCTCTGACCCATCTGCTTTTCATCTGAGCCCACATCGACGGAGCGGAGATAGCTGGCGGTTACGGCAATGATGCATTTAGGTGGGGATGGGGGAGACTGACTGATTGATGTGCGTGTGTGTGTGTCTGTGTCTGTACATGAGGCTGTGTGCAATTTAACACTCGTCACGTGTGTTTACGTGGGTGCATTCCTGCATGCGTGTGTGTGAAAAAAAATGCCTGAGTTATTAAGCCTCGGCGGCGATATTTGCCTTCTCATAATAAATGCACACAGATATTTGGCACGCTCTGACACCAACCCCCCCCCCCAACCATCACACACACACACGTATACACACAGCGGTTCTCAGTGCGATGAGCTGTCAGTCCCTGTTAGGCTTGGCATTCTCGTTAGCACGCGGTTTGGATCCCGTTTCAGAGGAGCTGAACTCAGGACCTTTTCCCCCTCAGTATTCCAGAAAGCAGCGAACAAGAAGTAAAGACAGACAGGAAGTGAGAGCCAAGGACCTTTCATGATATCGGAGAGTTTGTATTTAATCATTTGCTGAAATATCTCTCGTGCTGCGTGAGTTTTAAAATTCACAGTGTGTCTCTAAACAGTTTCAAAGCCCGTGCCTCCTCAGATAATTGCGTCTTCATCTAAACTGCTGCGAGATCACTCTCGGGTATATCAGACGCCAGCTGTGGGACAGTGAAATCAAGCTTAGCAAAGCACAGTTACCTTATGAATAACTTTACCTTAAGTTTCAATTACATTCCTTCCAAACGAGCCCCCGAAGAACCCGTGGCTGATTAAAAGGAATTTATTTGCCGTTCTTTGGGAGAGAAAGTGGAATAGAGTTGCTTTTTTTACAAGATCCAGATCAGCAAGTCCTCCTGGGTGGGCAGTGCTTCCCCAGAAATTCTGAACCCAGACCAGACATCCTTCAAAATGATTTTGTCCACCAGTCACTGTTGCAGTGATAACTCCAACATATCCAAGATAAGCAACAAAAAAAAGTGAGAAAATTGTTTGAAATAGGAGGGAATGTCCACCATTTCCACAGACATGCATGAATGTTTCTCCAAAAAACCTGGCACCCTCCCAACCAAAAAAAAAAAACCTCCTGCCTGTGCACCATCCCAGGTTAGCCCAAGTGAAGACGGATGGGATTCCTGGAACCATCTTGCAGAATTGAACCAGACTTCACACTTTATGAACTCTTTTTTTTTCCCCCTTCATAGATGATAGCTGCTGATGGTTTTGACAAATAATCCGTCTTTCTGGGGGAGAGTGGAGGTAGGTGAGGTGTGAGGAGGAGCAGTTTGAATACAATATCTGCAACCACACGGTTGAACAATGTAGGGGTCTTGGGTCTTGGGTCTTGGTCTTGCTTCTGAAATAGGTTACTCAGTTCAGGCAGGCCATCATGTTTGAATGGAAAGAATGAGGACAGGAATGTTTTAAAGTTCTGTCTATGAATTACCTGATGTGATGCAGCTCTCGCAAACATTTCATGATAAATTAGTGATCACTTTCTTGCCAGGCTTGGTTCATAGCAATGCCCAGAATGACTGCTTTAGTACTCCCTACCATACACAAGTAAGAGGGAAAGTAAATACTTCAGAAATAATTAAACAAGTGGTGTGCATGTAACACTTTACCGGGCATTTCGCCGTCCAACACTACAGATTGGACGAAGTCAAATGAAGCTCTGGGACTATTTTACTCTCTTTGAAAAGCTGATCAAAATAGAAGAGCACTTTTTAATCTCTCCGTTTGTTTTTCTTTCTCCTCTTTCACCACCTTCTGTAATTTCGCTCTTTCTCTTTCCTCCCCTCATCATTCTCATCTTCTCTTCTCATGGTTTCCAGGGAGCCGTCCAGCTTTTGTTTGAGTCAGGGGCCGTTTTGTGTAAACAGCAGCCGGGTTGAGGTAAGATAGTGAAGTTCATGTGGTTTATTTGACCTGACCAGTTTCTTACATCAGTATTCCTCCTCTGACAAACATGATAAAATTCTTGCTCTCTGTGGTTTTCCTCTTTTACTGATACAGTATGTAGCTCCTCATTAAATATGCTGAGTATTACGACACCGAGGCCAATGAGCTGATTTACCAAACTCTTTGCTGTTGAGTCAAAGAGTAAGTACTCATTTATTGAAACCTTTTGGACGTGCACGTTTGCTTTTGTTCTGCAGCAGCAATAGCCTCCTTTTATTTGGCTTAATTTGCGTCCTTGGCAGTGCAGCGCAAAACTAATCCATTACACGCAGCAAGAGACAGAACACACAAATTATTACATACTGTACTATTTGTAGGGCTATCGTGCCATTTTTCATGATGAAAACCTATTAGTCAAGGTCAAAGGTCATGTCTTTTTAGAAACAAATGTTTCTTTCAGGGAGAGTCAACATTCGGATATTCACAAATAGCCTAATGTAGACGCAAATGTGCGCACACTGTTTGTTTTTTTTTTGCCATTAGTCTTTTAAATGACTGATGTCCACATTTATATCATATTGAACTCTACTGAACTTGGCCAGAGGACAAAACACAAAATTCATTTTGTCATCATTTCACTCACACAGCCAGCTAGCCAGAGCGATTTCGCTGTACCACTTTAATATTGAGGGAGCTGTAGGAAAATGTAAATCAGCGCGGCAGTCATGATCAACCTTGTCAACGCCAAGACTAAACAAAAGTTAAGTCCAAGTTAGTTTGAGGACAAGCCAATGCCTTCCTTCTGACCACTGCCACAAAAGGGTGAAAATTTGTCAGGATCATTATTGATAGTATGCTGCACTTTTTATTATACTTGTATTGGACAGCATTTCTCAACAGCATATAAATCCAGTTTGAGTCAGTGTATAATCAGTAGCCAGCTGGACATTCATCTATAGATAGCAGAGCAATAAAGGCAATTACGCCTGTGATTTCCACATAATTGAGACTTCATTTGTGTCAGTCTCAGGAAAAATAACACGACCTCAAGAAAAATACAGAGACACGACCAAGATAAATGAGGTTGGAGACAGAGAGAAGACCACAGCTTTAAAAGCTGCGTTCGCTAGCAGCATGAAACCCAGACTGCTCTTGAGCCTGTAGCGAGGGGCAGCGGTGTTGCAGTAGTGGTCAGTTGGGACCTAGCGTCCAAACATTGTCGTCAATCTCATCCTTTCTCCATCCCTCCCATCCTTCACCATTTCCCTTCATCCATCCCCCCATCCCACTAAATACCCCGGCTGTTAGCAGGCATTAAAAAGCCATTCACACTGCTCTCAAGTGCTTGGGTTGGCCGTCACCAGAGCTGACTACAGAGACTTTGAGGTGGCCTGGCCTCTCTCTCTCTGTCTCTCTTTCTCTGTGCCTCTCATGCACTCTCCCCTTTGCATTTTGGCAAGCCGATAAAATAGACTTGTGTTTCCATTCCAATACTCACTCGCTCTCTGTGAGCTTTTCGCAGAGATCTAGCTTTTGGCTGTCAACAATGGCACGCATGCCTGCACTGTCTGTCTGTCAGGCTTCTGTCGGCCGCCCGAGGCGTTGACACGATTACCTGAGAGAATCAACAGCAGAATAATCTATCAAAAACACGGGATTTGTTCATGTCGATCCAGAGCGTTGCTTGGCTCACTCTGCGCCCACTCCATATTTTTCATATTATCAGATTCTGTAAAGTTGCAGTGTGATATAAGACGTTGAGGGCTACATCCGTTTAGACACCAATGGCAAGGAAACATCTCTCTGGAGCCTTTTCAC
Organism: Nibea coibor; assembly: GCA_023373845.1. NCBI lineage: Eukaryota > Metazoa > Chordata > Actinopteri > Sciaenidae > Nibea > Nibea coibor. Next base: position 16,333,155 of record CM041718.1, read on the forward strand.
CACTGGCAGACACACCATTACAATAAAGACTGGAGGAACAGGGACCGATGCCATGCATGACAAAACCACATTCCACTGTGAACTATGAGGATGCAGCCAGACAAAACCAGTGGAAAAGTGACCTTAGAAAGTCATTTTCAAACTACTCTCAACTTGTGACCAGACAAGTTTGATCTGAAAACAAGAATACTTTCATGAAATTATCATTTGATATCTTTCCAAATGAGTTACAGGGTTGTTCAGACACTGTGGACCCCACACTGAAAGCATTTCACTACATGAATAAATAAATATTTGTGTTTGAATGTGAAGAATTATTGAGGTGGAACAGCGATTGACTCTGTTCTGACACCACTGCTGTTATTCCAGTTTCTCGCATACGTATTTCAACATGCAAGTAAATATAAATATCAGCACATACTAAATATTCAGAGATCTGGATATGGATCAGACTTAACTGAATTATGACTTAGAGAAGATGCATGGAAATAAACCGCAGCTCATGTCAGGTGGTGCGCTTCACGGTTTGAAAACCTGCACTGTAGCCAACCCGGCAAACATCCTTTAAAATGATTCCCTTCATCAGTCATCATTATCCGATGTTTTATTTTTTGAGGGATTTGGAATAAATGATATACAGAATAATCTATTATAATAAGCTATTATTTACTGACAAGAATCCTTTAAATATGCGATTCAAATATTTATATTCTGTGCTACAATCTGTTTTGGCCCGAACCTTTTTAACAGCGAAAGATAATCTAGACGTAAAGTGGTTGGAGTATTTCAGGACAAAATATGGTTGCTGTCCACATTGGGTGGTATATCATGAGATGCTGTTACTACCCGTAGGCAGGTGGTCTGGCACAGAGCTGACAGGGGCATCAGAAACCAATAACTGTGTCTGCTTACACACCGACTTTCTTCAGCCAAGTTAAACTCACATATCTGTCTGTTCCCAGAGTCAACTTTAGCTGAGAGCACTGCTATACTTTAACTTGACGGGACAGTCTCTTTCTCTTTTGTGTTTAAAGGCTAATAATTACATTTTTACAGCGAAGATGTGGAATGCTATTTTTGCGTCAGATTTCAATGTTCAATGTGACTATTTTTCAATGAAAATATTTTCAAAGTATTCTCTTAATACAAATCAAAAGGTCCTTAAAAGAAGAGTTTGACATTTGGGGAAATCCAGTTATTGACTTTCTTGCAGATAATTACATGACATGTATGATCCCACTCTCACATCTGTCTGTTAAATATAAAACGACATCCAGTAGCGATTAGCTCAGTGTAAAGAGTGGAAACAGGTAATATCTCGCTCTTGTACCCAAATGGTTGCCTGGCAACATCGCGGTGATGCCAAGACTCCAGGAAGTCTCTTCTCCCAGCCAAGAAATAGTCTGGCACCTAAGCCCTCCCATAAAACCACCTTTTTTTACACTCAGATTAAACAAATGAGATAAAATGTGTTAATTACCATGCTTTCGAGCCAGGCTCATTGTGTTCATTTAAGCTACGCTAATTAGCTGCTGACTGTTGCCCAAAAGTGAACGAGTGTATTTCCTAAACTGCACCAACGCCCCTCAAAACACCAGAAAGGTGTGAGTCGGTGCGTGTGCGAGCTGCAAACTTGCTGTCGCAAGTTGTTTTTTTTTTTCGAACTACCATGCTGATCACACAATGAACTTCTGTTCAGCGTGTGCAGTAGTGCAGTATAGCCGGGCTTTGTGGCAGAAACCAAGATTTGTATCCTCGAGTGTCCTCAAACCACACTGAACCTCTGGAATATATGAGTAGAGTGCAAACATAATCTAATTTAGCGAATCCAAATGAAGCATTGAAAATCTGTGTATGGATGAATACGCCTGTATCCAATATGCGCGTGTTACGGCACATAATAAAGGCGTGCGCTTTAGACGTCCCCCCACCGCGCGCTCATGAGAACAAATTTGTCTGCGACAAAGTCAACTACCCCACCTGTTCACTATTAATATAGGTTTTACTCCATCAAACCATTTCCCACACAATCCCACATCTGTGATTCACACAACACACACATTCACCTCCGCAGCCCCTCGGGCTGACATGTTTCCCTGCTAATCTGTTTGCACAACTCTGGTGTGACCACAGGCCAATTACACATCGTCACATGATGCACACCCACAAGAGAGAACGAGGAAGAAAAACGAGGAAAGAGCCACCCACTAAGAGCCCCATCTTAACTTCTTCTCCCCCTTGGACCCCTTCTCTCTCGTCCTGGCTCTCTCTCCCTCACTCATCGCATCTCCTCCATCTACGGCTCTCCCACTCAGTTTGTGGCTGTAATTACAGCTGCCCATCATTTAAGCTCTCCCTAAACAACGACACCCCTCAGAGACCACGGTCCCGCTACGACTCTCTAAGTAAATTTGATTTCTCATCTCATTTACATTCCATAAACTCTGCCATATGTTTGATATTATATTTAAACTGTTCCAGTGGACGCCAAGAGAGTGTACGCCCTGGGAAAGGTAGGAGAACTGTGCTGGAAAAACTGCGCTGGTGAATGACAGGTGAAATTGACCGTGATGTGAGGGAGCAGTAGGGGAAAAACTCCAAACCAACAGACGAGAAGAGAGAGAAACTTCACAGCAGCATCCTTTATTTTTTTTTTTTATTGTTGTCTTTTTTACTTTGGCACAGAGGGAACTGTCGAGTGGAGAAAGTGAAAGGTTTCCTGTGTTATTGTTACTCCTGCTCTCTTCCAGTACCACCAAATTGAACAATTTTATTTTCCTCTCCTCTCCTTCCCGTTTCGCCTGAGTGGCGTTGGGGTTGTTCTGCTTCTCCCCACTCCCTGCTTGTCCCTGTTCCTCCACTTCTTGTTCTCATAATCCCTTTTTATGTTTCATTTCTTTTTTCTTTTGGTGCTCTTTCTCTCGTGGTAAGGATTGACCAGGTCAGACGTCAACAGCGGGGCAGCCAATTTTATCATTATCTTTTATCCCTTCTCCGTGCCAGATGGATAGGAATTTTCACACAGGACTGTAGTACGAATGCCAAATAGTTCAGTGACATATTAGGCCATTACATTTGGGTGCTTTTTGTCACTGTCCTGATACGGTTAACTCATATTATAGTGCAAAAACACTAAAAATAATCTCTATCCACCCATCCATATATTCGCTAAACCGCTTATCTCGTTAAAACCAAATTTGCAAAGACTAATTGACTCAGGCTTGCAAGGAACTGAAGAAGTCATGTTCAACAGCAGTGCGGAGGGGGGTTGGGAGAGGGTGCTTCTGGGGCTTTAGCCAAAGGGATGAGGTCATCCAGAGGGTAAGGACGAGGGCAACCGGCTCCCTCACTCAATCCAGCTCAGAGAAGGTTCTGGGAACTCTAATTTGAAAGGTGAAACAGAGGCCTGAATGCACAAATGCCTGAAATCCCCTGAGTTACTGAGGGCAGACGGGGGTAAAACAAATCTATCGACCGGGGGACTGAAGGATTTTGATGAAGGCTGCAGTAACATGAGGCCTATTGCCCATCCAGGTGGTCAGCTGCTGGTTTTGGATCCATTTTGGAATGTGGGTCCAACACCTTGCTGTTTTAATCCACATTAACCCGGTTTAAAAAGTAGCAACACTCGGTTTGACCTGTTTAGTTCTGTGTTTGTGCTTTCACTTATTTCTGTAATCTATCCCTGCGAAACAGTCCAAGCTGGTATCAGAGCGTCTGTGTCTGAAATCTTATTAATGGCGCTGGAGCCTGTCTCCTGCCTCCTGCCGCTTGTCTGTCTGATTGTCTGCCTCCCCTCCGAGCCCGTCTGTTTACCCAGTGATCCGCAGCGCCGCACCTCACTCTGTCTCTCTGCTGCGCTTCTTACCTGCCTGTCTTCATGCTTGTTTGTCTGCCTAGATGAAGAGGTGTCCAACGGGCATCACTCCATCCAATTGGAGGGCGGGGGGTGGGGGGATAGGGCGATTGACAGGATTTATGTGCACCCTAATAAAGTTTACAAGTGGACCCTTGTTTCAAGAGGACCAACTGCCAGTTTTCACATTGGTCAGGGATTTGGGGGCCAGCTTCAGGGCCCGGTCATGCACACTCAGTTAGTGGCTGCAAAAAAAAAAAAAAAAAAAAAGCTCTATTTTTGAACAAGTATGAAATCATTTACAAGGCCAAGCAGGAATATAAACTGCTTCCTGACAAAGACAGTGTAATGTAACTCTGGCTCACCTGCTTCACACTTGAGCCTTTCAGAGAGGTTTATGAAATTTTAATTTGGGCCAACAATGTCAAGTTTTTTATGATGCTGGGAAAACTGATGATGGGAGAAGAGAGCAGACCAAGGCTTAAAAAATCTGTTAATGCTTATTGTTGTTCTTCTCAGCTCTCCTATTTGACATTTGCAGAGTTACTACTCAGCGACTGACTGTTTAACTACGAATAACCAACATCTGACCCAAATCAACACTTTTCCTACGAGACAGTAGTAGGAAAGTGTTTTGATGCTCGACTGCGTGAATGTGTGACACAGCATTGCCCCCCCCAAAAAAAAAAAAAATGTCGTACATGTTCCCCACAAGTCTGACTGGATAAACAAACACAAAAAGTAGGAGAGGGAAAGTCAGCGTGAACGTGTAGGTTTTTGGAGCAGGGGGTGGTGTACAGGAAGGTGAGAGGTGCAGGGGCCGGGGTGTAAACAGAGCTGAAGTGCTCCACTGGGTTGTGTATAATGGGGACAGGGCAGAGGGGCCAGAGAAGACGCATGGGTCACATTAAAATCAGGTTCAGTGAGAGGGCTCCACTAATGCTACCTAATCCCCAACAAGCCTGACTCACACAGCGCACACACATGCACGCAGTTGTTCTCGGCTGGCACCTATTTACGACGAGAGGTGTGGGAGTATGTGTAGCTGATGTCACAGGCGGGCCGGGACGCTGAGTTCATCTCAGACCACCAAGCTTCCGACATGGAAAGTTGCATGCCATGGCGTACTGGCAATCTTTTTTCCATGTTCTACCGCTCCGGATGATACTGATACACCACATCGTCTGGTTACTTGTCGGCTGCTGCTCTTTCACTCTTTATGCTTGTTAGAACTAATATACAGCATTTTTATGGGTTGTGTGCACTTAGATTTGGTTCCACTGTGATTTTAAAGATGGATGATGCGGATAGAAATCAGTGCATGGTACTCACGCTACTTTGTCTCATTTAGCTCCCAATTGTCTGTGTCGGTTTATGGGTGAAATTCTTGCTACTGCACACCCGAGGAAGAAGAACTCAGGATTACACAGTCATAAAATACCACAGCAGTACACGTTTGGATGCTGACTAAGAATGATTCAGACTAGAGCTGCAACGAGGAGTCGTTTAATCGATTATCTGTCAACTATGAAATTATTTGCCAACTATTTGGGCAGTTAATTTAATAGTTGGCCAACTATTTGGGTTTTTAAGAAAGACTGTCCAAATTCTCAGTCATTTCATCTTCTCAAATGTGAATATTTTCTGTTTGGATTGTGGACCAAATATTTGAGGACATTAACTTGGGTTTGGTGAAACCGAGCAATGAACATTTTTCCCCATTCGCTGACATTTCATGGACCAAACAACAAGTAATTGTTTAATAAAGAAACCAGTCAACAGATTACTCGATAAGAAAATGAATCGTTAGTTGCAGCCCTAATTTAAACATTGCCTAAGAGCAATATATGTTTAAATTCAAGCGACAAAGCCCTCTAGGGGACGCAGGAATTATGGCTGTTTTCCATCAAGAACAACGGAGGAAATGGGGTGACAATATACAGCCACAAATTCTGCAGTGGCAAGAGGTCAGGGTTGTTGGATGAGTCAACAAAATATTGGACTCCTGCAAACAGTCAATTTTGACCACTATTGCTCCCAAACCTTAACCATTTGATTTGTAACGGTGATCTTGGAACAATAAAGTATGTTGTCCTGCCAACATGGCTGTCAGATAAGCATACAGCTTGTATGCACGAGGGCCGTTACATACGGCTGTTAGCTCTTGTGCTGCATTCAAACCGTAACTCAACGTCAAAACCGGGTAAAATATATCAGAAGAATGCAAATGTGAGTGATAGCACAAACCCCGTCACATCACAGGTACAATGATTCTTGGTTTTAGCAGCGACTAAGCTGGTTAAACAAAGGTTATAAAACAACGACGTCCCAGAAGACAACAACATTCCAGAGGGGCCAAGTGTGTCTCTGAGGAAATCAGTCAGTCACATTCCTGTCTGTGATCAATCAGCCTCTGGCCCAGACAACCTGAGATTAGTCTCAGCCTTCCTGGAAACTACCTGCCCTTCCCATGGAAAACAACCTCCAGCTCTGTACAATTTACCACATTTTCCTTCATTGTGATGAGCAAATATATATTATAGAAATATAATGTTTGTGTTTCTTTGAGACTGCCTACCTGCAGTAAAACATGCTCCACCATCACTCACTTTGCTGAAATTTCCACTGTTCGGATGACAAAATAATTATACAGAAACAGAGTACAGTTTAAATGTGTGTGTGTGCCTGTGTAGGCGTGTGCAGCTTTGCTCCTCATTTGAAGGGAAGATGACTGCGCGGTGAAGATGTATCCACAGTCTGATGTGAGGCCATTTCAATTGAAGCAGAAAGGAACGCTCATTTACTCCACCAAAGGGAGAACGTGGGCGAAGGAAGGAGGGAAGGGTTTTTGGCACGTTGAACGGTAAAATATGGAGGAGCACTCTGACCTGCCACGCTTAACTCACTACCTCAACGGCACTCAGCTCCGTGACAATGTGGTGGAGTCATTAGTGCAGGTCTCTCAGGTACGGTGAGGAGGGATGTGACCTCTGTTGGATTCAATGAATGGAGACAAATCAGAGGAGCACGGAGGACGCAGTGAAGTTAATATGTCAGAGTCGATTCATCAAGAACAAGCTCTGCAGAATCCGGCGTTCCCACTTTCCCTGCATGTTTTAAGTCGGCTTCAGCTGCTGGAATCACTTTCAGCTTCACTCAAACGAGTTACTGGAGAAGAGTTATCAAGATAACAGTGTTGACTTGGGTTTTCCAGTAAAGAAAACACTAAAATTGTAGCACTTTGTTTAAGTGGAACATTTCTTGTAGCTGCGTCCGACCAGTTTCCTGCAAGCTCTTTTCTGCTTCCTGCTCTGCGATTTATTCCTTTTACCCCTCATTTTCCCTCACAGAATATAAATCCAGTAAAAGAAATAGTAATTTATTCATTTGTCAAGTGCACGGTGCCACTGTTTTCTCAGTGTCCGTATCTAGCCCCTCTGCCTCCCTCCATTTCGCCGTCTGCCTGCAGTGTTCTGGCCAGCACATAATTGTCTAAGTGCTTCTGGATGGCAGCAGGCTATTTGGTCATTAAGGGGCCTATTAAGTCATTAGTGCAACAGTGGGACTGCCGTCTGCCTGCCGACAGGACCAGATGATCGGCCTGATACGTGTTGCCTCGCAGTTTTCCACATATTTGCGCAGGTAATTATAGCTTAGATGTGAAACACCCTCAGATGTCACGCTTAAAGAGGGGCTACACATCGCCAGCACACTTTAAAGGTAATCTCCTCCTCCCCTTCTCCTCCTCCTCCTCCTCCTCCTTTTTTTCCACTCAGGGTTGAGCGTTGGTGTGTGGAGATGAACAATGGGTTAGCGATGGGACAACCAGAGCCTCGGGACATGTCAGAGAGAAAGATAGGGAGCGAGAAGGAGGGAACGGAGATCCAAAAAAGAAGTGAGGAGGTCAGAGGAAAAGAAGAGCAGAGTGCAGACAAAGAACCGCTTTTTCCATCCGTCAGCCTATGCAGCCAACACATCGCTTCAAACCCAAACTTACACACCCGTCACGGAATGTAAATATTTGGATATGGGTAAGGTTGGATGTTACTAAATTTCTCCTGTTAAAGATGTCCTGTTTAGGTGAACGCAGTCCAAAGAACACAACGCAAAGTATTCTGCACGATATGATACGACGGCATGAGAACCTTATTTTGATTTCAAGACTGCCGTTACTCGTAGCAACCCTTGCCCAGCCTTTGGAGACATTCACTACTCTGGGCTCACAATATTATATCCACCGCTTACCATAAACGCTCATCAAATCTGCCGTGCGCGGCCAGAAATTTTCTGGATCTGTACAAAGAAAGACATTCCTCCCTTATACGTGCTGTATTTTACTTTTAGTGTTCTTAAACCATTTCGGATCACTCACTTGTGTCCTAGGGCTATATACTTTATGAGGAATTGGAAAACCAAACACAAACACAAATCAAACTGAACTGATCATAGTTATAGTGACTTATGGGAATCACAGACTGTGTGGATCGAAACGCAGAGAAATGCCTGTGACCCAGACAGACAAAAGTCTCATTTTATGACCGCTGTGTCTAAGTATCCTGGCATCATGCACTTTTACAATATATTTTTATGCATATATTGGAAAAACTAGGTGTAATTTACCATGAAAATACACAAAACATGTTTTCAATGCATTTCCAGGCTTTCAAGTGCCACGCTGTGACCGCAGCATGTGTGAAGGTGTGGTGTCGGCACAACAGAAAGCCTCAGCCTGACATCCTCTCTCACAGAGGGATGGCACAGGAGGTTCATTGATTGAAATAGACATGTCAGATTGTCGCTGAGGCTGTAAGCAGCGCTCACCAAGAGGAGGGTGCCCTCCTGCTGGGAGGAAACCAGATTCTGTTGCTGACCAACCTCCCGTCCCTTTACCCGCCCCCGACTCAAGCCCCGAGGTGACGGCACCCGTGGTCAGCCGTCTCTCTCTCTCTCTCTCTCTCTCTCTCTCAAGCACGTACACGAGCACCTGCGCACAAGTCACAGCACAAAACAGTCGGAGCTGATGAAAACTCAGCCTGGTCAGAGGTTGAGCCAGGTACTCTATCAGATTGGGCGCTGCGTGCCTGCTCAGCAGTGCCCAGACTGACCCCAGCAGACTGCCAGTCTCCTTACCGCTCTGCTGCTCCACGGCTCCGCTACCACCTCCCGACGTAACCCTTGACCCCTGCCCAGTAGACAGGCGCCACCGATATGATGTAATTTCTCTTCGACATGGGCTAGTGGCCTCGGCTGCAATGCGACCCAGGGAAAATAAATATGAGTGTTTATTTGCTGGGAGTGTGAGAGGCCCACGGGCTGGACACTGCCCTCGAGTTTCTCAAAAACAGCTTTGCACTACAGACACGTTTGTTCCTTATCTTAACTCCAAGAACATACACTGCTGTTTCTCAATTTCAGTAGAGGCAAAGGCATCCTGCATCTTCTAGTTTATACAGACAACAGATAAAGTTTTGATGGTGTAATACCTGATAAGTCATTATGGGAATTCACTGATCCACCCTTGAGGGAAGAGGGTGTATAGGAGTACACCCTCCACCAGCGGAGCTGACTAATCTTTCTCCAGCCATTGGCTCTCTCTTTGTGTTTAAAGTACTCTCAAAGAGTTTGGTGCTGGCCTGCCCACCCAGCTGTCAAGCTACATCGGTCTCCAAAGAGCTGGAGAAGAACCATGCACCGTGATCCGTCTTTGTTTCCACACCCTCTAAACCGCCTCTCACAGAGACAGCAACACCTTTCTCTGATCTAAAGAGACCATAGAGATGTCTCAGACAGACAGAGCTCTTGTTAGACCACAATGGTCAATGCCTCTAGCACGCTTAATGTCCCCCTCCCACGCTACCACCAACATCACCACTGCAAACAGTAGATTGGTGCAACACCTGTTCCACCACCTCCTACCACGGAGAGGATGATTTGCTCTACCGCTTTTCGTGCAAAGACGACCTCCTCTGTACTGGCACCCCCAGGACCAGGCGCCTGTGAGAAACCTACAGTGAGACAAATGATGAATCACCAGCGTTCACATTTCTAAGAGGCTCACGGTGAAGTCAACGTTACAGGATATTGTAAGCAACTATTTTTATTGGGAACAAATAACATGTGAGCTGTCAGGGCTTGGAAGCTTTCCAAACTCAGATCTCCCTTTAAGCGTTGCTCATGTTTCAGATTAGCGTTGAGCGGTGAGACGATGAACATCCGTCTCCCGGCATTTTCAACCCTGCCCGCTGCCTTTACACTTTTTTCTATTCCCCAGTCACTCTGCATCCCGGCCTTTGTTTTTTTGTGCGTCTCACTTTTCTTTCTTCCGACTCCCACCCACAGATTTTCTGTTTGACTCTTTCTCTATCCGTCCTTCTGACCTCATCCTTGTTACAGTCATGTGTGGAGGGAATCAATCAACCATAGTGTTCAGATTAAATCACAAATTATTATAATTGAGAATAATGGTTTCCATGTCAGTTTCAGTTCAGCTCTGAATTGTTCTCATACATATCTGAAAACGAGGGGGCTGGAAGCTCGGAAGTCCAACGGCGCTTGTGCTCTGCTGGGGTGAAATTCAAGTTATCCGTGATCCAGTTTTAACTGAATTTCCATGGCAGTAAAAGTCTTATCTGAATTTGAGCACCTGTCTTGTAAAAAGGTTACCATGGCTTGTGAATTTGGTGTATTCTGCCTGTTCTTTTCTCCGAAGAACAATAGATTGTGTTCCTTAAAGTGGAAAAGAAGTTCTCAGGAAGAATAAACACGACTTTCTGAAGTTGGACGCCGTACTGCTACACAAGCCTGTTAGGATGTAACTTAAAACAGTGTTGTTTTTAGGGGCGACTGCTGTGCCTGCCACACTAAATACAGATCAGCGTCAGGGACAGTTAAACTGTGACTACTTTATAGATGAAAGAACATGAGGCATGAATCCCTTTGAGGCAGTAAGAAAACATCACGTCTAGAGGACATAACACACCGCACAGATTGCAAGCGGCATTAGCACTTCTCCGCTTCGTCACCGAGAAGCACAGTGTGCCTTGCTGAGCTGAGATTTTTTTGGTGGCAGTAAAGCTTCCTCCAGGCATTCGCGGGGCATGCGGGGCGACTTTGACAGCGTAGTTAGGAGGTGCTGATGAAAGAGGAGAGGCTCGGAGCCCACTGCCTCTCAAATTAGCCCCGGAGCCTCCGACCTGTCACATGGAGGCGTAGGCCGTCACAGATTCTGTTGCACCACGCCGCCAAAGTGCATGTATGGAGCTTTGCGTGCTTGCAGTGGGCCTTCGTGTGTGGCGTGCTATGCAGGCAAAGCACATGTGTTTGCTTCTGAGTACTGCGTGAATATACATACTGAAATGTTTTCCCTCCTTAGTGCAGATCAAAGGTTTTATTAGAGCATAAATTAGAGCGGAGCATCTTCCTCATGCTGTCAGGGCTCATCATACGGTCTCTGTCGGACCTCCCACAGTTTGAAAAACAGTCCAAAGCCTCCGACTCTGGTGACCTCCAGACTAATTCTTTGAATAGATGCGTGTTCCCTTCATTTCTTTATCATCAGACAAGGAACTGAGGACGATATACTCCCCTGTGTTTTGCTCATCAAGCAATTAGGTTATTTAGTTCGTCTTGCTGTCTCCGATTACAGTGCAAACCCTGCAATACCGCAGAGAGCCAGACAGACAGTCTGCATTAATGAAAGAGAGCTCTCCGCTCTTCTCACCTTCTCTAATCTGTTCTGCATGTGCATCGCTCATCCTGACACCCTCTGTGCAGATTCAGCTGATGAGTGTGTTTGTTTAGTGAGGTGGAAGGACATCCATAACCATAAAGCTGTCTCCAGCAGAAAGGTTTTAATCTCTTTTTTCCCCTCCTCGTATTGTCTTTTCCCACATTCTCCGACTGTTTCTCACAGATTTAGGGTGCGACACCCAAAATCTGTGCACACACACTCAACTTTTACAAGCCCAACCTGCTTGGAGCTACTTTCCTACAGGCTGAGGGACAGAGAACACACAATCCTACATCAACTCATGCCCCCTCTAGGCCTGGCTTGTCCTTGCATTTTCTCCAGCTATTCCAGCTATGTGCACACAGGCACTCAAATACAGAAAGGAGGAAATAAACAAGTGTTCCTTTCTCCTTTTACCTGAGAGAAGTTGAGCCCGTTGAGGGGGTGACACTGCTCCTCCACACGCTCCACTGCCCCCGTCATCTTCCCCATCCTCTCAGCCTCCTGAGCCAAGAACAGATCTAGCACGGGCGTCCCCCTGGATCGAACGTCCCACTCCGTCAGCGAGTTGACCATCAGCATCACCCACACGGGCCTCTTCCTCTCCCAGTTTCCCGCAATGGCATTAAACAGGTAGTCAGCATACAGGCCGCGCCCACGCTGGTCAGCAGTCATCCAGTAAGGCATCATGTGTTTGACATAGTCCAGGTGGCGTTTGAGGCGCCGGTACAGGTCTCGAGGTAGCAGAGTCTGCAGGTTTTCCCCGTGGGGCAGCAGCTGGCAGCTGGTCAGCTTGGAGATGGTGAGAGGGTCGGTCAGGTCCAGCTCAAAGAAAACATTGCGGCTGCTGTGGAAAGCCTGCTTAGACCTGTCTGGGATGAAGTCCCATACTCGAGTGTAAGGCACGTGGATGGTACCAAATAAGTACGAAGGTGGATGAGGAGGAGCCCGCTGTATTCTCCACAGGAAAGAGTTCATGTCACTTTGCTGGAGAAAAGAGGCAGAGGAGAAGGAGAGAGAAGCAAAAAGAAAACAAGACGGAGGTAAAGATTTTGAGAGCAAAAGGAAACAAAAATACCAGAACGATCGTGTTAGAGCATTTCAACTTGCCTTAAAACTAAAGCTGACACATTTTTCCTCTGTTGTGGTTTACTGGCTCATAGGCTCGGGTCAACAAGTTAAAGATTGAATTACCGTTTTGAGATGACAGCAGGGGAAGCATGAAGTCTATAGCTCGGGGTTGTGCTGCGAGGGCTCGCTTGCTGTGGTGCAGGCAGCGGGTTTATAGAGGGGCCTTCTGGGCTGTAAACAGACCCCCGTGTATTGTTGAGGTGCATACCTCGGTTGCCAAAGCCTCTCTTGGCCTGGGAAGCATTTTTTGAAGGCTGCAGTGCAAATATACTACGCCGGAGCTCATAAAAGCCCAAAGCTGAAAGAAGCCTGCTCTCCATTGTGACCCCACCGTGACACTTTTGTTTGTGATTTTTTTATTTTTTATTTTTTTGTTTTACACCAGGCACGGCGATCTGGTGCTGACAGGGCTTAAGCACAACACCGTTTCTGTCCCCGACGGTTTATATTACAGGAAGCGTTTGTCTGCTGCGGTTATCTTTATACAAAACAATGTCACAGTGGAAATGAAATAATCGCAGCCACTTTAAATGAGCGTAAGGACGTATTGCATTTAAAATATGTTTCTTGTTAGGAGCTTTGCAAATGTGCTGTGCATGTGCAGTGACTTTGATGTTGGCATAATTTAAATATGAAAAAACTAGAATTAGCTTCTATAAACAATACCAAACTCCTGGCTTCTGACACACAGTGTAATCAGGCATTTGAGGGATGAAACCCATTACTGTAAAATAAAGTTATTCTTAGAAAATGTTTACTTCTAAAATTTAATCAAGATTTCCCTCAGCTGTGCTCCAATTATATCGCGCTCTGCCAATGCTGCCTTTGTCATAGAAAACCTCTCCAACAGCTGCCAGGAGTCAGTGAAGTCGTCTTGTGGGATGTTCTGTTATCATCACAATTAACTACAATGAACACACAGTCGTTTCTGGCCCGCGCTCCCTCCGTCTCTGACAAAATAAATCCAAAGCGCTACGTTTGATTTGGGTGCAGTGAAGACACGCTGGGATGTTTAAACAGTTTGTTTCTAGGTCTCTCTAACTCGATTTTCACGTTGGCAGGGCGCAGTCGACGCTGTGAAGACTGACGGGAAAAAGTTTGGACGGCATTAGATGCATTAGTGCATTCTCCATCATCATTCAGAGACACGGAAACTTAAAGAGCACACGTTTTTCTTTTTTTTTTTCTTTTTTTTTACGCATGTGATGTGCGTTTTGTTATTCGTTAACTAGCAACTGCGCGCTCAGGCCCCATAAATGAAGACTTCTCGACATGGAAAGTGTGGTCGTGTCCTGAGGAGAGGCGAGATCCCCCCTCTTGCTAAAGCTGCGTGGACTTTTTTTTTTTTTTGGAGAGGCTCGACGCGCAGGGCTCCGTTTTATGGGGGTAATTACTCCTAACAGAAAACAGAGACCACCGTACTGACGCATTACAAATCACATGAAGAGAGGGAGCACGGAGCTCCTCACTGATCTCTGACAACACATCCATTACCCCGTATCCTATAGAACATAATGCACTAAAGAAACAAAAAGCCTGTGATGTCCAAATCACGCCCTAATGACATCCGCACAAACACAGCCAAGCGTCTTATTTGAAAAAAAAAAAAAGAGCCTGTTGCTGAGGTCATATGTTTGTTTTTCCAGCAGGGTGTTGGATGTGATGTTTGATTTTTTATAAATCTTGTTTTCCCACAGTGACAAACAGATCCGGATTGGCTGGCTGCGCCTCAGACCCTTCATCATTTTACCAACATGCTCCGATAAGTGTTTTAATGGGCTCTGTGTCGCGCTGAAACGTGATCACGCCTGAAAAGGTCATGGCAACTTTTTTCCAAATGAAGTCAGGTCACCCGTGGGTGTTCCCCGCTCGCATTTGTCACATAAACAGCCGTAAACTTGGCGAGCGGTAACGATTTTTCTCGGCAACTGCTTTCACTTCAGGCCCGGACCATTTTTAGAAGATATTTAATGAACCAGAAATAGCTGAACTTCACACGTCTGACATAAGATGCAGCATTTAATCACCTATTATTATTATTATTATTATTATTATTAATAATATTATTATTACTGTACATTCAGGCTGTCCACATTAAGCATGTGATTTCAACGTGTGCATCTAAAGAAGCTCTTTGTTTAGCCGTCTCTTCACCTCGTTGCGCATCAGCTCATTAGTTGATAATAAAAGTCTAAACGCTCGTAACCTTTGACCTCATTGTAGCTCAATATGATAAATAATAAACGATGCGAGATGTGAAGTTTCTCCTAAAACTGCAGCATAAAATCCGATAAAACACTAAAGTTTCACTGTTATTTCTCCAGTGGAGTTGATCCAGAAGGAGCGTTTTGACAAGTGTCACCGCGTTCACTGTCACTCACTCCTTCAGGTTGACTGTAACAGGCTTGTCAGACGGCGTTACGTCTTATGTGTCGCATGCGGGTTTCACGCGTGTCTGTCTCGGGAGAAATGAGGCTCTGTTCGGTTTGATAAACCGTCCCGGCGCGACTCACCGACTTTGGTGCGTCGCACTGCCTCGGTCTCTCCGGTCGATGTGCGCCCCAGGGTGCCACAGTGTGCAGGAGAGCGCTCAGGAAGATCCAGCTGAATCCCGGCAGGCAGACCATCGTGTCGAGGTGACAGGACTCTTCTGACAGTCAGCTCTTGGAGACTTCTTCGTCTCTCTTGTGTGCTCTCTTCTCTCACTGCCTTGTCACCGTCTCCTTTTGAAATTAAAAAAAAAAAAAAGTTACCGGTGGCCTCTTGGCTCACATGTGCCGCTCGGCTGGAGGACCATTCTGCCTCTTCGCCATTCCCCGACGCTCTCCTCGGCTGCACTCAACTTCTTTTCTATCCGAAACTTTTTTTTTTCCTGTTTTCTATGCCTCGGTGCTGAAGTCCTGAAGCTGGAGACTCTTTGGAGACTTTTCCGCGGTGCGCTCCGAAAGTTTGGAGCGTCTTAACTGGGAGAGAGGGAGGTGGGACGATTTGAGAACCCCCCCACCCCTTCCCCCTACCCCCACCAGAATACACTCACACACACTCACACACACACACACACCCCTGCGTCTTTTAAGAGGAGGGAGCGCAGGTTCAGAGAGAGATGACAGGTTTGCGTGAGTAAAGCGCCACTATGCAGACTAAAGGAGTGCGGAGTGGCGAATGAATGCTCTTTAAATGTCCTGTAGTGAGCTCTCACTACACGGCAGCATTTCATATAACATACTCGAGTATCTCTGCTCAAGAATGAATATGATATTTTTGATCTTCCCTGGTATCATATAATTAAATTAATTAAAGATTAATTAAGCACTTCATTCCTTTGTCCATACTGACCTTTTTGGTTTTTCTGTGGTGTTAATTGTTAAACTCTTGCAGCTTGTGTCTTCACAGTGAGACCAAAAAGACTTTTTCCAAGTCTTTCAGCCTCATTTCAGTCTTCCTCCACACTGGCCTGATGTCCAGCCTGTGTGTTCATTGTGTTTTCTCACATCCATCTCACCGCCGCGCTCTGACGTTTGTGTGATATTCTTTTCTAGACACTATAATTTGGCTCCTGCAGCTCTTTACTTTAAAGAATACAAAATACACAGAAGTCAGGTGGCACAGACAGCGCCTGGCAGCCCGAGCGTTTGATTTGCTTTGGTTTTCATCGGAGTCATTCCAGAGATGTAAATGAGCAATATTTCATACGTTGTCATGTGCTTCCTCTTCAGGAGGATCACATTTATCTCTGTCCGTCTCTGTTTGACAGCCCTGCGGCAGTGAGAGGGTCTTGTTGCAGCAGCCAGCCCCAGACCTTATTTGTATGATTAATGGTCGCAAATAAACAGGTCCAAGTAAAGACAACTGTGAGAAGTGTTTTGTTTATTTTCACCCCAGCGCTCTTCTTAAGATGTATTGGTCATGACGCGGAGCAGGCCGATCTGAAGTAAATGCTTGTGTTGAGAGAAAGTGGCCCCCTCTCCGTTCGGGCCGCGATGTCAACGCTCTGCTACTCGGCTATGACCTCAGTTATTGTCCAAGTGGCAGACAGTGTGACAGAGTCAAGTAGTGGGAAATTTATCATGGAGACCCCTCAAACAAGTGGCACCGGGCCCCTCCCTGCAGGCCTATAGCAGACGGACCTTGGACAAGCAGCTCTTTGTCCTCGGCCATGTTTTCCCTTCCTCTCCACTCCTCTTCTCACCACTCCACGCTCACTTCTGTTACTGGGCAGCTTTGTTAGCGACCGACTGTCCCTGTACGCTCATTGTATTTTCCATTCAGATGAGGCAGATTGGGTGTTTCTGTCGAGTGTCTTTGATCAGCCTGTCTCTTAACACGCTCTCACGTTGTAAAACTGTGACACCGCTGCCCTTTGACCCTTTGACTCCTTTTATTGGGCACCATTCATCACGCTCTTAGAATATGAAAGGCCGAAAAGTCAATATTTCTTTGTTTTATACATCTGCACAACGGCCTGCTTGAAGGCAGCCCTCAGATGGTTTGAAATTCGTGAAGGCAGCACATAAAGGAATAACACAATAGAACCATGTTGATCTAATCTAATCTTTTTATCCTCGCTACTCTGTTTCTCCCCTTTGTGGCTCCTGCTCGGAGACAGGTGTGGGATTTCAGTTAGCGGTTTCATCTGCTCTAATATGTCCACCTGTGGACTCAGGTACTTGCTTTAACCACACCTTGCAGAGAGGGCTTCTCTTTGAAGGAGCTTTTCACATTCTTGGCCGGTTAGAAGAGGGCTTATGAGCGGCTGGCTGCAGGAGATTCCTGGATGGGGGCCAGCGCTTACAGCATAGTGCGCATATAGCCGGGGACGAAAGAAGACTTTAAAGTTAATGTTCTGTTAGCAGACCACAGAAACGCTCACTTATAGAACGCACATCTGGGGAGGCATTAGAGAGAAAGGTAGGCAGGAGAGAGCAATCTGAAGGTATTTTTAAAATGTTTAAACAAAGACTATCTGCTACTAGACCCTTTCAACACTGATGCTTTTCATTGACTTTGCATATTTTTCTTGAATGTGTCCATTATACACAGTATGGACCCCGTATGGACAGATAAAAACCCAGAGGGAGGCAGGGAGAAGGAAACGAAAGAGTGAAGAGACCTTGTTAATGTTTGTGGCCCTGCAGCTCTAAGGATCCTGTGTCTACTTGTCCTTGTGGCTCCGCGGATGCCTGTCGGTCTGATGTTGAGCAGAAGTCCTGCCACAAAACCTCAACATTAACTCACCGCCTGCGCCTCAGTATCATTACTTGTCTATTGGTATGTAATGATAGAGGTAATGCTCCTATTACAACTGCTACCACTGCTACTACACCACATGAAAAGGGAATATGAACTATTACAGAGAAGTGGTAACTGGAGCTTTGTTTATTATGCACACAGGGACCCCTAGTGGTGTGAGGAAGGATTAAGACGGCGCACAGTGTGGACAAAGGTAAGGGACGCAGGGAGACGGTTGACCCGAGGCAGATAGACAGTGCTTCTTCAAAGAAAATGTGAGTATGATGGATATGAAGGAGTGGCTCATAGCTTTAGGCAGCCGTACCTCAGAGACTGGCTGTCAGACTGACTGTGAAGGCCACACTGAACACTCGCTCTGTCTCTGTCTGCTGTCTCTGCTCTCTGCTGGACTACACACACACACACACACATACACACTCCCTCGCTATCTCCACTTGTCTCTTACTCTGGCTCCAATATCCTTCGTCCCGCTTTGAAGATGTCAAGGAATAATATTGACTGAGTCTCTGGTGAAATGTTATTGTGGTTTCCCTTTTCCGGACGTCCTGGGGAAAAGGGGGCGAGGGAGTGAAGGGACAGGATAAGAGGTGGTAGAGGAGTAGGAGAGTAGGTTAGGGGGTGGAATATGTCAAAGAACGTCAGAAGGGGGATCAAATTAAATTTGTTTAAGCCCGGTCACTTAAGACAGATAGAGATAAGTGGGAGGAAGCTAAATCAACCAAAGTCTGTGGCCCTTCAGCACATTTGGTTTGTGTCTGAAGACGCACACACTGATTTCGGCGTTCAGGGACAACAGATCTGAATTAAGCTGTTTTCTCTGTATTCTCTGCGGTGACGTCCCCTGTGGCGTGTTGACACATGCAGTGGATGGCTATCTGTCTATCTTCATCATCCAGAATGAGCAAAAGCAGGAGAGCAAAGATGAGAGGAAGAGATAATGTGACACGGGTCATGGTCAGGGTTGTTTTTCTGGAAGCAATGTCAATGGGTTTCTTTTTTTTTCATCTTTGTAATTGTTTTGGGGTGAGAGAACGAGGAACATGAATCAGAATTACATTGATTATTATTTAGTCTTTTTACGGTCTATTAGTTTGACCATTTTTTCAAACCCCCAGCCAGGACCCTAAATTGTACCGCAGGTCCACAGGCCAACCAACAGTCTTGACAATGACATTGCATGACGCACATGCTGGGATTCAGACGCCTTGGTGAATTGTTTGAGGTAATAATGAGTGTGACAGAACATGAAAAATGTCTACGTACGCGCAAAACAGCCTGGTTGAAACCGCAATGTGTTCTCATTCAACTCTGCAAGACGTTGTTTGCTTCAGATTTGATGATCGGCAAGTGATTTCAATTGTCACTTTAACCCAATTAAACTCTTGTGGTTTATTTTAGATGGACATGTTCGATAGCGCCCTCCACCACCGTCATCAAAACACCAAATGAGGGAATTCATCCAGTGGTGAATATTCACAAAGGAGCATTGAAATTGTTCTGGAGGCTCCTGGTGACACATCTAATTTATATCGAGGTTTCCTTTAACGCGTCAGCCACCTGTAGACGACTTCCCATGCGGCGTAAAGGCGGCCTGTCTTGTGAGCATAAAAACATAATGCTACACACATTGTCAAAATGTCTTCTGTCCTGAGATTTTATCCAAGCATCAGTTTTGATTATAGTTTTTATTTTTGCACAAATATACGCTCATACTTACTGACTCTCTTCACAGAGATACATATCTTGTATTTGTTTTCAAGAGCATATAGTGCTTTCAACATCAAAGGCATGGCTGGCGAAGTCACCCCATGATGCATTGTGTTCTCTCCCCTTGGCATTGTAAGTAATTGTATTATCCATATCGGGAACCCCCCGTGCTGCCTTTTCTCTCATTCTGCCCCATTTACCCCTGAGAGCCAAAGCAGGGGAGGAGGTGGCGGAGTGAAAAGACCCCCCCTGCTGTTAAGTAGATTTACCTTTTGGCTATTCAAGTAGTCAAAGAATCAGATATGGAGGAATAATGATGTCTCTCTCTTGTCATTTCAACAACCACAGTGAATGCTGCAGATCTCAGCACAGGACAATAGATGTATTCATATCATAATGTTATGGAAATAACATATATATATGATGTTAGACTGTATAATACTTTTGGCGTTCATTGTCAATGTCCTGTTTGTGGTTTAACCAAGCAGGGGTTCAACAGAGACTGCCAGTGCCAAATAAGGCCTTTGGCGTCGACTGGGGAACACAGTATAAACAGCATGTGTTATGATACTATTAAATCAAAATCTCTGGTCTGCACTGATGTGCAGGAACCACACATGAATTCCAGCCCAACGGATCAGATGAGCTCTTCTTTAAGTCAACCAAAACCTGGATTTGGACTTGACCTTCTTTTGAAGACGGTCGTCTACTTTAATGAGGTTCTTTGAAGATTATCTTATTGTCCAAGGTGCTTTTATGTCACATGTATAGTAAATTCATGGCATCAAAGCTTGGCTTTGTAAAAAAAGATATCATGCTCAAAGATCAACAGAGATGGACCTCTGTCTGCCCACATTGTTTTCCTACACGGTGTGCCTGCTTGCTTGTATATCCTGAGTTTACAGAAGTGACGCCGTGTCTGAGTCAGTGCAGTTTCTGTCTGCTTGAATGTATAAAGAGTTTAGTTTGGTGGCAGTGAAGCTCCAACTGTGTTTATCCTGGGAATCATTTGGTGTTTGTCTAGCACATCTCTGTCTGAGGTGGTATTGTAGTCCGGCTGCTGTGGCGAACGTCGGATGTGACTGTGTTTGAAGGGGTAGTCTTAGTCATACACCATCTTGGGCTTTTTTTAACCACATCTATGAAGCCAGGTGTCCAAAATACCACACGCAGTGTGCGCCTGCATTTCGGCAGATACGCGGTATAAAATGGCCACTGTCTCTGAAGTTAAATCTGCGGCTGTTTTAGAGGGACATGTGGCTTGAGCATGTGTTTGGAAGTATAAAAGCACTTCAAATGTCTGACGTGTGTATTGCTTCCATTAGGTCAGCGTGGACTCACAGAAATATGCACAGGAGGGTAAACATCTTGACTTGACATCTTGACTTTGTTTCCCTGCCAAAGAGAACCATATGATGCCTTCACGTGCTCTTCCATCTCTGTCATTAATAATACTGGACTTGAGACAATGAGGTCAGACCCAATGTAAGGCCGTGGGAGAGAGGAACTGAATGATGTGAAAGCACTTTTTTCCCCCCCGACTATACATGTAGTGTTGATTTGGTAACAGAATATGACATTTCATGCTTCCTCTCCATCATCTGCACTTTTCTGAGTCGTTATATCTTTTTTCCCCCCCGCACATCTCCTTTGGTTTTCAGCTCTGTTTATTTTCAAGATCAATGTGCGGTTCTGTAACACTTGGCTGGTCCGCTCTCTCAAACCCAAAGACTTAAGTTCACGTGTCAGTGTGGGTATGCATTGGATATGCATTTATCTAAATATGAGACATGACGGGAGGAGAGCGAGAGAGAGAGAGAGAGAGAGATAGGGAGTGGAGGAAAATGAAAAGAAAGGAGGCACAAAAGGAAAATGTGGTGATGGGAAGCACTTGATGTGAAGAGACGCAGGAATGCCAGAGAGGTAGATGATTAGCTCTGATTAATGACTCTGTATTGATACAACGCAGACTTCATTTAGTGCTTTAAAGGGCATATTTCAAGTGTCTAGGATTAAGAGCTTGTAGAAAGAGCACAGAGGAGGAGGAGGAGGCGGAGGAGGCAGAGGTGGGAGCTTTGGAGATCTGTCTCTATAATAACAACCTGGCTGTGGAGTCTGATAAACACACAGGCACGCATAGACAGGACATAGGTACACACGTTATGTACACACACACACACTGCAGACTTCTCTCTGCTCTCCGGGCATCGCTCCTACAGCTACTCTTCACTCACACATAGAGCTGTTCTCGTTCTTGACAGGGAGCAGAGGAGCTGTCAACAGGCCCGGAGTCTGTCAAGAGGCAGGCTGCGCTACCACGCTACACGGCTGAACACACTCTCACACACACACACACACACACACACACTGATATAAACACAGATCCATACATGCAGTTGAAACACGTCAAACAGCACGGCTTCTATGACAAAATACACACAAACACACGTGTGTAGTAGGTCAAGAGACACACATTAAACAGCGTGGCTTGTGTGACGAAACTGACTTAACTGTAACACACACACACACACACACACAAAGAACAGAGACACACTGAACAGTATGACCCTTATGACTGAGTACACAAACACACACGCACGCACGTACAGAGACAAATACACAAACAGTCTGCCCGGGAAAGATCTAGAGAGGTAATTTTCTGCTTCTTCAGCTGATCCCGAACATGTGTCAAGGTTTATAGTGTAATCTACTGTAAGAGACTGAGAAAAGAAAATACACCAACCTCTCCTCTCCTTTCATTTCTAAATTTATTTATTGTCTTGCCTGGAGCTCTGTTTGGGCTGCCATGATGATATCCTTAACCATTTCCCACGACTTACCTTGGCATTAACTACTTCACTGCATCAGGCCGTTGATCGTTAAACATTATCTTGGATTGGACTGCAAAACATTATCACAGAGTGAAGATTTTTCCGGCGTAAACGTGCTCCCTTCTTAGCGAGCCAAGCTGAGAGTGTAGCTCAGTTCCATGTGGCTCAAGTGCAACCCATCAATAACAATACGATGACAGGCTGTAGTCTCCACCTGGACTCATAGAAGATGAATTACAGCCCCAATCTGACTGAGCTACGATGCTCAGGTCCAGGTGGGGGGGGCATGCTGGGAGCCTTAACGCCCCACCAGGGAGGCCAATAATACATTTGGAGCAACGCAGATGCGTATACAAACTGTATCACTAGACATACTGTATAGACTCTAGTGTAACTTGCCAGCATTTGCAGTGTTTCTGGACATAAACATTTGTGATACACTGTGATTAATGTGGACAGAGAAACTGGACGTGATTCAGTGATTTCTTTGCTACAGTTTTTCACTTTATTAAAGTTTTAGAACGCTAAATGCCAAGAGCAGCGATGCTTGAACAAACGCTAGTTGGATTTAGTTACCGCTGTTTTGAACAAGGCTAAAAGTAGATCAATGCTAGCATACAGCAAACTGTACTACACAGAGGTGGCTAAACGCTAACGTGCGCACAGTGACAATGCTGGTATGCTACCTGTTGTTCTGCACCAACGTGGTTTAGCATAGTAGCATGCTAACATTTGCTAAATGGCGCAAAACACAAAGTGAGCTGTCGTAGAGCTGAGGCTGATGGGATGACGGTGCTTTATGATTAGCTAAGAGATCACCCAAGCTGTTACATGTGGGGCATGTATTTATCTGTGGCGCTTGCCAAAAATCATAGCTATCCATCCAGGAGTCATTTCACTAAAAATTGTAAATATGGACTTCTCTCCATCATTTGGGGGAAAACAAAGTTGTCGCAGTTAATGTCAAACCATCATCAGCCATATAACATTACAGACATGAGGTGTATTACAAAGGGAGACTCTAGCGGCGACCTTGCTGACCACAGATTCCTAAAGAGAGCAGTGTGGTCTGACTGCAGAGGGTTAAAACACACATTACGCTCTGGGGAGTTCAGAACTCTGCAGCCGGCTCGCTCAGACAGTCGGTTGATTTATGAGCCGAAGCTGAGCCTGGTGCAGTCTACTGGGTCGAGGCACGCCACCATGATTGAAAGTCACATCCAAGCCAATGTCCCAGCCACTCACTCACCACAGTGCACACGCCCAGAGATAACTGTGTCCTGTTTTGATATCATACGGCCTCAAATGAAGTCGACAGAGTACCATTTACAGTGTAATCTGAGCGCACAGGATACAGGGTCTACTGTTCTTGTGAAGTGGCGTTCAAATTTTGTCCCTCGTAAATTTTTCTTCCCCTCCCTTCATCCTCTTTGCTGCCATTTTATCTTTGCCTCACCCACACACTATCCTATCACTGAAATGCTATTCTACTGATATACTGATTATACTGAACTTCATGCTTGTTTTCTAGTTGCACAGTGAACACTTCTGGCTTTCTACCTCTCTGCTGGTCTGTCTTGATCAATTACTACTATTACTTCATGCCCCCTCAGGATGAATATGAAGTGAGGACAGACGCCATTTGTCTGTCCCATTTACATCAGTGCTTAACGTCCTTGGAGTGAGACTCAGCGATCAGCTGATCACTCCAGTGTGACTCCACCTTTAAGTGATCAAACATGGAAGTCTCACATAAAGCAATAGATATAGTGTCAGTCTTATCTACATGTGTGGGAGTTTGAATACTCTGCACTCTCAGACTGGAATGTATTAAAGAAAATTATAAAAGTCAAAGATTTGATTTATTTGAATGCTTTTAAAGCCATATGGAAAGACCTGGAGTCAGAATCCTCGGGGCGTCGTTTCTTGTTGGATTCACGGTTTTTGTTTTTTGGGATGTCATGTTTTGTCAAACTGCCTGATTTTTTTTGTATGTGTTTTAATTTATCTTACTTTGTGCTGCTGTCTCTCTTGGCCAAGACTCCCTTGAAAAAGAGATTTTTAATGTCAACGGGACCTTTTCTGATTAAATAAAGGTTAAATAAAATACAACCATCGTGATGACATGAATGCTTGCATGTTGTTAGCATGGGAATCTTTCCCATTTCTGACGTTTATCCCATACAACACACGCACAGAGCTGCTAGAATGGCCGCAGACTCTAGTGTTTTTACACTGTTGCTCAACCTGTAGTCATCACTGCAAACAGTAAGCTCTTGTCCAGTTGAATTTCATGCTGCCGATATGAAATCTTGGCTCACGATACATCTTGATACTCGCCCTCATCTCCTGCATAACCTCGTGTTATGTTTTGCATGTGGTGAGAGCAGGTCATAACTGGAATCAGCCACCGGTGTCTTAGCCAGCTATCTAGCAGCATACAGTGATAATATCTCAGATGATGGTAAATGGGGCATGGCACGTTGTCAGCCGTGTGGTTTGGCAGACAGAAGGGTGGTGGGGGGGTAACAATAGGTGATGCAGGCTTCGGCAAACCACTCATACTGCAACCAGGCCGATCCAAAACCAAATATTTTGCAGCAACAACAATGACCAAAATGAGTCTCCTGTTTTGTAGTCAGTGGCTAGAATCTGATGATATGATTTTTCTCATTGAAGGGACATTGGGAAAATTCATAAGTAGGTCACTCATAGGAAAAAAAAAAAATTATAATCACTCATGAGTGACTTTACAGTCCTAATTTTTATTCATTAGACATTTGTTTTATTATTCTGTTCTCAGTTGAGCCTCATAAAAATGAAGGTATAAACACATGGATGCCTACCAGTTGGCTTACTATTAAAACTATAACTGTTGCTTGTAGTGCTGCTACTGCCGACTGTTTTTCTACAGCACCTATTTCAGCTAGTTTTTCTCAGTGTGATCTTTAGTTGCCACGGCTTCTCTCCTTCTCACTGATGGTTCAGTCTTGCCTTTCACATCCTCTATGTGTTGTAACATCAAACGTTACACATAAAAGCGCCTCCGCAGCGCTGGAAAGACTCTCTCTCTCTTTAAAATGTGTTTCTCATTTCATGCTATTATCATATCACTGGACATGTCCACATGCAACTTTTTGTTTTGAAGACTGTGGATTCAGAGAGTAAATGAGCCACAGAGTCAGTAATTTGAGCTCTAATCCCGTCGTAAGCCCTCACGGAGACTCGACTGTTTAGTGGAAATGTTTCCGAAGCCAGACATCACTCGGGGAAGGAAAGTGAAGAAGATGTCGATTCAAATGACTAAATAATCCTAGAGTTCCTGTTTGTCTTGGCTTTGTTAGTTGCTATGTGACAACGGCCTGTGTGTGTGTGTGTGAGGGAGAGAAAGAGAGAGAGAGAGAGCTGTAGAGAGAGATGGAGAGAGTTTCTGGTGTAAAGGAGAGAAAGAAATTTCACAGTCAGAGTACTGAGGAGGGAAAAACTGATCTGCTCGAGTTGGTTAACGTAAAATAAAGCACTGTTTTAGTGAGAGCCAAGTTGGTACATCTTCTCACGTACTGGGCTATCGAGCAAAATCTTCTGGACTATTTTATCTTTTTTTGGTAAGAGTAATGTGAAAATAAAAGCACATACTTGAACCTCTGTCAAAATAAAGTTGAGCAAGTAATGATAGTAAAATTCGAGAAACTACCAGAAAGAATGAAAGGATTTATGAGTGAACCGGATCACTGCATTTGTTTAAATAATTTCAACAAAAGAAAACGTTTATATAATATATAAATATCTATTAAATATGAATGGGCGTATTTGGTTTCAAATGATTTATTTGCATTTTAAATAACGTCACATGGGCTGAAGGAGATTTTCAAAACTACTCTGAACTATTTCAGCCAGATTCAGATCAAGCTCGTCGTTGAGTGCGCTGGTTGATAACCCCATTTTAAAGGAAGCGCAATTTAAAGATTAAATGTTGCATTTTAAGAAGTTGGTGTCTTTTTGAACATCTGTATATCCTCAGAGAGAACTGTCTATAAAAAGCTCCGCTGCCTTTACAGATGAATGGAACAGGAATGACTGAAGTTGCAGGATTATAAAAATGAAGAAGTAATCTTTACGATGAAAGCAATGCGGTGGTTTTGAATTACTGCACACTAAATCATTTTTATGCAAAGAAGTAACTCCAGCTCCATCATCACATAGCTGTGGATGAGCCCTGGGCTCAGACAAGGGCTTATGATTGCATCTTAATGGGTTTAGTGGGAACAGGGTGTCACAGAAAGTACTAGGAGATTAGTGATTAGAAAAATATCTCCTCTGACACAAAGGTTTGGAATGAGCTGCTAATGTGTCCTTAAACGGAGCAAACCCGAGTCCTCTCTGTCCAATTTAAATGGATGTTCTGTCAAACACTGCAGAGCTGAGGTGCTGGAAAATCTACACCTGCTGATGAAATTACTGTGAAACCCAACTGGAGCTGCCTGGGTCAGATTTATGTGTATTAAACTCATTATGATACAGTTATAGGCCTCTGTATGTGTGTGTGTATGTTACTGTCTGTGGGTGAATGGTTCTACACAAAGTTTCACAGTGTTTTCCATAGCAGGCCTGTTGGAGGTTTGACTAGAGGCCGACCTTGTGGGCTCCCCCTGCAGCGTCTGTGATTTATCAACCAGCCAGCCCTGATCTGCTCCTCGTGGGGCTTCCCAGCACCTCAACAAACCTCCATGAGCTTGTCCAAACCCAAGAGGCCAGCCTTCAGGCAACAGGGCTGTATTGCGGTTAACCATCACTCTTTAAAACAAATCTCATAATGACCCATGCTGTGGCTGCTACAGAGGCGGCGGATTTGGATTTGAGCCATATTAACAATTGGCCCGGTCCCAGCCTGGAGCCACTCTGCTCAGTGTATGACCCATGGTCCAAGCCTCAGCCTTGCCACCTAGTCTGAGCCAAGAACTGCTGCCCTAACCATGTACTGTACAAACAATGCAGGGCAGCAACGGAGATCCAAGTCTGAACAACCTCAACCTCTACTCCAGTGTCAAATTGCTATCCATAACCCAGTTTTAACCCCTGTGAAAAACTGGTCTGAACCTCAGCTTTTCAAAACCAATGTCCTGTAATCTCAAGGAACTCGGCCAAATCTTTACAGGCTTGCCCGCTATTCAGAACATGTTCTAACAATTACTACAAGGCTTTAACCTTTCTCAGAGAGCTCCATCGATCGCAAGAATAGTTTCCCCAAACGTATCACAGACTGTACTGCTCTGGCACATTGTACTGTACAACCACACATGGACACAATGAAGAGGCATAATGAAACCATCTATCTTCTTGACACTAAAGGCTAGCATACAGAAGGAGCTTACTGTCTTATAAATCTTTCTCATAACCCCAGCCAGTTTGGTCTGTGCTGTTATTTAGGACTCAGATAAAATGCACCGTGCTTTCTTTCTCCTTGTTTTTCCATGTTGAGCAGGGAGGTCCAACTGAGAGACTTGGCAGGAGATGTAAGGGAGATGAGACAAAAACAGGCGGCAGAGGAAGAGGAGATGAAGTGTTTTGAAGTCGTCTTGAGAACCTTCCATAGCATGCCCCCCACTCCCCACACCCCCCCTCGGGAGCTGACTCCATTTAACCCATAAAACCGGAGACCTCAAGTTCACTTGGTTAAGGATCAGCCGGCACACAGAGACGGCAGTGATGCTCGCACAGATATGCTTTGTGTCAACCAAACCCAAGAAGACCATAGCTTCATTGGCTGCACTTGGTGTGTGTCTGTGTGTGTGAGGAGACAGAAAGAGACGGAAATAGAGAGACCAAACTCATAAATAGCATTTATATGTTTACGTGTGTGCATGTGTTTTACATCTGTGCATGTGCGTGACGCGGTTCACCAAACGCATAGATAGCATACAAATCTTGAATTGATTTGTGTGCATGTGTAGGTATGCTAGCTGTATTGTATTAACATGTCTTTGTGTCTGTCTGTGTGTGTGTGTGTGTGTGTGTGTGTGTGTGATTGTGTAAACCAAACCTAAGATAGCTCGAATAGAAAACACAGTACAAGTTTTTCATGGTCTGGGTTCTGTGTGCACATTCATATGCCTGCCCGCGTGTGTGAGCGTGAGATAGCAATGACTGCTCAGTGTTCGGCCAAGGACAACAAGAAGTTCCTCTTGGACAGAGAAGCTAGTCATGAATCAGGTGTGATACCTGCACCCAGCATCAGCAGAACGCCAAAGCAAACACACCCAGAAGTGGAGCTGCGCTCCAGCTCACCTTCTGTCTGCGTGGAAGTAATTACTGAGGTGTTGAAGTTGTCACTTTTCCTTTGCTGTAAAACACATTCATTTGAACTCTCACACAGAAACACTTTTTCACTAAAGGCTCGTGCCCTCTACACATGCTTACCAGCTCACCTTTGTCGAGCTCTGAAATTCGCACATGTTTTGGGCCATAATGCCGGACCACACCAATTATTTCCAGTTCAGGCAACTTTAGTTTTTCACATAAAAATTTGACTTTCTGGTTGTTCGAGTCGCAGTGACCTCCTGGTCTGGCCTCTGCCAGCTGACTGCTGTTCAGCCTGATGGTGAGAGTTTTTCATAGCTGAAGTAGCTAAAATATTCAGCAAATTAGTGAAAATTAATTGCTCTCCGCATATTTTCCTGTCCACATGGACGTTTGAAGACGTCCTCAAAAAATCACAAATATATGTCCAGTTTATGTTCAATGGGCCCCGCTCTCAAAAAGCAAAAGATACAAATAAAATATAATTTAACGCGTCAGTGATGTTGATTCAGCTCAGTTAAAAGGAGCTGTACACTATATGTTTCAATCTGTTTTCACTTCTTAACAAATCGCTCCAACAATGAACATTTTTGCAGATTAGGGCAACTAAAATGAGGCGACTACGAAGCTAAAAGCGTAGGTATCATCTTAGAAAAATGCATGGGCAATCAGAATAACAGGATGTTTTTTGCATGAACAACATTACTCATCGGGTTGCCATCTTTTGTTTGGTTCAAAACCCGGTGAGCAGAGTACAAACATTAACAGATTGGACGTTAATTGTACACTAAGGGAATATTTTCGTACTAGCAGCAAATGGGAGTCTTTGAAGACAATGGGCATGTCTTCAGAAACACAGTAAGCTAAACATGGACAGGATTTTCCTAAATTGTCCACCTGTTCATGTTTAACACAAACAAAAACTGGCTCGTTTCTGTGATGCATGCATCTCAACATATGTGAGGAAGCCGAAAAAGTGAAGAGTGAACGTAAATTTTAAAAAAGTGTGTTCATTTCAGGGTAATTGACCTGCACTCACTTAATAGATTGATAGATGCATTGACCTGTACCGTACCGACCTGTACGTGGACGTGCCTAGTAATGATGTTAGAGTAATCTGATCCTTCCGTGTTTTACTGCACCTACCGGAGCCGTGATTTCACATTGTCAGGACTGATTTGCAGCTGGAGCTGTCTCTAGATGGTGTTTCCATGGATGTCTGTCCGTAAGCAAATGTATAGATTAATGAGTGAGTCTGTACCTGAGACCTGTCTGACAGTTATGGGTTCAAAGCCGCTGGGTTTGCAGGGTTGGGTAGCAGCAGCCAGGCGTGACCCACACTCGCGCTGAATCGGTCTGGACGGGCAGCTCTACGGTCCCCATCAGGGGTGGCCAAGCGGACACAGCCATTTTACAGGAGAGGAGGTAAGTGTTGAATTTCAGTGTCACGCAGGGGTAACTCTTGCAACTACACTCCTCAACCCCTGCCCTCCTCACCCCTGCCTCCCTCATCACCAGGATCCATTATGTCCCAATATAAGCCTCACTCCCTTTCCCTCCCCAGTTGAGTTCTAGCTGCCATCATGGCCCAATGCACTCCCAGACCATTCGTACTCTGTTTCACTGCTGTAAATGTCACCTGAGTTACACTCTCTGCTTTCCACAGACGGCCCTTTATTCGCCACCCTTTTAAAAAGACCCCCGCTCACATTTCATGTTTTCTCATTTTTACTACGTGCCAGAGAACCCTTTTCCTCCCTATTCACTCAGCCATACGATAACACTCATATTTTTTTCTGCGAACGCCAGAATTTCTTTCCTTGTGTCATATTTTTGTTTTCTGCTTTTCCCCTAAATACTTTGCAAAGCTTTGGTGTTGACTGTATTAAAGTAAATACCCTCGACAGCTAGGGTGAGTGTTCCCATGTGCGTCTGAGGTTTTTTGTTAATCTAAATTTAAGCTAACCACTAGTTTACAGCTGTTTGATGTAGTAAAGTGAGCATTAAGCAAGTCTTGCTCCACTCACAACGGCGTGCAGCACTCGCAGTAAATGATGCAGAAGCATTTTTAATACTAGAGCAATCATTGCCTATCACGTCACGTGAAAATATGAAATTTTAACTGAACCGTCACATGACAGTCTGAGATCAGATCCAAGCTGCTGTTGTTCTACGTATGGTTCGTGCTGGAAAGTGCACTTCCTCTTGTATCCTACAACATAAAATGCAAATCTCTCTGCCGTGTTTAAACATATTTAACATTAAGCATTACAGTATGTCTTTGAGTTCAGTAGGAATCTGGGCACGAGGCCGTAAGATCATTAAACACTTACGATCTTGGATTTTGAACGAACACGATACATTCACACTTCTTCCATGATGCAAGGCCCATATTCTGTAGAGGCTAAGAGAGGCCTGGTCTGACAGTGATGACAGCATGATTAATGCCCACCTCCGTTCCCACTCACACACTAACTTCTCACACAGCAAGTCTAAGTGACTTGAAGAGAAGCTGAAGAAAGCTGCCTACAGGGCCGACAAAAAAAGTAGCCAGTGTTCATCCGAAGATAAGAAACTGTTTGATAAGATACAGTCTGACATTGGCAGGAATTTTATGTTCTATAGAGGTGGATACGAAGAAAAGGTCAGCAAGTTTAGTTACCTTTATTACTTCAGAGGTTATTTCTGTGATTCTGTAGGCTATATACTAATGAAGGGGTTTAATTTACTCTGCTGATGTACCCGCTAACCACTAATCAGCCTCATTTGCTTATTTTGTTTTTAAAATACTGTTTTTAAATTAAGTTTAAATGTATTGCTTTCCATTGTTTTCTATTTTTAGTACTATACAGTATATGATGCAATGACAAGCAAAAATAGAGCATGTAAATAAGCTAATGTGAATTTTGTTGCCTCATGCATTGCTCTACTTCGGTTTAAGATTTTAAAGAAATTTAACCAGAGAGAAAGTTCATTAATTGAATTCAAGAGCAGTTGACGTAGTTTGTATTGGTGAAACAAGACATTTATTTTGCTATATCATCCTGCAGGAACAATGACAAAATCTCATGTTTAAATAGTTAAAACATTTCCTCTGCTACATGCCAACAATACTGCAAATATATGACACACCATCCATATTATTAGTTATCAGTAGGAGTCAAGCAAAGAGCATCAAAGACGTGCAAGGTACACCACCAAAACACTTTGTGGTTGATTCATCCCTCAACAGTCAAAGTGAGCTGCTGAAGAGACGCAGCGATGTGAAGGAGCTCCTTCTAAAACCACCTTTGTTCACCTCACCGCCTTCATTAATCTTCCATAGGCGTCTATAAAGGAGCCTGTGTAGGAGCATGAAGAGGTTGTTTGAATCAGATGCATGCCAGGGGCCAAATTGTAAGTCAGAGTAAGAGGAAACTCAGGTTGGCACACCAATTCCATGCCAGTCACTGCCAATACAAGCTATCAAGCCACATAGACAAGCCCCTTGACGAACATCCCGGGACTGCCAAGTCTTATGGCAAACTGAGGATAGTTTAATGGAAACCATGGATTAAAACTGCACCTCTGTGTTTTTCTTTCTCCATTTATAAATTTTATGTGATCATGATATATGAAATCCCGTATAATTTAGAGCCCAAGTGTCAGCAGAACACCTTGTAGAGCCATCCAAACTTCACACATGTGAAAAGTTTCTCAGTGTTTTTATCGTTGGAAACAGACGTTTTTTCTTGAGTTTTACAGACGTGTCATTAATTATGTTACAATTTTAGCATTTTTCCTTTGATATTTCTACATGATCTATTAATAATGTGTGTCATATTTAATTATACACACTCACTACTTAAAAATAATATGGTTTCCTCATTTTAATTTATCGCAGGGAAATTCTAATCTCAACAAGCAATCAGTCTCAACAGTGATGCGGGATTTGTCTGGTTTCTGTTGCATGATTTGTAGCATATGCCTCACACAAAGAGTTTGTCAAAGCAAACCGAGCAGTATGGCTTCCCCTTCTGCTCCTTGAAGATGCCTTGGCTGAGCTGCCGCAAACAGAAGGCACACACAAAGTGCTCGGGGTGAAACTTGCGATCGAGAGCAGAGATGCAGCGACCCAGGATGGGCTCGCCGCAGCCGCCGCACAGTGTGCCCTGTCGGGAGTGGAAGTGCAGTGAGCAGAGGGGCCGACCATCCAACTCCATGAAACAGCCGTCAGTGAAGGGCTTCAGGCAGTCCTGGATATAAGAACAGAAGAGAAAGATGGAAGGGAGCAGGGAGGACAAAAAGAGAAAAATAAAAGTTAGGGAGAGGAATGTGGTGGGAGAATAAAATCTGGATAAGCGTGTTTGTTTTTAAAGGACCATCTGAGTGATTTCATGATTTAGCCTTGTGTATACTAATATTACTGCTGAGCCTTTGCCAAACTATACTATTCCTTCAGTGCACTATGAAATTAAACACATTGCAATAGGTAATCAACATTGTTTTTCTATGTTAGATTGTGAACATATGGAAAAATCATGCTGACTAGGTTGGTTGCAGAAGAGGTGCAAAAACAAATATTAAAGATGAGCAAAAAGGTATTATTGTTTCATGAAAAGGATAATGTGATGTTTTATAGCTACATGCATTAAGTGGTTGCTGTGTGGCATCTGGCTCTGAAATCTTTCCTTGCTCTACTAATGAACGAATGAACTAATGAATGTAATTTGAATGATAATGCAACAAAGTGTGTGATCGATTAACGTTCAGATGTCGTAAAGTTCAAATGTCTCTTTATTTGACAATCTGCATCTGCTATCTGGCACTTACCTATAACCCTGTGGTTATTTCCTGCAAAATGTTCAGCTGCAATATAAAGCATAGCTACAAAATCTGAAAAATCACTGACATGGACCATTAATATGTTATGAATAGATGATTAAAACTGTGTGTGTGCGTCTGTTAACAATCCATTAACGAAATCAAGTCTACAGCCACGCTGTCTGCTCCGTGAGGCTGTCTTTAGTTTTATGGGTATTGGGTTATAAACCAAAGTATTGGACATTTTAACACTGACCACATCAGAGTTATCACAATTCAATAAAGAACTAGAATACTGGTGGTGCTGGCGAAAATGTCAGGGATCATTAAGCTCTGTACAAAATGTCGACGCTATCCAGACAACAGTTGTTGAGATGTTTTTTTACAACCAAAGGCCAACAGTGCAGTGCTAGTGCAGTGTGTATATATATTTATATCTACTCTATTTATATCTGTACATGGTATTTTAATATTTATGTTTACCTTGTCAAGCTTGTTTTAGCTGCGTGTGTGCATGTTTCAGCTGTGTGTGTGCATGTTTCTGGTATGTTGGCATGTTGGTAGCCACTGTGTGATCCGTTTAACTTCTGGAACATGCAGTTGTTGGGTATTTACCTTATCAGAACATGAACTAAATCTGGCTGCACAGCAGAGATTCTGCATATGGTCCTGTGGTTGATCACAGATATTTCTCTTGGTAGACATCTTGACTTGTCATAGCAGCAAAAGCACAGGTGTAACGTCTAACATTGGTGATGGCTCTCTGTTCCCTTTGTATGTGCCAGTAAGCCATGACAGTGCGCCAGCATGTATAAGTTTGGAACAAGAAGACCTGAACGGAAAAATCTGTTAATGATATCAGTCACACCTGCGTTTAAACAAGTCAAAACGTCGCCGCGAGAAGTGGTGACGACTGTTTCTTAAAAATGTATGTAGCTAAACTATATATGTTGGATGATTTCAGAACGTTATCATACAGAATGCAATCAAAATGCTTTAGTCCAAAGTCTCTCTGATAATTATCCTTTAAAAAAAAAATACTAGTACAGTCTGTTTTGTCGTAACATTTCACGGTCTGGATGGAAATCTCTCTACTGTTCTCTACAAGACCAGGCTGCAGCACAGCTTAGTGAGAGTGGCCACAAAGATCAAAGCTGCCACATTTTATGCTAACTACTTCATTTATTTTTAGCGGGAGGTTGATTAAAAATGCTCTGCCACTTTTGAGTGCCCACTCTCTGGGCATGGAGTGTTGACCCCCTGCCCTCTGGAGTTAGAGTTAGGTCAGCAAAGGCCAGGCAAAAATCAGACTTTGCTGATAACCACGGCTCCATGTCAAACCACGGGAGCTTGTGATCTTAATTGTATTTGTTTAATTCTGAGTGGTAGGCTTGAAGAGCAGTGCATTTTATGTATTTCATGTTCGGGTTTGTGAATTTCCAGTCAAGAATAGTTTGCTTTAGGGACCGTAAGATATGAAGAGCTGAAGCTTCTACCTTATGTTAGAACGTCTCTACTGAGAGCCGTTTATGTTTAACTGCTCATAGCTGAGTAAAGCAAAAGTGGAGCTGCACACTGAACCGTTTTTGACCAGATGCTGTATACAGAAGTAGGTTTGAAGAGAATGTAAAAGATACCCACACAGAGGAATATGGTTCCCTTGATTTATTCGCATCATTTCAACCACAACGTATTCATCAGGCATAAGGTTTTCATCAGCCTTGTGGTCAAAATGTTGCAAATAAAGCAAATGTGTGGGTATCTTTCTCATTTATTCCCATGCTTGTGTGTGAGCCAGAGCCGTGTGTGTGGTCTGAGGTAAGAGGCTCACTGCGCAGACGAAGCACTCTGGATGCCAGGTGCCATTGGCTGCAGTCAGGTAGTTCTCCCTCACTGACTCCCCACAGCCTGAGCATTTGGGAGCAAAGAGGTGGTAGAAGTCTTTGGAACAATATGGCTTCCCATCCTTTTCGAGGTAGCCTGGGACAAGAATGAGACACATAAGATTAATTGTGAGTTTTAATGGATACGATTTGTTCCAACTCTTTGCTGAAGTTGTGGTTTGCAGTGAAAAGAAATGAATGCACAAGCCTCTCACCTTCAGGTCCAAACAGGCCTCCACAGTGTGTACAGAAGAAGTGCTCAGGGTGCCAGTTCTGGCCCAGGGCTGTCAGGATGTTCTGGTAAACCAGCCAAAAAAATGAAATATTACATCATGCCTTTACTTCCCTTAAGGATTAATAAGGTCTGTCTCATCTCACATGTTCAGATGTCAGGAAGAACAAAAATGATGATTGTGAACCACATGAAGTGAGTCAGAGGAGAAGTTGCATTAGTTTCTGATAAATGATTTTGGTCTGCAGCATAAAGCCAGACTGAATAATCCCAGTATGGTTTTGTGCTTTATTTATTAAGATGACATGTGGGATATGTCTGGGAAAATTAACTACATCCTACTGTGTGTCATCATCCAATCTTCAAAAGATTATTGTGCGAATAAATGGATGTGATATATGACAGAACAAATCAGAGTCTGAATCAGGAAACAAAGGCGAGTTTGGACTTCACCAGCACACAGTAAACTAAGAAGAAGTTCTCTCACGTGTATAATGGCCCCCTTGCAGTAGGCGCAACGAGGAGAGAAGAGCTCATGGTAGTCTTTGTCACAGTACGGCCGCCCCTCTCTCTCAAAGAAGCCCGTGGTGCTCAGCTCCGTCTTACAGGCAGTACACACAAAGTGTTCAGGGTGCCACACTTCACCCAGAGCTGTGATCATCTACAGAACAGAGAAAAGTGCAAGCAAGAAGAGGTTTGTATCTGTTTCATCTTGTTTACTCTGGCTTAGGCTGACTTTGCATCTTTTTTATTATTATTATTATGCAGATTTCAGAATCTACAATATTTCAATGCATGTCTGTTTGTTTAATGTACCTTTCCCACAATGCATTTGTTGCAGGAAGCACAGTGGCCCTTGGCTGTGGTGCGTACACCAATCTTCTCCAAGTCAGAGCTCAGCCCTCCTAGCAGGTCATCGATAGTGTCTGTTTTCTTCCTCGTAGTCGAGGCCTTTGCATCTGAACCTGCTGTGCTGCTGCCGCCGCTCTCCTGGTTGTCTTGTTGCCCATCCGCTCTTTTTTTTTTCACAGACTGTTTCTGCGTTAAAGGTGGTGGGGTTGATGAAGGCGCCGGATCCTAAATGGTGACATAAATAAGTACGTATGTTTTAAAGGCGCTCCTATAATAAAATGATATTGACTGAGTGAGGCTTGTATGATGCTGCCCTCTGCTGTTAAACCTGTTTAATTTCACTCACGCAGCCACTGTCCTTTCATACCAGATTCCTTCCCAGTTTATATGTACGAGTAAAACTATAGAGTATTTGCTGTAAAATGCTTGTTAATATGAAATAGATACACATTGGCAATAAGATATGCGACTGCAGGCAATGTACTGACCCCTTGTCCCAAAGTCATCAGATCCTGTAAGATGGAGTCCAGCTCCTGAGTGGGCGAGCTGGAAGCAGCCACAGGAGCTGGCAGGTCACTAAAAGCAGGAGAGGAACAAATTAGAAAGTAAATTATCTCAAATAAGGTGGAAGTATGAACACAGACGCAGGTCTTCATGCGGTTTCCGGGGGTTAGATATGAAACGTCAGGTAGAAAATATTTCCAGCATTTAAACAAAGCTGTAATGTGACACAATAAGATCATTAGACACATTAGGATGATTTAATGTGGAATGACAGTGTGTGTGATGAATGCATGTGCAATGCATGTGTAATGCATTCCAAGTAATTTCTTGTTTCCGCTACATAGATTACACACATTACCTGTAGACATTTGAGCAGCCTGGGCCTTTGCTTTTCTTGTTAAGTCCGGCATAAAGTATACCTGACACCTGTGGACACATCCAAAATTCACTACAGTTTCTGTGGTTGAAGCAGCAAGATTACAAGTTAACGTCATCATATCATTTAAATGTAGAATGTAGTTCACATCTCAACTATTAGGTTCAGAATAGATTTCAAGTTCAGCTACAACTGAAAGGTGATCGTTAAGTAAGTTTGTGATTTCTGAGGCTTTGTCTTCACCTCTCTGTCAGCTGGATCGTTGTTCCTGTTCTCATCGACACTCTGTGAACTTGCTGAATTCAGGGCCAACTCCTCCAACAGCAGATCTGTGGAGGCATACAGGCCGTAAATCTTCTAACCACGCATAAAAACATAGGCATGCATGTATACATACACTCACATATTGCAACCACTGAAATACACTGATTGTCCTTTCTCTGTTAAAGCTAGAATATGTGGACACTTTATACTTATGAAATGTTTCCTGTGAAATAAGACAGCGTGCACCACAACATCAAGGTGTTGGCAGATGACTACAAGGTTGATTCATACAAGTCGACTTCCTGAGGAAGTGTCATGTTGCAGAAGTGAAACTTGAAATCATGTCGCAAGACTGGTGACAAATTTTTTACACTAAATGCAACTCCCTCCGCAGACAATGTGTTGTTAAATGTAATATCTGAGAAAATAGATTAAGAGTTCTTGGCTGACAAGAAAATAATAAATGTCCTGTCGCTTTTAGTACCACTACTGATCAGTCTATGTCGATGTACATCCTGTCATTTATTTTTAGGGCACAGTAAAATTAATTAAAATTGTATTTTTTCAGTAAATAGGTTTCACATATGTTTTGATCATCGGTGAATAATCTTTTCTTTATTAACAATAAACAGCAAGATTGAAATTTTAGTGCAAAATGAAACTCAGACACAGTAACAACACCGTGTTATTCAAATAATTACACTCAGTATATACTGTAAGTTGGTGTGAGTCAGAATACGTCATATTCTATGATCGGTTCTTTTCAAAACTATTAGCTATATAAATCGTAAACCATAGCACCTTGTACTGAACGTTTTATAATTTCCAATAATCTTTCTGTATCTAACGATCTGCTAACTGATCAGTTTGAGGATGATGAACAGTCGTCTTACCGAGCTCTTCCATGTCGTCTCCTGCTCTCACTACTTGAGTGTGAGTGTGTGTGTGTGTGTTTTTTTGCAGCTGTAAGTTACTAAGGTAACAAGCCCAATTTCTCATCTGGTAAAAACCGTCACTTCCTCTAACAAAGGTTTGTTTTCATTTGTCAGTGGATCAAACCGAATCATATGAGGTGCTGCTGTTTCCTCATAAAGAGGAAACCACTTTCTGAACAGTGCAAGTGAGATCTCAACCCAGATAATAACTGACTACTGTGCTCGGTTAAGTGAAGAAACCATGTTGATTTTCCTTTTATGTTCATGACATACAGTATGTCTATTTTAATACACAGTCATAATATTAGAAACATGATCTCCACTTCAGGTTACTGTTGGTGAGGCAAGTTTGTTATGTTTCGTAGGATATTTTCAGACACAGTAGCAAAGTGCTTTACGTTCATGAAATGCAAATAAATCCGGATAAAATGGGAAACAAAAGAAAAGATGTACAATTTCAGAGCTCTCTCAGAGGCTCTTCACCACTGTTTTATACACAACTAACACAGATGAGCAACACTAACTAAAATAGATTTAGAATAGTTCATTACATGTTGTGGAGAAAGTTGAACCAAGATGATATACTGTGGAAGGGTAGGTAAAGATTAGGTGATGAGGGTCGAGGGACAAAGGGAAATGAGTTTACGCAGAAAAAAAAGAAACAATACTTCACATAATTTCCTCTCTGGGCTCTTTACTTGTAATTTTGCACTGGTGTGACGTGTCCACCCGCATTTCCATTAAAGCAGAATTATAAAGACCTGTCCCTTTAATCATTACCTTCATGAAGTTCATGACACTCAAAGAATTGTCACCTGCCATGTGGCTGGTTTGACTTTAATACCACGGTTCATAAATAGCTTCCTATCTTTATCATTGTCTTTGGTGGTGACCCCATTAAAGCCACAATGAACCACACGCTCTTGTTTCTCGTGACCGGGGCAGCACGGGGTGATTTTGACCGTTTCAATTTTCACTTTAGTCACCATATGGTAGTCACCTGCGTTATCTCGCACCACTTTGGTCGCAACCATTAGCTTTCAGAACAGGGGTGTTTTTGGTTTTATGTCATTTTAAATCTTATTTTTAAGCATATTAAAGTATTACTTTATGCTTAAGTTATATAAACAACTTAAAAATAACGTATTTTTTCTATAACCGTTAGATAACAAGCCTGAGTAGCTAATTTATAACGTTATTCAAAGTATGGTCGCCCCCCTGCTCTGTGCTCCTGCGTCTTTTACCGGAAGAGTCCGTGTTTACAGCGCAGCTATAGCTCCACGTTAGCATCGCCGATTTGATTAGAAGTGACCGGGAGTCTGTTTCCTGCTTTTATAACCAACAGTTTGATCTTTGTTTTATTTTATTTTATTTTTTTTAAATCACTCGGTCAGTTTTGATTAGCATGATTGTTTGGAGGCGGAAGTGCTGCCGACAAGCATAGCAATGACAAGCTGGCTAACGTAGCGCCGAGGTTAGCCAGCCAAGGCGACTGACAACACGAGCTAAGTTCTCACGTAGCAACAGCGCATCCAGCACGGAGACACAGGTATCGGTACGACGCGTTTATATTAGCATGTTAACGCCTGACATCGTTGCATTGACGCACATTACGTTTGTCTTGCATGTGTTACGTCCCCTTTCTCTCTCTCTCTCTTTGCCCCCCACCACCTCCAACCTCCCCTCTTCCAGGTCCAGGACCAAGCGCGACCATGGGTGCGGAGAGCAGCGCGGTGCGGAGCTGCACCCTGGAGGAGCCGCTCCTGACCCTGCCCTCCGGATTGACCATGTACTCGGCGATGCTCCAGGATGGGAAGCCCGCCTCTGTGTTTGTGCACAAGCAGGGCAACGAGGACAAAGTCAACAAAGCTGCCAAGGTAGTTACACTGGAGTCATGTCACAATGGCTGGTTTACAGCAGCTGGAGTATTTAAGTGAAAGTACACAGACTTATAAGACATAAGCGTCCATCTTAACGTGTTTAAAACACGTATTGCCTCTGTGAACCTGCAGATCCGGTCTTTTATTACATGATCTATGCAGGATGTAGTTCTTGGAGGCAGATGTTGGATATTTGGACTGCTGTCAGTCTCCCTCAGGCAAAGTGCTCTACACTTCTACAGAACAAATGTCACCAGGCTAGATCTTACTGCTTTCCATTGACAGCAGTCTTTGTTTAACGTTATTTGCTAAATAGCGGGACTCTGCCGCTCCTTGCGGA
Organism: Nibea coibor; assembly: GCA_023373845.1. Taxonomy (NCBI): domain Eukaryota; kingdom Metazoa; phylum Chordata; class Actinopteri; family Sciaenidae; genus Nibea; species Nibea coibor. The sequence continues at coordinate 16,374,025 of CM041718.1, forward strand.
TTTTCCATCAGCTGTCCGACTGTCACTTTTCTGTTTTTTGACTGCACCTATGTCTCTATATGTTTGATGTTAGTACCACAAGCGAAAAGTGTAACCGGAGTCAAGTTCCTTGCACATACCTGGCGGGTTAAAGCGATTCTCATTCGGATATTTTCATTTCCCGCAGCACCTGAAGACTTTGAGGCATCCGTGTCTGCTGCGCTTCCTGTCCTGCTCAGTACAGGACGGCGGCATCCACCTGGTGACGGAGCGTGTGCAGCCCCTGGAGCTGCTGCTGGACAGCCTCTCCCCGGAGGAAATCTGCGCGGGCATCTATGACCTCCTGCAGGCACTCATCTTTATGCACGAGAGGGTGAGCAAAAAACACAATTACCTTCATGAATGAGTGGAAAAAGTTGGTCTGAAGGCGTAATTTGAAAAAGATCATCTAAGGTGTTTCACGTTATTCATATGTTATATGTTGTCCGTCCATTTGTCTGCGTTAAACAGTGGATAAGTTCCTAACCTGCATTTTTTTTAACCACCAGGGCAAATCAAGCCACAACAACGTCTGCATTTCATCTGTATTTGTCAGTGAAGATGGTCACTGGAAACTGGGAGGAATGGAGACTGTCTGCAAGTTCTCTGAAGCAACGCCTGAGGTGCGAGATTAAATCCTTAGCGACTGAAGCGCCTAGGTGAAATGTTTGAGGATTGACTTTGTGTATCAGTTTTATGTTTTGATTTTCAATCTTCTTCAACTCCTCAGTTTCTCGCAAGCATTCAGAATGTGAGAGAGGCCAGCTGCATTCCTCCAGAAGAACAGGTAAGCAGAGCTGCTTATTAGTGGGCTTGGCTCAAAGGCCATGACAAAAAAAAAATGGAAGAACCTCTCCTTTTGTTCACAAGTTCTCATGTTGTTCCCAGGTTGAAGGCTTTAAAATGCTTCCAGAGAGGAATGCTCACTCGCGGGACTGTTACTCTTTTGGAATGATGGTGGAGACCTTCATCTCTCTCCTGAATGGCTACGGTGAGTAGAGTGATGGCAACATTTTGCAGTTTTACCAGTACGTAAGTACGTACAAGTACCTTCCCTTACACCTGCTCTTTTGTTTCCAGTGTCAGAGGAGCTGTCTGACAGCCTGAAGAAGACCCTGCAGGCAGGCCTGCTGAACTCTGACCCCTTATCTCGACGTCCTCTCCGCTCCCTGCTCACTCATGACTTTTTCAGGTAGGTGTGGTTATGCTTGTTTTTGTTGTGCATACTGAAAATGATTCAGTCAATAGACACTATGGATTTTTCTGTGAATAGGAACGACTTTCTCGAAGTGATGAATTTCCTGAAGAGCTTGACCTTGAAGACAGAAGAAGAAAAGAATGAATTTTTTAAGTAAGAAACCATACGGTCCATGCTTTACATGTTCATTTTGCCTTGGATATCCTCAACTCAGCTCATTGTGGTTTTGTTTGTTTGGGTTTTTTTGTAGGTTTCTTCTGGACCGGGTCCAGAGTCTCCCTGAAGAACTGATAGCTGCACGCCTTGTCCCCAAACTCCTCAACTCTCTGGTTTTTGCAGAACCCATGGCTGTCAAAAGCTTCCTGCCTCATCTTTTAAGGCCAAAGAAGGGTCAGACTGATCTCTTGCTAATAATATCTTGGCTCTTTTAATGTCCTATCAAAGAGAACAAATGTACTGTACCTGTCAGGTGTGAAAGTATGAAACTATGAGTGCCTGTTGCTCATGCTTCTCCTCTTTAATCCGCCTGTGTGCACAGATTCCAATGGTGGTGGTAGCAATGAAGAGTGCCTGCTGTCGCAGTCCCTTTACCGTAAACACGTGATTCCTCAGCTTCTCAAGCTCTTCAAGGTCAACGAGGAACACGTCCGGATCGTGTTGCTGGCCCACATCCACATCTACGCTGAGTTCTTTTCCCACGATGAACTGAAAAACCAGATCCTACCTCAGGTAGAGTTTTGACATAACTTTGATATCAGCGTTGAACACTACTTAGATTTAAATTAGAAGAACCACTCTTATGTTTGACCCTTTACTTGTGGAACTGTCCCTTCATTATCTAAAAATGGATTTTGATACATAACATGTTTTTTTTTAATCTGAAGATTATTGTTGAAATGAAAATAGTCTTTTATTTGAGCATAGACATAATGGCATTATGTAATTCTCTCATTGTTACATAACATCGTTTTGTTTGTTGCTGGCTGCAGGTTTTGTTAGGAATGAGAGACACCAATGATTCTCTGGTTGCCATGACGCTGCAGAGTCTGGCGGTGTTGGTGCCCTTGCTGGGGGCTCAGGTTGTGGTTGGTGGAGAGAGAACCAAGGTCTTTAAACGCACCACGCCCAACTTCACCAAGTCTACAGAGGTCACCCCTGAAAGTAAGTACACTGACCTAAAAATGCTAATTACGATGAACGCTGCCATATCAGTAATGCTCATATTATCGGTTACTAATACCGTGTGTACAACTCAGAGATGTGCATTGCACAAGTTCTGCAATGGTTTCATCATATTAATTTTTCAGCCAGAAACCTGCAAGTTCCTCTTCAAAGACCCTGCCTCTCATTAAAACAATATATTAAGAAGTGACAGTAGTAGACAACAAAACAATTATAGAACTGTAAGACAGAAAGCAAGTTTATAAAAGGTTTGAGAACTGATGTAAGATTGGAGTCATTTACACTGTCAAGCCTCCTCGTGATTTTTCAGTCTGTAATATGAGACAGATGGGAGATTTCTTTCTGTTTTGCATCCTATGACTAAAACTTTGAATTCAGTTCAACTGAACTACTGACAACTTAGCAGTATTTTAGATCAGCTGAAGGCGTGACGTACAGGTCAATGGGATGCTGTCGGCATGTTTTTGTCTGTCAAAGAATGCCTCATTGTTCTTCTAAAGGATTGAGAAACAGGTTTTATGAGCGTGTAAATTCAAGCTAGAAAATCTAGTTTTAAAAGATGCTTTTTATCTTCTCTAGCTTCGCCTGTCCATATAGTTGGAGGCTCCCACCCTCAGATGGCCCAGCCTTCAAAAGTCTTGAATTTGTTCCCAAAACCGCCTGGGACTGAGGGTCTGGTGCTGGGTCACATGGATAGCTTGGCAGGTAGCAAGGAGACTCCAAGAAGTTACCCTCTGGCGTCAAAGTCAGGTATGACCACACCTCGCATATTAATCATTTTAATTCAGTTTGATGTTCTTGTGCTTCTTGAAGCTCAGTCTGTTCTGACCTGTTTCAGATGTCACTAGACAGATGTCTCTACCTTTGAACGACTTTCATCAGGACCATGCGATGGAGCCGTTGTCATACAGCCCAGAGCAGGCTAACCGACGAGAAGGCCCTGCGGAAGACTGGCCTGACTGGAGTGACCCTGAAGAGAGCGAGAAAAGAGATGGACAGTCGGTCCAGATCCACATTCAGACCTCAGAGAGACCAGATCCAGTCAGCAGCAGACTGCCACTCTCACACCCTAACGTGGAAGAGGAGCCGTGGGACGACTTTGAGGACACTGAACCTACCTCAGATCTCTCCCCTACAGCTCCTTTATCAGACCCAGTTATACTCGCACCACCCACAGGGGGCACCACTACACCTATAAAAGAGAGGCTGGGTTCTTCCAAACCCCTGAAACTGACGTCAGCACCGCGACAATCCACACAGAGCAAGACCACTTCCTCATGGGATGATGGCTGGGCTCAAGAAGAGATAGACTCAGAGAAATCACACAGCCCATTAAACCCCAAACCTACAGTGCCACAAAAGAATGGTGGGATAGGAGGTCTGGGGGAGGAGTTTACCATTAAAGTGAAGAAAAAGGTAGAGCTAGACCCAGAGCTGGATTTGTTTGCGGACATGGTGCCGGACATCAAACTGTCCTCCCCAGCTCTGTTGCCACTGGAGGAGAGCAGTGTGAGTGACATTAAATCTCTGCAGGTTGACTCGGCCATTGATACTCTAACACTCACTGCCAAGTTTGCAGCTGCCAACCTGGCTGAGGTGAGTGTGTGATTGTGTGTGTGTGTGTGTGTGTTGGGTGGGTCAAATATCCCGGGATCTGGAGTAGATCGAGTTTCTAAGATAGAAGAAGGGCTAGTTAATCTGCCTCAATAGTTTTTAGGCTTTCACAGTAATCTTTCATCTAAAAACAGAGACTTAAAGACATTAAATATCTGGCTCCACCTTTTCCTTTGTGAATATGAAGCAACATCGCAGTAGTTTCTTCTCAGATCATTTAGTTTTAATAGTTTTGAGGCCCAACATGAGAGAAGTATATAGGACAAACCTACATTTAAATAGAGATTAGACATAGTGTTATGTAAAAAGGTGAACTAAATAAAAACATTACGTGAGTGATACAAGTTTGTACATAGTTACATAATCTGTTTAGAAAATGTCTTTTTTTATATATAATGATTGTATCCTATGAGAATTTCCCTGACTTACTTTCCTGTGATAATTTTGTTTTTGATTGAATTTTTTTTTATTTTTCTCTCAAAGACCGAGACAGACGGCTGGGGAGACGGAGATGACCTGAACTGGGAGGACGAGAATGCCTGGTGATGACGTTTGAGCCGTGTGTTTCATTTTGAGCTGAAGACTTGAACACTGAAAAACTCAAATTCTCAACACACCCCATCTCAGACGGCCTGTGAGCTGAAAGTTGCTCCGGCCATTTAACAGCATAATGCAGTAAGAATATGATGAGAGGAAGAGACTTTTTATATCCTATTCCGTCGGTTCCCAGACATTTATATCAGTCTGTTTATTAAGATAACTTGGTCTTGAACTGGAAGGATATAGGAAGCTTGTTAGACGGTGCTGGACTTGGACAAACGAAGCCATTCTTAATTGTTTGCCAACTGATACTAGTCACCTCGAGACGAACGAGGATCTTAATCATAGGTGAAGGTCATCCTGATTTCATCTGCTTCTCTATTTTTGTTTTTTTTAATGTGCCAACTTCACTACTGGCATGAAGATCAAGGTACACTTTTTGGCAAGGTAACTTGTTCAAAATGTGTTTGAGTTACAGAAAGCTTGCACTTTGAATGAATGTGAAATAGAAATGACATAATTTATTAGTAGCTTTTTGGTTGCTGGTGAAGTAAAGATTTTACTGTATTAAATCTGACCCTGTTCTGTTTTATAATGACTTTGCTAATTTAGCTTTTGAAGTAACTGAATCTGTTTAGGACAAACAAACCTCCATCCATTATGGGTACGAAAAGGAGTTTCTTACAACACAATTTTGCTAACTGAGTGAAGACTGTGTTTGACTGATCGCTAAATCCAAACAAATGAGCAATGATATATTCAAACAAGTTTAATAAACAACATCAATCAAGATCAATATTAAAAAAATGAGGAGAAACATTGAGCCAGCCAAGTGAATACAGCCTTCCACAGGCACAGACTGTTTAAATAGTTTTTCTGTACACAAAGTAAATCTGGGGCAAAAATCAAACTGGAGCAGCTAGGTTGTGTGTCTGGCTGTACGGATGTGGGTTATGAGTGTCTGCAGCTCCTGTAGTCTGGATTCCAGCCACTGTGGAGGTGGTACAGTAGTGTTGGCTTTACCGTCAGCGAGACCCTGAAGGGCTTTCAAAGCACTCTCAGCTGTCTGGATGTAGCGGCTGTACTCCTCCTCTGCACTGGTCTCCTGTCGAGCTCTCTTTGGGCATGGCTGAGGGATAGGGAGGGATGATTGCAGGGAAATTTTTATGAATCAAATATTCACTCACACAATTGATTTTTTTTTTTTTTTTTTTTAAACAGATGAGGCAGAAATCTTGCGTGTACAAGTGAAATTATGACTTGCTGATTGGGACATTATGTAATAGTTTTTAATGGGAAGTATTTTTGCTAAATAAATATGCTATTTTACAATACTTGTTATTGCTAAGTTTGGACTGAGTATACACTAGTGTTGTACTGGCCAGCTGCTCCTCAGAGTGACTTGGACAGTATGACTGTGGAGCAATGCTGTGCAGAAGTATATTCAAGGAGGCCTTGAGTGAAGTTTAAATTTAATTTAACAGCACTAACCTCTGAATCTGAAACTGCATCAGCAGCCACTTTGTTGGAAGCATTTTCTGTGTTGTTCTCCAGCCTCTCATTGTGTTGCTCAATAAGCACCTTCTCCAGTTTGAGCCTCTGTAGCCGTGACTCCACATCTTCCTGTGCATTCACAGTCTGCAACAAAACAAACTCATTTACATCCATCTGTTTCATCCAAGACTGATCTTCACTACAATACGTAGGCATCCCTTACCTTGCTAAGATAGTTGACCACTTTTGTCTTGGTATCTTCTTCAGACAAACTCTGGGAAATGACCTCTTCGTGGTTGGTAATCTTAAATACCAAATGGATACATATATTTATTATTCATTGTTTATGACCTAATATCTGAAACACTGATGAGATCTGTTGCTCCTGCTGTACCTCTGCAAATTGAGAAAAGGCCTCCAGGGCGTGCTGATGTAGCAGCCATGACCTGTCAGACAGCAGGACTCCAAACAGGCTGCTCAGCCTTGGCAGAATTTGATTCTGAGGGACAAAAAAAGAAAGGTTGGTGTGAAGGAGAAAATTAAACATGTAGACGTCAGAATACAGAATTTAAATCTCTTTCAGTTTCAAATAATGACATCATTTTTCATGTAACAGCTTATTGTTTTAGTCTATGAAGTGTCAAAAATAAGGACAAATGTACATCACGAGAGTTGTTTCAAACGGAGTAATTGGCAACACAAAAATCTACATTTCATGAATATATGGGAGATGCAAAAAAAGTTACTAAATTGGTGAACATCAAATGATTGGCATTATTTGCTAAACAGAAGATCAAGAGAATGTTCATCCTGACCTCTTGAACCTCATATGGACTCAACATGTGGTCTCACTTGTAGGTCAAAGATGTTTACAGTGTACAACCATAAGTAAGGAGTGCAAGGAACTAAAAAGGGAAGATCTGTAGTAGTCTGCTTTTCTTACCTGTCTGTCAGAAGGGATGAAGATCTTCCCCAGGGAGCAGAGGAACTCCAGAGCAGCCAGCACCAGCTCATCTGCACACTCCTGAGACACCACAGCATGCGCACACAACAGAGCCTGGGACAGACGCACATAAAGTCAATAAATAAGTATTGTTAATTCTTCATCTGTTTGTTTTTTTGGCCTTTTTGGGCTTTATTTATTTATTATTTCGATAGAGACAGCTGAAGAATGACAGGAAATGTGGGGGGAGAGAGATGGGGAATGACACGCGAGAAAGAGCCACAGGTCGGATTTGAACCCTGGGTTTCCGCAGCAAGGACTGAACCTTCGCACACGGGGCGGCTGCTCTACCAACTAAACTAAACAGTGCCCCTAATTCTTCATCTGCTTAATTGTGAAAACAAACAGCATACCTGAAGGATGACTTGATGTTCAATGTTTTTCACTAAAATGGCCGATATTGACAGGAGCAGCTGCAGGGTACACTGGAGCACAGGGTGGGTCTGCACCTGTATGGATGGATGGGGAGTATGACAGGTTACAGGGATAATAGTCATGTATTAACACTACAGTGTGTGTGTATATTTGGATCTCACCTGCTCTGGACTCAGTCGTATCCAGAGCTGTGTGATTACCCTCATTGCTGACAACACACACTGTTCCTCAGGAGATGAGTGTCCCCGAACCACTGCTAGGAGAGATAACAGCGCCGCATTCTGCACAAAGTAGAGACTTTATAAATATTATACAACATTTGTATATTTTTTCCTTTTTAAAAAGCCCCCTGCTTCCTTGGATTGTTTTCTTCACTGGGTGGAAAGGACCACTTCTGTTAAGAATTTGAATCAGCAGACAGACAACACCCTGCAGTGGATTGGGAAAAATATATAAACACATAATGTAGCAAAAAAAACAAAATGAGGACAATGTTATCAGTGCTGTTTTTAACTAAGCCTAGCTTACTCCTGATGCGGTATCACTTGCTGTGGGTGTTTTTCATACTTTCTCTTGAACGCCCAGGGACAGAAACTACGTCATAGCACTTGATATTTGTACAGCTCTTTTTCACACCATGTATTTAGTATCACAGTTGCTACTTGCACATTAATGCCATTTACCCGTATCTCACAATCTGAAATAAAATCCATGTGGTGTTGACATGAGTCAGAGTTTACTTGTTTTGTTTTCAATGATAGCGAGTACAAAGCTTTGTATTTTGAAGCGCCACTCATGCGTGCAAACAAGTGAATGCTGATTGCTGTTTATCAGCCATGGGCAGCTTTTGTCACAGGAAAGCAAGTGATGGCAGGGAGATAAGGCATTCATCTGTGTGATCTTTGTTTGGTGTTAAATTAAACAAAGAAAAATAAAATGAGAAGAAATAATAGATTATGACAGAATTTTTATGACCCTGTATGTCAAAAATGATAAACAACATGAAGGTCTAACATCTTCTGCTAAAGTTGTCCTCACCACTTTGTCCACTTGTCCTAGTTTGTACCCTCCATTCTGCCAGTCGGTCAGAGCTTTTTGAGAAAGGCCAGTGATGTCTGCCTCTACACGGTGACGGGCCTCTTGTGAAAGAGCTCTGAGGAGGACATGTCGCCACACGGGAAGGTTTTCCCCTTCAGAGGGTGGGAAACGCACCACCAGCTCCATCTGGAAACACAAACACTTGGCATTAATGAAGAACCACCTTATATCAAGGTTATGATTTTGTATAGTTCAAGTTGGCCCAGAGCAGCCGCAGTCAGTGTTATCAGGGTTTCTAACCTGGTGGTTCGGTGTCATGAGGAAAACCATGCGTTTGAGCAGCAGGCCCAGGTGGTACGACTGGTAACACTCAGTGGTGCAAGCTTTCACCTGAAGGAGAAGAGGGGGGAGCAGGGAGGAGGTGAGGGATGGTGTGAATGTCAGTGTGAAAGCTCAGGAGGAGTAAAATCACCAGGACATTAGGATTGTAGAAAGGTGAAGAACTGAAGGAGGGGGACATGTATGGAAATGAGTGGGATCCAGCTCAATCTGATGATGTAATGACGTAACAGGTTATGAAAAGGTGGCCCCAAGGTCCAACAACACCAATTGTCACCTCTGTCGGGGTGCTACAGAAAACAGGGAGGACCCCATACTAATAAATAACCCTACAGAGAGAGATTAAGGGGATTTAGAGTTATTTTAGAAGGTGTTCAGGAAGAGGTCATAGACATGGAGACATGGATCCATGACCTTGTGGTATCCGTCAATAACAAGATTTCAGAAGTGAGGATGAAATCCTGAAAACTGTCTGCAAAATGTAACCAGGCGACAATATAATGGTCTACTGAGCATCTTTATAATTCCTGTCTGAAAAAGGGAGGTAAAGTGCCGTTTGCAGTGACCTGCCTTTTGTTTTAAATCAAAAAAATCTATTCTCTCAACTGTACTGTGTGATTTTCTGGTCTCTACCCACCAGCTGAGCGATGAGGAGGACATGATGTAGACAAAGTTCTGCTGTCCCATACCTGGAAGCAGAAAAGATAAAATCAGCCTACAGAAAGAAACGTGTAAAAAAAAAAAATGCAACAGCACGACATGGAGTATGTGAAAGGTATGCAATCTTTTTGTGTTTCGTGTGTTAACGCTCTCACCGCGCTGTAAAGCACCACACATCTGCTGCCAGCAGAGCTGTTTGGGTATCAGCCTGCAGTACTGCATCAACCAAACAACGCTCCTGTAACAGAGCGAGAGTTAAAGGAAAGGAGGGTGAAAGGAGCAGGAAGTAAGTGAAAGTGAAAGAATAATATATATTAAATGACGGGAAATTGCCAGACCAAACTGTGGTACAATATAAACCAAACAACACTTCTGAAAAAGAGAGATAAAAGGAGCGGGGAAATCAGTGAGACACAATGATTGGGGGGGGCCTTACTTCAACTGAATATAAGCCAAATAAACTCACCAATACAGGGAAGTACACTGGAGGCAGTGCAGCCACACTAGCACTGAGTTGCACACAGATGTGGTGGTGCAGAGTGACCTGGACCTGGGCCTGCCCCTTCATCATCACTCCTGGCAAGAGCACCGGAACCTGGCGCTCAGTATGACAACACCTGAAACCAGCGAACAAGGCCTGGAAGAGAGGAAGCCTGGAGAAAGAGGATGTATACTGAGACAGATGATCTTAAATCCATAACAGAATAATCTAAACTTTTTCATGACTGTTGAATCATACATAGATTTTTTAAATCAAATTTACTCCACGTGTCCTTAAAGTCCTAAATCAGCATTGCTGCATCTGCATTGCTCATTTTTTTGTCCCTCATTTGTCTATATATTTATGGAGCAAAGGTTGAGTTATAGTTACATTTCAGCTGTACAGTGTGAAATGTTGATGTATTTGTCACTCTTGATCACATTGCCAACATACACCTGGTTCTTGTGTACAATTATTATGATGCTTATTTTGGAACTAAATCCCAATTAAAAATTGTTGCACAAAATATTTCAAAAGTAATTTAATTGTTAATGACAACAACAAACCCATTATTTATTACCTGGGTGTCTCTTCTGAGAACTGACTGCCAGCGTACCAAAGCTGCAGCACCTCCTCTGGTTGGGAGGCGAGCTGACCCAGGATGTTCACCAGCAAAAGACACTGAGGAAGCTCATGGTCTCGACTTAACCCTGCAAAGAAGCAAGACTAGTGTCATTCTAAGACTGTATGTTGAACATTTGAGTAAGAACTGTCAACATCTCCCAAAGACACCACACTTTTCTAAATATATAAACATAGATGTCAGTCTTGAGATTTTCAGAAGCGAAACACTGGAGCATCAGAAAATTTATGTTTATGTATTTATTTAGAAAATTGTGTATGGGAACGCACAAGAGTTCAGTGTCAAACTGCATACTATGTACAGTATGTACAGTACTATATATAGTTGGGTTGAGGAGTTCTGACTAGGTAGTAAGCACACACAGGAAAATGACAAGATGAAGTACACGTTACAATATCAGCATTAAAAATATTAGATTACTGTGGAGACTAAAAATAGAAAGAGAATGTGGATGGTGGTGCAACACCTCTAGAAAACCAGCAAATTTGCAGTACTGTTCCAAAGCCAGTCTGATTCACAACCATAAGACTTTATTATTTTATGTGACAATTACAACAAAAAATAAATATATTATTTATTATACAACACAACTCACGCAGGTCCTGCTGAAGAACAACTTCAGCAAACGGCCTTAAAGGTAACACCTGGAGCAGCAGAGCATCTACGGGAACCAGAGCTGCTGCATTCAGCTCCTCAGACAGAGCTGGAGGCAGCATTGGAGCACACATGCTGGGAGGAAACTTACTGCAAAACATAATAAATGTATCTTCATTTGATGCTACTCAATAATTGTTCACTTAAAGGATACATTTAGTCTGAATCTGCTTTTAAATAGCCTACATCCAATCCTAACATACCTGATGATCTCGAGGCAGAGCTGGTGAAAGCAGCTAGAATACTTTGTCAAAAAGAATTTGAATTCCTGTTCAAAGAATAAGAAATAATGACATAAACGTTAACCAACTTTGTATTCATAAGTAAACAATGAAAATGCCACAGACAGACACATGGCACAGTTTTAGTACCTTTATATAATGAACCAAAGTGTTGGCAAAGAATCTGCACATCTTTGCAGATTTCTGGAACAGCTTGTACTCTGGGCTTTGTGTTGCCTCCTATAAAAATCACAAAGGAGCATTAACACAAAAAGGTGACAAAGATCAAGTCTACCTTTGACCTTACAGCAATAAAGTAATTCAACAGATAGACCACACACAAAAATTACATGGTTTCAGCATTATATCAGCACTCTGTGCAGTAAGTACTACCACTGTGACTCTAGTCTCAGGGTTATATGAATTCCCTTGTGAAAAAAAGGTAAAACATTTCCAGCTATAATCTTGGTGAAACTCATTCAACAGTTCTGCATCTGTAAAACTGTAAAATTCTGCTTAAAAAGCTATTCATAATACTTTTTATATTTTTTTCTCCAAACCAATCAGAACTTTCCTACCTGCAGACCAGCCAGTTTAATCTGCTCAGCCAGCTCCAAACAGTTGTGGAAAGAGGCCAACAGGTTGTCAGAGAGGCTAGTGCTGATGTCACCATGATGTAGATGTTCCTCCACCAAGGACTGGTACTTCAGAGTCTGTCTGAACAGAGTAATGACCGTTTAGAATAAGTAACTCAGTATCGAAACTAAATGCTAAATTCATTCAACTCTTATTGAGTGTCTGCTGTACTGACTTGATGAGAAATTTCCATGTGTTTGCATGCAGTGCGATGTCCAGGTTGGAGATAATAGAGCAGATATCCAGCAGGCTGTGAATCACTGAGGAAGATGAAAAATATTCCGAGTTGATGACTGCAACAAAGGTGTACACTGAAGGCGTACAGAGAGATCCATACATAAGCACAGACCTGTTACAATATCAGAGACTTGCTCCTCTGAGGCACAGCTGTCAAGGGAGATCCTGTCCAGCAGCTCCAACAGACCCTTCTGGAGGGTGTAGGCCTCTTTGAAGAGCCCCTGCAACAGGTCAGCCACCAGGGACAGACGGCCACAGTAAACCACCTCGCTCTCCTGAGGACAACATGCAGCGCATGTTTAAACTCATCATTTTAATTCATACATTTTCTCTTGCATTCCTTAGTGGTCCTGTTTCCTGCTGCAAAAATATGCTTATACCAGCGGTTTCCTGTTAATATGGTCCTCTTGACCTATTGACACATCAGATAAAACTTCTAGCAATAATAGATTGTGTTACAAAGAGAGACACAAATGATGAGGAAGCAGAAATGAGCTGCCTCTGGGTACACTGGTGCTGCAGATAAACCTTAGAGCCAATCCACACCCATTTCAAAGAGCCAAAATGAACATTAAAAACTTAAATAAAAACTTAAAATGACTGGCACCACTTAAAGTTAGATTAAATTTAGTTTCATATCACTCATGTGTTTCCAGTACATAATGATAAGAGTTATTTCGTGCATTGTCATGATTAATAACAACAGGATTGTTTTCTTTATCATAATGTTACAAAAAACAAAATCAAAATGAACTAAACAGACCAACCTTGCAGTGCTGAAAGGTTTCCCTCAGGACTTTCAGGATATAAGTTGGTAACGAGCGGATAGCATCTAGGTCAGGTGCCTCCTCAAATGTGCCAACGTGACGCACACAAGTGGACAGTACATCAATTATCTGCATCATTGCCTGAAATAGACAGCAGGGTCTCCTATTATTGGTTAGAAGTGAATTGAGATGAATGGATTTCAGCAAATATAGAATATAAACTTGTATGGTACTAACTTGAAATACAGAATACTAGTACCTGCAGAATGTTCCTTAGTAAGGAACATAGTTCAGTGTTTTGACTAGACAGCCCTCCGACTTGCTCCAAGATTTCTTTCATCATGTTGTCAAACACTGTCACCGCCTGAGCGATTCATACAGACAAATCAGTGCAAATCAGTAACTTGCAGTAGAACAATAGTTCTAGCAACAAATCTTTTTAAGCAAATAAAAAGGTGGACAATTTTGCAGAAAGCCCATTGTCTGACCTTAGTTCAAATCAGACAACAGTGCCAACTTAAACAACTAAATATTATGCTACTTAAGATTATTGATGGGTGTTTATTTAAGGACTTTTCCTGGGCCTGCAGCAACTGTGTGTTTTTAATAAATGCTGGTGACAGAATGTGCGTAATACATGCATTCATCATGTTGTTTACCTTCGGTAAGACCTTGGAGAAGCACTCATCTTCCAGCTCTGACAAACCAATATGAGGGAGGAACATGTCTGTAATTATCTTCAGGATACCTGCAAGGACGTTGTGTTTTTAAACCAGGGACGTTATATTTTTAAGCCAGGGACATTATATTTTAAGTCAGTTCATGCTTGGATCACAAAGAGTACTCGAGGCACAAGTTAAATAGTTTGTGCAAGTTATGCAATGAAGAAACTTACGTATGTGATCGTCCCAACTCTCGGACTTATGATGTAAGGAGTGCAAAGAGTCAAGGAAAAGCACAGCACTGTAGGTAAATCCACTGTAGCATGAGAAAAACACAAACTTCGGGCCAGCTTCACAGAAAGTCTTTAACATTTATCAAACTTTATCATCTCAAGAGAGTTTGAAGACTTTGGTGGTCAGTATTATTATTAATTATTATCATCATCATTACAATAGTAATAGTGAAACTATGCTCCCCTCATTACAATTCAAGTCTACAGATAATATGGCTTTTAAACTACAGACCAAAAATCAAACATTGCATTATGTTTTCTCCCTTCTTTTGTACATTTCAAAACAATTGGGTATCGGCGGACTATCCCTAAAGAAACCACCTGTTTGGAGCCATTATCCATGATTCCGCAATAACGAAAGTGAACTACGACTGAGAGGATATGGTTAGTTTTGGCAGGACAGACTTGACTTTCTGGCGGCATGTTTCCTGACTCCACTGTACCACCTCGTCCAGAAGAGAAGTGTTCGTCTGGGACATGATGACAGGAGACACCGGCGGCAGGACAACTGCCCAAATAAGACAGACAGACAACAATGCGGTATGAGTCACTCAAAGTGGCTCCATTTAGACAGGTTTGTCAGTATTTTTGACCAAAGAGCTGCTGGTGTGATTAAGCCCGTGCTAACCGTTTAAACTCGACAGAACATGCGAACGTTAGCAAACCGTTGGATGACGTTGTGCGGTGGTAGTTAGTGATAATACGGCTTCTTACCATGAATGTCAAACTTTATCTTCTGTTCAGAAACATAAAACCACACAGACCTTCCTATAGCTGTGTTCCTCTTACCGCCGCCGTTATATTTTTTGTGAAATGCTAACACGTAAAACACAACGTAAAGTTAAAGGAGCGGGTCGTTCACTGTTACAAACATACCGCGCGCCGTTCTCGGAGTCGGAAGTGACGTTGTAAGTAAAGCAACTCTCTGCGTGCGTCTCCCTGCCCTCACTCTGATTGGTTGACATGTGGAGCGCCAAAGTTTTCGGCCAATAGGAGAGTTAGATGACTGCAAAGCGCTGAAAATAACAACGGACTATCACTGAAGTTAGGGGGCCCGGGCCAGATTTGACAATGTGAAGGAGCCAGCAACAATATTTAATATTTAATAAAAAAATAAATAAAATAAATTAATAGTAAAAGGTACATATAAAAAATATTGATACAAATCTTAACCTCATGTTTTTTTTAAACATGACTTTATTATGAGTAATTTAAGCCTTTAAGTTTAAAACATGTCACTCCTCTTTGCTCCTCTCTTTCACAAGATCATTCAGAAAGTAATATTTTGTGTCAGATCTACAGGTACATAACGTCAGCAGTTGTGTCCTTAGAGATTTATGTTTAGCACATTGAAATGCTTAGTTATGTCAACCAAAAAAGCCAAATCTGTTACAGTATCTGACAATCCTAGCAGGCCATAAATAATATATTATAAAAATCAAGCTTCAGGCCCTATGAAATCTGACCACATCAGCAGCATTTGTCTCAGTGGTTGAACTCTATAATAGAAGTGAGATGACGAGCCTTCACAAGCTTGGGTCCATAAAGTTAAAACACCCCAAATTAAAGTACAACGGTCACTATGTTCCATCTTCTTACAACAGTATAGAGCCACAGAATGATATAACAGTGTGTGTATATATATATATATATATATATATATATATATATATATATATATATATATATATATATATATATATATATATATATATATATATATATATATACATACACTGTTATATCAGATGTATACATACATCTGATATATATATCAGATGATATAACGTCAGATTATATAACATAAAAATAAAGTTAGGATGATTAATGGACATAGAAAGGCAAAAGAAAGGCCAAACACTGCCAATCACAGTTTCCTGATTACACTGCTTGATGTCACTGTCATATATATTTTTAATTAAAAACCAGGATATGCAGAAAGGTGGAAAATTACAGAGATGTTTTAGAATTTTTAGATTGTATTTATATCCACTAGGGAAAGAACACAAGTTCACATTTAGGAGTCTGGAATTTCTGTGGCTCTGACCTGATTGACTCCATAAAATCATTGTCTGGTCGGCTATTGTTTCATTACGATAAGATCTTGAGCACTAGCGTAAACCGCCATACTCTTGCTGTTCCCAGAGGTGTTGCTGCAGTTGCTGCTACAGGAAGAGACCCACTTCTTGTTTAGAAACTGGAAGTGCACATTGATTGATATCTCTCTCACATATATTGCTGCACTGTGTGCAGTGTATGCACACTTGTAAGGAAATATCAAAATGTATTCATTCAGTTCATCGTGTTAGTCTCAACATAAAAAGTATTGGTTGAATAGAGTACACAGTATTTTTGCTAGAAAGCATATATCAGTTATATTTAAGTTCAGGCTCTCTACAGCTTGTATTTCAGCATCTTGATCAAGTGTACTTCAACACAAGCACTTGATGTCATGACGGACTGTATCTGTACTCTCCAACCCTACCGTTACCATCATGTAAGCAGATATTAATGGTGTGCGACAAATTATAAATTATAACAAATTGAATTATAACAAATCAGAAAGAAATTATAAGTGACTGCAAGAGCTACAAAATCAATGCACAACTAACCATATAAACTAGATCATTTCAAACAAATGAAAGAAAATGTTATTCTGTGGGTTATGTTCGCTGGGATTGTAAAGATTTTGATGAAGTCATCCAGCCGGATAAAACAGTTTCCCTTTAAATTAATAGGGCCTACAGGACAACAGACTGATTCCGGTGTAGTCATAGACAACTCTAATGTTTTATGTGAAATCTAATTAAACAGTTACAGTAACATGTGCGTTTTCCGAGAAGAGGGTTGAGTCTAACAGTTTAAATTCTCTCCCTGTCGTGTTGACCTCCCACTTTGTAGATAATAGAAAGGTTATCTGTCTACGGGAAACTGGCTCTGGATTTCAGGTGGAAACCGGAAGTTTCTCTTTTTTTCTTTTTCCTTTTCTGTTTTTTTTTTAGGTCACAGGCAGGCAGGCAACTGGCAGTCAGTATCCATGTCTATGTTAAATCTCCTGATGAAGGTCAAGGTTAATGGAGCTGTCCTCAGTGTCAGCAGTAGCTAATTCTGTTCAGTGTTACACACTACTCTTCCTCTTGAGATGCTCTTCTGAGTCACACACTGAATCACAAGCAAAAGAATAGTAATGAAAAAAAGTAGCAGTGAAATAGTAATGAGGAATGTGCTGCTTGAAAGCAACATTTGGGAAAACCCAGAGGAAGAGGATGTAGACTCTTGATAGAATGGACGGTGGATTTTCGTGAGAAGAAACATTGCATTTACATTTAAGCAAAGCAATCAAAGTACAGTGCAACAAGAACATGTTAGTGCAGCATGAAGTAATACGCGTATAGAATCAAGTGACAGTTCTGGGATAGATTTAACATGTTAAGTTGCTGATAGTGCTAGGAGTGGAGGTATACTCTAAACAGCTGGGTCTGCAGGAGTTTTCTGAAGGTATAGAGGGATGCCCCTGCCCCGGAACCAGAAACTACTTAAAGACAAAACTTGATATACTATCAAGACAAGCAAATCAGTATCACCTTTAAGCAGCATGGTGATTAAAGATTAAATTACAAAAAGAAATGTAATTGATCCACCACTTTGGTCAAGACTGAAATACTGTAACAACTATTAGAAGCATTACTGATATTTTGTACATGCATATTGTCCACATTAAAAATGACTTCAGTGATCCTGATTTTCTCTGACGAACACTTTTGTATTTTTTTTTCCTGAGAAGTCCCAAAGTCCCACAAGTTGGTACAACAGGTGGAATGCTGTGAAGTTTGGCTCAGGCATTCGTGCCCCCGTCATGATAGGACCAACAACTGTTTTTGTGGTAACAAAATGTATCCATTACACCGCTAACCTTTAACTGAATTGTTTTTGCTGTGCTTTGTGTATTTTGTGACTACAGCTTGGGACTGTTTTATCGTGCAGCTTCACTGACTCACTACAAGTGCCTGCCAAGAGTTGAGTAGCAGTTCTTGTGATAAGCTTCAAGGCTAAAGACAAAGGTCAGACAGATTCACACGTCAGGGTAAGAAACAGTATTATTACTTGTATTATTCTTTGTCAGACTCTGAACCACCTTGTGTGATTAAGGACCTTTAATAATTGTAACTTGGTATTCTCTAAATGGTTTCTTTGTAGTGATGTCCTACATATTACCCTTGCTCAAAATGATCTTCTTAACCTCATATTGTTCTCACTCTGTTAAATAAATCAAAGCATTGCTGTGTAAGCTTTACACTCACCGAGCTGCATGGATGTAGACTCTCAAGCTGTGTCCCAAATACATGTCTTAGCAATTCATAGAAAATGTGTAATGTGTGTTATCAATCGACACGACTTTTGAATTACTGACAATTATACTTTACTTAAATTTAATACACATTATTTGTTTCCAAGACATTTCTGTGGATGTCTTACCACCACCCACTTGTGAATAACACCTCTTTTTTTCTTCTGCATTTCTTTTGTGCATACCATTGTGAGTACAGCGCACACACAGGCACACAAATTATTATTATTCATACTATCTACTTTGGGTATAATTTATCTTGTCACTTTTCTAATAAGAATACACGCCATACTAAAAATATACTCAGAGTATCTAGTTTGGATTTAGGAAATCCTGTTTTTCCAGAGAAAGTGCACACCCCTGATGAAGACATTACTTCTCTTCACCCGTTTACACTTGTTTCACGTAATTTTGTGTAATACACAAAACAAACACAATCTTTTGTTATATCAGACTCAAGTAAAAGCCTGCTAAATGTTCCCATGTCCATCATGGAAGAAAAGGGAAAAAAGAATCAGGTCTTTATCAGGTAAAAGTTAGAAAGTATGCTCAGGCTATTTTGTTTCTTTCTGGCTTATTATATTGCTTGGCGCCTATCCTTCCCAAAGAACTGACGAGAAGCTGCTTTTGCTTAGAGTAACAGGATGTGTAATTCCAAGCAGTTATCGTCTTCCTGTGTGGATTTTACATTTGGCACACTTCACTTCAATTCTTATGAAGTCAGTCAAACATCCCATGAAAGTAAATTAATCATTTTGTTTATTTTTCGTCTACCCATTTTAGCTGAAACTGAAAGTGAAACCTGCAATGGAGAGCATTCACTTTTTGTTGCTTTCACAGAGCCACATGCAGACCAGTTAAATGTAGAATGATGAATTTTAATTAAATGATGATTTCACAGAAGAGTTACGAGTTGTTATGATTTCATACTGGAACTGATTAATACATGCTGACATTTTAAATGGAAAAAATGTTTACACTTTATTTTTTGTCATCAGACCAGGTGATCTCATAGTCACTGAAGGCACTCTTCAACTTCTCTACAGACACAGAATGGTCTGCTTTACCAAATGCCTGAAAATGAAGGAGGAAAAAATAAGATATCACAGAGTGCTTGGTACTGAACTTTTAATGTCTTTCCAATCAAATGAACTTACAGTTGATTCTCCAAACACCCGCAGTTTTTTCTCTTGGCTGTTGTGCTCTATCTTCCCCCCTCCAAGGCATTTACATTCCATCCCCAAGGCCTCCATAGCTGGACTGACTTTCTCAAATATATGATCTGAAAATAAGGCAAATCATTACTTCAATCAAAAGCGTACAAACTTGTTTAGTTGCAGGGCAAAGCAATTAGCAATACATCTAATCCTCTGAAGCCTCCAATGTTTGCATTAAACATATCTATACCTCTATATTAAGGCTGGCAAGTATTACAGCACTAAACAAAGCACACAAAAAACTGTCAATGGTTCAAATCAGCCCTTGCTGCAGGAGCAATGCAGATCATCTGCGTCTTGGCTTGCACGCCTTCTCTGACGCACTTAACTCTCCTCTGCAGCAAAACTAGTCAACAACTTACTGTGATACTCTGCACTTTTTGTGCCTCGGACTATGTCTTTATTCACATCGCCATCTTTCACTTTCACTCTGACCAGTATGTACTTAAAGGTTCCCTCTGGATCAATCTCCACATCGGGGATTTTGGCCAGAGCGTCTGCCATTGTAAACGTAGATTTACACAAGGCACCGGAGATGAGCCTGGGCAGAGGTCTACCGACAACACACAACATGGTGCGCGCTCACACACGGCTTTATTTGGTTTGAGACGGCTATTTCCGGTCTTAAAGAGACAGACAACCTGGAAAGTCCGCACGCTGGCGACCCCATATTCGTATGGCAGCTCGAGGGAACTGTTTTAAAAATATTATTAATATTATTTTTAAAATGATTTATTATTGTTATTTTACAGCTCTCAAAACCCAGAAATCATGTAGGCAATGTGCTTCAGACCACCATCTGCGCGTATTTATCAACCCATTTTATAACAATGGAGACAACAATATACTAACCTTGACCCATTCTTCATCCGGGAAAGTTTTTCTTTTATCTTTCTCTTTAATATCTCATATCCGGTAGCAAGAGAAGATTTTCCGCTGGTGTCTATCAGGAAGTCTAAAATCAAAGCTTGCGGGGGTGTAGTTTTTGGTTCAAGAGCACTTCAGTGGACAGCTGGATGGATGTGCTATTGGTGCTTGAACCTCTGGTGTCTGGATTGTCTCTTTAATCAATAATCCATCCTGTTGTCTTTAATTTGAAGCCAAAACAACTTCATGAGATAGTCGCAGACCCTCTCCTCAGGAAGGATCTTCCTCCTTTATCTTGCCAAATAAGACAGTGATGAGACAGGGAGGACAAAAAAAAAACATGTTCTGTGATTTGTGGTGACTAAAGGTGACTTCTTGTACAGAAATATTGTCTGTTGTTATTAATTGCAATGCATGCCATCAAAATACAGCAGGTGCTTTATTATTCTATACATACATATACAGTAGTCTGAAACAGTAGTTGTGGTAATATTGCCGTAAAAACTGATTAAAATTCCTTTGCCTTGCCTCTGTTTCTTACTAATTAAACATCTGTGATGTGGCCTTATGTCAAATCTCCAGTTTACTGTGATGTCAGTACCAGTCTATCAACCATTTAGCATTTTCTCATCAAAGCCGAGACCAAGTTTCTCCCTTGTGTATTATTTGGTAATTAGGGAGTTTATATATCTACTTCAGAGGAAAAGGTGGAGGTTAAAAGGTGTCAAGCTATTCAGTGCCAGTGGTCAAAAAGGAAGGATATGAACTGTCCCTTCCAGGAACAAAGACAGCCAGCAGGCGCCTCTGCTCCTGCATCACATGTTTCCCGACACTCATAAAAAACAGCAGTGCTTGTTAAATACCTTTGCATTGTTTTTTCCCCCTTCGTTTTACGTTGATGAACATATCCTTAGACAGGACGTGTCAGTCATTTTCTTTACTATAAAATGCATGTTTCAGTCTATGAATGGTCTGTTAGCACACTTTGTACTCCTGTTAATATTCATCAACTGGAATGAATCATAATGTATTTTTGTGCAGCTCACTGGATATTACAGCTTCCAAGAGTAATTTCCATAGGCATTCACATTGCGTATCAGTATGTGTGCTGGGCTTCCCCAGGAATCTTATCACTTTCTGGACTACACCGTAGTTTAGTGGAAAAAGAACAAAATAGACAATTGTACTTAGGTAAGCACAGGTTCCAGTGAAACTATTCTTATTCTCACTAACACTCATGATTAAAAAAAATATAAAAAATAACAGACAGGTCCAGCAAAAACAAAAGAGGGGGAAAGTTTTCAAGGACCCTGGTGGGGCGGGCAATCAGTGGTGGGTGTGTGGGAATTTCCAAAGCACATGTATAAAAAGGCCGGCTCCTCGGCACAGGGCTCAGAGTCTTCTCATCCTTAGATGTGCTGAGACTAAATAAAACACTAAAAGACTTCTGGAGGTTATCACGCATAGCAATTAAAATGGTGAGTGTAGAGGTAGCCTATCAATTTAAAAACAGTTCTTTTGAATTCAGATTCCTTTATTTTTTGCTGATGGTCAGAGATATTGGTGTCAACGTATCTTAATTTATCTTTTTTACCTGATTTTATTTACAGGAATTTGGAGTATTTCAGACCCGTGGATCCTCATGGACCAGCTTCATCTTTCTTTCCTCGAGTATGTTAATATAATGCTAGATTTTTTTTTTTCTAGACACAATCATCTTCTTATCACCCTTATTGCACAACCTAATATGTGTCTCTGTCCTCCATCCCCAGTGCTGTGCACATGGACTAGTGTAGAGTGCTGGTCCTACTACTACTCTAACACCAGCATGGTTTGGGATAAAGCTAGAGCCTGGTGCCAGGAGAGCTACACAGACATGGTGGCCATCCAGAACAAGGAGGAGATCATTCATCTCACTGAACTGCTGCCCAAGAAAGACACCTACTACTGGATTGGGATCCGCAAGATCAATGGCACCTGGACATGGGTCGGGACCAACAAGCCTCTGACACCAGAGGCAACCAACTGGGCAAAGGGTGAACCAAACAACCAAAACAAACGTGTAAAAGGAGGGATGGGTGAAGATTGTGTGGAGATGTACATTAAAAACCAAAATGAGGGAAGATGGAACGATGAGAGGTGCACGAAGGCGAAGTATGCTCTGTGCTACACAGGTGAGCAAAAATTAGGGATAGGATATAAGAGTTTTATGTCGTAGTTTTGGCATTCTGTTTCTCACTTTCACCAATATGTGATGCAAGATTCTTAAAACTACTTTATCTTTTTCCAGCTGCTTGTAAGAATGACTCATGCGACCACGGAGACTGTGTGGAGACCATCAACAGCCACAAGTGTGATTGTTTTACTGGCTTCCAAGGAGAAAGGTGTGAGCAAGGTAAGAAAATACACGGATGTTGTGCTTGTTTTAAGTCGGAGTCAGAGCCTGAAATCTAACTGTCTTGCTTTTTTTGTTGGCAGTTGTTAAGTGCAACATAGAAGAGATGACCATCCCAGACAAGGGGAGTGTAAACTGCACTCATAAGTATGGTGACTTCTCCTATGGCTCCTCATGTCAGTATTCCTGTGAGGAAGGATACCAGCTGAATATGCCAAGACCCCTGACATGCACCGGCAACGGAATGTGGTCCGAGCAGCCTCCTACATGTGAACGTGAGTTGAAGTGTATTGCAAAGATGGGAACAGGCATGACTTTGATTTTAAGTAATCAGTTTCTGAGCAACCAAATTTTATTATCACGATGATGGAGCCTGACGGTCTTGTTGTCCACAGTGGTTCAGTGTCAGGAGCTGTCTCGTCCAGAAAAAGGATCCATGAAGTGCTCCGATCCACTTGGCCCGTCCAGCTACCAGTCCACCTGTGAGTTCGCCTGCGATGAAGGCTATGTTCTCAGTGGTTCCCTCTCTAACACTCTGCAATGTGAAGCATCAGGAAACTGGAACTCCTCAAAGCCGCTTTGTGAAGGTATGCCCGTAACACGTAACAAATGTTTTTTTGAGGGGGGATTTTATAGTATTCAATACATTCATGCTATTCTGTATTTAAGTCACTTTTTATCAGACAAAAGACATTCTTTCAGTGTCTTCTTTCTTCTTCCAAAAAGGCTACTGTTGATATATTCTGTCCCCCCCTTTTTTTGCAGTGGTCCAGTGCCCTGCTCTCCAGGAGCTAGAGAATGGCGTTGCCAGCTGTGGAGATGATGCAGACATGAGGTTCAGCTACGGAAACACCTGTAGCTTCAGCTGTGCACCTGGCTACAAACTGGTGGGGGCGAGCAGGGTGACGTGCACATCAGCAGCTGAGTGGAGTGAGAAGATGCCTCGATGTGAAGGTGAGGACACTTAAAATCGCTTCCGAACACCCTCTAGATCAATAAAAAGAGCCGTCTTCTTGTGTAATTTTGGGACAAGCTTTTTTTTTTTACTTACTAACTTTTTTCTTCTTTTGTTAGCAATCACTTGCCAGATTCCAGAGGGAGACGCTCCCCTGAACGCCAAGTGCAGCCAGCCTTTGACTGAACTGCGGCCAGACTCCAATTGCAGCTTCAGCTGTAAAGAAGGCTTTGAACTGCAGGGTGCGCAGATCATTCAGTGTTCTGAGGACGGAGAGTGGAGTGAAGCCATACCTACCTGCAAAGGTATGGAAACTAATTTTGACATAAATCTTGACACATTTTCACAGTCTATTTGTACTCCATACTGAGTATACTAAGTCGTGGTATATCATTATCTCTCTAGCATTAGGATGTCCTGCTCCCAAGGTTCCTACAAGTGCCAAGATCAACTGCAAGCCCTCGCCGTCTTCACCTGCCTCTACTGTGACCCCACACCCTTTTGGTATGGTCTGCAGTTTTACATGTGATGAAGGCCATGAGCTGCAAGGTGCTCTCAGTATGGAGTGTGTAAATCCAGGCCAGTGGAGCTCCGTACCGCCAACCTGCACAGGTATACACATGTTCCTGTTTCATTTGCACTATTTGTAATATTTATTTTATTTGCATACTTCAAGGTTTTGAGGTAGTGGCTTAGTGTTACCAAAAGGAGATCTCCTTTCTTAATACATGAGGGTTAATGTCTTTTTTCTTTCTTTTCCCACAGCACTGACGTGTCCATTGCTGGAGGCTCCCGAAAACGGTCAGATCAACTGCTCAAACAGCGAACCAGTGTACAACTCACAGTGCTACTTCACATGCAATCAAGGCTACTCGTTAGATGGACATGAACTGCTGACCTGTGACACTTATGGCAATTGGACTGGAAAGAATCCCACCTGCCAAGGTAAAAGAAAGAAAGAAACAAACAAAAGACCATATATTAGAAGAAATTAAAACACAATGCATATTCGAATTTGAAAGATCAAATGATTCACAATCTGATAATGTTTCCACAGCTCCAGCTCCTGTTACTGCCATTGCTTCTGGTGTGACAGCAGGGGGCGCCCTGTCATTAAGTGGTGTGTCTTTGGCCGTATGGTTACTGAAACGAATGAAGCAGAAAGCCAGCAAGTTTGAGCTGAGTAGGTGAGACATTCAGATCTCTTAAATTATACATTTCCTTTAAAAAATGAATAGAAGTTTTGATGAACTGCAGTGCTAATCGTCTTCTTTTGTCTTTTTTTTTTATAGCAACTCTGACATAGAGGCCCCTCAAGAGTTCTTCAAAAACAGCGTTGACAGCCTCATATAGAACACAGTTATATTCTTCAAACAACTAAGAACATTTGCATATGTCTTTAATGTAACATTTTGTATAAAACTTGTTAACAGGAAAATCCCAGTATGTCAGCTATCAGTGCAGAGAGGAAATGTTTTCTGTCCTTGCATTTGTTGTATTATGTCGTGCTGTATATCATGATTGAATTTCATGATTTGTTCTGTAATCTTGTATTTCCTCCCCAGGGGAGATTTATGTTGAACATATTGTTCTCCAAACTCACGTGCATGCTGGAAAGGCGGCCTTATTCAATGTTATTGTAAATCTTACATAATATTCTGTGTGTTCATTGCAGAACTGTGAATAATTTCACTATATTGATTTCTGTATTTATGTACTATTTAATTGCATTTTAACTGTTCATATGTTGTATTTTAATAAAGTTTTAAAGCATAATTTGCTTTGAGTCATTTTTATGCATCTTTCAAAAATAAGAAACAGGTCAGCTGTGCCACTACACTGATACGCAGAGGTTCAGGCGTCAAGTCCACACCAAACGGCAACCTCCATGGTTGTGAAATGAAATTAAACTGCTAAAAACTGCAGTTCCTCAAAAAGCTGCTTGAGGCTGGCTACAGAACGAGTTAATCTCCAAAGCCGTCAAACTTCATAGCAGAAATAAACATGTTTACAGACTGACTCACACTCACCCATTATATTATCTTAAAGTTCTGCGTAATTAACAGCTTTGAGTGAAAGGCGGGTAGGTGTAGGTAGGTGGGTGCCATTACAGCTTGTTTGATCAGCCAGGTCATTCGGCCTGCCTCAGGTCTGCCCATGGCAGTGTACAGAGCAGATACAAATATTCTGAGCTTCAAAACAGCTCTTCAGAAACCTGTGGGTGACGTCGTGCATAAGTTATCCTTTCTTTATACTGTCAGTGGTTCACACACAACACCGACTTATTCCCACGTTTTGAGCGGGTACTGCAGGACGTAATGTGTTTTAACAGATGTCCAAAAAGAACCTTTTTTCAAATACAATGCAGACCTCTTGTCTGTTTTTGTGACCTCGATCACAATGGTTGGGACAGAGATAAATAGTTGAATAACACTGAGGGGTATGCCAGGGAGGAAGGACTGTACTGCTGCATGGGTTCTACAGACCATCACCATTGTTTGCTTCATCAGAATCTCAAGTGTCAGCACTTCAGTGGCACCAGTTAGATTAGAAAATGGCATAACAACCCATATTCTTTCATTTTTGGGTGAACTATTTCTTCGTGTGTGCTTCACCTTAGTTCGCCTGAAATACGTTTTTTATTGCTTGTATTTCCTTTTATAAACTATTTTATGCTTGACTTGACCCCACCTTTACCAGAAACAGGTCACAAAAGGTCTGTCAATAGGTCAGTCATTCAGTCATCACCTGCATTCACTCTGCACAGTAAACATCCAGGTATTATATGATAATAGCCTCAGAGAAATATAAAATCCTGACACTGGTCTCTGCTTGCAGCAAACTAACATTTACTTAGTGTACTGCTGTGGGTAGTAAGCGGGCTCTTATTTAATAATTTATCTTGCTGATATTCATCAATATATTAACTCCTGATTAAATGTCTTGTCAACAGATGCTTGTAGGTAACTCACTGAAAATGAAGTGGACAATAATCCTCCTACTCGGTGAGTATTATTTTAACACTAAGGTACAATGTATGGTTAATGGTGTCTTCTGAAATATAACATTAAACACTGTCATGTCAGATAATTAATTATCACTTTATCACAACATTTTTATTAATATTTTTTTCAAAATATATATTAGGTAGCTCTTTGGCTGAGACTGCTTTGGGCTGGACATTTCATTATTCAGACAACAACAGAATGAACTGGACCCAGGCTCGACAGTGGTGTCAGAAAGAGCACACAGATATAGTGGTCTTGCGTGACCAGAAAGAGAACGACCATCTGCTTTCAAAGCTGAAAGAAATTGAGAACTCTCCATATTATTGGATTGGAATCACTAAAAAAGATGAAAATGGAACCTGGACTTGGATTAATGACCTGAGCACCTGGAGTGAGCATCCATGGGCAACAGGTGAGCCCAGCAAAAACAGAACTGACTTTTGTGTGGAGTTTTATACACACAAAAAACCACACCGAGGGAAGTGGAATGATGAGCACTGCAGCAGCCTTAAACGCGCTGCTTGTTATAAAGGTATGCAAAGATGATTATTATTTTTTTTATAAGGTTGTTACAATGTTAAAAGTGGTTAAGGTTGTTTGTCTGGGCTGAAATATGTGCCGCCAGAAACTGAATTTGAATCATTTATACTTGAATTTGAATTGCTTAACTTGAAAAATTGCATTTAAAAAAAACAGAATTTGAATCGCATAATTTGAATTTGTATTGTATTTGAATCACTGCATTGAAAAACTGAATCTGAATTGTAATATGACATTGAATTTATTTGGAAGTTTGGTTTGGTACTGATCATTCAGTTCTCACAATTCAATTTTCATTTTCAAACATCCGGGTCCATGAGGCAGAGAAATCGAGGACAGATACACAGGACGCCTCTTCAGCCAATCAGCACCTACGTGTGTGTATGCCACGGCTGTTGCTGGTTTCCGGTGACTGCCCTGCCTCGGCAACTGCTGCTGTTATGGTCATTTGTTTTTAGGTTTTATTTTATAAAACAGTGACCAGGGAATGATCAAATTGAACAAATTCAAATTATGTGATTCACATTCAGTTTATGCAATTATTCAAGTCAAGCAATTCCAATTCAAATATAAATGATTCAAATTCAGTTTCTGGCACATATTTCAGCCTGTATGTTTTAGTATTGCACTTTTTCTTAACAGCTCAATGTAATGCAACAGCATGTGGTGAAGGAAGATGCCAGGAGATGATTGAAAACATAACCTGCCACTGTAACCCTGGCTTTAAGGGAGACAGGTGCCAAACAGGTGAGGAAAGAGCTCTTTGAAATTAGGTCACCAATAATTAACATAGGTACTGTTTATTTAAAAGTTCAGCATGTAGGATTTAGTGTCATCGCCACTAGATGTCAGGTTATATCTAGCGATGACATCACTCACTCTAGCAGACGCAGAATTTGAGTAAAAACCTGCTCAACTTTAAGCCTTGATAGTTTAAAAACGGTAAAAGATTTTTAAAAAAGTTAAGTATAAGAACTTGTGTACAATTTTGAATGACATTTGTAGTGGTAGTAGAAGTAGTTTAAAATGTAGAATGTTTGTAGAATGTTTGTAGAAAGATTTGAAGTTTGTACAATGTATTTCAAATGGTAAAAAATGAGTAGAAATAGTTGAAAAAATGTATAAATATTAATAGAAAGTTGAATTGCATGAATGTCCTGAACGAGCTGAATCTAGTGGTGTAAGTTTTGTTTTTGTAGGACAAAATTTGTAGGATCTTTGGGGTACCGTAAAACGTACGGAAGAAGAAAAAAATAATAATAATAAAGATTTGAAGAACAATAGTGTCGGCACCTTCTGGGCCCCCACACCTATAATAAGGTCAACAAGATGTTGTCCCATGATGCAGGCACCAGTACAATCTCTTGTTCTCTGGAACTTTTATTTGTTCCAGGTAATTTCTCTGTGTATCCAAGTGTTCCAAAGAATCTTCTGCAGAGGCAGACCAGGGAAATTATTTTTAACAATGACTTTTTAATATGATCATCATCGACCCAGCATCTGTTTCCTCTGTTTCCTGAGTCCAGACTGAGGATCACATTTGAAATACTGTTAATATAGATGATGAGAATAGTTGAATCAGCTCAAAAAAAAAAAAAAAAAAAACTAAAAAACTTTGAAAGCTAGTGTACTGTATGTTACATAACTATATCCCTGGTAATCTTTAACCTTTTGTGCCTCTAGCTGTAGAATGCCCCCCTCTGTCTCAGCTTGATAATGGATTTTTTAGCTGCTCGGGAGGAAACTACACATTCAACTCAACCTGTCGATATGAATGCCACTTCGGATTCCTGATGATAGGCTTGTCGACTGTTACTTGTGGGGCCGAGGGAGCCTGGAGTGGCCCAAGACCTGCATGTGCAAGTATGTGCCCAAAAGTTATGTACAAGTTTAAAATGTATTTTAAATAAAGAATAAAAGTAAAAAACTAACAGTGATCATTCATCCATTGTACTGGTTGTGTTGTTTCTATGCAAAAGTGATTCTGCTTCTGTTGAATTTTTATCATTGTTTTTTATTGCAAAGGGCAATAATAGTTGTGGCATTGGTAACTTTTATTTTCTCAGACTATAAACAGGCGCTGGCAGCTGTAGCTGGGTGTGGAGCCCTCTCTGCCTTCTGTTGCATCTGTTTTTACTGGATGAAACACAAAAAACGTGAGTGTTTCTCAACTACACTTCATAGAAATAGGAATGCAATTCAGTGATATTGCAACATACCTCAATAGTGAACTGTTTGTCTGTTAATTTCTCACAGGAAAGAAACTTGCCCAAGTAAGGTCAGTGTTGAAATGCACTTGTCCAAAGCAACTCCACCCATTTGCGCACACAGTCAATATTTCAAAAGTTAATTTACTACAATGTTAGTTTATTGCTTCTGTTACTTAAAATGCTAAAATGTGTAAAATGCTGTGACTGAGATTCTGTTCAGTGAATTATGTGTATCAGTGTCAGTATCAGTGTCCCTTTAACGCCAATCTACTTATCCTTCATAGGGAGCCTGAAGAAGTGAGAAGTCCATCCAGTGAGGCACAGGGATGAAGGACAACTGGAACCTCATTTATGTCTCTTAAATACTGTTACTTGTATTAATTTTACTATATTTTTAAACGTTAACATTAAGAGGCAGGGCGCCAGGATAATCAGTTAGCTATACACTGTATGTTAAAGCTTAATTTGAATATACTGCATGGGCAAACAGCAGATATTGTAAGTGTTTGTATGTGATGATTTATTATCAAGTCATAAACTCTGCTGCATTTCTGTTATATCTTTGTATCTATGATATCTTTGTCAAAAAAAAAGAATAATTAAATACATTTTCATGAGCACTAGTATGTGTTTGTTCTGTATATGTGTTTGTAGGTGTGTCTGTTTGTGTGTGTGTGAATGTTCCCAGGGTGTTATGGGTGGTAGATTAATGTCCTTCCTGAAAGGAAGTTACAGCAAAAGTGATATTACTACATTGGTCATTGACTCATTCTCTAAGGGAGAATTCATTTTGTTTTGCCACTGATCGTCAGCAAAGCAGACTAAACACATCAACACGAGGGAGAGACTGAAGACAGAACAAATGGTAAGGTCTTTGAAATAACAACTGAAGTGCTGTATATTCATATGCATCTGCATTCATAGATTTCTTACTCAAGTGAAATGATGAGGGGGAAAAAAAATGTTTTTCTTTCAGATGTTTGAAGAATCTGTTGATAATAGACAAAGCCTGCATCGCAGGGTGCTTATAGCTGCATTCATTTTATTTGTCCAAGGTGGGTCTGAACAATTTTCTAGGCACCAAACTCAACTTTGTTCCCTTCTTTCACCAATTAAATGTTGTCTTATGATTCATATACCTAAACTTAGACCTGAGCAGCAGAGGGGGAGCACAAGCATGGACCTACAGCTACAGCACCGTTCCAAGTCGAAGATGGAATGAATCCAAAACGTGGTGCCAAGAACAACGCGCAGAGATGGTGCTCATCCAGAACCAGGAGGAGACTGATTTCCTCAACAATCTGCTGCCATTTAACCAAAAATATTACTGGATAGGTGTTCGCAAACAGGGTAAAGACTGGATCTGGGATCGAACCAATGAGAAGGTGCCCGAAGAGGCTCAGAATTGGGCATCAAACGAGCCAGACAAGGGAGCCGGTCAGGACTGTGTGGAGATTTATATTAAGAGGTTGAATGACACGGATAAATGGAACAATGATAACTGTCGCAAGAGGAAGGGAACCATCTGCTACACTAGTAAAATGCTCTTTATTTTGTTTGATGGTTTGATGGATGGACTTTTACTGACTCTTGTAGACTTATGTGACATCTCTCTCTATGTACGTAGAATCTTGTATGCAGGATTCCTGCAGTGCTCATGCAGACTGCGTGGAGACCATTGGGGGCTACACCTGCAAGTGCCATCCCGGTTTCCAAGGGTCGCGCTGTGAAGAGGGTAAGAAAAGCATATTTAACCAAGCCATGACCTGTAATCTGTTATATAACAACTTTTTTTTTCTTCAGCCATCGCATGCGAACCCTTGCTGGATCCAGAACAAGGTTATCACTACTGCCTGAGTGACCCCTATGGGTCCAGTCGTTTCAACTCTTCCTGCGTTTTCAATTGTGAGCTTGGCTTTCAGCTGGTAGGTGTGCCTCAACTTGTATGCCAAGCCAGCGGTCACTGGAACAACCCTGTTCCATTGTGTCAAGGTATTTCAATTGTGTATCAGCAAGGTTCAAATTATTCTTAATTGTTATTTCAGAGTTACAAGAAGCATTTCTCTCTGCCTGTCTTAGCTGAGCAGTGTCCAGTTCTGAATCACACCAGCATCAGTGGAGGTAGTATGAACTGCACCCACCCCATTGCACCGTACAGCTACAACTCCACCTGTGAGGTCAGGTGTGATGAAGGCTATGAGTCCAGTGGACAAGACCAAATACGTTGTGACCACACAGGCCAGTGGACAGCCAGCGTACCAGCATGCACAGGTAAAGTGATTGTCATAACCTTTGACAGACTCGTGTAAAAATGTGAATGTGAATGAGATGATGAATGAATAATGGCTCTTTTCTGTGAATGCCTATCTGAATATTATTTGTGAAATGATCTCACTTCTCATTTATTTCCTACTTATCATCACTGTAGTCTAGTCACATCCTGTCCAGACAGTTCGACCGAACAGATTCAGGTCACAACTGTTATCACTTGACTTCACACTCATTTTCGCTTGCATTGGGAAAACAACATTGTCACTTAATGTGGGTGGCCAGCTACTGTTTCCCTTGACTGTAAATTATGTCAGCATGCTTATTCATGCCCTTTGACTCATGCTCATGCTGTGTTTATGAACGGGGAGTATACAATACACAGTCGGTCAAACCGAACACCATGTCTGATTGACATCTATATCCCCCTACAGTGCAAAAGTGCTCCCCCATTTTGTTTCCTGTTACGGGCAACATGACATGTGTGGACATTCTGGAGCCTTTCTCCTTTGGCTCACGGTGTACCTTCACCTGTCAGGAAGGTTACTACCTGACCGGAGACAACGAACTTACCTGTCTGGCCTCTAAACAATGGAGCAAACCTACACCTGCATGCACAGGTGGGTCACAGAAATTGTGTCAAGGTTCCCTGTAAATAACACAAGTTTTGTGAAAGTACACAAAATTGTACCCAGCTCTGATGGGGGTGTTTTTCTTTTACTCCAGTGGTGCAGTGCAACAGTTTGAAGGCTCCCCTCGATGCCTCCATTCAATGCCAGGACCCTATAGGAGTATACAGTTATGGCTCAATATGCACCGTGCAGTGTGAAGAAGGATTTGATCTGATTGGCCCAAACAGGACAAAATGTTCCTCACACGGCAACTGGACTCATGCACTTCCTGTTTGCCAAGGTACAATGTGACCACAGGAGTGCTTACTTAGTGTATGAGAATCAGAAATTATACTGCTCCTTTAAACTAAATCTAAGAGTCACCCCTGTTCCTATATCACATGTGTAATATGTTTAATTGGTTTTTGTTTGGTCGCATTCCTTCCAGCTAAGAAGTGTGATCCATTAAATCTCCCTCATGGATCCATATCCTGTTCGGACCCAAATGGTTCCTTCAGTTTTGGTTCTCGGTGCACGGCAACCTGTGACAAAGGCTTTCAGTTGAATGGGACAGACAGCACTGAGTGCAATTCCCTGGGCGCATGGAGTCCAGATATACCACGTTGTTTGGGTAAAAACAAAAAAAATAAAATATCTCTATCGTAATCTGTGCATCACTTTATCACATTAAGTCCTAAATGTCTTGCTGATGCCTCCCTCTCTGCGTTCTCCTCCAGCTAAACGATGTCGCGCTCTGAGCCCTCCGTCTCATGGCTCCTTGCTCTGCTCTAATCCCCATGAACAATTTAGTTTTGGTTCCTGGTGCAACACGACATGTGATGAGGGCTTTGTGTTGAATGGGACTACTGACACAGAGTGCACCTCTGCGGGCACATGGAGCACAGACATGCCTCATTGCTTAGGTAAAAAAAAAAAAAAAAGAAGAAGAAAGAAAGAATATATGTGTTATTATCTGTTGTTTGGAGTCAACGGAAGAATTCATTTCCTATTTTAGGTGGCTTGACTTTATGTGTTTACCAAAGCACTTATTGGTTTCTCCTTCTCCTTGTTCCCCTCCAGCCAAGAGATGTCCCACTCTGAGCTCTCCCCCTCATGGCTCCCTCGTGTGTTATGATCCCCATGAAGAGTTCAGTTTTGGCTCTCGCTGCAATGTAACATGTGAGGAGGGTTTCGTCCTGGATGGAACGGCAGACACAGAATGCACTCCCTTGGGCAAGTGGAGTGCAGACATGCTACATTGTCTAGGTAAAACAATTACAGATGTCTTCATCATATCTGCTTATTGTAATTCATATTAGTCCTATGTCCTGATACCACTTTACTGCATAAAGCTCTAAGATATCTTGTTGATCTCTTCTTCTGTCTGCTTTACTTACAGCTATGAAATGTCCCACTCTGAACTCTCCGTCTCATGGCTCCTTATCCTGCTCTCATCCCCATGAAAAGTTCGGTTTTGGTTCTCGGTGCACGTCAACCTGTGAAGAGGGTTTTGTCCTGAATGGAACGGCAGACACCGAGTGCACCTCTCTGGGCGCGTGGAGCAGAGAAATGCCCCACTGTCTGGGTAATAAATCATAATATGAGACAGCTGTGTTTGGCATATATTCCCTCCTGCTGCATATACCTGACTGTACATTTATGATGAAGAATATGGGTTTCCACGTGTCCAAAAAACTTGTCTTGTCTTTAATCACTGGTCTTGAAGGAAATCCCCCTTTATGCCACGTTGTTTCAGAAGATGAGGATTATTTGATTTCATATTTTTGTTCAATGTTACCTACAGCACGCCAATGCCCCCTCCTGGTGAAGGCTCCACAACGTGGAAGGATGAACTGCATCCATCCATACTCCCAGTTCAGTTATAGCTCCCACTGTGACTTTGATTGTAACGAGGGTTTCTGGCTGAGAGGAGCGTCGATTATCACATGCAACAACTCAGGCCTCTGGAGTCAGGAACTACCTACCTGCCAGCGTGAGTGCCCAGCATTATTTTAAACGTATTAGTTTTATCTTGCTGTTCTGGTATTCAATCAGCCTATCCAATGTAAGGAGTCTAATTTAAATTTCTGTCCTTCCCACATCTTAGCGGTACAGTGTGAGGCCATTCGTGCTTTGCCCCTTCCCCTGTCTCTGAACTGCTCCCATCCTCTGGGGAACTTCACCTTTGGCTCCCAGTGTCTTTTTACCTGTAAAGAGGGATTCTCCCTGAATGGCAACGAGTCACTGTCTTGCTCCTCCACTGGGCTTTGGAGTAACAGTGTGCCTAACTGCACAGGTAAATCTGTTGTTCTTATATAAACATGCTTTTAATGTCAATAATGCTAACATGCTTATATTAAACAGGTATATTGTTAACTAACTAGCTAGCTCAAAATGCAAACCACAGCTGAAGCATTGGACTTGACCAATAAATTTTGACCTGATGGTGGTGCTGGAGGGACGTTAAGTGGTCGCCATAGTCAGTTCAGAGTTCATCCTGATGGGGACATGAATGTGTGTAGCAAATTTCACAGCAATCTATCCAACCATTTTTAAGACTTTTATCTAAAAGTCACAAATATGAACCTGCTGGTGGTGCTAGAGGAGTCGAGGATACATCGTCTAGGAACCATGAATGTCTGTACCAGATGTAGATGTTTGTGGAAATCCATCAAGGAATGCATGGATGAATGTAAATCATGATATTTAACAAACACACCGTGAGGATAAAACAAAAACAACAACAACTTGTACTTACTGCAACCTTTATCTGTTCCAGAGGAAGGTATGCCGCTGGGAACTGCCATGCTGATGTACACAGGTGTAGGAGCAGCCGTTGTTGCTGTGCCCCTTGCCCTGATAGGACTGGGTTTTTTGATAATGATGCTATTAAGGAAAAGAGGTGAGACCTAATGTAATGATGATGTATAGTTTCACGCACACACACATATTCAGCATGTTCTAACACTCACAGTATAAGACTAATACTTATTTCTGGTCTTTGCAGGGAAAACAATCATATCTGACCCACCATCATATGGAGAAATGGAGAATCCAGCGTTTGAATTTTGATTATCTGAGACTTAATTTCGCAGCAAAACATTTCATATCCTATGCATATTCTGCAACATAATGCATTTCAGCAACCTATTATTACACGCAGCTTTGTAATTATTGTATGATACAGGTACCAAATGATTACAGTGGAATTAGAGCTTCACATTAAGTGCGATTTCAACTTCCAATCAGATTTTCAGAATCCAAATCATGATCCACAATTCAATTTAATAGTTTGTGTGCAGCTGTGATTTGTGTCCTGCTATGCGTGTTTCTCAACTGTCAATAAACTACCAACAATTCTTGTTTAATCCCCTTTTATTTCACCCAAACACACACATTAAGCATGTGATCAGTGCTGGCATTCTGTCAACAATGTCCAGTTTCATTTAGTGCAGTATGGGGTGTCTTGCTGGTGCCCTCCTAGCAGCTCAGTTTACCCACATTTGACCTCCCCCATAGGAACAAATACGGTGGGGTCAATGGGGAAGTGGCAGAAAACGTCTGAGACTGCCAAACTGCCAGAAAGTGTCAGTTTAGCACATTTAGTGGCCAGAAAGCTCCTGCCACCAAGTGGTGAGGAGGTGATCTATTATCAGTCTCAGCTCAGTGTGTCACACTGTGATTCCACATTGAGAGGGAATGCACTACAGCACACTTATAACAGGATATTGAATTTAATAGTCTGAACTAAGAATCATAGTGTTGAAAAGATGGTATATATGGAATTATATATTCTGTACTCCAGTGTCTAAGCATAAAATGTGTCTCTATACTGCATGGCTGTATCTATTGTATAGAATCGTCCCTGTGTATCCGTGCCAATAGTATACCCCCAGTCTTTATGTGCTGCAAATGGCCAATGGAGTACCTTCAGCAAAGCGTGTGCATCTGTCTTGGCGCTGCAACAGCATGAAGCCAATTATAGCGGTTAAAAGACAGAGGGTTTGTGGCCTGTGGTTGGCATGGAGGATGCAATAAATAACCGAACTGTTGACAGGAAACGGTTTGGCTACCGTCAGAATAATAATGAGGTTATTGCTACCCGCTGTGACCGTATGATCACGGTTTGATTATTTTTCTCATCCCACCTACTGCTGCTGCTGCTGCTGCTGCTGCTGCTGGCAACCATATATGCGTGCCAACTGCGCGCAGATAGCGCACGAGAAGGGAAAAGGCCCCGCAGGTGACCACCTTGGCTTCCTTCCCTGATATTTAAGTCTGGCTTTTCTCCCTTCATCTACCTCTAAAGATACAAGGAAATGCATTATGATACTTTAGTCCCTACAACAAAGAGTGTTGTTCCTCCTAACACATGAGCATGCACACATGCGCATGCCAGCAGACACTTAGAGCAGATACAGACACAGATACAAAAGCAGACTCAAAGAAACACACACTCAGTATACTCTGCTGCACACTTCTTTAGCTCTGGTTGGCAGTAGCATACCACGGTGACAGACAGTTAGATTGTTCCTGACCATTGACTTGCGCTCTCTGCTCTGCAAGGTCTGATTTCATAGTGGGAAATATGAGATGGGTCCAGGAGAGGGTTCATGGCTGGGGCAAGGAGGCACTCCATACAGTGGGGCTTCATATCTCTGTGTCACCCTGGGCATTCTCCCCTGACACAGCTTTCAGCCCCTCCGTTGTCTGGAGCCCCCTGCCTGGGGTTTCTCAACCTCCCTCCCCAGGATTGGTGCATTCCAGCTGGGCACAGCGCCTGGGTGGTCTCCCCCCACCCTCCCGTCCTCTACGACTGGAGGAAGGAAAAGGCAGAAAAATGCAGCGAAGGCCTTTGACCATGAGGAGCACAATGTGAGCGTTGATGATGGCGGCGTGGATGTGATGCTTACCTGCCACTGACCCATACAGCTGTCATAGCCCAGCATTTTACAATCTGATGATCCACCCAACAGCCAGGGGAAGATGCTTCGCTGACCTGTCACC
Organism: Nibea coibor; assembly: GCA_023373845.1. Classification (NCBI taxonomy): domain Eukaryota; kingdom Metazoa; phylum Chordata; class Actinopteri; family Sciaenidae; genus Nibea; species Nibea coibor. Next base: position 16,411,506 of record CM041718.1, read on the forward strand.
TAGATTGGACTGATAAGCACCGAGGATGGACTGACCCGGCTCTGACCCTCAGCATGAATACCCCATCTTCATAATAAATCCGCCTGCGCTCCATACTCACTGTGTGACTTTAGGCTGAATGTTCACTGTATGTTATTTATTGATCATTGTTGATTCATTCAAGATGAACAGCATACACACATTGTGAGAATAAATACAAATACACACCCAAACAGTTATTTACATTAATAGATGCAGATATAATCTCATAATCTAACATTCAAACAAAGTGAGAGAGGTCCGACAGTATCATGCATACACAGGAGCCTGTGTTGTACAGTGGGATTGTAAAGCATAAGAGGCAGTAGTGTAATCGTGTTTATACTGTATGGAGGTGCACATGGTATATTGCGTGGTATCACAGTGTACCTACGTCCCCTTGGCAGTGATTTCGCAGCCACTTCTTCAACTACCTTGTGCATGGTACAGACAGATAAATGATGAGAGCAGAGAGCGATGCAGAGCGAGGGAGATGCACCGCTTCTCACTGAGTCTGATCTCCACCCTCACGAGGTGAAGTAAGAGTCCTGCATGGAGTAGAGGCGGTCGATAGGGGTGAGCAGCGAGGAGTCACCCAGGGACAGGCAGTCGTTGTCGGCCACGTGACACAGAGGGTCTCTGTCCATGTCACCGTACAGACCTTTAAAACCTGAAAAGACACAACATCATTGACTGTTGGATGATTAGGCTTGGATCTTTTTATTCCTCAATAGGAGTACTACTCAGCTGTGCAAACAGTTTTATAACATCTTCTGTGGATCTTGAGGGAGCTTTCTAAAGGTTGAAAAAGTAACCCTGCCATTGGGGTTATTTTGGACAGGGCGCAGAATTAAAAAAAATTTTTCCTAAAAATGAATAAATCACTATCAAGTTTAAATGTAGGATCCAGTATTTTTGGATTGGACTGAAAGTCAGGATATCTCAACCACTGATTTACCTATTCTAACCATCTTTGACCCAACATTACAGATGTGCAATACTAAACCTTTACAGGAGTTACCCTTTACGTACAAATTTTTAGGAGTTGTAAAGGACTTTTAAATGAATTTGCACTCACACCTTAAAGGAAAATAACAGGGCAAACTAACAATATAATAAAGTCCATTACAAAGACCTAGCAGCAGACACACCACTAACATACTACTATAAAGAATATACAGTGTTCCGTTTTGTGCTAGGGAGATTATTGTTGGTGGTTTTTGTTCACTCTCAATATTCCCTCTGAAATGATATAAAGTGGAGCAACTCCATGAAGTGACAAAGACACTCCTCCAAGTGTCTCTGTGAAATGCTTACTTTTAAAAGTTTACTGACTTCTGCTTGATCAATTTAACCTCATTTATAAGGTAATATAATAAGGTAAAAAGCAGTAATGTTTTTGGGATTTATAACATTTGGTCACAATATAAAATAAACTACTCTACAGCACAAAGACAAAGAACATTACCCTAGGAAACATTTCAGCAATGTTGTGGGTCACTAGGATCCAAAATTTAAAAAACTAAACAATTTGCTATTGTGCATTTAAAAACAATAACCTCTCCACTAATGCCAGAAGTACTAAATCATATGTAAAGTCTTTTTTTTTCTTAGTGTTACTAAACACACTAATCACAGAAGATTTGTGGAGCAATACTTTGAACACTCTCCATCTTTGTTTGACATGCACTGAGGTCTTTACCGTAGGGGTGCATGTGATCCCCCGGCATCTGAGGTGGGGTCAGGCCCTGTCTGAAGGGGTCCATGTCATAGTCCTGCTGCTCCAGTGTGGTGAGCCCCATCTGCTGCTGCTGCTGCTGCTGAATGCGAGTATAGGAAGACCCCAGGCGCTCCATCTCAGAGGTTAAACCACCACAGGAGGGCGCTATGGGGCACAGGAGAGCCATAGGAGAGGGTATTAACTGCTGTGTGTTACATTCATGTGTCTCCCGTTTAACTGATTTTGTGGATTTCAAAACTTGTGTGTCAAGTATTTCATCAGGAGTAGTAACAATAAATAACACATAGTTCTGACTATATTTGGCCTAATCTGTCGCTCCTGCCTTTACTTGTCTTCTGTCTGCTAAAATATTCTTTAAAATCTCTTTGTACTTCTACAAAATGTTGTAGCACATCTTTGATCATGTGGCGTTTTCTCTCTGGCACATCTAACCCGATATGTAGGATATTATATCAAATCGGAGTAATAAAACACTTTGCAGCAATACCTGTGTGATGTGATGGGTGTTCACGGTGCTCCTGAGTCTGCTGCTGCTGCTCCTGTTGCTGCTGCTGCCTCCTGGCCAGTTTCTTCATCTAAAAACAAGCACCGGCGGACGTAAAGATCACATACAGGCCGAGTGTAAAACATTTTTCTCACTCCACAGTACCTCCCTGCCACCCAGGCATACGAGTATGTTCACTCAATTGCAAAGTATTAACAGTGAGGTAAAGGACATCTTTCAGTGGAGGATGGAAGCTACACATGAGCCCACTTTGTGAGGAAATATGGGGTTTTTAATCTACAGTGATCTCTCTGTGAGATGTCATCAGTTTCCTGTATGAAGAGATAACCAGGCTGATTTCCACTCTGGCATACAAATATGGTGCAGAAAGAGTCCTTTTATTAGTAGCGCATATGACTCTGTGTGTGTGTGTGTGTGTTTGTGTGAGTGTGTGTGTGTGTACTTTGTATTACTTTGGCTCTTTGGTTCTGGAACCAGACCTGCACAACCCGGACGCTCAGACCAGTCTCTGCTGCCAAGGTCTCCCTTACCTTGGATCAAGATTCAGGGGGAGGGAGAGAATAAGAAAGGGAGGGTAAAAAAATTAGAAAATAGAAACAAAGAGGAGGTCGCTTGAAGGTTAAAAAAATCAGTGTCACCTCAGCGATTCACCTCAAACAAGAAGGAAAGACTAAAACATACTACTTTAGACTTTAGACTACTTTCTAAATGTCTTTAGTTTTGGCTTAACACAATTAACAACCCATTTGCCAAATAGCAGTGTACCACCACAGCAGACAGCTGAATCCTTTCTTAGCTAACATTTATATTTTTGCATATTCTGTGTTCTTCTCGTAAAAGTGCGATAACACATGATGGTTTCCTGTCCACATCCACCATAAAACAACTATTATGAGAATAGGAACACACTTTGTGCAACAAAGCTTTCATCATATCTGGAACAGAAGCTACAGAGCGAGGCCGAGACTTCTCTCTGTATCCATGTACTGGTCTGCAGTACCTTCAGACTACTTGGAGGACACTGAACAAACACTCTACCTTCCGGCAAGGCTTGGATGACACCTCAAAGGAGGCTTTAAAGGTCCGTCTTTGTTGAGTGGTCAGGATAGTGCGTGGCCTTTTAGGACGTTTGCTCTCCAGGTCTTCTGATCTAACTCGCCTGCCTGTAACCCTCCCAGATTCCTCCTCTTCTTCTTCTTCATCTTCATCACTTTTACCTTGGGGGCAGAGAGGATTGAAAAGCAAATCTTTATTCGCCTATACGATGTTCACAAAAAGCAGACAACACTGAGAGACAGATAAAAAAAGATTTAGGTTAGGTTAGATAGGTTTAGGTGTCATTTTAGTTATTTTGTGATTAAAGGTCGTAGCTTGTTTTTAAACTTTCCCTCAGCTTGTTTCTGAATTGAAGCAGGTTGCCTTCATTTCCCAGAATTCTTTTTAACAGCCCAGAGTGACAGAATGTCCCAGGTCATCTGAATTTATATACGAGTACATGGAAAAGTAATCATAAACCTCAAAATAAAAGCAGGCGTCATCAATATCTGACACCAACAGGTTTTTTTTATTGTAGAAAACTTTACGCATTTCCAGAGGATGTTTTGACCCAGTTTTATTTTTTATTTTTTAGTTATTTGCACAAATTAAAATATAGCTACACCCATACTTGAACACAACAAAATCAAGTTTTAAATTATCACCATCACACAAGTTAGTGCATGCAAAATGCAGACTGACATTTAAAACAAAGAATGCACAAAATTATGAACAATAAGTAGGACACACACACACACACACACACACTAACACACACTGTAGAAAACCTGTACCTGTGTCGGAGGAGGTCGGGCTGGCCAGACACTGGTGGTAGTCTTCTCTGGCACACAGTAGCTGTCCCTCCCTGAGGACGCAGTGGTCTCCTTTCTGCAGGCGGCAAGAACAAACGCTGCAGGTGAAGCAGCGCAGGTGGAACACAGCGGCCCCTGCACGCATGACCAGCTCTGTGGGAGAGATGGCCTCCGCACAGCTCCCACAACGCACTGCAAACAGACTGGAGAGAGGGTGGGGGTGTAACAAGAGAGGAAATTGAGAGAAATGGTGAGAACTCTCTGAATAAAGAGAGTAATGCTTTTGACTGGACAGAGCTTGAGTATAAGCCGAGACACTCGAGGACCCCTCACACCTCAGTAAGAAGGGACTCCATGAGAAAAGAAAAATGCTTGGTTGACTTGGGGAATGTTGCTGAGTCGAGCTGTCACTCAAAACAACTGCCAACCTGACTTCTCCCCTCTCCTCCTCCTCTTTCTGCCCCGACCACTCAGACACATACCCTTAGCGTGGCGGGTGTGCATCTTAGCGCCTGGCAACCAGGACTGGTGGGCTTAGCCTCAGAGACTGTTGCCGTGGCTCCGGCTGCCGTGTCCGAGGCTGTGCTCCTGGGGAGGCAAGAGAAAAGCTCTCGGCAGGCCATGGCTCCAGGCAGAGGGGGGGAATCAGATCTCCCGGTGGGAGAGGCTGAGCCGCCGGTCCCATGAATTATCCGCGGAATTATCCTTAAGTCTGCTTAACCAGAGCGGGACAAAGACAGAGCCGGCCCCCAAGCAGCAGGACCATTGTCCGCTGGCTGACACCGCGGCATTTTGGGTCTGTCACGCAGGATGATGCGTCATCATTCTGGAGCTGGTGTTTGTCTCCAGACCTGACTGGGTCACCAGACCAGTCAGCCCTGAGGCATGAGAAAGTGACAGCTTTTTTTCCACCTTTTTGTTTTCACATAAAAATATTTTATGTGGCCCATAAGGAGAGTTAATTCAATCCAAGATTTTATTTTATTTATTTTTTGTTAGTTTGAAGCTAGAAAAACCTTGGCGCTTTAGGGGCTCATGTAACATGAAAAACACAACTTGAATGACGTGAAGTTTTATCAGTGCAGCTACTCCAGGACAAATGGAAAATATTACTTTGCAGAGGAATATTAGCCTGTTAATATCTTGGATTCATCACCTCTGTGGTCAACTGCAGATATGATGATTACGAAAACAACAGCTATTATATCTCTTTCATTCAAAAAACCTGAAGCTGAACTTAATTTTTACAGTCTTTTTGATTTAAAAAATATAAATTGATCATTTATGTATTCTGTCTCAGACAGTTAAGCTTATGTTTTTCAGTGAAAAGATACTATGTATTTACACCATTCAGACAAACTGATTATGCACCACAAAAAGGAGATTTTTTTTTATCTTTTTGTGGTAAAATCTATTTTAGCATAAAAGTGAACATAAGCACAAATATAAGCATTGGTTGGTTTGAGTAAAATACACGTGAATTAGGGTTTTGCATTAACTTTCAAGTTAAATAAATATTGTATTTGACATTGTTTCGCATATAAAATGAAAATGTTTACAAAAAAGACTTAACATAAAGAAAACACTCAGGTTGAGACATCCCTGTCAAAAGGTCTGGAGCTGCAACATCCTAAAGCCAAACATTGCTGGGACCTCTCACTGTTGCTGTGGGGTCGCTAGGGAAACAGTAAAGCCCATTCCCAGCAGCTCAGGAGGGTCAGTCGGTCTGCTTGACCCATCCGAGTCGTCTGCTCCACGGCCTGAATGGTATGTGCTTTAATATGGCCAACATACCGTCTGTGGTATGAGCATTCCTGTGGCAACGCAAGATGCATCGACGAACTGAAGGAAGTGTGGCAGAGGAAATGCCCGGAATGTTTCTACGATGCTGCAAAGTACTCGATATAATGTCTCAATATGATGCTAATGCTAGATGTCAGTGAAGAAGAAACTATGTGCATTAATGTTGTGACATCATTCACATTTCGAGAATCGCTTTTCCATTATACGCCTTGTCCAGTGCATCTTATTATGCCCAGTATTCTTAAGCGTTGTTAATGCAAAGGTAAGAGTACCTCCAATACTTATGGAGCAGCTCAAGGTGTTTAATATTTCAGAGTTTCCGCTGACATGATTGGCCCAGAGGCCCCGCCAGGAGAGCGGGAACACTCAGTCACGCTGGATTTAGACATGGCAATTAGTGACAAGATCATTACAGAGAAATAAGTCAGCAAAATCCTGCGCTCCTCCACACTGACATGGCCAGGGTGGGGCACCCTCAAGGTAGATGTACTGTATAATAAGATGAGTGTTTAGCAGAAATGCACACACACACACACACACATGCGATACACACATTTACTCCACAGCAAAGCCCTCCCCTCTCATTGTTCTTGCCCTGACTTCAGTGCTGACCTTTGGCAAACAGACTGCTGGTCTAGTGGACATGCAGAGAGACAGATCCTGTTTCTGGATCAGGTTAACCTGGATCCCGTGCTGAACACGCACACACCAGCAGAGAACGTGTATCAGATACAGATCTGCGGGTCAAGTGCACCGCCAGTCACACCGCTGATCTGACGACCAATCTGATGTCCAGTCCACCTGTCCGCTGAACCGTTTAGCCAATTTGAATCCACTGACAAACGAACCAACCTAAACATCACGTTGTCAGACAGGAATCTGCATACCACTTCATTAAATTACAGTACTGTGTGTTGTATGTATTGACTGTCCTGACTGCTACAGGTCAAGTAAAGTAAAACATATAGACAATGCAGTCAAAAATATTGATTACTAATATCTCTCCCTGATTTTTAATGTGTTTTTTTGTCTTGGAAACCAGTTTTGCACAAATAAACCTGCCATGGAAGAAAGCAGAGGCTTTCATTATATGTATTATATTTTTAAAATGTGGAATCATACAAGAAATATTTTGACAAATGTGTTAACTCACTAAGGAGAGCAAAAAGAAAAGAACGCATTCATCTAGATCAAATAATCATAAATGTGGTTATCTCTGGAATTTATATCAGTGGCATGAATATTGTCATTGGTTTTTCCAAATGTCGCTTAGGACACAAACAGTGAGGTCAGTTGGTCTGCGGGTGATGTGACGAGCTGAAAAAATCTAAATCAAAGTTTAAACAAATTATTGATTAAGTTATTGATCTTGTAAATCACATTTTTCCTCATCTTTACATTCTGGCGCTGCACGACATGAGTTTAACGTTGCATTAGTTACACTAGTATGATGATGATGCATGAAGTTTATATTCAAATCAAGTCAAAAATCAGTCGTAAAATAAAAATACTCAACACAGATAGAACTTATGCAACTTAATCTGCACTGGATGACAAGACGTCTGTTTCAGCTTGACAGATATAACATTTAATATGTTGCTAAGAAATGCTCAGGTAGGTCACAAATAAATGAGATCAGAACTGCGTCACAGAGAGCCTCGAGGTGCCAGCGTGAATAGTTTTTCTTTTTATTTGAGCCCGTGTTTTTGTGATCTTTATTTGATGAGTTTGATCTGATCCTGAACACTTCCACTTCGATTCCATTTAAATTTGCTTAGCTGCATCCCTGCCATGTTCTTGGTGAAGATGAATCACATTATAAAAGTTGCTTTATTCAGGAATTTCAAACGGAATTATTTTAGCTTCCATGTTTGGATCAGCAGGCCAAACCTGGTGGTCTGGCTGGCGTGGATTTACCACGCGAGCAAAGTTAAAAACAAGGCGAGACTCAGAAGACAGAAGATACAGCGTGTGGTAAGAGACAAATGTTGTCACAGTATGGAATAATCGTCACTTACGAGCTGGCTTCACACTAGTCCTGGATCAAAAGAAGGCAGGGAGTAGAACACAGTTTGCACTGTGAGAGAAACACTGGCACAGTTTTTAAAGCCCTGATCTTGGACAAAAGTGGTGCTCATGTGTTATAGGGTGCCATAACCCCGGACAGGACGAGCGTGGAGGTGGAGACGTGAGACCTCAGAGGCAGAGCTCTGGCACCAGGCCTCCTGCTAATTGGTCAGGTCAGATATCTTACGGTCGGCTGGGCGTTGTCCCATCGCTCGACACAAGGGCTGCTGTGAGTGGGAGCGTTCCAGATGCCACGGCACATAACGCCAGGGCTCATGGAGAGCACTGTCCCCCAAAATAAGTTCACACTAGCCTCACCGTCTCTCTTGTAGGGATGCACCAGACCTTCTGACATATGGCTCTGCTCTCCTAATTACCTCTCAGTCCTGCTTCTCTCTTTGTTTCAGCCTATGGAGCACCATGATTTTTTTTTTTCATTAAATCTTATATTAATGCTTGGCCATCCTAAAAAATAAGGCGTGTTTTAATTGTTCTGTTAAGAAATACTCTGCTCACACAGGCCTCCAACACCACCGCAGTGTGCTTTAGCTGACTGGAAGCATGATGGTGGGGAGCATTTTGGACTAATGAGGGAACCATTTTCTGTTTTCCTGCCTGCTTGGCAAAACAACCATCACTAAATCGTTCATAAATAATTTGAGCTGCTGCCTGTTCAGGCTGTGCAGTTTTCGTCTTGGCTCTTGTTTAGGTGAGAGCATGTTTCCGGAGGATGAGAGAATGAGGGGATGAGGCAGTGGCAGTGGGTGGGTAGGGGGGATTCAGGCAATGGGTGATGATGGTGAGTTTTGGTGGTGGTGGTGGTAGAAGAGAGGGGGGTGGACCTCCTCATGGACGGTACCATATGTTGTCCCCAGCTTGCAGTTGCCACGCCAATGGGCCTCGAAATTTTAACACATTTTGACAATGTGTCAGTTGAGCTCTACCCCTGGTTGTGTGCTGTATGTGTGTGTGAAGGTGTGACCGTATTGTTTTGCGTGTGTGCCCGTGTGTGCGTGTGTGTGTGTGGATGTACACTATGCAATAGTGTTCTCACATTCCAGCTCCCTCGCCACCCCTTCCTCCTACAGTCACCTTGTTCTCTTAGTGCACCGTGCCAAGTTCCCTGGAAGTCAACTTACACTATATAGACACTTACACAACTACACACACACGCACCTGACCAACCACAGGCACACACACACATAACACAATGCTTTTGCCACAAACTATAAACTGCGCCCGCGTGTACAATGTAAAACTGAGCAGGAATAGCTACATTTAATTTGCCATAACTATCACCTGTTTCTCTGCTCTTTCTCTCTCTCTGTCTTCCTCATACGCACACACACTAACACACACACAAACACACACACACACATTCTTAGTCAAGGTCAGATCTGGACAAGGGTTCTGTTGTAAAAAAAAAAATTGGCTTCATAACACACAATAATTTTTGGACCCTGGTAAGAAAAAAATGAATAAAACGAACAAGATAGGATCAAATAAAACAGTGTATAACAAAATGAGTTAGGTAGGTATGATAGGTATAGTACATAGCACATGTCGTATAAATGCATTAGTATTTTTAGAAATGTAATGTTGGTGACATACGGTATCTGCATGTGCCAGAGTTAAAACTGCACAAAAACTCTCAATTATAACGTGATTTAAAAAGTCAGATTTTAGCAATTTTAGCAGATTTTTTGAAAGATTAATGATCGTTTTGATGATTATTTTAATGCAAATCTTATGTACAAAAGAATTCAAATGTCTTGACTTTGTATCAGGGAGAAAAATCATCTCAAATAGCCATAAAAATAATAAAACAATTTCTTTGCATCTATTAAAAAATGAAATGAAATTGTATTTCTTAATGGAAAACCTTTGAGGAAAATAAATGAGCTAAGAATGTAAAAATCTGGAAAATCAGGTGACTTAAATCACTTCAAAAGTTAAAATACGCTTTTTTTTCTGATCTCAGCTGTGAGATCAGGGAACAAACAAACAGCAGTAGTGAAGAGTTGTCCATCAGCACTCACTCAGCATAATCCCGCTTGCAGTAAAGTTTGCGGTCTCGCAGAAAGCAGGAGTTCCTGAGCGCGTCCCCGCACGCCGCGCACCGCACACACTCCTCATGCCAGAGGCCGTCAGTGACTCTGAGCAGGAATCTGTCTCTGATCAGCCGGTGGCATCCGACACACACTGCCCTCTGATCCATATCTGCAATGATGGGGGAAATCCTTTAATTAGGACACTTTTCCAATCAGCAGGACGCAGATGAAATATTGGACTAATTTGGCTGGACAAAGTTTGACGGAGGGGGCGTAAAAAATGCGACTTCACCTCGTTATAATGCGAAGAAACAAGCAGTTAGATGGGCAGTTTGTTCAATAAAAAGTGGGTAATATATAGTCAGACGTCAGCTGTTTTTAATCGTTTTGAACAGTGTTTAAATTGATCAAATATTAAGTTCGTTTGATGACCGTGTGCCAAAAATAGCGCGAAAAACCAAATGGCAAAAGTGAAATTAATACTTAAAGTCGATATTTTTTTAATGTAAATCTTAGTAATTAAAGCTGATTAATATAATTGTCATCTAGTTTTACTCACCTAAGCATAACGCCGGTCGATCCACCATTGCAATCCTCTGAGGAAACATTGTAGAATATATTTAGACCAAAGTTAGTTGAGTCAAAAATGAATATTATGAAATAACATTTTAAAAACACTCATGGAAGTTCAGTCAGCTCATACCTGTTAAAACTAACGCGAGCGTCCAGGCGGTAGAAAAGTATTTTTGGTTATCAACCCAGCTCTTCTCAGGGCATCTCCGGCGCTCAAAGTCCTGCTGCAACTTGCTGCTCCGAGCAGAAAGCAGCAAAGTTTCTCCTCAGAGCTCCCGACGACCTCTCCGAGTCCACTGTTATTGACTATTTAGGCTATCTATCAATTATCCTATTAGGAGTGAACGGGAAGGAGAGAGAGAGAGAGAGAGAGAGAGAGAGAGAGAGACTTCCTCCATGTGCAGGTGCCGTCTACCTCTCTCTCCCCCTCCCTCTCCTCACTCTTCCCTTGCCCTCTCTGTCTGTCTGTCTGTCTGCACGCTGAATGCCTCAAAGTTACCAGAGGCGCATAAGAAAGTTTTTTTTTTTTCATTAGAAACCAATAATGCATAAAGTCTGCAGGGAGTCAAGTGCAGGTTAAAAGGTCATACTTTAAAGGGATGCATTAGATAGATAGATAGATAGATAGATAGATAGATAGATAGATAGATAGATAGATAGATAGATAGATGCAGTATCTTGTTATTATCAGGCTGCATATACCCTGGTACTGATACATTTGTAATACCTGAGCAGTGATATAACCAATATATCGATCTAACGCCACTATATTCCCTTTTTTTAAAATAAATTTTGTTCTTTTTGTATTTGCATCTCCATCGGTCTTTCTAACATCCTTGTGATGGGCAGTGAGGCATGAAGAGGAGCATACAGGAATCTGGACAGACAGATGGAGACCAAACATGCTCTGAAGCAGCGTTGTGTTGTTTATACTCTATACACGCCATCTAGTGGCCAACAGCTGGAAATAAAAAGAAGCCGCTACAGACCACAGAAAGAGATTCATGTTAAATATTCACTCATCTCTGGGCTGCTTTGTGTGTGAAATAATAAAATAAAACTGTGAGCAGACGAGTCAAATGTGGGGAGACGATAAGCTGATGGTACATATTTTCAGAGTTGATATTTTCTTAACAGATTATACATTTATTGTGACATATTGAATTGCTCATTTTATCCACTGATGATTAAGCTAAGTGACATCCTGCTTTAAAGAGCTGAACCCTTCAAGAACTTTAGAGTCTCATAATAAAAATGCAGATTCAGATGATCAAGAATCAAAACTAATAGAAATAATTTGGATTTTTAAGACATATAGAACAGAAGAACCTGCAGATTTTAAATATCGGCCCAAAATATGAATTAGTTAAACAATTATTTAACCAGTCTTTAAAAACCTGAAAGATTTTTATAATATATCAAACAATAAATCCAACAACACGTTTCATATAAATTTTTAAATAACTTTATTCTGTAAGAATTCTCAAATGTGTTTTAAGAAATGCAAAGGATGGTTTCTGTTTTTATACAATTCCTCTTTGAATAAAATATGATTCTTTTTCAAATTGCATTGGGTTGCTTTTAAAACGAACACCTGAAATTATCTATTTACAAAAGTAATCTGTTAACAATTCTATTAGAATTCATTTTGACAGTGTACTCGATCCTCCGCCTCGTGACTCCACCCTCCCCACAACCTCAAAATACTTTTTTATTCCATTTTAATTATAATGTTTTGCTAGGTACAAAATATGCTGTTTTACAATTTAAATCAAGTCTTTTTTCATTCCATCTTCAGATCGCCGACAACGTGGGAGTATATACAGGGGGGAAGGGTGGGACTGTTGTCATGTGATCTGATGCGGCGCCTCCAGCATCTCCATCAGGAAGGTGTCGATAGGCGTGTCCCCGATCAGCTTGAAGAAGAACAGATGCTCCAGACACTTGAGGCCGATGGAGCGCAGGGCGGGCAGGCGGAGCAGCAGCTTGGCAAACCTGCCACGAGGGATGAGAAGAATAATATCATCATTTTCTGATATGAAGAAAATCATCATCATGTTTATCATTCAAAATCTATGAAATGGTACCTACTTTAACAATAATATTTTTTTTTACCAAAACACTTGTGTGCATCATAATCATTCATGTTGTGTTTGATTTTATAAGGCCTTTGATTAAACTACATTTAACTTACAACTGACTTACTAATTCATGCAAAGCATGAACAAACATAAAAAGTGATGCACAGAGTTTAACAGCGTAGTAGTTTAGACTCAGTATCACCTGCAAATTAAAAATCATACATTTGAATCCATCTGTCTGCTCCTGAAATTAAATGAGTAATATTTATATTTAATTCTTCTAATTAAGTATTTTATCTTAGATCAATACTATTTTCCCTTAATAGGATAATATTTAATTTCATTATTAGTAATCTTGTTGTTGTGCTGTCAATAGTATAATAGTTTGTGTCCACAGCTGAAGTACATTGACAATGAAGGCTGTTATTTCAAATCACCTGTTGAAGGTATTTAGCTCCCAACAGTAAATAAAAAGAATCAATTGCAACCGTCGGCCTGTATCTTTTTAAATCTAATGCATGTATTTAAGTTATGTAAAAGCTGTGCAGTAATGTGAAGTAATCTGCACTCATCTTTGATATGTACTGTGTAGCCCAAAGCAGCAATTAAACAACTGGTGTTTGATATTGATTGATGCTGTAATGTATTGCACTCTGCGTTTCCTACCTGCCAGGCTGGTCTGGGTATTTCTGTTTCGTGTACGACTCCAATGAGGCGTAAACTTTTTCCCTCAGGCCCTCAACCTCTGGCGGATTTGAAAGACCTTTTGCATCTGAAACAAACACACACTCACAGTCAGGTCAAACATCACAATAAAATCATAGCGTCTGGAAAAAAGTGGAGGCTAGACGGACCTGGGTTGAAGAGGACGATGGCCCGCAGACAGCCGAGCTCCGTCTTATCCATTTGCATATCTTTCATTTTGGATACCAGCTCTGTCAGGACTCTGCACGAGAGCAAATGAAAACATGTGGTGAATGAAAAGTAAAAGAAGATTGCACGAGAGGAGGGTGTAGCCGATGGTCGTAACCATGTGAACTGCATTTTCAAAGACAGGTGCCACCTACCTATCAAAGATGGAGCCCACTCCAGCACTGTGGGCGCTGCTTCTGTGGACGTGGAGGCCCGTCGCCAACAGGATGCCATCTTTTACCGTGACGGAGCGATGCGAGAATGAAGCGATAAGGAGCTCGTTCCAGCCTGAGCGCAAAGAGGAGAAACAACTGTGACCTCTCCATCCTTTCATTCCTTCCTTAAAGTCCTTCTCGGCTTTGTCTAAATGATATTGACACATTTTCTGCGATTTGGCGATAGAGAAATATTTTCTTTTGAGGTCTGGTGTGGTTTCTTTGCTTCCTCGTTCGGTTGAGGCCGATGTGTGAAATCTCTCACCAGCAGAGGTCAGCGCTGTTGCGGCTGCAAACCACACTGTTGGGACTTGGCAAATAGTCCAGTTATATTTGGTTTCACTGCTCCATTAAACTAGATGGCAAAAATGTGTTGAGCAAATGTAAAAGACTTAAATAGACCGCCTGCCTGGAGATGAACAACTGCCCTGAAGGAAATACTACACCGCCATGAGGACAATGGGTTGTAAAGAGGCCTGTTTACTGCGGTAAGGAAATGAGCGTTTGTGTTTTTTATGCTTTGAAACTCCTGCTGCATGCGCATAATTGTGTGTGCGCGCGCGTGTGTGTACCTGCTCGTAGTAGGATGACCTGGTCGTCGAGCGGAAGTTCGGAAAAGTGCGGAATCCTTTTGGCCCACTCGACCAAGGTGAAGAGCTGCTTGTCTGCTGCTTGGCAGATATTGGTGACAGGGTCATTGGTCTGGAGGGGAACGAGGAGGATAAACAAAACAAGTCAATAACTGTGCCGGCAGACTCCTCCGGTGACATCTGAACTTGTCTGACAGTAGTTAGTGAACAGCTGTGGCTGTTTTTGGGGGCGCTTTATAAACCAATCATTTCCTCTCAAGACTTGTGAACGTTTTAATCTCAGAAGGTTGCACGCGATTCACAGGTCAGATACCGGAATAAACACTGCATGGTGGAACAAAAACAGACTTGAGAGCAACTGACAGATTATGACAAAAGCACACTGACAGTAGCTTGATTTAATTACGGAGTTACTCTAGAGCCTGGATTCAGTCCCACAAACAGCTCAGCTTGTGTTATTTATCTTTGATTAGCTTACTAATCTAACAAGGGCTTATTCCTGACTTGAATTTAACTTGGACTGATCATATTGCATTATCCAACTTCACAATAGCAAAGAGCTTATTGACTCAGCTGCGTACATATTTTCTGACCACCACTGATCAGGCCAAGATAACAAAGCAGCGCATTCTTAGCATACAGTGGTTCCCCCATCTGTTAGGAGCCTCCATAGCCTCCAGATAAAAACAGTGATTAATAGCGCATGGGTTTGGTCAAATCAAGCTCGGTGTCTGTGATTCTTACCGAATTGCTGGGGCTGCCGTCACTGTACGTCTCCGTTTTGGGCTCCACAGCTAGCTCAGCATCCAGGATCTTTTCCACAGGCATTTCCTCGTTGAAACTGCTCGTTGATTCCACCTCGTTCTCCCCCCGCTCCTTCCCACGCTGTCTCTCTTCCTGCACCGCTGTACACACACCCACACACACAAACATATACACTTAAGGTCAAAAACCCCATACTTACTATCCAGCACGAGATATCAGTGAAACCAGGATATCATTAATCATATGAACGCTGCACTGGACAACATTAAGAGAGACGCTCGGCTCTACAGTTTGAGTATAGCCAGAGGAGCATGAAAAAAATCTCAAACCATTTCTTAAAGACTGAGATGATAAAAAAAATATTCAATTCATTATCACAGAAGAAACAGTCATTTCTGTAGAGCTGAACGATGCTCACCCCGACAACATGCAAGTTATTAAAGAATGGGAACCTATAGTTTATCCCCAAACATATCCTTGAGCATCCCACACATGCACACACCTTCTCTCTTCATGCCCATGGCCAGGCACTTCTGGTAGCGACAGTATTGGCAGCGGTTTCGCTGGCGTTTGTCAATGAGGCACTCCTTGCTGTCTCGACACGTGTAGGTAAGATCTTTACGGACGGTCCTCTTGAAGAAGCCTTTGCATCCTTCGCAGCTGTACACGCCATAGTGCTTCCCTGTGGAAACAGTCCGCAACATCAGTACTGCTGTGAATCCACGATATGCCTCTATCTCCAAATACATCAAAGATCAACCTGCAGTGTAACCAAAATTTAAACTTGCATTTGGCGACATCTTTAGAATTGTAATTGAAAGTATACTGACCCCTTATTCACTATGACAAAGCACACTGAGAGAAGTGCTTCACGTAGGCAACAAAAGCGTTACACCGACATTCAAACGAGTTTCTCAAAATCTTGTCCTCTCTTTGACCCCACATGTCATCACTCATGATAACATCATAGTCTCTGCCTTCCAGATAGCATGAACTGAAAAAACACACCCACTTTTCCAGTCTGTCACAATAGCACTCTGACCTCGAGATATCTGAATAAATAAATAAATGAAGAGTTCTTTGGGTACCCACATGATAAACCCATGCAGTTTTTCAATGTCTCTGCACACTGAACAGTACTGAAATTACATAAATTGGGTATGGCTGGAAATTTGAGACTGTTTTTAGATTCAGTGAGCCCAGCTGTATACACGATGTATGATGTATAATCTTCCTGTAGTAGCCATTTCATTGTAGTGAGATCTTTTTTTTTTTTTTGGAAACTTGACCTCATGAAACTGTACAACCACAAACAAGAGAGCAAGCATGCAGAGGCTTTCCTGTGTCTGTTGATGAAAAGGAAGAGAGTGAAGTTCTCACCATCCAACTCCAGAAAAACGCAGTTCATATAGGCTTTTTGAAAAGTTTTTGATGACAAATAACAGGACATTTTTATGATGTTCCTTAAGGTCTTGGTGTGCTATGCTGGAGGACTAAAAAAACCAAAACTTTTATCAACCAAAAATGGCTGCAAAAACATAATGTCTATTACATATTTATGCCTAAAAAGACTTAATCTTCAAGTTCCCAGCTTTCAGATGATGAATCTCAATTGTATGCGGTATATACTTGCAAGCTCGCCCTAAAGATCCCCTGGGAGGGGTGCAGTGGAAGAGGTTAATACTGAAGGATCTAGGTGGCCTTTCTTTGGAAAGGGCTTAACAACTGCAGTTTTCAGATATTTTGGAAAAATGCCAGACGGGAGTGAGTCACTGACACTTTTCAGCACATCCATTTCTAAGCAACTGAAAACATTACTGAAGAAGCCGGTTGGCAGAGCGTCAAAACAGCAGGTGGATGAATTCATAAAGAAACACTACATCCTCCAGAGTTTTAGCATTGGCAGCACTGTGGGCTGACAATCTAGCCAGACTGCGGCAGCAGTCTGATGTCATCGTTTGACATGGAAGAAGGTATGCCCACTGATATTTTACATATTTATACAACAGGAAATCAAAGGTTAAGGATATTCCTAATGGTGTTAGAGAAAAAGGATTACTAGAACTTCTGACAGCTTGGGTGTGTCTCCATCGAGCTCTCTGTTTGCTGGAGATGACCTTTACAGGTGCAGCAGTCCAAATTAGCAAAGAACAAATCAGCATATGCAACAATAAACCTGACAAAATGCCTGACAAATAACCTTGAATCATTTGTTATCTCTCCTTCAGTCACCCGGGTGATGTTTGTGGTGAGTGGGAGTGTAAATCTGTTTGCCTGAGCCATTCCCTCATCCTCACCCTCTAACATTACCTGAGGATCGGTCCCCGCAAATGGAGCAGATGTGCTTTGACATTCCCCCAGGACTCGTACACTGGTAGTTGATGTTTCCCAGGTTCTGTAGGCCCGGTGGAGGCTTGATGTCCTCTGAGCTGCTAACACTGTTCATAGAATTCATCTGAGGACGACAGGAAGACACAGGAGAGAAGTGTTGAAGCTGAGGCAGCTGTAACTGAACAAGCGAGAACGGAGCAGAAGAGGAAGCAGAGGGGAAGCAAGACTGAAGTGTTGGGCCGTCTCATGACACTCTTCCCCCTTCCTCTATTTTCTCATTTTGTCTTCCGCTCACCCATATTATTTTTTTTTTATCCCCACCCACACACACTTGTGAAAGTGTCTCAGCGTGCGATCACATGCTCGGTTAGTGGGTGGGGGCTGAGGCTTCTGTCTGAGGCTTGTCATACAGGTTTTTTAATGTTTGTTGACAGGGGGAGGTGTTTAAGAGGAGTCACATGTGCAGGGAAAAGAAAGCGCAGCGCTCAGACACGAACAGCAGAGGGCACTCGAGTGTAGGCTCTCCCACTTTCTGAGAACGAGTCACTGACTTCTAACATTCATTTATCTCACCAGTCCAAATTTTCATTTTCATTAGTCATCAGTTTCTCAGAACTTCATCCCAGGTGGGTCCACAACAATTCGCACCTTAATTAAAGGGGATCAGATACCATGGGACATTCAAACGCTTCATATGTGACCTCAAGGAGCCCCACGAGACGTAAAAGGTGTGAACCACCATTCAGTGGAGAAACGGTGAAATGTGTTTGAGGCCGAGCAACAAGTCCAGCTCCCTTGGTCTTTTTCATATCTCTCTCTCTGTGCCTCTTATCATCATTGTGCTCTTTGACCCTCTATGAGCGTGTCAGACAGACAGGATGTATATTTGTGCTGCACATTTGTGTTTGTTTGGTTGTTTATGTGCAAAACATCTGCACTCGAAAATGTAAGCAACAAGGTCGACCTAAATGCGCCGCCCCGTCCCATATATCTGATGCAGTGTGACATATAGGACATCTCTCCCACAGTCAGGCTCTTCCTATAACTTATTTACAACGTGCACTCTCTTATGACTATCCTTTATGGCAGACTGAACTCCAGTCTGTGACCTTACAGCAGAGGAGAGGTGCACAGCAGATTTTTTTCCTGTCACACAGTTTGACTTGATCTCACGAGTTCTGTGCATCGCCACACCTTCTCCGACTGCAGCTGCCCCAAAGGCACACCATTACACTTAAATGAGCATTCAGCCCCCTGCGTACTTCCTTATGCGAGTCGATGGTGAGCGGCCAATCCTCTTCAGCGCACCATTCAACACAGTTTTCACAAATAATTAATTTCACACAAGCGGTTTGAAAGTATAGGGCATGTGGTGCATTCAAACAGTTGTTATAGACATACATATGCGGCTTTAGACAGACAACATACTGCTGTAGGAGAGGAGCTACAAGCACTGTATATGGATTATTGATGCATCATGCATTCTTTATACAACACATGCTATGGGTTTATACATGTAAGGTTTGCTCGGGCCTTTAATGGACCAGACATTTGTCTCCAGTGTTGAGAGAAAGCCTTTCATCTCTAAAATGAGCTGTTTGTCTGTCAATAAAGCAACTAGTTTATTGACAGAGAATTAACCAAGGATTCTTCTGATAATCTAAGTCATTTTCTACACAAAAATACTGGATCCACTTTCTAAAATTTCATAAATTTCCATGATGTATGACTAAATATATAGTTTTTAGTTTTAATTTTGGACTGGTTGTAAGAGAAAACAGGCACTTTAGATATGTTGACTTTGGCTTTGGGAGACTGTAATGGGCATTTTTTAAATAATGAAAAGCCGCTATGACTCACAAATTGCTTGATGGATATTTTAATTCATAATATATAACGGTACAGCATAAGTGAATATTAAATCTGAGTTTTTAATGTAAATGTAGCAGTAAATTAATCTGATTATCAGTTAAAAAAATAAAATACTTCATGCTATTCCATTATATGTGTAAAAATATAATTTATATTATTATAATTTAGAAAATACTGATCGAGCTGTTAAAAGGGAAAATAAGACAATATAAACTGATGATAACCAGAATGGATGTACAGCTATTGAATTTTGTTATGTTTCTGTTCGTCCATCGCTGCCCATGAACTTCGATTCACCCTTGAAAATAGTGCGAGATGTTACATGATACAATGACCTGATGGTGGCTTGGTCACCAGCTGCTGGCAAGCAGTGGAAAGATGGTTACGTCGCACAATCATATCAACCATGGCTGTCCCTGAGGGTACAGATCCATACTGTGATTGAACCAATGTATATCATTGTCTGCTGTGCCCTGCAGCACTGGCCTCAATCCAGACTCTGAAGCACCCTGTGTGCGTTTGTGTGTGTAACAAAGCACTGAGGCTTGTGGGGTTTGTAGTTCATTCAAGAGACCACTTAAAGAAAGCAGCTCCAGTAGCCCTCTCTCTCTCGTTCGTCGTTTTGTGCTAGACGGTAAAAAGATCAGTCTTACGGGTGTTTCTGCTTATTATTTATTCGATGCAGCCTCACTGCAAAGGGTTCTGTGTTAGGATCATGAACAACTTGACAGAAGAAGAGGGCGTGTGGTAAAAAAAGAGAAGACGTGTGAGGAAGCGCAAAGAAATCTAAGAGAAAATGGAGGCTGCTCTTCTTCTCCTTTCTCTCAGTAATCCATTAAGGGCCTAATAGTTGGACTGCGTCTTACTTTCCCTCGCACGACAGCAGTAACACAGAACTCAAGGATGACCTTTAGGGCGAGAAGTTTAAAGGTCAGCAGAAGGGTAGGAAAGAGGGAGAAAAGCCAAAGCCGGTCAGCCAAACACATTGGATATGGCTAACCTTCAACCTGTCAGTAATGCCAAGAATGAGAGGCGCATGATCGACCAAGGAACATGATAGTTTAATACTAGATAGTAAATAGACTGGAATTTAAAAGTATATGAACCTTTGCTGAAGTCGGGAACTTAAGAGAGTGCAGCAGTAATTAGAAGGTTAGCGTTGAGCACCTGTCACATGAACTCTGTTTCCAAATGTCTTTCTGGATATTGCAGCTTTTAAGGCACGGTAAAAGAAAGTGGATAAACCCAGAGGGCTGAATTCCAACTGGAAAGCACCAAATGTAAGATAACACAAACCTTCTATTCATTTCAGATATAAAGGCATACTTTCTTCAAGTTAAAACTGAACTCCCTCTGAGAAAGACACCCTTTGAGACAATGTCACAGCTATCTAACGACCATCAAAACGCCCACACACGTTTTCTCACCTGTGGACTGCTGAGTGGTCCAAAGTTCATGTTGGGTGTGGACGGCAGCGATATAGAGGGCGAACCCAGAGAAGATGTAATGACGGGGTAAGGTGAGGCCAGTCCGTTCATCGGCGAAACCAAGGAGGACATGGGGGACGGTAAGGGCCTAGAGGTGCTGATGACTGACGAGTGGCCGACCATGCCACCCATGTGAGAAGGGTGTGTGTGGGCTGTGCTCATTGGCCCTGTAGAATCTGGAGAAGAAAAAGGAGACACAAGATGACAAACATTTACCATTACCAGCTGATTAGGTCTCCCTGCCCAAAGCATCCATTATAACAAATCCTGTCTTTGTGGAGCTTTTCATTTTTAAAGTTAGTGTTGGCATTATGTTCAGTTGCATTATATTTAGAGATGTTTCTAATATTTTGCTCAGCCACATTTGGGCACATATGGGTCAGGCAGAACAATAGAGATATAATAAAACCCAGGATAACAACTCCTGTAAGTTGGCCACATGAATGACCTATTTGAACTCTGTGTCATGTGTAAAACAACAAATATCACATCAAACATGCAGACGTGCCGTCAAATTAACATTCATTTGGAGTTGTGTTTCAAGCAACCTGATGCTGTGTGTATAATAGTCTCCTGTCATTTTACTCTATTTTGATCTTCACCAATTCCTGAAAAATATTTCTGTCTCTTTCGTTGCTAAATGTTGTACAATCGTCACCAGCTAGTCACTAATTTTATCTGCTATTTGGTGAGCTTCTTAGCTGAACTCTGGCTAGAAACAACACTAATGAGAGCTGCAAGAATGAACCAGAACACTGAAGTTGCACGTCAATAAAACCAAAACAATGAGCTGAGACTAAACACTAGACTTGACACTAAACTAGACTAAACAGACGAAACACTCAGTGGCGCTGCAGAGGTAGGTTCATTTCTGTGGGTTTGTCAGTACAGACACCAACAGTTTCAATTTGATTTAATCCATCGTTAACATAAATATATTTACTATAGCAGCTGTAAGACCCTAGAGGAATAAATACATCACATAATCACACTTGATGCTGACAATAAACAATATCAAAAGTCACCTAAGTGACTGAAAGCTTAAAGTTTGCTCAGCAAATGACACATATGCATATTAAGTATCACAGAAATGGATTACACAAGCCTGAGAATCTGAGAATATTTTGTTGACTCACAATGCAATATGTCTTTACCCCGTCAGTGTTGTGTAAATATGGCTGCACACTGAAGCCTGTCTGACTTTGGTCACAGGGTGCTGACTTTGCTTTGCATCCATTGATGTAAACCGACAGGCTGGCATTTACATAGATGACCTACTTAGAAAAGCTGTCAGTCATCTGGGTAACAGGGCGTGATGTGTAATTTCATGCATGTGCTGCCCAGACATTTATTCATCATCAAAAGAAAATAGTAACACCAATATACACTTGGAGTATGTATAAGTAAGGACCAACGTGAACTTTACAAGCAATAAATATTTGCCGCAGGCTGTCACATCTTGTTCTACAACAAACAGAAGCAGTTTCTCTCTGGGCTAATGGCGGTGACTCACTGAAACAAATAAAACTGGGTTTTCTAA
The DNA here is from genome assembly GCA_023373845.1 of Nibea coibor. Lineage (NCBI taxonomy): Eukaryota > Metazoa > Chordata > Actinopteri > Sciaenidae > Nibea > Nibea coibor. The sequence goes on from CM041718.1 coordinate 16,433,904, forward strand.
GCTAAATGTTACTGATGAAGAGTGACACGCCACCATGTGCACATTTGGACTAATCTGAGGGCTCAGAAAATTCAAAAGCTTTTGCTTGTGTAACAATGTACCATCCCCCCACCTTAACACACACACATACACAGTGTGATACTGGGCCTAATGCCACCATTCTTAGTTAAATGTCACATTTCTTTATTTGTGTATAAAGGTGGGTGGTGGCATAATATACACACGAAGAACAGCGCCCGTGTTTTTGTTTCTTAAAAGATGCAAACAAAAATGATTTTTTATTCTTTTTCTACCTAAAGGCTCAACAGGGCGCCCAGTCACCCCAGTGATTTGCTGTACTTTTCATCCCAGGAGTCAGGTCCTTTTCATTTGAATAACTTATTAACGCACCTAATAAATCATCTTGATGATGAAATTTTCAAAGATGTTTTTGCATGACAGTTCAATCTGTCAGATAATATCTGTGTTTGGTGCAACTCAGAGCCTGACAGAGGTTTTGCATCACAAATGAGCCGACATATTTGAATAGTGTAAATTAAAAAAATATGATTTGTGACTTCAGAAGTGACTTCATATGACCAAAACGGCAGCATGACTTCTTTATTTCTATGGCTCTAAAATATAAACCAGAGATGCTCCAGCTCTGTATGCTCACATGCTTCTTAGTCTTAGAAAAGACCATTAGAACCCCAGTCGTCTATTTATAGGCTTCTTTTATGTAATGATCTCTAATTAAAGGTTCAGATCTATGTATTACTAGTCACCATGCCCTTATAATATACAGTTTGTTGTACACAGTCGAGGCGTCATGTGCTCAGCACTATCAAGAAAAACTAGTTTTCCTAGTTTAATGTAGTTTGTCACAACACTCTTTTTCTGGGAGTGGCGAACACAAAATTTTACAGATTTCACATACGTTACCTCGGTATCATTCATATTTCTGTCATTTGTAGTAAGAAATATTAACACTGCATCTTCTCTTTTGATCTTTTGAAGGGAAACACTAACTGCATTTCAAAGAAAATTCTGTGGACCCACAGGCAGTATCTGTCACAGCAACACCTTGTATGTTTACAAAGACGTGTTAGCGTCTACGGCTGAGAAATAATTGCTTATGTTCACAACCAGTGTTTAAACTGCCTGTCAAGTTTGCAACAGACTTTGCCGGAGGTTTGCACGGTCTTTGAAAGATCTACTTACTTAATACTTTGCAGTCATTTTGAAATCTTGCTTTGATACTTAACCTCTGGCAGTGATTAAGACCACATTAGTTTTCCTCCCCTGCTGGATATGAACAGCATAAACTCTATTTAAAGGAAATGGAAAGTTTGAGTAATGCGAGACAGTTGCTTTCATATTTCAAAGAATTGGGAAACAAGGAGGAATGTCACATTGTCCGCCTGGATGCCGGACTTTTTGCATGAAGACACACTCTAAAACACACAGCTGGCCATTCACTCCCTCTCTGAATGCCAAGGAACAGATGTTGTGCAACTTCCTGTTTAGCACTGAGACTATAGCCTCCTCCCCCTTTCTCACTCGCCTACTTTCTCCAGCAATCCATGAGTGATCCCTGGAAGGCAAATATGTATTGGGGCCTCCGTCTCTCTCTCTCCCACAGAGCAGACTTGATACATGAGATATACTGCAGTAAAATACAACTTTAAAGCACAAGACTCTTTAAATTGTATGCTTCGGCCTGTAATGCCAAAAAATCTACTGCCTAGATCTAATTTCTACATTGGCAGCGGTGTGTTCCCAACTTTTTTAGAGCGCGGATTTGTTTAAATAATGAGCTTATGTAATGGAAGAGCACTGTACAGCATGTACTGTGTCTGATTTTGTGCACTGACCCCTCTCTTTATGTGCATGACAAATTCCCTTTGGGGCTCGTAAAGATCTATTCTATTCTAGAAGTGCTGAGTAGGAGATATAGTAACAGGGCAACAATTTGCCAACATGCTTTCATGGGCATCAAGACCAACATGTATTCTGATTGCTCAGGTCAGATATAAAAGATAAATGTTGGTATATATAGAAAAAAAGGAGGGACTGGTGGGCAAAATGAGCAAGAGGAAGGCACAAACCTATACAGAATTGATTAGTACAAGGCATTTGGACACGAGACAAACCTCTAATATTGATCATTTAAAACTGAACTCACAACTTGGCACCAATACTTATCTTCATGCTTTTTGTACCCATACTCTGTCTTCACTTTCTCATAAGGACACAAGCAAGGCAGCAGCCTCAATCAGCGCTAAGAGATGATCCAAAGGCCAGAATCTGCTCTCGTCTCAAACATGCATTTATTTTATGCAGCTATTAAACATTTTATCCTTCTGATTAATCAATTAGTTGAAAATTAGAAGTCATTAGTAATGAAACCTATTTGGACTCTATCCTGGTGTAGCACAACTTCTTTCCACAACATGACATTACATCCGTCCAAAACATGACCTGTATTTTTAAGACAAAACCAAAGATGATATATTGTGTTCAGACCTGACAGTCTCAGTGGCTGCAGTATACAGGGGAGCACAAAAGCACATGGACAGTCAGCTGGTGGGATGCCTAAAAGGGAATGGCCGGTGAGCTGAGCATGCTTTGTGAAGGGAGTGTGTGTTTGTGTGTGTGTTTGTGTGTGTGTGTTTGTGTGTGTGTTTGTAAGGAGGCCAACATGTTCAGCGGAGGAAGCATAAATCGGCCCCGAGCGGCTCAAAGGGGCCTATCCTCGGATGACCCGCCTCAACTGGCTGTTCCATCCCCATTCTATGTAAATCACCTCTATACAAAGAAGCCTCTGGAATGTACAGGCCTCTCGCACGCTGTACAACAGAGGAAGACATCAGCCAGCACTGGGAGGCTGTCCAGAGACAGCGTCAAAAAAACTCATCATAAGGAACTTGCAGACATATTTAGTTTCAGTGTTTCCTGTCAGTATTTGTTGAAACTTACGTACGGTGCTCCAGCAACAGAAGCATCTATCTGAGAGCAAACAAACAGACAGAGCAGTGAAGGGCACTTTTGACCGCTGGCGCCGCAAATCAAAGGTCGCCTGTTGCCAAACTCCTGAACCAAGTTCAAAAGGGTTCCTATCTGCAGAAGCCCACAGTGACACTGATCATTCCCAGAAATCAGTGCAGAGGGGACATGCACCATTGTATCATTATATCAAAAGAAGACCATCAAAGGTTGATCTGAGGATGCACAATAGCTACAATCTACACTTAAATACACAGTTTGGTAAGATATTAGTCCAAAAATCATACTATTATAACCATCATCTCCACAAAAGAAACAAGATTCTGTCTTGGTGACATTGACAGTATATCAGCAATATTTATATTCCACATACAGGACTGGACAAAAAGATTGCATAAGACATACTCTGAGATAAAACAGAAACTGTTTTAATCATTTTTTGATAAATTAAGTGAACCTTTTGGATTTGGTCCTTTTTCTGTTTTATGTCATTGTAAATTAAAATTAAAATATATAAAATTGTATATTGTGGTTTTGGACTGTTGATTAGACAAAACAGAAAAAATGAAATTGAGCTTTGAATAATTGTGATTTTATCACTCCCTGGCATTTTATAGTCTGAGCATAAAAACATGAGTCAAATAAATAACTGACAAATGAACTGATAATGAAAAGAACGGTCTGGTACAATGTATTCTACTATTTGTGGCAGACAATACAGACTCATATATCATGCTGGTGTAATGATCAACAGGTTTAAAGAAACATCACACACCCCAACCCCTTTAAATCCCTCACTGTTAATTACTGGGTAGTGGCTGGATGGAGCACTCCACTGTGTGGTAATTCAATAAGCCCATGGCCCACTAACTAATAATATCTCCTGTCTGGAAAGCAGACCAGCAATGAGTGTATGGTGGGGGCAGTGGGTAGTGGTAGGGATATGTGATGGGGGTGGAAGCAGCTGATCCACTCCTGAACAACAACACAAGTCTCAATATCTATCAGATTAGCAGCTATGAGGATGGATCCTCAGTGTATGCATCGATCTGCTTAATACCTGCTTTGTATGTGTCTGTGTGTATCTTGTCGGTGTACGTATCGTACGACTCTGTGCTCTCGTGCTCATATTTGTAGCTGGCAGGGCTGTGACCATATGACAGAGAGCAGAACACGTCCTAATCAGACGGACAGCCTGCGGAGCTCATTAGATACAGCAGACATGTAATTAAGAAATCTCTTCACTGCCAATCGAGCTCATGAGCACCAGCCACAAACCCTCGTCAGACACACACACACTCCACGCGTGCATGCACACCCGTCGTGTTTCACATTAAATGAGAAGAAAATAAAAAAAAAAATCTTCCATGCACACTAGCGCAGAATCAAACATTCATTTCTTTGCTAAATGAGGTTGATGTCTGATCAATTGTGTCAGTAAATCCTCTTATCCCCGGGTAAGTATCTGCAGCTCAGCAGGCCAGCTGTCAAGAAGGTGGGAGGCCTAGGAGGAGGGGACAGAGAAAGGAACAGGGCCAGATAGGAAAGAAGGGAGCGATGGATGGATGGAAGGAAGGATGGATGAAGGGGGGGCGATGAGTGGATGGGGGAGGGCATTGTCCCGCTCCCAAACAGCTTCCCTCCCCAACACTCACATGATCCCGCCACCACACATGCCTAATCTCTCCGCCTGGCTGAAAATATTGAATCATCAACTGAGAAAAGCCTCTGTGTATTTTTTTGTTTTGTTTTGCACAGTTGTAATTTAGGAGATGGTTATTGGAAAAAAAAGAAGATATTTTCTACAGTTACATAAACTGCAAACTGTCCAAAGCCGCTTCACCTACTGCACCTGTTCCTTTTTTTTTTTTTTTTGAACAGCCAAAATAAACACAGGCCATAATATCAGCTGAACTTAATTACAAAAGCAGTTGCTGTGTTTGTGTGTCATTCCTCTCTTGTTGGAAACTTCATAAAAAATGTTTTTCCCATAAAGGCATACGGCTGTGACAACACAAGCGCTTGAGCTAGTGAACTTCTCTGACCCTAAATTCTGCCCTGTGGTGAACTCACACACAATTTCCCTGAAAAGAAGAGAAATTAACTCTGCTCCCCTTCCTTTTTATCCCCCTCAGCAGTTTTCCTATAACGCAGCTTCAAACAAACAAAAGCAAATGTCAAGTCAAGCTAATGAACATAAAGTACACATCGTACTGTATTTCCCATATGTCGGCCGTTGCTGCCGTGTGTCCTCAGAACCACAAACACGGCAGACTTGCCAGTGGGATACTTTTGACACAGAGGCAAAAGATCGATGAGGAGGCCAGGGCTGAGACAGGGACGAGATAAAGATTGTTTTGCGAGTGATAAAAAAGTTTGAAACTTAAACAACAAGAGATAACACAAGTCCGCTTGCACAGACAGAACAGGCTGACCAAGCAGTCCTGGAAAACAAACAAATTGGTGGACTGAACGCAAACCCGAAGCATTCGCTTTTGTGGCTCCGTCTGGTGAGGTAACACATTACTTCCAAGAACTATTCTCTCACTGCTACAGAGTGATGGGTATGCACTATCAACACACTCACACACACACACACAATACACACTAAGCCACTCATCTCATGCTGTGACCCAGTGAGTGTGACCAGGGTGACCTGACCTCTGGTCCTGTGACTAGATCCTAGAAAGAGAGCCAGACTATACAACCACCTCAGTAGTAACCTCGGCATAGTCTTGGTAAATTGGTCAAATTTAGAAAGAAAATAAGTTCTACGTGGAGATATTGGAGGTGATAATAAAAGGACAGACTGGCAATAAATGCATTTCTATCCATGTTCAATTTTTAAATCTTTTTTAAAAAATAAAATGTGTTTGCAGATGTTTTGAAGCTTGGCTGAGGCAGAAAGATTGGTGTGTTAAGCAAAATTCAGAGTGCAATGCAAAGTGAATAAATCATGATTCATGTGAATCATGTGAATCGTGTGACTTGAACATCCACTGAAGAGACGTATGCCAGATACTGACACATGACAAAACGTCACATTTGTGTGGACTGATGAGAAAACTGTAATGTCCCTAAAATAAATACACAAAACTAACATGAATGCAACATTTCAGTCATGTTTGTTACATAGTTTATCTTAATTAACTCATTCCTACTATTCATTATTTGTGAATGGACAACATTTTGACTTGCCAAAGCCAGAAAAGCACAGGTGAACTTAACACCAGTAACGATGGCCAGGTTCCATTATGTGCCCTCACAACTGACTGTGAACTAGCACGCACAATAGCAGGACCTACCCTGCTACTGTGAGTTACCTGCTCCAACATGTGACATTGGGAACATCGAAGCATTAAACTGAATGTTAAAGTCAGCATGCTAGCATGTTCACAAAGACAATACAAACTTTTTGATGTTTGGCAGCATGTATGCTAACTAAAAACAAAGTACAGCAGAGGCTGGTGGGAATGTTGCAAAAAATATATTCGTAAAACAAAGCATCGGCCAAATTGATATTTTGACCTTATGGTGCCACTGGATGAAAAGTCAAGGGATTTATCCTGAGGGGAACATGACTGTCTGTACATAATGTCATAGTAATCCATCCAGTAGTTGAGATATTTCAGTCTGGACCAAAGTGGTGGACCGATCGATAGACTGTCATCCCGGGCGCCATGGTGCTAACATGGCTTTAAAAAAGCCTTAAAAGGACTGGAAAGTAGACCAGTTTGCATGTTTACTCCTTTAAGTACAAAATGTATATCTGAATTTTACACTACTGCTTATCAAGTTCATCATTCAAAGCATAGTTTACACTATGCTTTGCAGTATTACATTAATTAATGTGAATATGAACTTACAGAGATTCAAAATTAGCATTTTATTTTAGTATAATATTAATAGTAGTAGTAGAGTTACTCTCTAATATTTAGCAGTATTGGATGTTATACTTTCTGGCAGCAGTGCAAGAATCAACTCTCTGACTGAAACTAATGGCTGTCTGGAACATAGAAAATCAATATGCAAACTTATAATGTGCTTTAAAATAACTTGACTTCATGTGAACACATGCAAAACCTCTAGCATGATCTTCTAGCTTTTATTAAACCACAGTCCAGTTGTTCTAGCAAATCATTCCTGATTCAAGAGTTCAAAAGTAAAAGTGTTCTTCCATCAACATTATTGTAGGCTAATGATGAGTATTGCACCTTTGATGATTATGACATCATGTGCATGCAACACAGGTGGATTAACAGCAGTTAACCTTACTTCAACCCGGACCTGGAGGAATAATGCTCATACTCTTCATGTTTTTCAAAGAGGAGGAACTACAGTTGAACAGAAGCATTACATGCTTCTCTTGAGGACACTAGAGAAAAGAATCAGTGCTCTACCATCTAGACTCACAGACACGTATAGTGCAAGTACAGTGAGCCAGTTAACAGGCTGACTACAATATGTGTGGAAGCGAACCCACATCAACACCTCCCACACCTCTTCAAACACAGGAAGGAGGAAAAGAAAAAAAAAACCCTCATCAGAGCGAGCGTTGATGGAAGGATGCAGGGTGACAGACAGCAGACACAAAGAGAGAAAGAAAGCAGGATGGAGAAGGCTAATAGGAAGGGACAAGTGTTGAGAGATAAACAGATAGCGAAGGACAAGGCAATGAGAGCTGGAAGCGTCTCTTTGAATTGAGTGGCATCGCCACTGACCGCATCTGTGACCGCAAGTGAGTCACAAGCTTTCGATTGTAACGCGCAGCGGCCAAGCCTTGTACCTGTCACAAGTGGTTAAAATGATTCAGTTATTTTAAAGGCAGGAACTGAACTGTTGGAGGGCCAATAGGATCATGAAATTTGGATTTGAAGATAAAATCCTTAGCAAAATGTAGTCTTCTAAACAATGTGAGGATCATATATAATCCGTATGGAAACCATCAGATGCAAAGAAGTTCAGCAGATGAATTTGCCCCCGTTAGTTGCAGGTTTCTCCCATTGGGAAAATAAATTCAAAACAACTTGTTCAAAGAGTGCACAGGGATTAGAGGCATTACTGTAATGCATCTGTGCAGTGCTAGCTTTTAGTGCAACTGTGGCGCAGACAGGCAACATCTTCCACCACATGCAATCCCAGGCTGGTTCCGTACACACACGCACACCCACAGAGGCAAAAAACAAAACCCGGCTACTCACAGTGGCCATAACCTATCTCCTTCCTAGGACTTCCTCCAGTTGCAGATGATGCTGCGGGGTGCCACATGCCTTTGGATGCAAGTGTGGCGTTGGCAGGATGCCAGTCACTCAGGACCAGGACTCAAACGAGTCAAGTGTTGGCTGGGAGACAAACTAAAATACTCTGAAAATCAATTACTTTTCAGGACAGGACAGGAACGAAAGGGTCGACGTGAAAAGAGGGGTGGGGGGTTAGAGAAGAGCAAAAGAGGCGGAGTCCACCGGTGCTGGTTATAGGATTACCCAGATTATCCTTCCCCAGAGATCAATCCCACAAGAACTGTTTGCTGTCCGACTGCTGCACAAATCAGCTCTTCTACCGCCCACTCATCTTGTGTGTCTCCCTCTCAGTGTTGGTAAAACTATCTGTGCAGAGACACCTGTTGTAGTGGCAGAACAGCTTGTCTGGCATGGTAGGGGAGGAGGGGGGCGGCGTCTGAGGAGGCATAGTGGTCATGGCAGAGGTGGGTGGGTGGGAGGGGGTCTTACTTAAGAGTACAGTAAACCAGAAGTTTCCGATTACTCCCTCTTAAAAGGGATCAAGACCGGAGAGCATGGGAAGACAGTACAACACTGATGTTCCTGTTGTCCACGGAGGTTTTTATGTGTCAATGACTTTTCTTCACCTATTTCCCCATTTTGTTCTCTTTTGCTGAATATCAGTCACAGACTCTCTGTCTAATATGTAGGCGGTGTAAATGGGATGTGAATGTTAAGAAAGGAAGTGACAAGAAGTGGCCGGAGGCTAAAGAATTGTCCCTTCCATCTCCATCAAAACACCTGGGAATTCCCTTTAATGCCAAGAAATGACTGTGCCAGCGTGCTCGCTTAACAGCACTGCTGTGGCATGTGAAGTTGCCTGTTTGCACATTGTTAGTGTGTTTATGTGTTTAACAAGTGCTATGACATTCCAGGAAGTCAGGAATTGTCTTTTTCAGTGCTCTGGGATGGTCAAGTGAACACGCCGCAAAGCGAAAACGCAGATGCAAACACGCCAAAAATATACCTTAAAGGCAACGAGGAACAATACACGGCAAACCCTAAGGGAATCTAAATAAACGACAAACCCCTATGCAGAGGTGGATTCAATCTTTAGACTTCATCTATCAGAACGGGCTTTCGAAAACGGTAATAAAACTTTGGTTTTAGTGGGAAAAAAGCAGTAAAATCTTCCCGCAGAAAAAAGGGGTTAAGTTTGTTCAACAATGACAGTGACAGCATACATTTTTGGCCATGGAAGTCTATCATATCATCACCACCAGAAAATGGCCCTTGCCAATAAATGTGAAATTGGCATTGATTTCGGTCTGCAGCTGCTCCTTTTAATTTATCCTGCCACACTATCAAATGTTCACCCGGTACTGCCCTTCAAGCTTTTGACAGACACTTGCATTGAAAGATAGCACTAAAAACTTGAGAAGCCCTCTATTTATTTAACTTACGTGACTCAACAGAGTTTTCTTGTGCAGTGCACCTGCATGAGGCTGGATCGAATGTCTATACAGTGCTTGAAGGATAGCCACCAGTAACCAGATCCCCTCAGTGACAGTAACCTGGCAAGAGACTCTGCAGCCCGACACATGAAGAGGAGAAGACACTTGCCTCTCTTTCAGACTTAACAAATCCCATTGGGAGAAGCTAAAATAATACAGTCCTTCTTAAATGCATGGTGTGTTATAATAGTGTGTCATGGCCCACATAAAACACGACAAATTAACCCAGAGAGCCATAATTAGCATTCATAGATGTATCGTGGAAGACGTGGGAGGAGGACAATTGGCCACCCTAAATTTAGGGAACACATCTGAACTTCTAATAATCTGTTCGCCATTTTGTCATCAAGGACTCATGCATTGTAAATCTTTTATAGGGTTGACAGAGAAAAAGAGATCAATCAGCCTGTTTACCAGCCAGTTTACGTCCTCTTCTCCTTGATACCAGTGAATTTTGACAACAGAAAAGACATTATCGTGCAGCGTGCTCAGTTGCGTCGACATTTGTTGGAAAACGCAGGCAAGAAGAATCTACTGAACAGCAAAAAAATATTTTTTTACAAACACCACTGTCACTGTCACACTTAGAGTTGTGGATGCAACACACTAAAGCAACCAGGCTTAAAGTAACCAGGCGAGGTTTTCAGCATGTTCTTCTCTGGGAGGTAAGGTTTAATGACACTTAATGTACTTAGACGTTACCTGCTGCTGCCATTTGTGCTTCCGTGGGGCGCAGAGTGCCACGAAGAACTCTTGGACTGGTTAGTCAAACCAACTTCTACTTCCCTCATCAACCCCATTCCTACTCGTGTAAACTCTGCGGTGCTTAATCTTTATGATCACATGTTTATTTTAAGACTATGACTGTCAGGCTGCAACAAATGACAAACAACAATGGTGTCCTTGTTGATTATCTACTGATTGTACTATCAAATGTAATTAATGCTCAATTTCTAATGATATAACACTATGTTTGAGTCGTTACTTTGTTAAAATTAGCTCCATCTTGACCAATCATCTAACCAACTAACAGTACTTTTCACATTTGCATTAATAATAACAGTCTAATAATGTAAAAATACAACTGAGATAAGAGCCAGTCTCCATCACAACAGGGCTACTCGCTTGAAGGTGAGTCTTTAACTAATGCCTTATCTTGAGTTGATGAAGTTTAAAAGCGATGCTCTCGTTAGCGCTGCTTTTTTTTTTTATTACGCAGTGCAACAACTGTCAGTAACAAGCTACTTATCACAGATTTTCCTGCTGTTGTTTTTCGCTTGGCATCTGAAGCTGATGAAGTATCTGCTATGTCTGGAAATAGCCGCTGAGGCTATTTCAACATGTCGCTGAATCATCACTGAATGATGACGATGCCCATCTGACCACGGGCATAGATACAGTCATCGCAGGCTGTGCGGATGTCCTGGGGCCTATGAGCTAAAGGTTGCCCTAAGATAGAACAAACCCTCCAACAAAGTGTTGGATGCAGAATAGACACTTGTGGGTGATTCAGATTGTCATGTTAAATTAAATATGGTGCCATGTTCTATATATGGGTAAAATATTCTGTTACTATAGCAATCATATAGCAAAATCATACGGTTATTTACATATATTATTAACAGCTATATATTTATCTGTTTTGCTGTGTGATTTAATTAAAAACAAATGCTGAAATAGTTAGATGCTTAAGATCGGAGGCGTCTGTAATACACAATGTTCAGTGCATGGAAAATTAGAGTAGGTGTGCATCCATGTGTGGCATGTATGTTGTTACTGCATAATTAGCTAAGACATAGCTATATACATCTCATAACCTAACACCGCTGCAGCCCATGGGCCTTTCAAGGTTCTCTGCTTGATTAAAGCTGGAATTAAATCAAGGCTTTGACCTTCTTCACTAATGACTAATTACTGGCAATTAGCCCAGAGAATGGCCTCCTTACGCCCCTTCTTTTCCCTCATCCTGTTCTCACAATCAGCACCCACTCGCGCACACAGTCAAGACAAGCAGACTCCTTTACGTTGACACATAATGCTCAATCGGGAATGCCTGGGAATAAAGCCATTGTATATGTTGTGTGCTAATGCATCGCAGGTCTCAAGCTACAGAATTCTTGAGCAAATACCTCCAGACAGCCACACCCTCTACCTGTGTGGTTTATTTAACTATGCAGGAGTGGGTGGGGGAATGCTCCGTGCAGGGATCGGCAGTTAGAAAGCAGGTTTAATACTGCCAGGGCTTCACACGTCAAATAGTACCGACCGCATTCTTTAAGTCACATGATATCATGGTCACATTTTGCCGTACAATAAGCTATGCATATAGGATGTCTGCATGTTTGCAAGCTCTGTGAAGTTTAGGCATGAGTGTGTGACTGGGTGTGTGTGTGTGTGCGTGTCCCTCTTTGCCCTATGTGTGTGTGTACTGGGAGGTGAATCATTGACCCCTGGCAAGTGATGAGAGCTCACATCAACTAGGGTGACCTCTTTCTCCAACTCCCTCCTCACCCCCTCCAACTTCCCCTTTATTTTGCTCCCACTCTCCCATCCCCTCGACTTCCCTGAACTGCGAGCTAAATGCGTTCTCACTGTCAAATGCGGCGAGTAGGCGCCTGTCAGCGCATCTAGAATCACTTCCACTGACGGAAAAAAAAAATAAAAAAAATGCTGAAGTGCTGAGAGGAGAAAAAAAGCTGATTCTACTTAATGCTCCGGGCCAGGCCTGCATCAAACTTGCTGAAACATAACATGTCTGGGAAAAGCTGAATGGATCACGAAACAATCCACATATAATCACCAGACTGACTACACACACTGATTCATGCGGCCACCGCAACACACCGATGACAGATTCAAAAGTGGGAAAAGTCATTCTGAGAGCCTCCCATTCAAGATATACTGTGTTTATGGCCCTATTCTCACACATGCTTTGGTGTGCGGGTTTTGGTTGTTGATAACTAAAATACATCATAAATCATAGCTGTGGGTCGACACAACACACACAGAACTTTCCTTTAAATGATCTGTCAATGATTGTCTTTCATTCAGAAACAGCTCAGTTGATTTACAACCAGCTTTTTTTTTTTATAATGTAAATAAACCAACAGATAAGAGCTGCCCTCATCTAGGGTTCGACTGATACTGATCAACCATCGGTACTTTTTAGCTGTTGATCACTGAAACACAAAAATGAGAAATATTCAGCATTTAACCCAGATTGCAAGGCTTTGCGGGTTGGGAAAGCTGCAACAGCATTACTGTACGACCATAATGGGACAACAAAACTGAAACCAAGCAGCTTTTAAATGCTAACTCTCCATATGTAGCTGGATAAACCCTGAAATTAAATGAGAAAAACGTGTCAATTACAAGCAAAGTCACATAATAAGTGTATGAGTGAAAAAAAAGCCTCTACAGGCATGTGATCTGCAACAAAGCTGAGTGTATCTTAGCAGCGACAGCTCATACTTAAGAACGACAGATCAGTAACAGCCGAACACGTGCACGCTGGGCTGCTGTTGTCCTGATCGGCACAAATCAAAGGATGCCACTACTGTCTGATCAGAGTAGGTCTATAGAGACGGACATGAAAGACCCTGTAGCCCAGGGGGACTGTACACTGTGGGCTTCCCTCTACATGCTCTCACATCCAGATGTCTCTCTCATTCCCCCGGGAGCCACATTCATTATGGAAACAATTTTCAGCCCCTCCAAATGGTGCCGAGATATCTATGATAACATAAAGGGGCTTCAAAGACTGGGTTTTTTTTTAAAAATTTGTTTCCTTGTAACGCCGCACTATTACCACTCATCCTCCCACAGTCACAAAAGAAAGTGATTTAAAAGCACATGGTGTGTTTCTACACTGCAGTTTGAGAAAGAGAAAAAAACATCACATGATAAATGATGCATATAGTGTGTGACTCAGTGAAGCTGAAAGAGCCTCTCACTCCAGATAGAGTCGGATTTAAAAGAAGGTTTACACACACACAAACACACGCACAGGCCTGACACTTACAAACAGTACTGGGTACAGTTTGTATTCCACATGTTGCAAACTCCACAGTGGGGACAGAAGCCATTTCCCTGTCTCGGTGGATGTTAAAGGCTGTCACAGAAACCCTGATAATAAAGGGGGAAGAAGCCATCAGCTGGTTCAAGGGCAAAGTCAATGAGTCGGACCAGAGTTCAGCTTTGCAGAGCAAAATCACATCATGCTGTCATTCAGCTGGGTCCAGCCGCGGCGCTGACCGGGGTGGCTCGTCTTTAACCACAGAGAGCAAGTTTGTTTATGAGAAGAAATCCGCCATTCCTCGAGCCTATATCATGCATTTCTATCTGGACCTGACGGCCAATCCCAGACCGATAAATTGTGTTTCTGTCTCAAACAGTTTAGCAAGAGACGCGCGGCAAGCGCCATAAATTACATAAGCGCAATTAAAGTGCCAACCTCTGACCTTGCCGGACCGGCACAACCACGATCACCTGACTTTAGCATTGACCACAGCTTTCGTTTTAATTGGCACGGTTGCGAGGCGATTATTAACAAAGAGAGGGAGAGAGAGAGAGAGGCATAAACAACCGGATTCACGAGCGAGGAGTCGGTTGTTAAAAGTCCGCGGACGCTTTCGCGCACGGCTCGCAAGGCTTTGGAGAGAGAAGACGCCATGAAACAAACGCACTCAAGAGTCGCAACAAAATAAGAAAACGCAGGCGGATCAGCGAGCAACACAACGGGCACGAGCTGCCCCTGGACAAATCGAGCCGAGGCGTACTTACTGAGGTGTAAATATGGATCATTACTGTCCATACTGCGCGAGTTGTGGCGTCGATTTCCTACAGTCGGTGGTGCTCCGCATCCCAGCGCATTCCTCTCCCAGCCCGACTCAACTCTGCAAGGCGGCTCTACACGGGGGCCCAGCGAGGGGGGGCGGCGGCAAAACAGGGCTTCTCCCAATGACAACAGTGGTCGATATCAAGCTCCAACACGATCGTGACGAAACATCTCTCCTGCTGTGACACTGTGTTGCAATATTTTAACAGTAAAATAATACTTTCCGCAATCACTACACATGGGGTGGGGGAGAAAAAAAAATATGGTGTTGCTTTTGAGTACAGTCGTTTTTTTCTTCTTCTTCTTCTCTCTGTCGCTTTCTCTCTCCAGTCGCTTCTTTATATAATATGAAGAAAAATCTCCCTGAATACTAAAAACAACTGCAGCCAGTGAGTCTGACATGTAAACATGTTAGTGATGCCTGGTGATATGACTGAGTATGGTTTCCAGTGTAGATAAGACCAAACACAACAAGACTAGTGTTTTCCATGTTGTTGTGATTTTCTATTTATTTGCGCATATCAGACTTAATTCTAATGACCTGCTTTTTAATGTATACCACATTTAACTCGCACATAAAGATAAGCTCCGCTTTCAGCTCCCAAATCAGCCCTTTAATCTCACTTATTGACTCTAATTAAATAATCTAACCGGACATCATAAAGTCTGTTACATCTCTAACTTTGCGCATCTAAAATTTAAAACGCTGTTTTTTATTCTCCTGTCGACTTTCTCTTGAGGGGATCTCTCTCCAATGTTTACCTATTGCTGGAGTGAGTCCTGGTCTGGGTACCCCCCGGAGTCCCCCCACACCCCTCTTCAGAGTGCGGGGTCATGTAGGGGTGAAGCTCCCGGTACCTCAGAAGGTTATTCAGGAGTCAAGCCGCACTGAGGCATTCACAGTCTTGAACTGCGGAGCGGGCAGACGCTCCGTCAACGCCGGGCCGCTGACCACTCAGCGGGCCATTGGGCTGCCCCGCTAATGGGACAAGCACCCCCGGCTCCACCGTCCTTGTAACAGCCACCCATAAAGGAGCACAGGAGGATGCTAACCAAGATGAATGGCATTTTTTCTCAGCTCATTCTACACTAATCAGAGCTTTTCATTTGTTATGGCCTCGCGCCAGCCCCTCCACCGCAGCCTCCATTAGGGCCAGATAACGTATAAATTCATTAAAGTCAAAGAGGGACATTAAAATGGCCATTTGTCAGATCTCTCTTTGTGTGTCCCTAATGGTGGCACATGGTTCAAGGCATTGAGATGATTTTGGTAGGGCTTTTTTTTTTTTTTTTTTTTACCCTCCTCAGTGCATTAGGAGAGGAACGTGGGAACTGGGTGGGGGGACGTGTGTTTTTCCCTTTTCCTAAATGGTGACTGTTTGAATTTATTATTATTATTTTAACAGTTTATTGTGCTTTTTATTTCACCTTTTCTGAAAATATAGTCACAATATCAGGAATCTTAGCTGTCCAAAACAGGCCTGTCATTTAGTCGCCTGCCTGTTTTATTCTGTCATTTTGTTTCTACATTTTTATTTTGTCGTGTTTTTTGCCTAATTGGAGCAAAATGTTTTATTTTTGGTGGTTATCCAACCCATCCATCAACTTCAGATGCCCCCCCTCCTCCCTTCCCCTACACACACACACACACACACACATACAAACTCACAGTCAATGAAGCAACCCTTTGCACTAATCCCTTTGTATTCACACCACCATTCCCACCAAACAATGTCCTAAAGCCTAATCCCAAACCAAGCTCAACAAACCTGGGCCACCTGCTAGCAAGTCATAGTACAGCTAAAAGGCCAAAACAAACCCGAGTAACAAACAGTCTGTTTAAAAGTCACCTTCACAAAGAGCACAAACACATGAATGCATGGATTGGAACATGCATGCGTGCACACGCGCGCACGCACACACACACACACACACACACACACACACACACACACACACACCAAATCTTTTTTCACTTTCTCTCACTTCTTGGCCCCTTTCCTCTAGTTCCCTCCTTCCCTTTCTGTATCCGTCCTTCTCTGGCTTCAGGATGGAGGTTCTGGCTGCGTCGTCATGGGAGATGGCTCTCTCCATCTGCCTCTGCTGTCATTAGTCCATCTCCATCACGCTTTATCGGAGGGACCCCAACTACCCCCATACCCTCCTGGACCCCCTTCACCATTCTGACAACCCCTGCCCCCTGCTCCATACATAAGCCTGAGATGATAAGTGTTCTCCCTCTTTGTGTCGGCCAGGATAAGACAATGCCACACAGCACTACAGAACATCATCCATCTCATTGGTCATCAATCTGGGACACAAAAGATGAAATGTAGCTCGAACTCCCTTTTGCAAAAGGGTTTCTCTTTGCTTAGAAGAAGCTCGTCCTCCACCTCTCTCGCTCCTTTTCACTGCTAAGTTAGTCACCAACAGATTCTTCTGTCTTGTGTGGCTATTTAGGTCAAAAGTATTGGATGCAACTATTTTGAGGATTTCTTAAGAACACCAGTGCATCATCATAATTGCACAAAAGTAAAACCAGACATTATTTCAACATCTACAATAATAGATGAACTCTGTTTCATTTCCTCTGCAGAAAAAACAACAAAACAAGCTGTTGATCCGCTAAAGTGTCTTAACCTGACACACTAAAAGGCTGTGGACAAATTTACATGAATTTGTTTGGTGGTAAATACTAATTAAAAGCCCCGTGTCACATAAATAACCCCGTCTACCTTTTGTTGCTCCTCTTTTCTGCCTAATTAGGTTTACACTGTCTAATCGCCAGCATGGGGCTTTTTGTCTTTGGTGATTGTCTGTAACAGCAGTGTCTTCATGTTATTTACGTGCATAAAATGTTCTCCCCGAAGACTGAAAGAATCAAAATAACATGAAACACAAGAAAAAAAAAATCACAGAATGATTAACATGACTCATGACAGTTTTATGTGATCTGCCATAATGTGATTGCTTGATTGTTGAAATGTATTATTATGGACAGTTGCTGCTCTATATCCTGCAAACCTGTTTATTATTATTATTATTATTTAATTATAAAGCACTGCTCCTGAAATGTTCATATTTAAAACATGAATAATCATCCAAAAATACTTAGTAATAATAATCAAGTATGAAGATAATCAATCTTGAGGTATTTATTTAAAATTATCACACTGATACAAAGTGTTTGTGTCATGCTACAATTATTCAAAGTCTGCTGCATTACTGTTTTAAGAGATCTAAATTACGATCTGCATGTTCTGATATTATAGTATTTTAACAGTGGATCTCATACTTCAAGAAAAACATGAGACATATTGTAGCGGCTTCAACAGCAATGTGACAAAAGCCCCTTACTCTGTTTTAATGCAAACGTTGTGTTAAACCGTTCTGCCAACATTATCAGGTTAACCTGATAATCTGCTGCTCGTGTCTGGCTCTGAGGGGCTTTACACACAATCAATATGATGAGCCTTGAACTGTCCACACCATAAAGGCACCGTCCATGCCATTACCACATCACTCCAATCAGACACAGTTGCATTATCACCAGCACACGTGAGATAGGCTTATATTTTTAAGATGTGTCTGAATTTTAATTTGAAGGCAACCTTTTCAACCAGATCAACAAGACAGTCACACTGTCAGGTTAGCAACAAAGAGAGTATAAACAACACCGGACTGGACTCCTGAAATAAGATTGCTTACATTAGTTAATTAGATTTTATGTTATAGGTGGAGCACAGACACCAGGCAGATGGTTGACCTCTATATTAGACTTTACCTTGCTGTGATAAGTTAACACAGACTGGGGGCTTGTTCTTTCAGAATGGAGCTGAACCAATCCAACAGGGAATCGACCAGACCACCTCAGGTTAATCTTACTACGACCTGAAATACCCATGAGGGATTACTGATTTTTAGCACATAATGTCAAGTAACCACTGTGCCCGTGCCATTTAAAAATCACAAACAAAGTGTAAGGATAAGCCTTGTGAGAGAGGCGGACAAAGCTTATGGCTATATAAGCAATGTGTCATGTCTGTTGTTTTTATGTACAGTATACAGTGCATACACAGCGTACAGGATCTAGATATCCTGAGTTTTACAAACCCTGGCATATAAACCTTAGTTACTGTTGTCATGTGCTATATTAGATTGTCTGTGTGTTACTCTTATCTGTCTCTGTTCTTATATCTAAGGTTTTGTAAAAGTGCAACATAAATACATTTGACCTCCATAGAACTAGGGTTATGATGGATAACCTCAATTCACAGGCTTCATCCTCAAACAGAACAAAGCCAGTTGCTTGCACGCTTGTGCTGAAGTACAACCCACACCAAAACTGACATGTTAGCATCACATAAAGCGTATGAAAGCATCCATTTTCCAATCCACACCAACTCTGACCACTCTCCTCAGAACCATCTGTTTCAGCTCTCAGAGACTGTGCTACTGAGAGGACAGCACACAGCCAGACGATCTAACTGTCCGGGGAATACTACCAAAGCATCAGTCAGCTTTTTCTCATTTTTATTTTATTTTATTATTTATTTGTCTCAGAATATGGCATCAAACCTGTTGGCGTAGGTTTCACAAATTCACAACTTATGGGACACACCAGTGGAAATTTGTGTGATTTGAACAGCACTCAAGCAGGATGTCACCACTCAGCAAAGGAGTACTTGACAGGTAGCCTTTAGGCTACGAGGCACTTAGTGCCACACTGACACTGCTTTCCAAGTGGTTTAACACACCTCCAAAATGTGTCTCTTCCAAGTTTGACATGACTGCCACGTGGCCTTAATAATATGCAACATCAGAGTGTGAATGGCCTAAAGAGGTTTAAATACCTGGCACCTCAAAACAGCCAGAACTCATGCTGGGTGTTGAAATGTATAAAGTCCAATGGAGATATTTAGTTCAACATGACATTGTACTAACTGGATAAATGAGAAGAACTGAAGCATTGTGGTGTACTACAGAGAAGACTATATAGCAAAGGCCTTTTGTGTCACTTGTGTATTGTGTGCCATGTTTCTCACATGTCTGAATTTTTAACAATCTGAATTCAAGGTACAACTATTTCCAGAGCTTTTAATCATGGTTATCATCGGTGGATGGAGTTTATTAAGTTGTCATGGAGATGTAACTGATATCAGGTGAGCTCAGTTGTTGTTATAATTTAACCCCAAGCTCTACTCGTGTGTCAGTTCACAAGTTCATTCTTGAGCTCGGAAAAAGGAGTTTGGCAAAACAATCCCAAATCAAAGTTCACTTACCGCTTTGACTTAATTTCAAGAATATGACAGAGTGCCAGGTAACATTCCTGTTCTTTCACCTCTACACATGTGCAACAGCATGTGCCCCTGGTTCTCACTTGGACTTTAGTCCTCAGTAATGTGTGTGAAGCCTTGACCAGACGTAGAATTATAGTTAACTAGAATTGTTCTTTATCAAGATGAACTGAATTTAGATGTAGCCTGGATCTGAGACGCCAACACTCATTCATCCACTGTACCTACAAATTATCCTTGTATGTACATACATGTACATACAACATACATGTAACATACATAATAATTCTCTGTTTATTATCTTTTATATTATCTTTTATCTTTGTTCAGTTTTGTTGTCCTTGTATTAAATGTCTGTTTATTTAATATTATGGTACATTTTGAACAACTGAACTCATATTTCTTCTTCTGTGTGTAGATAAGCTGATTTTGAAAATCTCATACTCAGTTGCAATGTTTTCTCAACTTGTTTAAGTCCTGATTACATTTGCACTACCTCTGTAGAGTGACTTTTAGTCATTTTCTTCTTCTTGTCTAATTTAATTATATATTAATTTTATCTCTATTCCTATTTCAATTTCCATTTTAAAAAGCTATTATTTTACGTTTTATACAGTTTTTGAGTATTACAAATCTTTGCATGGGTTTAATTTAAATTCAGATTAATTCATAGGTCCAATTTTAATTAGATTAGATTGAATTGCACAAAGTAAATACATAGACAACGAAATGCAGTTCTTTCTCTCTCTCCTATCTAATCCATCTATCTACAACTATCTTTGATTAATAATCAATATGAAATATCAACATTAAACCATTTTAGTCACTTAAAAATCACACGTTATTCAGCATAATTCACTTACTTCTCCTCGGCTCTGCCATGAACTCAGTGCCATCGCCAAACCTTTAACACACTGCATGGAGCTTACACGCTGCAGAGCCTGCAGTATCATCCTGCCGCCTTGTGGCCTTGTTAGACAGCACCAGCACAACACACCGATTGCGTTTGACACGCTCACGCATGTTTTTCAGTCCCTCGGCGGCTGCCGTAGCTCCACGGTAAAGTCAGACGTGTATCTACGCGTCACAGACGGGAAGTTTCCAACCAAACAGCTCCAACATGAACAGCCACAGGAACACTTCGCTCGGTCACAACTTGTTTGTCTGAGACAAATCACCGATGACTTTAAAAGAGGATGGCGTCTAATGTAACGTTACACTTTGAAAATCATCGACAGTATCCCGCCATGGACAGTGAGACGGGCATCATCTCCATCGACCAGGGAGGAGAGTGGGGTGAGCGACACTTTCTAGAAAGTCTCCCACGGCTGTGGCTAACGATAGTTGAGTTATCAGATAAAACCAATAAAGGTGACCTTAAAACACACTTCGTGACAAGGCTGCCGCCTCTAAAACGCTCGTGTACCCGTCCGAGCTCGATGTGGTACTTTGTGTTTTGACACGCTCCGAGCTAATGTAGTTAGCATTAGCTAGCTGAAGATGATGTGCTGATGTAACAGAGCCTGGATGTATGTAATCAATGCACAGCACCCGACATCTGTCAGACAGACAGACAGGAAACATGGTTTGTTTTGGAGGAAGATGATGTGTGCTTTGATTAGATTCAACTTTATTATCTTTGCACAAAGTAACTAATACTACAACGAAATGTTGTTTAGCTTCTACTATCTACAAATGAACAGGATAGTGCAGGTGTAAATATGAATATGCTATGGGATATATACACTATACAAATGCTGTTATATGTATAATATATATATATATATATATATATATATATATATATATATATATACACACACACACACACACACACACACACACACACACACATATATATATATATATATATATATATATATATATATATATATATATATATATATATACATACATATAACATATATATATATATATAGAGAGAGAGAGAGAGAAAATATACATTTTCTCTCTATATATAGAGTATATCCTGTACTGTATATATATTATTTACAATAGAACAGTTATTATTATAGTATGTGTGACAGACTTAAATAATTAATTCATTAAATAAAAAGTTTAATCTGGCCTTTTTATCCTGGGACAATGCATAAACTGCTCGTTTTACTAAACATGAATTTATTACTAGACTACTACTGCTACACTTGAAGATGAGTTATCTCCTCAGCTCTATCTTTGTTTGTTTGATTGATTCTGTTTTATTTTATTTAAGTTTATTTTCAGTTTTTTTATTGTATTGAATATATGTTTATTGTTTTGGTTATACATTATTAGTTAGGTAGTGTTATTATGCACTTGTTTTTTCATTTCCCAATTCATATCTATTCACTTCCATCAACAGCTGCTTACCTTTGCTGCTTCGAGATGATTTGAAGTCATTTCTTTTGCAGTTGTTGCATGATTAGTCTCTTATTACACTGTGCAGTGAAATATAGTTTGACATGCTGTTCTGCGCTGTATGCTTGTTGTTACACAGACATCAGCCTGTTTGATGAGCTGGACAATCTAGGAGATGCGGATGAGCTACTCGAGGCCCTGGAGAATAATGGTTTTGTGAGTTTCACATCCTCTACATATGCAAAATGAACTGTTGACTGAGACCGAAAATTTATGAAATGTGAGCTACGGGAATCTTGACAAGCAAGAAATGGGCTTGTTAACAGTTTCTAAACAGTTTCCTTGAAGCAACGTTTGCAGTGTTTCATATTCCTGTGTCACATGTATGGCATGACATTTTACAGGAACAGCAGCACCAACATACCTATGTGTCAGCCCTAGTGAAAGCAATGACAGGAACTGTTAAGAAATTTATTGACTGCTCCCTAAACAACAGGAGTACTTTGACTACTGTATATGGCATAACAACTTGGCACAAATGCATGACTCAGAAAAAATAATGTAATTATATGCACATTGGTAAGATACTGCCTTTGTTTCCAGTCTGTATCCTGATCATAGTTTTAAAAAGTGTGTGTTTGGTTTCTTAGGCCAGTGAGGGTCCGGACCTGGACTTTGATATCGACATACCGCTGTGGAATGCGGTAGAAACAAGCAGCATCTACACAGGTACAGCGACTTTACAGCGTGACATAAGGGAGATCTGAGCTGAAGTCTGATTTTGATTGTTTATGTGATGTAATTCATGTGATTTTGCTTTGGACACAATGCTCTCAGGTACAGGTTATTGTTTTGCTGCGTGCAGCTTTAAGTGCAAAAAATACTGACCTTTCTTAATGCTTACTACTTACGGTTTGTGTGGCTGATTTATGATTACTTTGCAAAGACAGGTGTACCTTTTTATGAAATTAAAAAAATATATATATATATGAAAGGCTGTTGAGTCTATGTGTGAGAACACACAATGCTACTAATCCAAATCCGCCTGCTGCTGATAAGGCTACATATATGACACGTTTTTATGCCTTTGTCCTTGTGTATCCAGATGGCGAGGTGAGCGTGGACTCTCTGTCACCTGCCCACACTCTGAGCTCTGTCCCCTCTCCTTCGTCTGTGGAAGCCCTGTCTCCATATTCCTTACAAGTAAGTCACTGCTTTCAACTCTTTGTCCTTCTCAGTTTTCAGCTGACTTGTATTTCCAATGCAAATTTGACCATTGTTGCTGGTTTGTGAATATTTGCATGTGCGTCCCCTTTTCTGGTGCGCGGTTTTCATCCAGATGGTGTCCAAACATTGACAGCTGCTCTTTGCTTTTGGATAGCGACACACACGTACACACTCGAGACACTTATTAACAAAAGCCTTAAACACCTTGTCACACTAATAATTTGCTGCCAGTCTGAGCTGTGCCCCGCCCCCTCGTTAAATAAAAGGTGCTGACAACTTCAGCCACATTAGCATAATTTAGCAGGCAGATGTTTTCACAGTGTGTCAAAACAAGGACAGGGGTTACATCTTTGTCTGGCCGCAGCACCGTCTGCACACATTTGTCTGCTAACTGAATCACCCTGACTCAATCCAAGGACACATTTGTCAACTAGAGTCTTTGCATATTGACAAGGACACTCGATATTGTATCTAATGTGTCTTATTGCATAGCAAGTACTGCACATACATATACTGTAATACATAGATTTTGAGTGACTTGCATCAAGCATCATGATCCAGAAGCTACTCTTACATAATATGTTCATTCAAGCAATTAAAGACACAGCTTAGTACAGTAGTACAGTTTTAAGTGTCAGACCAACAGAAGTCGACATAATTCAACCTTTCTGGGAGTGGGAGGTCAACTGTATTACAGGATGTTATTTCAGTCGTGGCTAAACTTAAGTTCTGCTTTTCTTTACTGGTAATATTTAGAAACAAAAGGTCCAGTATCTCATAAAAAGTCTTCTCTTCTTCCCAATCCAGGATGAAGCCCTGTCCCCACAATCGCAGCTCTCTCCTGTTTCAGTCTGTTCAGAGTCCAGTGGCATCTCTGTAATCTCTCCTCCTGCTAAGAGAGCTCCAAAGAGGACCAGTCAGGCCGCACGAGGTGAGACAGCCTCCGCCACCGCACATCTGCTCGTTCAGCTGTCGTCTCTTTTTGTATGCTTTGTTCCAAAACCAGGGGAAATTCTGCACCGCACTCTGGGCTTGCAGAACTTTGGGATGCGATCGACCAAACGAAGAAAGATAGAAGTGGTCTCTAATTAAAAAAGATTTTTTTGGGGGGGGAAATAGCTGCTTAAAAAAATACCCTGTAGTTATAAATGTGAACGTTCCTCATCTGAACTTCAAGTTGGCCTTTCATTGTAGTTGCATAAATCCTGTTTTCTTATCTCATTCCTTCAACCCCCATCCCCTATATCACACACACACACACACACACCCTAGCCAAACAAGCTGCGCCAGTCAAGAGACCGATTCAGATTGGCCCGAAGGTTTCCATCCAACCCAAACCGGTGATTACAGCTGTGCCCTTGGCTCATGCAGCAGCTCCCCTGCAGGCCAAAACAATCATCATCCAGCCCCTGCAGACCACTGTGCTGCCTATGGTCAAACCAGCTCCAGTCAACATCCAACCAGCGCCCCCTCCAGGTCAGTGCTTACACTGCAACTCATTAAAACATTGCCTCACACCACACTGTATTGCATCAGACCCCTGAACTGGATATAATAGCAAGCAGTGTTGTTCTTCATTTTGAGTATTTTGTAATTGATTTTAAAGATGACATCATGTTTGCAGTGTTTGACGTTTCTGATGACAGTGGTTGATGTTCTTGCTCAGACAAAAATCTCATTCCTGTGTCTTGACCAGCAGATGGTGCTTTAACATAGTTTTTTGCTCATCTGTGGTCTTTAGTCCTCACCGTCCTGTGCTACTCTGGTCAAACACTGATAAGCAAATCAGACAAAAGATGTTTCGTTTTTGTATCCAGAATATGTCCAGACGTGGCCTACATTTAAGAAAAACAATGCTGGGAATCAGCCACCATAAATATACAATCAAAGTTTGTTTTATAACCCACACACAAACCAGTGACTGTTTGTGGACTGTTGTGTGTTTTGTGCATTAAAGTCATTATTGTGTTGTTTTGTGGTTCAGCCTGCCTGGTTTACCAATCTGACCATCTCTGTGTGTTACATCAGCAGCACCTAGGCCAATGTAAATACTTATGTCATTGCTTGGGACTCAAGTGGGTGGAGTATCTGACCTCTCTCGACTTGAATTTGAACTTGGCTCTCGCGTCTGCCTGGTAATAGCCAAGATGGCAGATGGCTAAGGCCAAGACATCCAAGTTTAGGATCCCAGATGGAAGTCAGGTCAAGCTTGCGCAGTTTTATGAGTCTCTTTGGTTCGAGATCTGACAGTGTTCACAGTTGAGGAGTGAGCCCAGTGTATCAGGGCGATGGAAGAAAGAAATCAGAGATATTTACAGATGAGTTCACATTTCATAGGTTCTGACCCGAGCAGGTCATGTGTTTTCTAAGAACAAACAGGCTGACAGGTGTTCAGACGGCTTTTAATTTCTTTTGACTTTCATCCTCATGAATTCTTCTTACAGATGGTGAGCTTGGGCACAAGACACAGCGTTGGCACCGCACGCAATAATTAGCAGGACTGGCTAATACTCCATACACAATTAGCACTGACAGGTTGTTTAGTGTTGGAGGTGAAGGTTGCTGGGTCAGTATGAGGAATGGCTCCTGGCGCAGTCTCGCTCTTTGGGAGGCTCCGACATGAACAGAACATTTATAAACACGGACAATATTGTGTTCCGTGGAGGGCTTTTTTTTTGTTTCCCGGGCCATAATCCTCCTGAATGTGGGCATGTTTATGAGTGTCCGTGCACATAAAACTCGCACACCTCTCAGTTTGGAATGTGGATGTTTAAGACCACAGGTTGAGATGGTAAACATCTTTTCCACCTGTTCTTTAAAAGCAGAGAGTCCCGTTAAAGATGAGGGTTTAATGTAGGTCACCAGAGGGGAAGAGGGTTCGGGGAGTTGGACTGTACCGTCTGCAGCAGGGAGACTGATACGCCCTGCAGTTTGTATATAGAATATTAGCTTCATTATTTTTGTTAAGTATGGCAAGACAAATGTGGGATGAGAACATAAACACAAGCATAAGAGGAAACTCACAGACACGTAATCACACACGTGCAGAGTCACCGTTAATCAATGTTAATCATACAGTCAAAAATATGATTACAGCATAGCTGAAACCTGTAATTTGAAAATGTCTTTGTGTTGTGTTTCTTACTCAGGACATCCCGTAGTGCTGTCTCAGCCAAGCCAGGTGCTACAGATCCAGGCACCGCAGGCTGTCACCAGCAATGTGGTCCCCATGGCAACGCTCAGACAGGACAGGCCCGTCCCCGTCGCTGCTCCTCCGGTGGTCTCCGTCGCACTCCTAAGCCCTTCGTCAGACGACGATGTGAGTCCTGTCCACACTCTCTGTCACAAGTCTTCTTACCTGTCACATTGTTGACTGAGATATAAATACGGAGGGGAGCCTATCTGTTTTCTCCGGTTATATGCTGAACAAATGGGAGGTTGTTTACTGAGAATTAAAGGCTGTAGACCATGCATGAAGTTGAGCCGCGTCATGTTCCCAAACCCTACAGCTCTAAATAAACATCTGATTGTGCAAACAAACCGTCAGACACAAACTCGCTGACATCCTTGACCCACAGCGTTTTGTCTGTGCACACAAGACTCTAAGTAATACCACCGTCCTTCTATTTCTCTCTCTGATTCATAGGAGGTTTCACTCCCAGGCTCTTCTGAAGGCTATACTCTTTAATTTGCCGCTGAATTAAGAATGTGACCAAGCATTTTATTAGACAAAGCCTCTTCATGGGACTAAATTGTCCCTTCTGAGAGTTGTGTTTCTGTGCGTGGGCATGCGAGGGCTTGCCCGCGTGCACTCGCATACATGCTCTGTGCTTACGCCTAGCCAAATGGGTGTGCGTGCACTTGCCCGTTGGGGTAACTATGATGTTGTGGTTGCCATGTTTACACTGTGCCTGGATCCCCACAGTCGTAAACTCTCTCATCTTACCCATTAACTTTAAGTCTGTGTGAAACGTGAACATAAAGTGTTGATGTAAAAAGTTAATACATTTTATTTATGACGGTGAATGTTTTTCTCCACTCTTTAGGGCAAGTAATGCACATGTCTGCAAAGATACAAATGTAATTGGGGCCAAACTGACATCAAATTTAATGATTTTCACTTTGTAATGGAAAAAAAACAACTTCCTCTTAACTTAGTGAGAGTACAACGACATGCACTCGCGAGGTGATGTCATGTTTTGAATATGCAGACCGATGTTTTTTTGTGATTTGATTAATTTGTTACTTTGTTACTCTCGATAGGTCCCCATTAAAACCTAATGAGATGATTCATTTTTTAAAATAACGATTGTCGTCAGAATAACGGCCCACGAACCGCGGCGGTTTTCTGTTTAGCCGCCAACAACCCACAGATGATCTACTTTGTTTGTACCTGTGGGGTTTTATTGGAAAGACGTACGTTATGTAATTGCAGTGTGAATGGTGTCATAGAAGGACCTCTCTCTCTCCATGTGGATGACAGAGGGTGGATCCGTGTGTTGCATTCAGGGGTGATGTCAGGACAGCTGCAGTGAAAGAAGAAGTGCGCACAAACATGCAGAGCAAGAACAGTTCTCCTGATTTGAAGCATTTGTCCCCTCACAAACTCATTTTCTTTTAGGTCTGTGTAATGACAGCGCAGGACACGACAGAGCACTCAGGGAATCTTATGAGGTACCATTAAGTGGAGCAGGGACTGTCCAAGAGGTTTAAAAGTTCAAAAAGAAAATTCAATTATAGTATGTTTTGTTTACGGTACAAGCTTGTGGTCTCTCAATAAAAGTTCTTCATGTTTTGTTCGTGCTTGGCTTATTTTGGGTGGAAGAGTCTGATATTCTTTTAAAGACCCGAGGCTGTGGCTTGTGTTTCTGATTCTTTTCTCTTCGTTGCTCGTACGAACTGAAAATGCTGTTACTGTTTGAGTCTGAATTCTCAGCCTCTGTTGCAAATTCAGCGAGAGTGAGTTTTCAGCAAGTTCAGTGTTGTTTCAGGCTTTGGCTCCAACGGTTTTAGATGACTTGGTCGTAGTGAGTTGGGGAAACATGTTCTCACTTTACTTCACGTCTTTTCTTCTGTTTGTGTTTAATTTTTTGAGAGCAGAACTTCACAGCGTTTTCTCTTTCCCATCGAGCTCTGACGTGGCAGTGAAGTTGCAAAAATGCATCCTTGTTCGGAAGAGTAGCTTTTTAAAATTTGTGAAAACCACATGTGCCACATTTGGGGAATGTTGTTGAAATCCTCTGCAGTGATTTCTGTGGTGACACTGTGATGACCACAGCTATTATCATCTTAAAGGAGTAGTGTGTGGCCCTTGTGCATTACCCACGAATGCAAGAAAACATTAGTCATAACCTAATGTCACAATGTTCTGTTTTACCAATCTGCTCAATTTATTTTGACGTTGATTATGTTTTCCATCAGGCTTTTTTTTTAATGATTAACCTCAGCTGAAATTTTACAAGTGGTTGTTGTTTTATGATCGGTAATGGTTGACCTCTGGCTGTAAAAACAGTCGGCCCTGAGAGGAACTATCCCCAATTATCACGGGCATAATTGAGTCTGGAGAAGCACTTTTCGGGCCAGACCTCAAGAACAATGTCGTGGAATTCCAAGCCCCAGAGGCCAGAACAAACACGCCTCTCTGCCATTTGTACAGCTAACCAAGTCAATAAAGTTTGCAATAGGTGATTAAAGGGGAGGGACCGTACACATTAATTGTGAGGGGGAGAATTCAGATTCCTACAGATTTGTTTCTTCAGAACAAAGATTTTATTTTATTTATTTATTTATTTTAGTGAAGGTGGGAAAAATATATTTATGTTATCAGCTTTAATTCTTAATTTAATTAACTAAATTATTCCCACTGAAGAACTAAGCTGCTATTCTCATTGTAAATGGTAAAACATAATTAACAATTGCACAAGTAGAGAAAAGTCAGCAGCTATAACGTCACGTACACAACAATATCAGTCAGAAATTAGTTACCAGAAGCTAAAACCAAGTGCGACTGAAGCAGCAAAACCCCTGAGTGTATTAAAGTGAGTAAAAGTGCGTTTTTCAGTTTTTCTTGAGTAAAATAATGTGTTATTTCATCTTTCAAATTTTACATAGTCCAGCTTTTAACAGACTTGTTGTTATCCTGGCCCACAGAGAAGCTCTTGAGCCGTGTCACGCTGTGCGAGTATGTATGCTTGGACCCGCTGCAGCTGTGTTCACTTTATAACCTCGCTGTGGTTTGGCCGCAGCACAGTGGTGGACTGAGGGATGTGTAAAATGCCTGTTAAAGATGGCATGCAAGTGCCAGGTGTTCTCGCATGATGTATCTACTGTATGTCCATGCGTGTTACTGTCCATGTTGTTGTTACACTGTATTTTGGGCTATAGTTAACCTATATAAGCCCGGGTGTTAAGCGGCTGCTAACGATTACATGCTTCAGACAGGTGTTGTGCAGGACGAAGCATTTGCGACAGCTGTAAACAGCCATCAGGGACCGGGTCACTGTAATGTAATGAGCTCCTACACAACCCGAGGATTTAGCTGTGCATGTGTGTTTGTGTGTGTTCTAGACTGAAAAACAGCCCAAGTCTGAAATTGCAGGCCTTGACAAATCCTCCCATTAGTAGGATTGGAGGATTTTACAGGAGGACCCCGGGAACGTGTGGTGTGATCCAGGATGGGAAGGGGCCCCCCCCTCCCACCCCCGCCTCCCTCCAACACAGAATTTGATGCTCTCATGTCTTTAATTTTCTTTTTGAATGAGTGTCCAGTTTCCATATTAAAGAAAAAGAAAAAGTCACCTTGAGAAAATTCCAGGACAGCAAAGGAGTTTGATTAAAACCATCTCAGCCCTCGGAAACAAAATAACATCAACGTCGCCGAGGATTCTTCTCTGTTGACTCACTATTTTGTCTCATTATTCAGCAATCACACAGGCGGAAAGCTACCATAGATGTTCAGGGTGTAACAACACTGCTGTTTGATACAAAGCTCTGAATTGAATACACCCAGTAATTTCAACAATCGACCATATGATGTGTTGAAAATCTGCTCCCTGGACTTGGAGCTCATGTTTTTGTCACATCTGGTTGGTTTTGTTACTCATTTTGTTACGTGTAAGATTAAACAGAAAAGTACACACATCAAACTAGCCCCTGCTGTAATGTATTTTGAGATTAGTCACACCCTTTAAAAAAAAATACCAGTTTCTCCACTAACAGTCGCCTGAATGCAGCAGCTCTGACATCAGTGAACTGGATCAACGTGCTCTGTTGCTTTTGCACCTGCACCTACATGTTTAACTCGCAACGCTTTCTGTAGTTTAAGTCGAGTACCTCAAAAAAAACGACATCACCAAACAGCTCTTAGAGAGAGTTCAACATCACAGGTCGACAGTTATTTCACCTGTGGAACGCATGCCACAGTTGGAAGTGTTTATGACCTACAGTAAAGTCAGGACACGTTTTCACCCAAACTTGTTAAACTCCCCTCCTGTATGGAAAGGTTAAGGGTTCAACACACACTTCCTCATGGTGTAACCCTTTGGGTGCTGAACTGAAAGAGTAGACTCCCGAAGAGCAGTGTGACAGTCAGGCATGCTTTGTCTCTCTTCACCTGCACTGAAGGGCTGTTGAGCTGAATTCACTTCTTTCAGCAGCATCCAGCTGCGCGTTACCGTGCAGCTCTGCAGGGGTATGTCCCCTGCACGTGGGCACCGTGGCAGTTGGGTTTTTTTTTCCCCCCATCAACACTTATATAAAATAGTTTGAACAAGTGTCTGTGTTTCCATCCATTCAAGTGAGGTTAATTGAGAAAATTCCACTCTGCCATTTTGTTACCCCCCCTTGCCCCACATTTTCCTCCTCAGCCTCATTTTGGGGGCGATGTGAAGTTCCCCCTGCTCTCCACTCCCTGGTAACTGCTTACTTGCAGAGTTCCCAGGCTCGGGCTAGTGGCACAGCTCCCAGATCTGGGCTGGGAGACAGAGGGGTTTCTCAGGAGACAGAACACAAATACAGGGATCCAAATAACTTAATCATCAGCGGGGCTATTAGGTCCAGGATCTTAGAGGCTTACCCTGGTGTTTGTGTATAGAGAAGGGCAGTGGAGGGGTGGCTGGAGACTGCATTGTCAATGAAGGTGTTTGGATAGTCACCGCAGCCATGGGTTGTGTTAATTTGCAGTTGGTCATGTTAAGATATTTGCTATTGGGGTTTACGTGCAAAACTTTGTTTTTTAGTTCTCCCTTCACTGACTTTAGTGGAAGGAATCTGATTAATTATCCTTACTGGAAACCAGAGTTTTAAACTCGGTTGTGCTAGATTTTCTTGGATGATTATTATATTATTATATTATGTATTTTCTAAATAGAATAATGCTGAATATTATCCATTTATTTACAAATGAACCTGAACCAGACTTTTTTTTTTTACGTCCAGACCTATAACACATATATAATGCCTCTGTGTTTATGTGTCTCTGGATGAACCCATTTGTCAACGTGACACGCATATAAACACTTTTTTCTTCACATGTAGAACAGAGGCATCGCGAGCAACCTCTCGACCTCTCAGAGGATTTCAGTGTAAATATTTTCAAGCAGAGGTTTGATTGTGCGCACTTTAGGGCTCTTCGGGGTGATGTTAAAGCCGTGATTTGTGGCAGAGGTGTCGGTGTCCTCGCGACACATCTTGAACATGTTTATTTATTGTTCACCGTAGTAAACCGGCGCATCCACGGCTGAGGTGTTCTCCTGGTGAGAATAACATCGATGACCCTGGCTTTTATGTCGGCGTTCTCCCCCCCCCTCCGTTTACTTTCCCACTATGTCATCTGTCTTTTTACTGGGGGGGATTTCTCTTTCATGCCAGCGTTCCCCCCCTTTTTTCAAACCTCTCCAGCTTTCTCACACTTCCTCACCGTTGTTTAATGTTCCACTTACAGTAGAAACATCCATCCATTTTAACTTATCCCCTAGTTACTTTTAAAGGGTTTTATAGAAACAGATTCCTCGTGTAAACGAAAAGCCGCTTTTGCCCAAATGACCCTGAGAGCATAGATAAACATGATGTCACGCTAACGACATGATCTACTTCGCAACAGGTGGCTCAAGGAGGCGTTTTATTGAATTCTCACTATAACCACCCCTCTTTCCTGTTTGGATAAGGATTGAGTGGATACATCCACATGTGATCAAATGTGTGACTTGACACAAGCAATGACCCATGTCAAAATGTTATTCTTCTGTTTCTGTCTTTGTCGTGTTCCGACTCCAGTCAAAGATGTCCCAGAGGCAGCAGCGCATGATAAAGAACCGCGAGTCGGCATCCCTGTCCCGGAAAAAGAAGAAAGAGTATCTGCTCTCGCTGGAGGCTCGGCTGAAAATGGCATTGTCTGAGAATGAGGCGCTCAAGTGTGAGAACGGCAACCTCAAGAAACAGCTGGAGGGCCTGCTGAGTGAGGTGAGAGACACATTTCTGCTAACACGTCCACTCAGCTTACACTTACAAAGATGCCTGTGGACAGTAAGAGATGTTTTGAGGGTGGTCATTCATGCTTGACCCTCATGTGTGATTTGTAGCTTGTAATTTAAGTGGTGTGTTTCTTTCCCTGCAGAACACGGGGCTGAATGCAAAGATTCCCAAGAGGAGAGCCGTGTGCCTCATGGTGGTGTTGGTGTTCCTCGTGCTTAATGTTGGACCAATGAGGTGAGCACATAGTGTGCGACGACTGTGGCCACATTCACACTGCAGGAAAAGTGGCCCAAATCTGTTTTTTATGTTTTTGTAAATAGGACACATTTTTTTTCAATTATGATTTGGGTCACTTTCACACGCTCCTAAATCTAGACTGACAGAGACTCCATACAAACATGGACGACAGCTGCAATGTCGGTAGTCACTGAATGACAGCGAGTTGTTAGACCTCACTCAGGTCAAGTATTTGGCGTAATACTTCTTTAAAAGCAAGTCTTGCTTGTAGGGGTCGTACTGTAATCAGTCTGCGTTTGCCCCAACTCCACCGCCGTAGAGAAACAGCAGCCGTTGCTTCACAAACAGCCGTAGTTCAAATGTTGGCTGCGTTTCCCCTCATCCTTGTCCCTTTATCATCTGCCCACGAAATTGGTTTCCTCCTCTGCACATCATCTTATAAATGAAACCATTAATGCTGACTTCAGTGGCCCCCTTGTTTTCCTCTGTGCGACAGCATGCCGCGTGTGACGTCTTTGTTATTGTTCTTTTGTGCATGTGGGTCAGCTCAGGCCTGTGACCACTTCGCATTGGAATCTGATATTGACCACCATTTTAAAAAGTAACAGCCAAACAACAACAACGAAAAATCAAATCTGAGTAATAAATCTGAATTGAAACGTCAAAGCATGCAGTGAGAACGTAGCCCATGACGTCTTTGACTGTCCAGATAATGTATGTGTGTGATGTATAATGATTTTTAAAGCAAAGGAGCGCTGATGGCCGCAGATACTGTAGCTCACGATGCAGGAAGATCACTGCTAACTGCAACATAACGTGGATAATGTTGGAGAGTTTGGAGGGAAACAAATGGGAAGCCCCATGAGTCACGGTGGGAATTACGCCTCTCATGTTAGACATTACGCAAAAAACGTTGATTAAAAACAGGGCACAACATTTCCCATTGAAACAATGTGTTTACACAAACCTCCTTAACCCATATTTCAATTGAAGTTAGTTAACACACTGGCCAGAAAACTAAAAAAACAACAATCTCTTTAACTGAGACTTTGTTTTGCCACCTCAACTCACAATGGTGTTACTTTAAATCTTCGTGCAAAATCACCTGAATGTAATAATCTTGTGGTACAGTGCAGCCTAATGTAGTCCAGTAATGCACACACAGTTCACACAGCCTTATCCTGACTGAAACTGATTTAGCTGGTAAAGGAACAGGCTTGTTCAATTTCTTTTTTGTTGTTGCCAGAGTCGATTGAACTTTATGACTAATACGAATAAGTCTCAGAACTCCCCAGCGAGTTGAAAAGAAAGTAAACATCTTTGCTACTTACGAATGTAAAAAGGAGATCATATCAGACTACAAAAGAAGTGCAAAACATTTCTTTACGTCAGTTTTTGTCAGCTCTGCTCGTATTGTAATATTAACAACGGTGGCCGATAAATATGAGTTACGTAAAGCTACCCTTGGGAAAGATAACTGATTCCACCCAGACTAGCAGTTGGAGAGATTGTGGAATTCCACAAGCTCACAGTCCAACCGTAACGATGAATCCTCTGTTCTCATGTTATAAAAATCCTTGTTTTCTCCTGGGAATAACTTTCTCCATAATGATGCAAGCATCTACTTGTCAGGCTTCAAAATCAGCTTGTGCGCCGTGCCGGGAATGTATTCATTTAGTTGTTCTCTGGAGCTTAAACATGAAAAAGTTTCTTGGGACCCATGAATGAGTTTGCTTTTGCGTCTTGAGTGTTATTCACAGTAGCTGAAGTCTGTGTGCGTCTGTACCTGCGCTCACATCTGCGTGTTTTGTGTTAGGGCTCTGCTTTGGAATGTAAAATATGTCCGCTTTTGAGGTCAGATCCCTTTGAAATGAAAATGCCACCCAGCGCAGTAATGCTGCTGAAATAGATGGTGTGTATTTTTGCTTGTGTGTATGCCACGGCGTGCTTTACGGCATGCAGTCTCGAGCAGAGTTCAGACTTGTGGCTAAAACCAAAACAAAAAAAACACCTCCTGTGCACAGGATGTGGACCACAGGGAATTCGGGCACGATTTCAGTCCAGTATCCACTTCTTGTCATTTTGTTTCTTCCATCCCGATTATGCTGATTTTTACCTCACCTTTCTCTCTTCCTCTCCTCCCCCCTGCTTTCTGTTTCATCAGTCTGTATCAAGGCGGCTCCAAGAGTGACGTCTATTCCACGCAGCACAGCGGCAGACACCTGTTGGATTTCTCCTCTGAGGCAGAAACCGAGGTTGTGATGGGCCCTGAACCCGTCAGCGGTGGCCCCTCTGAGATTGTGGACAGGTAATGAGCTCAACCCACCATCAGACACCTTTCACAGCATAACACCGTGTCAGCGGACCAGGATGCACCTGTGCCTAGGCTCAGTCTGAACTGGTACAGCTCATTACGGCATGTGTAAACACGCGCACTAGCCGGTTACCAACTCTGTCCAAACGTCTGTCTTTCAAATACCTTCAGGCCCCTGACTAGTTAACCTGCAGTTCTCCTTTGAGTAACAAGGTTGGAAATTGGGGTCAGGGCTTGTTTGACGTCGAGCTTTCTATTGCCAGTAACAGTTTATTTTTTTAAAGGGTTATATATTTTTCTTTCTTTTTTTGGATGCAATAGAGGCCCACCGATCTCATTTGTAAATTGCATGAATAACATTCTTGTTTGGTACATTACCTGTGCCCCCCCCCCAATGTCCTGAAAATGATGTTTTGCAAGGTGGTCGGAGTGTCTAATGTCTGCATGGCATCGCCAGCCTGTGTTTTGTCAGATCTCTGCGTAGGTTATGTTACACGTTAATGCAAACCATTCAGCTGTAGTATCAGATTTCCCCACCAGCATTAAACCAGCGCAGTCAGGAAGGAACACATTAGCCTTTACAAAAGGGGTGACAGCACCAAACGTAGCAAAGGGGAGGATGCTGGGGGGGAGATATGCAACCTAATCTCGGGGGTCCCGCTGAATAAGAAGGTGTGTGTGTGCGGGAAGGTTAATAAGGGCCCCTCGGTTGAAGTTATGATCAGGCCTCTGCGGTCTGACATGTTGTCCCGCGGAACCCTTTCCAGAGCATTTAGAGACGGGAACGCGAGGCGTAGCCGACGTGTCGGCTCTGATCACGGAGGCCCAGGGGAGGTATTATGTCAGAGGCAGACGTTTTGGTAACAAACCCCCTGCAGGTGGGCACTGACTGTGGACAGTCTACATCATCACCTTAAGCAGCATAATCATTCATTCACGAAGGTATAGCAGCTGTAATTAGAGTCAGAGGAGGAAAGTCGAGTCACGCATGCCGTGTGCTTCTAACCCATAATGTATGTAAACCCACCTGATGGTAACAACCAGGCTGTTGCTGGGCTGCTGTTTTCGCCTGTCCTTGTCCACGATCAGACTGGATGTGACCTACAGAGCAGCAAAGCTCAGATCTCTGTAGCGTGCTTGATCATCCTGAGCAGCATTTATAGCAGCATGTGGACGTGAATGCAGAATTTCTGCACTTCTCGTCTCCGTCTTTCCATGCCTGCATTCAGCGACTGAAGCTCTGCCACATCTACGCACGTCAAGCATCAAGAATCCGATTCAATAAAAGTCATTAGTAACCAATGAAATTCAACTAGACTATAACTGTCCCCACATTAAAGCCACGCAGGGGGGGTTTTGTTACTCAATCAATTCTGTGTGTTTCACCCCCGTCAGAGGGCAAGCAGCCATGTTGGCTCTCACTTTGCATTCGAAGCATATTCTCACCATGTGGAAACAGTGATCTGAGAGCATCTAACCAGTCCTGTGAAGTTAACACTCTTCTTGTGTGCTGTAGCTCTGAGGATAAAGCACTGATGGTGGTGAAGGATCCCGTCTTCCTCAGACCACCTCCCCCTTGCCAGCCTCCTGTTAACAGGACCAAGTGCTTAGAGTAAGTTATGAACTCTTCAATATTTGACCTACTTTTCTTCTTTTGCGAAACATTGCTCTGACGTTTACAAAAATGATAAATGAATATATATGTATGATTGGCAGGTTGGCTCATGAGTTGAGAGGTTGGGTCCACCGTCATGAAGTACAGCAGACCAAATTCAGGCGCATGAGTAACAGCAATCACAAACCCACCAGGACCATTCTGGTAAGTCACAGCTGCGTGTATTAGAAAACAGAAAAACACATGGACTGGGCTGTGCAGAAATGTACGTGTTGTTCAGTGTTTGCAGCTTAGAAACTCAACTTTACTCAACTTTTAGGCCGTGAAATGGAAAAATAAATGATTTTTGGCAAACCCGAGCCTCTCTTTCACCACTGTTTCACCTCCCCTCACACCTTCCCCTTTTTCTGCCTCTCATTCCTCTTTATTGGGCTGAGTTTAATCCGGCAGCCCTGAGAAAGTAAACACAACACTTCGAGGGGAGCTGTAGGATTAGTGCCCTCTGCTCCTTTTTTTCCATCATTTTTTTTCAAAATCTGTCACTGTAAGACTAATCCCCGAGGAGCTGCCCAGTTCATATATATACCCATTCTTCACTTCACTATAAATAGAAATGTAGATGTGTTTATTTCTCACCTGCATTGTCCTGTTTCAGCTGTACAGTGTTTTAACAAGTGTGAAACTTAACAGCGCTGAGCGCGGTAAACTTTGGGATTGGAATACGTGCGCCGATACCTAGATGTTTTGAAACGATGTTCATTTCTAATGTTTTGATTGGATCGTGAATTTATGTGTAAGACAGTGCTGCCAAGAGTTTATCCCGCTCCCTCTAATGCTTAGTTGAAGCCAATATAAAGAGATCATAGCTAATTCTCTCTCATTTTTCCAAACAGAAAACAGATAATAAGGAGGCAGAGAGTGCCCAGATTGTGACGGTACAATACACGGAAACTCCAGAGGAAAAGTGAGTAAAGGCCTGTCGCAATGCAAACTTGTGTCACATTCACACAAGTAAATCATTTTCAAGGTTTCAATTTGTTTCTTCCAAACAATGCCCATTTGATTTAAAACTGCATTAGGCACTTTGTGACATCTTGAGGGATAAACACTCGAGATTTCCGAACAAACACACAGTAACAACCGCTTGTGTGGTAAACCGACACTTTGTTGACCCGTCATCTGTTTAGACCTACAGACTGTTTATTGATCCGCAGACACAGGTTATGTAAAGCAGCTGTAGACATAACAGACTTTTATATTTCATTGTTTTTAAAGTTTTATTTGACCAAAGTGAGTCTTTAAAGAAGCTGTGATGGGAAATAACATGTCTGCTTTTATTTCAACATTTCTGGCTTTTCCTCCCGTTTTTACAGTGTGACTGATTTATGATGCAGTGATTTTATTTTATTTTTTTTAAAGCGTGACCCTTTTGCACTGCTGCAGAGGGCTGGCGATCAATAAGAGCTTTTTCTGCTGGACTGCACTGTGTAGTTTATATCAGACAGATGGAGCGAATTGATTTTTGGCCACCTCATTATTTATTTTTTTCCCCCCCGCTCCATCAAAGCTATGAAACAATCCAAATGTACAGGACGAAGAACAGAAAAAAATCAGTCTCAGCAGTTAACAGTTTTAAAAAAACAGAAAAGGAAAGTTGATGACACCTTGTACCCACGTCCCAGAGGGATTGTATGTTGCCCTTAGTATCATGTTTATATATAATTGACGCAGACTGCCCGGCATTTTTGCTTGAAAAATTACCCAAAAAATTGATTATCAGAATAGATGCAGATTCATTTTCTGATGGTTGACTAACTGATTAATCCACCGAAAGTTGCAACTCTGTGACTGAAATACCCCCAGGGACTGCACACACTGTAATAAGTTACTTTTGATGATTGTGATGAACCTGTTTTAAGGTAGAAAGTCTTTTGTCTGTATTCAGACTGACTCATCAAATAATAATTGTGTGTTTTTATAATAATCTGATATTAAAACCTGCATGAAACCTTCCTCTGGCACAAAACGTTAACTATCAGCACTTGATTTGTTTTGAGACACCCAGATCGAGTGAATCTGTCTTTTCCCCATTTCTAAATATCTCGTGTTCCTTATATTTATCTGCCATGCTGTCATTCTTTATCAACAGGGATCCTGGCAACGAGCTGCAGGTGTACTACGCACCTCACCATACCTACAGTGACTTTTTTGATGAGCTCAATCGTCGTGGCGACACTTTCTACATAGTGTCTTTCCGCAGGGTGAGTCTCAGCTTTAGAGGTTAAACCCATCACGCAAAGAACAAATAGATCAGATCTCAATGGAAGTTTTCACAACTCAACACTGCTCAGTTTTATTGCATATGTGTGTCGTTCAAGCAGCAAATTATTTATATGGAGGCTAACTGAATCATTATGTAACAAGTGTGTTTCAACAGAGGAGGTTTGATTTGAGAGGAAAGTGGAGAATGGGGGAGGGGGAGTGATATACACACGCCCAAGGGTGTTAACTACCTCTTTCCAGTTTCCTTGGTCCATTTGCAATCAGACCATGTTAGAGGTTAAAGGCATGATCATACGTCACTGTTAGTCTGCCTTGTCTTTATTCATTTGACATTTTTCTACATTCCAGACTCTAAAGCTGTTTCTAATTTTCCCTCTTTATGTGATTGATCTTGGAGATCATATTCAGAGAGAGTTCTTTGATTAGTTTGGGTTTGTTTCTTTGAGTGATTTCCTTTCTATTAAAAAATATATGTATATATTTATAGAGCCCCTAATCTTAAATCTTTTCGTTATCAAGTGTTAACCAAACAAAAAGAACACAATATGCTGTAGAAGGAAACTTTTTCCTTTTGAGTTTGACCCATCATAGTATGTTTTATTATTTTAATGTTTTTATTGGAATTGCTCTGGAATTTTCTTCCTCTGAAATGAAGATATATTTCTCAAAAGAACACGTTTGATAACAGAGCTGGACGAGGCTCATAGACACTCAGTACCTCGGGATACTCGGGAGTGATGTTAAGCCCTTAAATCCTTAGGATTACATGGTGGGCTGGGACTTTTGAAGGATGTGGTCAAAGATCAAAACAAAGGTTTGTCTCTGTGTTGGCATGGTGACAGCAGGGACAATGGTAACAATGGTGTACCCGAGTTGAGGGCCTCTGCAGGTCAAGTGGCCGTCCTTCAGTTTTTAAGCTGCTTTGTGATGCATGAGGGGTGAAGCTGTATAGTTTGTCCAAATGATGCTTTAATTCTTTAACTCTCAGTCACACCATAGGAAATCGACGTCATTATTTTAAAGCTTTGATTATTTTGATATAAAGTTGTCGGATTAAAAAAAATCAAGTCAAAAAATAGTTGAAAATACCTAATACAGCAAGCAAATGTTCTGTAATTGCTTATTTTTTGTCTCAAGACAAAAACACTTTAAAAAGCACTAAATGTTAAAAACCCGGAGCATGAATTACAGGCCTGTTACTCCGTGTGGTCTTTTCAGTTCTTACAGATCTTTGTCAGCTTTTCTTGGTCGGTTTATTTTTCTGTATTTTGTTTCCTGGGTTTCAGGGTGTGTGTGCACAAAAACGGGTGTGCTTTTGTGTTCTTTTTTTCTTTTTTTGTTCCAGTCAGTATGATCTTGCCAGACTGCCAGAGCTCTGGATTAAATTTGAAATTTGTTTAGATTATAAAGCCAATCACTACCAATTTTGATTTTTGTCCTTTGAGACAATAATTTTTCATCAATGCTTGTTCCTGCACTTGCCAGCAATTGAGGTCACTCTGTACAGTGTATAGCCTCCTCAGACAGGCCATGCTCAGGTCAGGGTTACTTTAACGCCTCAACAGATACATTACCACCTGTGGCTTTGTTTAAGTGTGAGACGAGGTGAGGCGATGGAAAACATAACAAGGCCAAAATATGTAACTGCTCTTACTCTACCGTCATTTTGCGGTCTTGCTTCACTTGTGGTGTTGTTTTAGCACCTGTGGCTTTATGTAAGTGTACATTGAGGTGGGGTGGTGGAAACACTGCCTGCTTTCACTGTGGACCGTATCCAATAAGGGTGGAGGAAAAGTTGCCTGTTGTCATGGCAGCTGCAGCTGTTATGTCAGCTTGACGAGCCCCCAGGTCTCCTGATGATGAGCAGTAATGTGACTGGTGTTTCTCTGCCACCCAAACGCAGTCAAAATGAACCCTCTCATTTATTTTTAGCATTCGATACTCCCTTTGGTGGCTTCCAACCTGTCTTTAATGCCTCCCAGTGTCATGGCCATGTATCACACCAAGTTCTTTTTGAAGAAACACTGCGAATGACGTACACAAGATTACTTCTCAGCTCATAGTGCCATTTTTCATTTTAATAAAATACAAGCCATTCTGAGTAATACTTCTTACCCATGATAAGATTCAACATATACTCTGTTTTTCTTAATGTCCACATCAGTATTTCTCCTCATATCCCATCAGTCTTCCTATCTTCTAACCTCAGCCCGTACTGCCGTCTGTCATCACCTTAATACCCCTCATTTTTCATTTCACCCAGAGTGAAGCTGAGCTTTGAAAGCCAAGCGTGATAGAGTTTACCAGTTTTCAATGGGTCTCTTGGTAGTTGAAAAACCACAAAAAGCTCCACTCCTGGAGCTGATGTAGACCTAACCATGGTTGATTTGGAACTCTTAATTCTTCTTAAAGAGGAACTTGAACTCGACCAATTTTACACACCAATAATTCACTTCACTTTGAATACACGGTCCTACTCGGCCTGGAAAACCAGTTGCATCTTGTCTGTATAATGACTCTGGAAGAAGCTTATCAAAGTTTGAAAAAAATAACCCTGATGTCAAAAGGATCTCAGATGGTTCTTCGGTTCACAAATCATTTTGATGGACAGATAACATTTCTTGCCTCCCAAACTTAGAGAAAAGAAAATTGTATCTTCTGATGTCCCAGCTCAAATTCCATGAATTCATTTCCTTAATTTCCTTTTGTTAATTTGAGCAGAAATGGCCTCATGCGGGTTTCATTCATTGGTTGTGGTACGTGGACATTTTGCTCGCCTGTTCTATGGTTTTTAAACTACGCTTTTGTTTCATTAACCTTCAAGTTATTTTAGTCATAGCTTTTAAATGTGGTAGCCGAGCTTCAGCGTAACACCACCATACCATGTGTTGTCACATGTGTGTTTGCACATTAGCATTCCTCTCCACCACAACTCCTTATGTGCCTCGAATGAAACCGTCCCTCATTGTCTAATGAGCTGCACAAGAGCTGTTTTAGAAGCTACAGAAACTGAAGCACTTTCCTGGTTAATGCTTTTTGGATCTCAGACTCTTCTCGTGGATTGACAAGTCAATAAGTGCTACAATAGACCAAGATGACAGTATGGAAACTGGAATGTTTTAACTGTTTATATGGTGGAACAAATGATGAAAAAAAAAATGCTCAATTTTAATAATGTTTTGAGTAGAAAGGCCCTGATGGAAATCATTGCCCTGTTCTAGGACCTTTTAATCTCCCAGATGACTATTGCATCATTGACAGTGATCACTGTCAATGCAATACTTCAGTAGGTCTCCTTCTCAGTTATAATCTCAGCTCCAATTCTTGATCAACAGCTGGCAAGTGCATGCATCCAACCATTTTGTTTGCTTCCAAATGAGTAGTATTTTCCTCTTGATGACCTTCCCTTCTTTGTTCTCAGGATCATCTCCTACTTCCTGCCACCAACCACAACAAAGGAAGTCGACCCAAGATGTCTGTGGTGTTGCCAGCCATCAACATAAATGGTATGCACTGCAGCACAGACACAACAGTTGGGGAGTTTGGTCACTCAACACAATGTAACAGATGAGAGGCAATCTGGGTGCAAATTCAGAAACACGTCTCCACACAAGAATGCATTACTGTGACCTAAGACACTTGTAAGGAAAAACTTACAAGGGAGACCAAAATAGAGCACTTTTGCTTTTCAATCCTATTAAGGTGATACTGCTTGTTTTTTCTATGATGTGTGATGGTATTTTGTTTTCTTTAATCTACCTCCTTGGATCAAAAGCGCCTGTTGCCTGTTTAACTTAAATCAATGTTTTTTAATAGATTTTCTCTGCCAAAAAGTTTCTTTGACATCTGGCATCTTGTTGGCAGAAAGTCTTTGCTCCCTCCCTCTGAGCCTTTGCGGTTCCTGTTGTGTCCTTCAACTTCTAATCACATTCTGTGATGCTTTTAGCAATACTGTTACTTTTAATACTTGTGTCGACACAGCTACTGATCAAACCACACACAGACACAAATGTGTTCAACGTGTTCATTGATTTTTTTGGCTTTGATTTCTGTTGTTTTTCTTGATTATTTACTGAGAATAATAGTAAGGTTGAGGCTTGTGTATTTTTATTAGTCGTCTAAAAATGATGAGCAACTTTGACACATCTGCCACCAGGCACATCACAGGCAAGTTAGGGTATTGCAACAGGTCTCTGTTTGTGGTTATGTGTGTTTGAGGTTTTATGCTTCACATTTCTAGAACATATCAGTGAGAGATAAGAGTTCACAGCCATTATGTTTCTTCTTCAGCCTGCTAAATAGGATAAATGAGTTTGTGAGTTCATTAAATGCCACGTCAGAGTAGATCAGCTAAGAAGTCATCAGGGTCGACTTGTTAATACGGATTTGCATTTGCATGCTTGTGATGAAAAATGAAATTCCTTCCGAGCAAGAATTTGCTCAACGGGACTGCTTCATTTTCCTTTTAAAGATAACAACTGCCAAGCACAGCTTGTCATAGTGGGTGGCAATCAGAGTGCATTTGGTTTGTAGTTTGGAGGGGAGGGGAGCGGGGGGATTTCCACCAGTCCATTTGAGAAGCAACCACCCGATTATTTGACCACCTGCCCTCAAAAACAAACCAATCCAAAACATGACAGAGCCATTCACGAACGCTTACACCCCAAAAACCTTGGACTTCAGTTGACACATTTGTTGCCAAAATGTTTTTTTTTAATGACTAATTTATGTATACAGATGTTTTTGATTTCCATGAGCTCATCATAGTTTTTCTCCTAAGATCTGCTGAATAATCAATACACTTAAGGCACAGTCAGATCATCAGAGAGTTCAGCGGAAAGATGTCAGTCCAAATACAGTAAACCTAATTATCGGGTGGTTTGCTTTACTCCAGGACGTTGAATTGAAAGGAAACTTGGTTAAAAGGGATTGTGTTTATGTTGGGTGCAAAAAAATTAGGAAGACAGCCTGTTGTTACTATCTGTTAACCTGGCAGAAATCTCCTTGTTGTTCTGTTATCTCCCTGTCTTGTCCGTGGCAAAGCACCAGCAACAGATTTGATTAGTGATTCAAACAGCTCTGAGAGGAGTGAGTCAGTGGAATATGAGCCACTTGCTCAGCAGGGAAGACATGGTCATTGGGAAATAACTTTTTTTTCTGAAAGGGCAGTGTTAGAGATGAAGATTGATGAAGGTAAACATTGTTCTTGGTTGGTCTTGTCAGGGAGGAATGTTAAGGTCCGTGCCGGTCAGATGCCCCATTGAA
Organism: Nibea coibor; assembly: GCA_023373845.1. Lineage (NCBI taxonomy): Eukaryota > Metazoa > Chordata > Actinopteri > Sciaenidae > Nibea > Nibea coibor. Next base: position 16,478,526 of record CM041718.1, read on the forward strand.
ATAGCAGTAAATAGTGAAATCCAAGACCTCCTTTTCAGCTAATTGTTGAACTGGCCAAACAAAGGTGGCATTCAGGGAGAGATGTCAGGTCTGGAAAGATTCTTGTTACCTCAAGAAAAGGGTCTTCGATTTGCATGATCTGTCATGGATGCCTGCAGTTGGCGGCAAATTCAAAACATTGTGTTCTTGTGTGCTTTGTTGCAAAAAGTATTTATTTCAGGCATTAGTGTGTTTGCATGCAATGTGTTGATTGGACCATATGGTATCTTAGGACAGTATAGATGCATGTATAATAGTTTGAGACTCCAAAGCCACAACTGCTCCTCCTGGTAGCTCCTTATCGACTAAATAAAAACCAAGCCAGCGGAAGCTGACAGAGAAAAGAATTTGGTGGCGATTCTCTAGTAGCTCAACGCTTGCATGGTCCTACTTCCTTCAATATGTAAAGCCCCATGTGTCTCACAGATGACAGGCTTCAAGTAGCATTTCAGATTTATGTTGTCTTTGTTTGACACTTTGAAGTGATTAAGTACAAATGTACACATTAAGCTGCACGAGTCCCTTAGAAAAGTAGAAACACTGTCCTCTTTCTAGAGCATTATTGCTCCATGGTGGAGGATAATTCTTTCCAGCTCCCTGTTGCTGTTCGTCTTTAGGAATGCACTCTTTCTGCAGTCACTAAATGGTTTTCATCTGGAGGAGGTAGATAGATTGTGTTAATCTGGAGTAAGCATTTGGTCTGTCTTGGTCAATAACTGAACATTGAAGATAGAGACTTTGATGTCAGCATTGGTCTCTTTCATTCTCGCTGCGTGTCCACGGTTCAGGGGTTCTGTTAAAGTTACTTGACCCTGACGGCCTTGATTCCCTCTGAAAACATAACTGGCTGAGCAGTGGCTCCTCATAAGAACTGAAGGGTGTGTGTATTTAATGATCCTCTGAGTTTGAAAGTAGCTCAATCAAGTGGAAGCGACGTGTTTGGAGGAGAGGAATGTTTCAGAGATGACATCATTTACAGGTGGATCGACTGTGGAACGTACTGCAGTCTATTTTTACTTCTCTGAGATTGTGCATGTGCGCTGTAGCTAACAGGCAGCATTTACTGGGGGGTTCAAGGTAGAGCTCCACATCACTGAAGGAGTTGGGGGTAAGATTTTCCTACTCCTTATCTAAACAAACAACCCCACCCATTGCCTCCTTGCCAAAATAAATTTGATTCTTTGCCTGTGTGATTTAATTCAATGTGTAAAGCTAGGAGACATGCTAGCTGTTGGTCCACCACTTCAGTACAGACTGAAATAATTATTTAGTTGACTCTAGTAAAAGTTTGTACAGATGTTCATAGTCGCCAGAGGATAATCCTAATGACTTTGGAGATCCCATGATTTCCGCTCTAGCACCACCATGAGATTGACACTTGTGAATTGTCTCGACAACTATTGGATGGATTCCCGTGGAATTAAGTTCAGACACCCAGCACAATTCTCTAAAAATTGGCTATATCATTAGGTTATGTAATGTTTAGGTTTAATGGACATCATATTAGACCCGCATTCATTTTTTATTGACCCATATCATGTCTTGTGATTTTGGGATTATACTTTCTGATGAAGTGCTTCCTTTCTGATATTAACAAAAGGTTCCCTCATGAACATGTCCTCAGAGTTTGTGCCAGTCTGGCAGCCACCATCCTCCCGAGATACTCTCTCAGGTTTCCTCTGATGCGTAGTTGCCAGACATTGGGGGTTTTATCAGCACACACCAGCTCACTGTGTCGTTGAAACTTTCTGGAACATCTCCAGATGGCACTAGTAAAAGGGGGGAAGGAGACCACGCAGAGCAGGACGGTAGACTTGGCAGCTTCTTCAAAGAGCTGCTGTTTAAAGTTGGGCCTCGTGGCTGTGTGTTTCCTGTTTCACTGCTCGGGCTTCTCAAGCAGTCGGCTGAAAAGAATGTCGACATTTTGGTAATTTGGCAAAAGGTGGATGTAATCAGTGCAGGAAATTAAATGTAGGTCTTCAATTGGGATAATGGTTTAGATTATCGCCCACAAATGACAGTGTAATTATTCTATAATTATCGGGCTCTTATACAGTAATTATGGGATTTAGCTCTCTCGTTAAAGGCTAACAGAAGATAAACTCTCAAAATGAAGAGATAACAACTTAAACCGGCATTAATTGTTTTTTGTTAGCAACACAATATTGGCATCACAAGTCCGTAAATAGCTAACCTGTTCGCAAACAGTTGCCTGTATACACGTCCAGCAGACACTGAGCAACACTAACATTCAGTTGAAGTTGTGTTTTTGGCTGCTTCGCAAATGTAAATGTGTCCATTATTTGTTTAGCTCTAACTGCTCCCAGTGCATACCATGCAGACGGGCGGCTCTGGTTTTATTTGTCTCCAAGAGTGAGGGTTCAATATGCTGCACGTGTTGCCTGCAGATAAATACTGTCGACGATTTGTGAATACTTTATCATATCTTAATTCTAGTACTTAATATGTTGTTCAAGAATAGATGCTACATGGTAAGTAGAGGGCTTCAAATAGACCCTGTAATCTGTGTTGGCCAGTACTGCTTCCACCATCGGAGCACCTTTAATAATAACCCTCCAGTGTTTAGGTGAGTATTTTATTTTCCGTGTCATAACCATTCATACCTATACAAAGAATGTATTTAAGATTGAATTGTTTACTAGAAAACAAAAGGCCTTCATAGATGTAGCTTCTTAATTTCACTCTCAAAGTCCACCAGATTCACACGTGTAACTTTAAAAGGTACAAAATTTTCTTCAAGGGAAGCAAACCCCAAGACTCACTTTGATGGTCCAGTATCCACCCACGGGGAAACATTATTTATTTCAGTTTTGGTCTCTACAGCTCCTGAGGATAATATCTGGCTCTTTAGCTGCTAAGTGCTGTCTGTTTGCTATTTGGCTATGGGCAAGTAGAGTACAGTGGGTTATTTGAAATTTCCACTAAAAGCAGCTTCTTGCTGCAGCAAAGGAATTTATGATGATCAGGATGAATAAAAACAGTTGTGTTGCCCACCATCATATCAAAACAATGAGCTGAAAGATACTAAAACACAAAGATGCGGTCTGGCACACGCATGGTGCTCAAGCCTACTGCCCACTGCTGCATCTCTGCTCGGTTTTTATGTAAGTTATTACTTAGAAAAATGTTTTTATTTAAAGACTTCTTTGTATTGTTTGTTTTATACACCCTCCATAATTTGCAGATTTACCATTTTTATTCATCCTCCTTGTGTTGTGCATTTGGACATTTCCACTTTGTGCTGCCTATCTGTTTAACTTCTGTTTATTATTGGATTGAAATAGGCTGCTAATGTCAGAACAGTTTATTCTGAGCTGAACAGAATACACAGGCTCGACTGTGCGGTAATGACTGGACTTTAAACCAAGGGGAAAAGCTATGTGGAGATACACAGAAACAAAGTTTTCCAGCTCTGCTTCAGGCAGAAGCCTAATTTGAGATAGACATGGCGTGACAAAAAGCAAAATCAAACTGCAGAGAGGATGCTTTCCAGAGATGTCTGGTCAAACACTGAAGCCATTTGAAAAGTTCTAGTTTCACTGCAGGTGCAAAGGAGGAAATTCAGCAGCAGATGAAATCAAACTCAGCATCGCATCGACTAACCGTGTAATTATGTGAACATCCATGGAGTCTTCCAGCCGCAGAAGCAGCTATTACAGTACGATCTGATAAACTCTAACTTCCCTGAAAGTACACGTCCGTGGAAAGGCAGCAGCAGCTGATGTTTTGCACAGGTGTCTGGAAAAAAAACTGCAGCCTTTAAACAACTTGCAGCGCTCTCAGGCATTTTAAAGACGCCTACAGCTCAATTTCTGGGTCATATACGAGTGCGCTAAAATCGACTGAGGTGTGTTTAGCTTGTGTGTGCTCCATATGGGGAATGTTGTTATCACCCTGACTCCCTGGCCAACATACAAAGGAAGCCACAAGTCTTTTAAATTATCTATTAGTGTAAATACACACGAGGGATCCCTCAACATGTTGTTAATGGCTTCTTTTTTTTTTTTTTTTTAGCAGAGAATTTTACAAGCGTGTCCACAGGATGTTCTTCCCCTAGGCTGAGCAAAATTAGGTTGCAGGAGACCGCAAACCAAATGAACCACACCATTGTCCTGAGTTCAGCATGTTTTTTTTTCCCAAACTTGAATTTCCCAGGGTAAAGCCAGAGTAATTACTTTGAAGGTTGAACCTCAGGATGAACTTGTGAAAATATATTTATCTCGTGATAATGATCTTTGTGTTTATCATGGTACTGTACACCATCTGTGGCGTGTTGCATTCTCTGTGGTTTTTTCCAAACACAATGGCCTGACTCATCAACATTGATCACTTTCTGTGCCTCAATCTTGCCAGAGATTCTTCTTTTCTTCTCTGAACTCGACGCGAAGCCTTAAAAGATCCTGACTCATCATCAGCGATGTCTCTCTGTCTCTCTTTCTCTCCCGCACTCTTGCCAGGGAATTATTATTTTTTTTATTTTTTTTTTCATCTCAAATTTGCATGTCCTGCTCTTGTTTAGAGCTGTTTTGTTTATCTCTATGAAAGAGAAATCCAGTATGTGACTCACTTCTGGACACCATCTGTAACGTGGCCTCCATCCGTGCTCCTTGCGGTTCTCAGTCACCCTGACTCAAACTCAAATACTCCTTCACTCCTCCAACATACTCTCTTATCACGTCGTTTTGAAACAAGTCTGACAAAGAGTCTGCCAGCAGTGACGATTGATGAATACAGGTTGGCAAGCAGTATTTGTGTTGAGTTTTTGCTGTGATATAAATCCACTGGTGAAAGAAGAAGCATATAATGAAGACAGTAACTTATATATTAATGATTATTGATGCATTGAGAACTAACAGACTTCTGTTTTCCTTTCCTGCCATCACAGACAGCATCATAAGGGACAAAGAGTACGAGGTGATGATGCAGATTGACTGTGAAGTAACCGACACCAGGATCCTCCACATCAGGTCCTCCACCATCCCACCTCTGCTCAGGGTCAACCGCACGGACACGTTTTACCAGCACTCTCCGACTGAGAACCAGGCCGCACCCCCTGTCGGTGTGCTCATGGGGTCTGCTTAAGATCACCAGCGGTGCCCGTATCACTCCTCCACAAAACCCAAACAGAACATCAGACCTCAGTTAACACTTCTGTATGTAAAGCATATTTTAAATCTGGCATCCTCCTGCTGACTTTATGATTGTGATTTAGAGTCACCACAGTACAAAGATAGCTCAAACTGTCACCACCAGTCAGCCACATTCTTCATTAGGGCTGATATCCGGAGGTAGTCCGTAGCTCCTTGTGTGGGCAACATCGACTCCCTGTAAACTCAGACGCCCCACATACGACTAATTGCATAGTGGCAGGGGGCAAAGCATTGAACCCTGAGTCACCCCCCCGTCATAACACAAATACTTTTACCCCATAACGGCTCGCTTGAAGTCGGTTCTTTCTTTTTTGCTTCTTAATTTCAGAACAAACTGCAAAGCCAGAGGAGAAAACTGAAAGTGATTACACACGCAAGATTAATCTCACAGAGAGCTTGCATAATTAAAAACATATGCGATATCAACGTTTAGAAGCACAACATATTCCGTTTGTATCTTGCAAAATGGGGTGCTGTAATAGTTTCTCTTACTCATAAGAGAAAATCATCATTTTATTAGTAAGAGTAAGAGATGCCAGATTAATTACAGTAGATGCGGGAATAGAGACATTCAGTAAACTCAGGAAGTCAGGTGATCTGAAGGCTAGCGGGCTAACCACTATGTTGTTGGGTGGTTTCTATTAATTAAAGGGTTTTTCAGGTGCTCTGTTTTTAGCGTTGAATGGATGAAGAATTTTCAGTTCTTAATTTCTTGGGTCTTTGCACTGTGCTTCTCAGATTTAGATATTTATTTGTATTATTGTTCAACAGTAATGCCAACTCCTGCGGTGTGATACAGATATTTAAATTCTCCTGTCAAGACTTAGAGTTTTTTCATTTCTCTTTCTGTCTGTTTTGTGGGAACATTTTATTTTAATATACTACAGAAAACTGAATGACATATTGTATATATAGTAATAGGCAATGGATTGGAAGGAACATGTGGTAAATGTTATTTTGTGTCAGAAAAAAATTATCCAATTCAAATATGCTTTAACCATCAAGCTGAAAAGGCAGAGGACTTGACATGGAACCACTGGTAAAAAACTTATTTGAGTCCTGACTTCTCCGTCCACGGGCTAAATTGCACTTTTGTTTGGTGCACTGAAGCCTCTATTAAAGTTTCAACTTACTGGGAATTCTTTTTTTTTAAACTGTGTGATGGAGTTGTACTATTTGATAAATTTTAGTACTGATTTGTTGTCATTTGCACTATGAATGCAGAACCTGGGTGTGAATGCCTTTATATTAATGTCTGTACACTTATTTTGACTGCCTATAATCACAGATAAAATGTTCAAGAAGAAATTATACATCATCAAAATGTGTACTTTTATACGTCGGGTTAAAACATCCTTCTCCGTGAAAGTGCATTTCTTTTAGCTACGTGATTGTACAGATGGTTATGTTTTCGCTCAACAGATGCCCATAAAAACGTTCAGAAAAAACATGCCCTCTGCTTGTGTTTTCTTAAGCCAAACCATCTGTGTGTGTAATTTCTTTCTCTTTTGGTTTGAAGAATATATTTGATTCACAGCAATGTTTTCACTGCATCCCAACAGTACTTACTGAAGTGACAAAGCAAGAGTAAAACTGGGGTTCCCTTTATAGTTTTTTGTACTCTATTATGTGTATAAACAAAAATAAACACTGGATTTTCTGTAACTATATACTTCTGTGTGCTTCATTTAGGAAAATCCTATAACTGCATTATTTCATTTTTGTTCAACAGGTATAATGGATTGACTGTTACTGGGTATTTTCTTACACAGTAACTCAATTTATGCCCAGTAAGAGTAAATTACAGGCTTGATCACTCCCTGTATGTCTGTATTTATGGTTTCTCTTTCTATCCTCCTTCTTCTGCCTAGTTGTATCGTACCCTTACAGTCTTCACTTTGAATTAGCTTGAATAAACTGTAATTAAAGCTACTGTGATTAGCCAAACAAAGAAGACATTAAGCATTTCTGAAACTTTATTGTAGTCTCCTCAGAACAGTCTGATATGGAGGGAGTAAGTGCTTTCACAAGACAACAGCAATACCTGCGATATTATGTGAAGAGGACCTGTGGCATACGATGCAAAGAAACTTTTAATACAAAATATCGTGTATGAAACAGAAAAATTGAATTTGTCCACATAATTTGGATAGTTGTCCAAACAGCATGCTTCTATGAACTGGTTGTTTATGTGAATTGTTAAAGTGTTATTTGACAAATAACTGTGACTTTTCTACATTTCTTTATCTCAAAGGGCTTTTTTACAGTATAACAATATATACAGTACAACTTGATGTGTTGACTGAGGAATCAGGCTCATCGTTTCATTTATTTCAGGTAAAAAAAATCTTAATAAGAAAACAATTTAGTCACAATATACTGAAGTACATTTGTACATCTGGCTCCCATTTGTCCCAAACTGAAGGCCATATGGACTGATCTACAATCCATTCAAATTATAGAATTAGCTTTTTAAAATAACTACTGTTAAACCCTTACTAAGGGTCTACATAAGCAAACTTAATGTCATATGTGACTTGGTGTCCATTGTCCCACGCATACAAAACACCCTCTTTGGGATTGTAGTCAATCTGCGTGGTGTAGGTGTAGTTGTTGGTGAAGGGCATTCTGGGAATCATCTGAGTATTTGTGTGGGTATCGAAGGCATATTCCAGGTTAGCATCTCTTTGGTTGTAGCTGTCAACAGCGTACAGGACGCCGCATATGATGAAGCAGTTTCCATATTGGTTTCTCTTGAGGCCAGTTCTCCAGGTGGTCTCCTTCTGCATGCTCAGGTCTGATGGGTTCAGTCGACTCAGAACAACAACTTCCTGTAAGAAGCCCTCATCATCCAGCGCCGGGTAGATGATCCACAGGCCACTCTCATCCACAGCAAAGTTGACGTCTGAGTGACTGCGCCACTCCCAAGGCGATGACGTCTCCTCAATCAGAGCATCGTGCAGCATGGTCCAGGCGGCCACGTAACGCTGACGCAGGTCATACTTAATGACGTCTCGGGAGAATGCGCGGCTGAAGTAGAAAGCCCCATCGTAAACCACATGACCCGTACCAATCCAGTTGTAAGGAAGCTTGTATGAGTTAGTAAAACGACCTAGATGGGAATAAGAGGAAAATAGGATGAGATTCATCGTAAAATGAAAACAGAGGCATTTGTAAAACTACAATTAGTGCCTCTTACCTCCTTTAAAAACCTCCAGGTTGCGGAACTCCAGAAGGTTATTTCCATAGTAGAAGTTTGTAACATAAATTTTATCACTCTCAGACTTTGGATCCTTCATCCATGCTCCTTCATTCCTGCCATAGGTGTTGTGAGTTATTGGCTCTGAGATTGTTGCCAAAGTGTCCTTACACTCCCCTGTGAAAGAGTAAGAGAGCCATGAGTGAGGATTTAGAAGCAGTTTAACATCATGCAGACCTACGTCCAAACGTCTGAAAATAATTAGAGGCTTTTGTTCTAACCAGCTTGAATCACGGAAAGGGTGAGGTTGCCACAAAGGATTGAGCACAGAATTACGAATTAAAAGTTTTGGGATAGAATAATATCAGCTTCATATTTTTTATAAATAACATTTTTCATAAAATTTTCATGAAATTTTCCTAACTGAAAGATTTCCTAACTGAAATATCTCAAAACCTATTGAAATGATATGAAATTGTATTCAGTTGAGATTCATGTTCCCCAGAGGATGAATCCCACACACTTGATCTCCTGACTTTTCCTCTTAACATGATAATAACATGATAATATAATATGAATCCTACTGATTTTGGTGAACTTGGTTTATAACCAAACACCTACAAAGCTAACAACGTTACCACGAGCCTCAGCTGTACTTTGCTTTTAGTGCTGATTAGTATGCGAGCAAGCATGCTAACATGCTAAACTAGGATGGAAAACATTGTACCCGCATAACATTAGCATGTTAGCATGCTGACATTAGTGCTGAGCTTAAAGATGCGTAATAAGGACAGCCTCATAGAGGCACCAGCGTTGCAATAGACTCGCTGTCTTGTTTGGGTTATCCTGTCATTTGACAAATTGACTCAACTTACCAGGCTTCCTTGGAGTAGATTCCTCCTGCCTTTGCATTGGCTCGTCCAATTCCCGGGGTTCCTCTGCTTCCTCTTCCTCATCCCAGCTGATTTTGTATTTCCGTTTTTTACCTTCTACCTTCCTGGTAGTGGTGGTGGTGGTAGTGGTGGTGGTGGTGGTGGTAGTACTGGTGGTGGTGGCTGAAGAAGAGGTAGTCACAGGCGTGGTGAAAGGCACAGAAGTGTGAGGGGACAAAGTGGTCAGTTTCTGTGTGGTAGGCGCCAGAGTTGAGCTTGAAAAGAAGTTGGATTCGGTTTCTTCCTCTGGTGTTGTGGTAGCAGCCTGTGTGGAGGTAGCTGTTGTTGAAGCTGCTGTGGGTTGTATTGGTGCTGAGGTTGGTGCAGCATAGGTTGTGATGGTCATAGTGGAAGTTAGCATGGTAGTTGACGGCTCTGTGGCTGCGTTCGTAGCAAGTGTGCTTGAATGTACCGCAGTACTGCCAGGTATGGTCTGCATTTGGTTTTTAACCTTCACTGTAGATGTTTCCATCGTGGTGGTTGGAATATTTCTTGTTGTGAATGCTGATAGGATTTCCATTGTGGTCGTCTTTTCAGAGGGTTGGGTTTCGTTTCTTGTAGCTTCGGTTGTTTCCTTGGCAGGGGTGCTTAAAGAAGTGTCAGCTGGTTCAGCCATTAAAGGGATTGGCCACTTAGTGATTCCAGCAGTGACTCTTTGAGTAGTCAGAGGAGCATTAGTCTCTATGGTCCTGGCTTTTTGTGTGGTAATGGTTGGGACAGATGTGACTGATGTCTCACTCTGTTTATCTACTGATGTGGTTCCAATTGTATTGATGGACTCATTGTGTGTTTCTGACGTGTGCTCAGCTTCTTTCGGTTTCGTTGACTGGCTGGTCTTCTTGATATTGTGCAAAGGACCTGTTGTCTTTGGTCGAAATGACCTTGGTCCTGCTCTCGTCCTGGGGCGAGGGACTCTGTGTTGCAGAAGATTCTCTTCAATGAAGAGGTTAATTGGACCATCACCACTGAATCCATGATACTCAAAAACTAAAAAAAGGAAAAGATTTGGTCAAATCATCTGAGTGCCAATTAGCAGTGCCAACAGGATTAAACCAATTTGTAATTGTACAATTATGTTGTGGCCACAGCAGCTGACAGGACAGCTCTTTCAAAAGCTTTTGTGACTCACTTTAATATTCTGACATCAAGTAATGTAATATAATTAATAATTTAAATCCTGTTTCATGCTTAGCATAGCCTGGATGTATTAGGGAAAATGGAAGGTATACTTATAAAGAAAAGCTGTGAATTAGATGATCACTTGATTATCACAACACTGTCTCTGCTTCTGTCCTTAGAGTTGACTGAGGGTTTGCACTTACAGTTCTCTCCTGGCTCCCCGTCATCTGCAACCATCGGATCTGGTTCAGATTTATAAAAAGTCATTCCTCTGATGATCATTCCATTGGGGCTAGTCTTTGACACCCGAGAAGCCTCCTTGTTAGCCACGTTTCTGGGAGTCACCTGAGGTTTGATCTCAATGATCTGAGCAGAACCATCTGTCTTTAGGAAGGATGGATCGTTCCCAATAAACTTCTCCTCATACTTTTCCTGTTAGTGGAAAGATGGATAGAAAAACTTCTATAAGGCAAATATATAAACCATCTAGTATGATGAGACCGGTGTATTTGTTTGTATTACTAATGAGATTTAGTCTCACATATGAGAGTGAAAATTGCTGTTTTAGGTGCATGTTTATCATACCAAGAAAAGAACATTAGAGCTCTCTCTGCAAGCAATTGCATTTTTGTTATTTTGTAACAGGAATCAAACTTAATCATAGGCACATTAAAAGAAAACTAATTTCCAAAGTAAATTTCTTTGTTTACTTTTGGGCACATCACTACAACAAACCAACCAAGACACAAGAAATCAGATTATCAGATGGACTTTAAACAAACCAACAGTTTACCCAGATTATCTGAATCACTCGGTCCTGTGCTCTATCTGACTTTTTTGTGGTGGAGCCTTTTTTTTATATGTCTCTGGTGAGTAAAATGTTATTATTACCAAAGCTGCAAAGTGAAACCCAAGCTCTGAATTGTAATTTAATAAAGAGGAAAGCTTTAATCCAAAATTTTATTTTGTTTTATTTTAGTTTCAGTTCTCAATATTCACCTTGTTCTTGTGCTTCTTACAAGTTCTCTTGCGAAACATATTGACACAATGAATCACTTGAATGTGAAGCTCAGGTCCACCCAACACTGCTGGACAGGCTCTCCAGTTTCTATTAGAGCTGTCATGGATGAGGGCCCAGTGGCACAGTCACTGGTCTGAGGGCCGATATTGTCCACAGACCTCTGCCAAACATTCCTATTACCTCGATAACATTTTTGGTTCTCAATCATGGAGACAACGAGAAACTATGAAGGAGTTTGTGGAAAGAACACATAATTGGGTTTTTTTGTTTTGTTTTGAGGCAACGCAGAACTTAATAAGTGGAGCATGTGAGTCCAATAACTTCTTTTATATGTGTTCCTTTCCGAAATCTAGTTAATTCAATCAGAGCCTTCACAACCGCTTTATATATACAATAATGTACGGCTACGGTCACATCTCCTCATTCAGCGTTTTTTCTTTACCTTTATTATTTTCTTCATTGGTGACTAACATTGAAAAAAAAGTGTAAAAGAAGCAAAATGTTTATATTTTAGATTCTTTAAAGTAGTCACCTTCTGCTTCAATGACAGCTTTGCACACTCAACAACAACTGTTTTTCGTAGAGGACTGCGTGAATCATACCTTCATGGTTGGATTGCTGCAAAGAAAACACTAGTGAGGGAGACTAGCAGGAAGAAGAAGAGAACTGTTTGGGCCAAGAAACACAAGGAACGGACTGATGAGTCAAACGTTCTCAACGCTCGGTCTTTGTGAGAAAGTGAATGGATGGTATCTGCATGTGTGGTTCCCAGTGTGGAGCACAGAAGAGGAAGAGGGATTGGGTGTGGTACTTTCTTGGAGACTCTGTTGGTGATTTATTCAAAATTCAAGGCACGTTTAATCAGCATGGTATTTGGCACAACAGGACAATGACCCAAAATGAGATTAATGAAGTGTTGGATCAGATGACCTAGCCTCAACAATGAGACAATGAGAGCAAGTACCTCATGAAGCTGCCTGAGTGAATACCAAGAGTGTACAAAGTTGTCATCAAAGCAAACTTTAATTAATTAAATATTTTATAATCTAAAATATAAAACATATTTTTCTATGCCTGCTGTTTACACTTTTTTATTTACCACACAGATATTAATTAGTCAGTATTTACAGGATATATCTGGTAAGTACGAATAATTAATCCATAGCTTTATTTACCTCTGAGTTTCGATATACTGCAGCCCCGTTGACCTCACCGAGTCTCTTCTTGTCCTGATGCCTGTGAGGGGGAGAGGTGGGTGGGCTTTCAGTCACATCTGCCTGGGTCGGAGGGCTCTCCTGGGGCCTCACCACATCCGTGGTATTGTTCAGAGACACGACCTTCATGCAGTCATGCAACAAATCGAGATATTAACAGAAATACTCTGCATGGTTGTATGGAAAATAGGCTGCAATGTTCAGCAGTCATAATCACTAACAGAAGGAAAAAGCTGAGCTGGAGAGCATCTTGAGTCATTAATAGGCATCAACAGTAGAGATTTTCACTTGTTATAATAGGAAAAGCACAAGTGCTAGTAATGACATTAAGATCTCTCCGTTCTATTCAAGTGTCCCAGTAAGCCACGACAGTGAGGCGGTGAGCCAGCACAGACAATGCCAGGACTCTGAAACTGACACAACTAAATGGAATTCAGCCACTATTCATTTTATTTCCACCTGTGCTTTTCTCATTGTGGCCTGTCAAATGCTCTTCTGTGGAAAAGACCTACGCTGAAACACTATCAGTGCACTAGATGCTCATCTCCTCTAGACTTCCCAGAATGCACTTTAAAATGCGAACAAGCATATTTGTTCAACATGTGACATCACTGCACTTCCACTTTTACAACTGACCTTTTCGTATGTCATACCGGGACACAGCTGACACTAATAAAATCAATTATGGATACGCTTGATTTACACATTCATTCTATTAACTGCAGCTGTGTTTTCCATGCCAAGACAAGTCTGCGAAAAGGGTAATTTCCGAAGCAATGCATCCATTGCCCAGACATCTTGTACACCACAGCTTTCTAACAGCATGCAGGCACAGTATGCTCTATGTGACGCTGTTATTAAGTGTTCTGATATGTGCCGCGGGTCACCTGTGCCTCATCAAATCAGTGTTTTAAGTCCAGTTTACTCAGTGATTCGGTACCAAAAGGGAGTGAAACATACAAGCATTTTTTGGGGTTGCTTATTGGTTATAACCTGGATGTCACAACTGATTGGAACAAGTTTAACTGAGGCAGCTCAAGTCTCAGCCAGCAGCTGTTAACAGTTGTGAGATAAAGTCCAAGAAAGTGTCTCATCATAATCTTCAAATCCAGTCCTTGCAACTTGTTCCAATTAAGATCATTTTTTAAGTGTAATGACTAATAATGCACCAATGGTACACTCACACATGTTCTTAGTCATTTTGGATAGTTAGACTCTTCTCTGTCAGGGCACGTAACCCTGGAGTTAGTTTTGTTGCACCTGTTTGGGTGGGACAACTTTATGATTTCTGATGTTTATGATTCTTTTAAGTACGTGTTCATTTCCTGCCTGATCACATCTTGAAGTTAAAGAATTCATACAATTTGAGCCGGCACACTTAGTTACATACAAGTTCTACATAATTTAAGAGAACTTGGCTTCATATTTCCATGATTTAATAATTTATTAGAATCTAAACAAATTTATTAATGAAAAATGTATTTTCTGATGTATTATAACAGATCAGACAGCTTCTTTTAAGAAGGGTAGAACACAGACATTTCCACCTGAGATGATATGCCTAATTACTCTGGTTTTATTGGACCCACTGAATCCAGAAACCAGCAGTACCTCACACCTGCTACCACCAGTTTGTGCCTGTATATTTGTACATCTGTGCCAAGAAAAAGGAAGATCGTCACTACACCTTTTCAATGTGATCCATGCGATGCAGGAGCTTGTTGGTAACTGAGTGGAGCTTCAGTAGGTCCATGCCATAGAAGGAACCCTCCAGCAGCTCCAGGATGGTGGAAAGCTAGAATGATGAAGTAGATTCCGTCAAAAGGTTTTACCAATTCAAGACACGCCATACGTAAAATAGGCCTATCCACGGCCCATCCAAAGCGCACGGGGCTACGCTTTGCTGAATTTGATCAAACGTGATATTCCGTGCCCTCAGTGATCCTTGCCTCGCTATAAATCAACGAGCAAAGACAGCAGCCTGTTGGCACTGGCGCATGGGGACTGGTATGATTGAGGGTGACACTTCACCTTGACATTCTCTTTTCCAGCTTCCCTAAGCTTTTTCAGCCTGAACTCTCCCTCGCACGGGTTGACTGCTGACGGAGGAGCGATGCAGGCGCACTTGCACTGCGGTCCAGATGTGATAGTCTCCACAGTGTAGAAGTCCTGCGCAGAGGCGCTCCCTTCTTCTATCCGCCGGCAGGCGCTCCTGCTCAGGGGTCTGACAACACATTTACACCGACAGTCAGAGCCTTCCGAGAGGGCTTTCACTTTGTCATAATCACCCAGCAGCTACAAAGAGAAGAGGACGAATGTGTTTTCCACCACGCTCAATCAAAAACGTTTGAATTTTTTTACGCACGAAATAATGAAATGTCCAAAAGACACGTGAAATAAAGAAAGGGGTTATGTCTCCCTACCTTCGAGAGGATGTCCTCCTGGCCATCTATCTCCTCTTGCAGCATCTCCTCTTGCTCTGCCTTGCTCTCGAACTGTGACCCGGGGTCTTCACCCCGGGTCTTTGGCGCTGCAGAGCCGCGTGGAAAAAACGCACAGCACACTACGATGATAAAGCATAACTTATACATGTTGTGAGGCTCACAGAGCGACTAAAAGAGAAATAACCTCGCGAGTCTGCTGGCAGGCACAGCCTGTCACCAATTAATGTAGCTGCCAAGAAAATGTCATAGCCTGCTTCTGGCTCCAAAGTTATAAAAGAGGATTTTATCCAGAAGCGTCGTCAGAGAGCGAGACTAGGCTTTATAGCGCGATGTCATCTTTTTCATTGTCACCGTGAGTGTGAGTGGAGAGAGAAAGCGCGCAGTCTGTGAGAGAGCAGCCGGCATCTGCTGCAGGGGCAGCGGCGCTGACAGGAGGCGGATCCGATCAAACTGGCAAGGAGGAGTTGAACTGCTGCAGACGACCCTTCAGACATGATGTGCAGCACAGATACTGTTCATGTTCACGCAGATAGGTTCCAGTCGGACCATCAATGTGTCTATAAGACTCAACTTTAAGGTCATAAAGCACAACATGAGTCCGAACTAAGCCGCCTGTTGCATGACTTGAAGCCACTCGGTCGCCTCGCAGCAGCAAAGCTTCAGCTGTGGTTTTGCTGCCCTCTAGCTGCAGCGGTCTTCATTGCAATGACAACAAATCAAGCACTGTACAGTAATTTACTTGTTTATTGGTACATTAAGGCACATTCAATTTATGTACATATCTTTATCAAAGTGTTCCTTTAGTAGGATACAGGTACTTAGAAAATGGAGCATGGTAATATCAGTTAAGGCGTGTGGTGCCGCGTAGATTTGAGAATTGTGACATTTGTCATAAAAATGATAATCCCTGTGTTGCGATACCAAGAGAATAGGTCTGGTCTACACATCATACATATCTGTATTATTATCCATCATACATTAAATAACTTTTAAAATTCACACAATCTGCAGTAGGTTCAATCAAAATTGCACATACACTGGAAGATCCACAAACCCCCAGTTGAATCGTTCTTTATTTTGCAGTTTGTCTAAAATTACATTTAATCAACGTATTAAACCAAGAGAGTCTCGCTCTCTTTATCTTAAATATCTTTACATGATGAATGTCCAAAGAAACGTTTACAAATATCCAATAGCCCAACCTTACTAATCCCTAAGGGTCTACCTGATTCCTTCATCTGTACTGAGGATCAGAGTCTGTGTCCAAGAAAACTTTGGGTCTTCTGCTGCTGACAGATAGGTGGTGAATTTTAGAGCTTGGGCTAAATGTTAAAATTAGATTGATTATTCATGTCCTATTATATTTGCATCCTTCATGTCCTATCCTTTCCTCTGTCGTGACAGGCAGGATGAGGTGAGAAATACGACTCCACAGTCCGCCATACTTGTCAAGGTCCATCCTGTCAAAAGACACAGGGTGCTTGTGAGAGATGAACTTATTCTGAAGGTGGTCGTCCACCATCTCCTCCACGGCACTCAGATGACTCTCGGCAGGGATCTCCTTCTCTTCCCCCAGCAGTACTGTGAAGATCAGAAAAGTCTTCTTGTAGGCGGCGTTCTCATGGTCGCAGTAGCGATAAAAAATAAGGGTGGAGCCTGGGGGCAGCTCTTCGAAGCGGTGGATGATGGCCACAGGTGTGTTTCCTTCGAAAGCTCCCTGCAACTTGCTGTCAATGTCCAATTTGACCTCGTCGCTGTCCTGGCTAGCTTTACTGGCTCCATCGATGTCAAGGACTGAGGCGTTGAAGGCAGACGAGAAGGCGGAGGCAAACCCCCGAGCCAGGCAGCTCAGTGTCTTCTCGGCTCTGACGCCCGCGGTCAAGATCAAACTGACCGGTTCTGTGGGGTGGGCTGTCTGGAGGTGCCTCAGCAGGTGGATCCTGCTCCTATTCCAAAGCTCAGCACGCTGGTTAGGGAACATGGTCTTTAATTTATCCATCTCCTTGAGAAATTGAACTGATGGTCTCCAATTTTCAATCTGAGGTGGAGACTCAGGTTGGTAGAAATGGTTAATGGCAGCTGCTCCCAGGATGGCAGCAATAACCATAACCACACTCAGGTATCCGATAATTCCTATGGAGAAAAAACACATGCGTCGTCTCAATCAGTACTTTATTTAATGTTCGTGGCTTCTTTATTTGTTATTCCACAACATGAAAATGCAAACTGTACTCTCTGTACACTTATGCTACAAAAATGCTTAAAGTTTTTTTAAAAAGTTTTTATTATATAGAAATATGAAGTAATTCATTAGTTTTTTTAAAAGAACGAACATTTTTAGAGAGTCAGACAGGTGTCATGGTCTTCTGTTATTTTATATAAAGTTTATATATGTCATCATCATGACATGACATTAAAACAAAAAGAAACAAAAGTGAAAGTAACAAGATCACCTCCAGGACTTCTAGTATCCACAGGAACTGGAGGTTCAACAGTCTCCTGAGTGGTAGGGCCAACAGTTTCAACATTAGCTGAGATCTGTGGCGTTTCTGTCTGTGAGGCGGTTTCGTTCTCCTTTATATACGGACCGCTTCCATCACCTGACCAACAGGAGGAAAAAAACACAGATAAAAGCAAACTAAACGAACAGTTCAACCACTAAAGTCACTTGTGAATATACATGCTTCCTCACTGGTGGGAAGCCAGTGAGGGAGCCCAGTTTTCAACACAATGACTGTTGCTTTTAATATTAGAGGATAGGTGCAAGTGTCAATAAAATGAATAATAATGTCTTAATAACAGTGGGAGCAAGAACACAAAAACCAGCACACTGAATAAATGACGTGTTCAAGAAATTCACTTATGATTTCTTCTTGTTGTTTGTCTATGAAGGACTATTTGAAGGAAATAAAACACACTTGATGAAATGATGGAAGTAAAACGACTTACGTTTAACAACAGCCTGCTCCTCTTCTTCACCACTGTTATTTTCATTCTCTGTCTTTGAAGTTTCTTCAGCAGCATTGGATTCATTTCCTTGGTTATCCTCACTTCTCTCTTCTCCTATCTGCCGTTCTGTTGGCACTGGAGACAAAGGATCATCTAAAGAGGCACCATATTCTCAGTCAAGTATCATCTACGTTATAATCTGATTGAATGACAATTGTTTAATTTTCAATTTCTTCGTATTATTTGACTAATTGATGGGAATGAAACGCACGATGGATCCAAAACTCTGATATTATTCTATTCACTCACTTTCATCCTCCGTTTCTTCATCATCGACAGTTTCAGCCTCTTCATTTGGGGACAAAACGTATTTTGGTTAAGGTGAAACAGAGACCATAAACAATTATGTGTCTTATGTCTTAATAACTTGTCTCACTGAAGGACAAGTGTTTAATTTTCTAAATTTACCTGTTTTCAGATCTACTCCAGATCGGGTTTGTTTACGATTAGAAAAGAAAAATAGAAGGGTGTGTGGAGAAAAAGAACACAGATATTACTCTGTTTACTTACCTCCATCCTCCTCCTCGTCTTCATCAGTGACAGTTTCAGCCTCTTTGTTTGGGGACAGAGACGATGACACCGAATGTTGATAAACTTGAAACAGAGACCATAATTGATTAATTAATTGGATTACTTTTGGATTAATCTTGCTTGAATAGTTCAGATAAATAAAAGACATTTGTTTGAGGTCTGTAGCAAACATGCATGATGAAATGAAAACAAAACACTGATATGATTGTATTTACTTACTTTGAACATCAGGCTGGTTCTTGTCTTCAGCTGTGTCATTTTTAGGCTCTGTGTTTGTGGACGCAGAGACAACAGAGACCACAACTGATTGATGCAGTAGGTGCAGAAACACATCCGGTAACAACAAAACTATGTTGAATTAGTTTTGATCTTGCTTGAATAGTTTACCTTCTGCGTGATTCTGCTTTTCGTGCTTTCGAGCATCACCAGCGTCTTTCAGTTTGTCACCTTCAGGGACATGAGCCATATTTGGTGACTCTTGTTGACTGTTGTTGACTTCTTCTGCTGTAAAATCAGGTTGAAAACGTAATTAATGACACATCAAGTAAATATAAACGCCTTCTGAAAATGTTTTGTAATCAAACCAGTCCAATTTAACTGATATCTGGTCTTTGTCATTGGTGTTTCAGTACCTGGTGTATGATGATCGGTGACTTGCTCTGCCATGTCTTTGAATGGGAGCTGCGCACTTTACTCAGGATGCTTCAAAGCTGCGTAAAAATATTAGTACACAACATTTCTTTTGTTAGGACACAAGAACATTTATTTCTCATTCTCGTCACGTTCATAGTGATATTACAAAACTGGTTACCGGTGTTTCGGTTTAACAAGTGACCATGTTAGCTGGCCACCTTTAGTGGTAATGCGTCTGTGGTTGTCGTAGTTAGGACAACCATTAAAACCTGAAGAGAAGAGGCAGCTATCAAACAAGACACCAAAGACGAAAGGTGTGTTATTGACATTGTAACGATACCGAGAAAAACGACAGCTTCACGTTTTCAACTGCTGTCGTAACTATGACAACCACAGATGGTCACGAGTTAACAGGGTCGCTCGTTAAACCGAAACACCGGGGCGACCTATGGGGGCAAGGTGCTGACTTAACTCTTTAAACAGAAAGTGAAACTGCCCGAGAACCACTGAACTGTTTCGATGGGTTTGCTGAATATTATTTGTCCAACATGTGTGTGGTTTTACAGCAGACATTTCGACTTGTCGGAGTCAGAAAACGTCTCTGTTGTCACTCTCCCAGTATCAGTGACAGTTAACGAGCATGCGCAATAGCAGGACCTTATGAAGTAGAATGAAGCCATTAACATTAATACACATTTCTTCCTGTGATATACCTAAACGCCAGCTGTGCAACCAGTCCATGACATGCATCATACATAAAGTGTTGTTCAGCTAACTACTCAGCAACGATAACGACAGACAGTTTAGCTCGGCTAGTCGGCTGAGAGATGCTACTTTAGCCAAACAATACACGGCGTTCATCTGTAAGAACTGCCTTCGTGTATCTTAATCACAATCAGTTTAAGTGAACACTAATTCTTAGCAAACATACCTTCGATACTCCGTTCAATATGACCAACATAGCGCCCTCCTTATCTTTTTAGTTACGTGTATGACAGGGTCGGAGTTCACTCAGGCTAAAGCGGAACCTTCAGCAGCTCCTGTGTCACCATCCGGAACCATTGGTAGCACTTCCTTATTTCCGGAGACCGGATATCAACGGCGTCCTGTCGCAAAATGGTTCCCCTAACAGTTTGAGGAAGACTTGTGTGTGTGTGAACACGATGTTTCGTCGTTTTGTTTAACTGGTGTGGGTTTTTTTTGGCATCTGTCGTGTGGTAGCTGAATCATAACTGGATACTCTGACATTTAAAAATATGGAGTCTCGCCCTGTGAGACGGTCGCAAAGGCAGTCCTCCAGTAAAGGTGAGGAAACGGACTGCTGACGATCAGCTAGCTTAGCCCTCGAAGGTGGCTGACTTTAGTTTCACTTAGACTTTAACAACAAACCTCTCTGGTTTCTGCTTTAATTAAAGTAAGCTGACTGTATCAGTGTACACTATTCTCAGATGTGGAAACTTTATTATTTATGTCAACGTGTAGGAGTTCTTAAGCATTTTATTCAAGAAGTATTGTGGCTGACTCTTCAGTCCGGTGTTTCGGTTTTACAAGCGACCGTGTTAACTGGCGACCGTTAGCCGTGTACGTATGTGGTTGTCGTAGTTAACGACAGCTCGAAAAACAAAACCCCAAATATGATTCAGGTAGTTTTTGACACTGTAACGTCAATAAAATTTTTAACAATAAATAAATTGAAAACAAACAAAGCGGTATTGACGAGGACAGCAACGTATCTTCCTGTTTTCAACACCTGCATTCGGTTGACGCCAGTTAACATGGTCGCTTGTTAAACCGAAACACCGGACTCAAACTCTTTGAGATACTGCCCTCTGGCAGGACGGACTCGTGCCACAAAAACAGTTTTGTTTCGTCTTCCACTGGCCTCATTAACCTTAACCCCGACTGACACTTTACTCTCACCCTCCACCTTAGACCCTACACCTGACTCTGTGTAACATTAACGCACACCTTTTAACACACCTCTTCGACCACTTTGATAAATATCTTTCACATTACCTCTCAAACACTTTGTATATTCCTGCACAAACTAGACACCTCATTTCATTTCATAATGTCACACATTGTACATATAGTTACATTTTTATTCTAGTCTGCGCTCACACACTGAATAAGTTTCTCTCTCCTCCTTACTTAGCATTAGTTATTGAGCCGACTGTCCGGAGACCAATAAAGAGGACGAGAAAGAATTTAAATGAGCAGACTCCTGCTGCAGCTGTCAACGGTTCCAAAGATACGGAGACTGCCTCTGAGGATGAAGGTGGGATAATCCAGTTAATAGTGTTTAACTATTTACAACAAGAGCTAACCCTCAGTCTGCTTTTTTTAAAGGCTGTCTGAGAAACAGACTTTTATTTTCCCTTTAACAGATTCCCCGAGCAAGAAGACTCGTAAGGAGACTGGAAAAGAAGAAGTTGGCGGCAGTGGTGATGAGAATGAGATGGACGTTCAGGAATCAGCTGAACATGTGGAGGAAAATGGAGAGCAAGAAACTGATATTAGGCAGGATTCCCCTCAGAACACTCATCAACCAGTAATATGCCCAGGTTAGGACTTCTTTCTTTCTTTCTTTCTTTCTTTCTTAAAATGTTCATGTTGTATATTGCACTAGGTTTATGTAAATGTGTATCATTGGCTATTATAATAAGCCCTAGAAGGGAGCAAATTCTCACTCTTGAGAAGATGCAACCTGCAAAAGTTTATCATTTTTGCTCATAAATGACTTGAAAGATTCCCAACATTGTTGCTAAATTGTGGCATGATTGTTTAGAACAGTGGGCTGTGTGTCCACCAAAGCAGATGTTATGCATGCTTTTACTTTATCAGTTTTATCTTTCTCTCCATATGAATCAGGTGCCAGTGGAGATATGTATTTATTCCCTCGTGTAGCGCTGGGTGAACACTACAAACTCAGTGATGCTGTAAATGAAGCCAAGACAGGTAGGAAAATGCTATGTGCTCATCTAATGCATGCAGGCGCTCTCAGATGACACATATGGCATCCTCATTTAGGTGTACTTTGGTTGTATTACTGTGACATTAACCCTTGATTCACACTGGACCTAAACACAGGCAGTTTATTAGTTTGGTTGTTTAATGAAGGTTTTCTCTCTGTATGAATCAGGTGGCGTCAGTTATGTGAATTCCCCTCGTATAGTGCTCGATGATTGCTGCCGACCCAGTCATGCTGTGAATGAAACCGAGACAGGTAGGAAAATGCTGCAGCTTCACTTTGCATAGGAGTCACAACATCGAGGGAGGATAATATAGTTGTTCTAATCTTGCTTGTTTGTTTTCAGTAAAACAATCCAAAAAAGGACCTGCAGCTCCCAAGACTGCCACGCAAATCAGATCAAGACATAATATCACAACAATGGAAGAATATAAGAAAAAAATGGAGGAAAAACCCAAGAGTATCGGTATTGTCGACATTTTTATTGAGCCAGATTTTACCCGGCACATGTTGAGCACCTGTTCGTTGGATGTACAGCTCTAGAAATGATCAAATGTTTACAGTAAGAAATTCTGCCTCATCTTTAGGGAAACCACAAGTTAACCACTATGCCCCAAGCATGTATCCAGCCTCAATGAAGTCCTGCGCAACACGGCAAAGTATGAATAACATTCCAACACAAAAGAAGACTGAACAAAAACCTCACAAAAAAACAGGTATTCAACTGAATATTAAAGTCCTCATCAACATCTAGTGTGGATTTGACATTTCATTAATCAGTTTTTCTATTTTTTGAAGGGATAAAGAAAACTGACATCAAGAAGGGAGGTAAGCAATAGTCACTTTAATGACTTTATATACTTGCTCTACATTATTTGCCATTTGACTATTGTCTTGTGTCATTTCAGGATGCATGTGGTATTTCTGGCGTTTTGTCCTCCTGGTACTGCTCAGTACTTCTGCCTTCTTGCTGGCGTACAAGATCATTCCCATACTCCAAAGGACTGCAGATAGTGTGAAGCATCCACCCAGAGTTGTAGAGCCAAAAAAGTTTGCAGATCACTTGACTCTTCTTGAGGCTCAGTTCCCCAGTCAGCGATCTGACTTATGGAAGAGGAGCAAAATCCACCTGGAGAAGCACCTCAATACAGCCCATCCCACAGAGCCAGTCAGTTTGATCTTTACTGCTGGCCTCAAAGCTGAGAAGACGCTGAAGTGCCTGGCTCAGGGGCTGGCCTCCTCCTTCTCATCTGCCCTCAATGCCTCCGTCCTCCACATCGATGGAGCCAGTAAAGCCAGCCGGGACAGCGATGAGGTGAAGCTGGACATCGACAGCCAGTTGGAAGCAGCTTTTGAAGGAGACAAACCCGTGGCCGTCATTCACCGCTTCGAAGAGCTGCCTCCAGGCTCCACCCTTATTTTTTATCGCTACTGTGACCACGAAAATTCAGCATACAAGCAGGTATTCTTGTTGTTTACTGTGCTGCTGCCTCAAGATGAAATTGAGAATAGGCAGAGTCTGAAGGAGGTGGAGGAGACTGTGCAAGATTATGTTAAAGAAAGGCTGGTGGGCTCCAGCAACCAAACAGCCTTCAATAAGATGGACACTGACAAGTACGGTGGACTGTGGAGCCGTATCTCCCATCTTGTCTTGCCTGTGGTGTCTGAGAAGGAAGTAGAGCAGAAAGGATGCTGATAAAGTAAGCTGGCATCAAAGAGGAAGTCAGGATACTGCTTTGGACCAGCCTGATCCTTCTTGACACTGTGCAGGAACTGTGATGCAGAGAAGTAACATGTATATAAAGTTTGTGTGTCCTGTTATATTTCAAATATAGATTTGCTTTAAAATATTTAAAGTTTGTATTAATCTCTCTCTGTAAGAGATGAGATTGTATTCCAGCTGCAGTCCAGTGTTGATGATTCAGGTTAAATGCTCTCAAAGATGTCCGGCACTGAAGTTTTTTACACGTGTGTGCATGTACAGGCTTTTTATAAGTATGTGACGGTGATGTTTCACCACCAATTCATATACATTCGACTGATCTATGTTCTCCTAGTTCTGTATCATAAAACCTTTGCTCAGCAGCTTTTTAACAGATGTTTCGCATCTGAGAAGAATTTGAGGAATGACCAGCATGGATTACAGGAGAATTGTTACTTTTCTGTTAGTTCCAAATGTTTGATTGCATTTTTCTATTAGCTCTTCAGTGTGTAAACCTCCCCAACGGCTGCTGTCTTGCTTTATATTTCTGTTTTATGTCTTCATGGTGATTTCTGTCCCTTCATTTAATTCCCTTTTGTACATATTTGGTTTGATTTTGCACTAAATATGTTTGATTTTGCTTTAAGTATCAATTTTATCAAGAATACTGGCTTTTATTAAGATAAATATTTTATATTCAGTGTTTATCTGAATGTGTATTTTTGTTATATATTGTCTCTTTCCTAGACTGAAATAATTTTTGATAGCTCTATACATATATTGGATATAAAAATATTTGGGTTTTTGCACCTGTTGTCAAGAAATCACTGAAATGTACTTAAAGTGCTGTCAACTTAAAACACACAGGTTCTCACTAAGTGATTTTAATTTGTAAAAATATTTTGACTAAATATTAGTCAGCAGGTCACAAAATGTGCCTTAAACACTTAAAGTGAGAAGATCAGACTAGCGACACACTCATCAATCGTTTGATTTTGTAATTTGACAACACCATCAACTCAAACAAGGTTTCTTGTAGATTTTTGCAAATTGAAATGACAAAATACAGAAAATTGTTCCTTCCTGTGATGCGGTTCATTCCTCTGATGTTATCCCTCTGAGAGAAATTTTGTTGTGCTAACACATGTACATTTTCAATAAAGATTATTTTGATATGTCCCGCAGTTGTGTTTCTTCACGGTGTGCTGGGAGAGGCAGTAGACGTCCTCTAGTGAAACCAATCACTGTGGACTATCTCATGTAGCCCTTGGTGATAAGCGAACATGGTGAGAACATGCTCATAATCGTATACATTTAAATGGGTATTGTTTTATGTGGCTAAGACACCTTTTCTGCTCCTCCTGTCTGCAGCAGTGCTTTCTGTGCCAGGACTTCTGTCTGCTTCTCCAAAGTGGGAGTACACTGATATCTGTCTACAGTAGGTAACACACTGACTGTGTAAGTACCTCATACAACCACACAAAAACTGTCACTTTTTTGATGTTGCAACATCGTCAGTGTTGTGCATAAAAACAAGGAAGTTAAGGTTACCTAAGTTTGCTAAGTGGTTAGTTCTTCCTCCTTCTTGGAGAGGATTAATAATTGGGGCAGTTCTTAGCCAGTTATTGAGTGTGCCTGAAAGAGCACACTCATTAATATCCACCGCGATTGTTGTTCTTCTTCTTACGCCCTTTCTTTGGTTTCCTAAGGCTCTCAGAGTTTTTGCCGCACATACACAAACAAGGAGTCAAAACGACCGGCTTGGCCGGGGCACGGTTGCAATGTGGTTTTCAAAAAGTTTCACAGTTTTGCCGCTGAAAAGTGAATGGGTGTGTATTGTGGGAATTTTCAAGAGCTACAGTGTGTGATGTCATAGCTAGAGTGCAGGGAGAGAGAAAAATTTGTCGAAAAATAAATTTGTAAACTGCAACTGTGGCCGCAAATGTCAAGCTACAGAAATCATTTATAGCTAGAAACGTAGGAAAATTTGTTGGCGTCGCATAGATACCACTGCTGAAGCTGTCAGTATTATAGTTTTGGCCTCAGACACAAAGATTCGGCACCCACAGCCCCATAGACTCCCATGTTAATTTGAGAGGAGTTTTTAACATTTAGCTCTCAAACTGGGCACAGAAGTGGTCGACAAGAAGCCCCTATTTTCACTGTTGCTGATGTGCGTCAGCAGTGTCAATAATAGTGCATGAAGGCGACAGGGCCAAGTCATATTTAGGCAGAAATCACCTTTCATTAACTGCATTTGGCCTTCAATCAATTTATGGCAGGGGAAAATGCCTTCAATCAATTTTTGGCAGGTGAAAATGCCCATTTTGTGTTGTAATGGTCCTTTACAAGAATTCCAAGCTGCCCTGTGAGCTCAGATCTTTATATTATGAAGCTCTAGAATAGAATCAGACCAAGTCATATTTAGGCAGAAATCACCTTTCGTTTACTGCATTTGGCCTTCAATCAATTTATGGCAGGTGAAAATGCCCATTTTCAGCAGGTGAAAATGCCCATTTTGTGTTGTAATGGTCCTTTACAAAAAACCTAGCTGTCCTGTGAGCTCAGATCTTTATACTATGAAGCTCTAGAATCAGACCAAGTGATATTTAGGCAGAAATCACCTTTCATTAACTGCATTTGGCCTTCAATCAATTTATGGCAGGTGAAAATGCCTTCAATCAATTTTTGGCAGGTGAAAATGCCCATTTTGTGTTGTAATGGTCCTTTACAAGAATTCCAAGCTGTCCTGTGAGCTCAGATCTTTATACTATGAAGCTCTAAAATCAGACCAAGTCATATTTAGGCAGAAATCACCTTTAATTAACTGCATTTGGCCTTCAATCAATTTATGGCAGGTGAAAATGCCTTCAATCAATTTTCAGCAGGTGAAAATGGGCATTTTGTGTTGTAATGGTCCTTTACAAGAATTCCAAGCTGCCCTGTGAGCTCAGATCTTTATATTATGGAGCTCTAGAATCAGACCAAATCATATTTAGGCAGAAATCACCTTTCATTAACTGCATTTGGCCTTCAATCAATTTATGGCAGGTGAAAATGCCCATTTTCAATAGGTGAAAATGCCCACTTTGTGTTGTAATGGTCCTTTACAAGAATTCCAAGCTGTCCTGTGAGCTCAGGTCTTTATATTATGAAGCTCTAGAATCAGATCAAGTCATATTTAGGCAGAAATCACCTTTCATTAACTGCATTTGGCCTTCAATCAATTTATGGCAGGTGAAAATGCCTTCAATCAATTTTTGGCAGGTGAAAATGCCCATTTTGTGTTGTAATGGTCCTTTACAAGAATTCCAAGCTATCCTGTGAGCTCAGATCTTTATATTATGAAGCTCTAGAATCAGACCAAGTCATATTTAGGCAGAAATCACTTTTAATTAACTGCATTTGGCCTTCAATCAATTTATGGCAGGTGAAAATGCCTTCAATCAATTTTTGGCAGGTGAAAATGCCCATTTTGTGTTGTAATGGTCCTTTACAAGAATTCCAAGCTGTCCTGTGAGCTCAGATCTTTATATTATGAAGCTCTAAAATCAGACCAAGTCATATTTAGGCAGAAATCACCTTTCATTAACTGTGTTTGGCCTTCAATCAATTTATGGCAGGTGAAAATGCCTTCAATGAATTTATGGAGGTGAAAATGCCCAATTTGTGTTGTAATGCTCCTTTACAAGAATTCCAAACTGTCCTGTGAGCTCAGATCTTTATATTATGAAGTTCTAGAATCAGACCAAGTCATATTTAGGTAGAAACCACCTTTCATTAACTGCATTTGGCCTTCAATCAATTTATGGCAGGTGAAAAATGCCCATTTTCAGCAAGTGAAAATGCAGATTTTGTGTTGTAATGGTCCTTTACAAGAATTCCAAGCTATCCTGTGAGCTCAGATCTTTATATTATGAAGCTCTAGAATCAGACCAAGTCATATTTAGGCAGAAATCACCTTTAATTAACTGCATTTGGCCTTCAATCAATTTATGGCAGGTGAAAATGCCTTCAATCAATTTTTGGCAGGTGAAAATGCCCATTTTGTGTTGTAATGGTCCTTTTCAAGAATTCCAAGCTATCCTGTGAGCTCAGATCTTTATATTATGAAGCTCTAGAATCAGACCAAGTGATATTTAGGCAGAAATCACCTTTCATTAACTGCATTTGGCCTTCAATCAATTTATGGCAGGTGAAAATGCCTTCAATGATTTTTTGGCAGGTGAAAATGCCATTTTGTGTTGTAATGGTCCTTTACAAGAATTCTAAGCTGTCCTGTGAGCTCAGATCTTTATATTATGAAGCTCTAGAATCAGACCAAGTCATATTTAGGCAGAAATCACCTTTCATTAACTGCATTTCGCCTTCAATCAATTTATGGCAATGAAAATGCCTTCAATCAATTTATGGCAATGAAAATGCCCATTTTCAGTAGGTGAAAATTCCCATTTTGTGTTGTAATGGTCCTTTACAAGAATTCAAGCTGTCCCGTGAGCTCAGATCTTTATATTATGAAGCTCTAGAATCAGATCAAGTCATATTTAGGCAGAAATCACCTTTCATTAACTGCATTTGGCCTTCAATCAATTTATGGCAGGTGAAAATGCCTTCAATCAATTTATGGCAATGAAAATGCCCATTTTCAGTAGGTGAAAATTCCCATTTTGTGTTGTTATGGTCCTTTACAAGAATTCCAAGCTATCCTGTGAGCTCAGATCTTTATATTATGAAGCTCTAGAATCAGACCAAGTCATATTTAGGCAGAAATCACCTTTAATTAACTGCATTTGGCCTTCAATCAATTTATGGCAGGTGAAAATGCCTTCAATCAATTTATGGCAGGTGAAAATGCCCATTTTGTGTTGTAATGGTCCTTTACAAAAAAACCTAGCTGTCCTGTGAGCTCAGATCTTTATATCATGAAGCTCTAGAATCAGACCAAATCATATTTAGGCAGAAATCACCTTTCATTAACTGCATTTGGCCTTCAATCAATTTATGGCAGGTGAAAATGCCTTCAATCAATTTTTCGCAATGAAAATGCCCATTTTCAGTAGGTGAAAATTCCCATTTTGTGTTGTAATAGTCCTTTACAAGAATTCCAAGCTATCCTGTGAGCTCAGATCTTTATATTATGAAGCTCTAAAATCAGACCAAGTCATATTTAGGCAGAAATCACCTTTCATTAACTGCATTTGGCCTTCAATCAATTTATGGCAGGTGAAAAATGCCCATTTTCAGTAGGTGAAAATGCCCATTTTGTGTTGTAATGGTCCTTTACAAGAATTCAAAGCTATCCTGTGAGCTCAGATCTTTATATTATGAAGCTCTAGAATCAGACCAAGTCATATTTAGGCAGAAATCACCTTTCATTAACTACATTTGGCCTTCAATCAATTTATGGCAGGTGAAAATGCCTTCAATCAATTTTCGCCGGGTGAAAATGCCCATTTTGTGTTGTAATGGTCCTTTACAAGAATTCCAAGCTGCCCTGTGAGCTCAGATCTTTATATTATGAAGCTCTAGAATCAGACCAAGTCATATTTAGGCAGAAATCACCTTTCATTAACTGCATTTGGCCTTCAATCAATTTATGGCAGGTGAAAATGCCTTCAATCATTTATGGCAGGTGAAAATGCCTTCAATCAATTTATGGCAATGAAAATGCCCATTTTCAGTAGGTGAAAATTCCCATTTTGTGTTGTTATGGTCCTTTACAAGAATTCCAAGCTATCCTGTGAGCTCAGATCTTTATATTATGAAGCTCTAGAATCAGACCAAGTCATATTTAGGCAGAAATCACCTTTAATTAACTGCATTTGGCCTTCAATCAATTTATGGCAGGTGAAAATGCCTTCAATCAATTTATGGCAGGTGAAAATGCCCATTTTGTGTTGTAATGGTCCTTTACAAAAAAACCTAGCTGTCCTGTGAGCTCAGATCTTTATATTATGAAGCTCTAGAATCAGACCAAATCATATTTAGGCAGAAATCACCTTTCATTAACTGCATTTGGCCTTCAATCAATTTATGGCAGGTGAAAATGCCTTCAATCAATTTTTCGCAATGAAAATGCCCATTTTCAGTAGGTGAAAATTCCCATTTTGTGTTGTAATAGTCCTTTACAAGAATTCCAAGCTATCCTGTGAGCTCAGATCTTTATATTATGAAGCTCTAGAATCAGACCAAGTCATATTTAGGCAGAAATCACCTTTAATTAACTGCATTTGGCCTTCAATCAATTTATGGCAGGTGAAAATGCCTTCAATCAATTTTTGGCAGGTGAAAATGCCCATTTTGTGTTGTAATGGTCCTTTACAAGAATTCCAAGCTATCCTGTGAGCTCAGATCTTTATATTATGAAGCTCTAGAATCAGACCAAGTCATATTTAGGCAGAAATCACTTTTAATTAACTGCATTTGGCCTTTCAATCAATTTTTGGCAGGTGAAAATGCCCATTTTGTGTTGTAATGGTCCTTTACAAGAATTCCAAGCTGTCCCGTGAGCTCAGATCTTTATATTATGAAGCTCTATAATCAGATCAAGTCATATTTAGGCAGAAATCACCTTTCATTAACTGCATTTGGCCTTCAATCAATTTATGGCAGGTGAAATGCCTTCAATGAATTTATGGCAGGTGAAAATGCCCATTTTGTGTTGTAATGGTCCTTTACAAGAATTCCAAGCTGTCCTGTGAGCTCAGAATTTTATATTATGAAGCTCTAGAATCAGACCAAATCATATTTAGGCAGAAATCACCTTTCATTAACTGCATTTGGCCTTCAATCAATTTATGGCAGGTGAAAATGCCTTCAATCAATTTTTGGCAGGTGAAAATGCCCATTTTGTGTTGTAATGGTCCTTTACAAGAATTCCAAGCTATCCTGTGAGCTCAGATCTTTATATCATGAAGCTCTAGAATCAGACCAAGTCATATTTAGGCAGAAATCACTTTTAATTAACTGCATTTGGACTTCAATCAATTTATGGCAGGGGAAAATGCCTTCAATCAATTTTTGGCAGGTGAAAATGCCCATTTTGTGTTGTAATGGTCCTTTACAAGAATTCCAAGCTGTCCTGTGAGCTCAGATCTTTATATTATGAAGCTCTAAAATCAGACCAAGTCATATTTAGGCAGAAATCACCTTTCATTAACTGCATTTGGCCTTCAATCAATTTATGGCAGGTGAAAATGCCCATTTTCAGTAGGTGAAAATGCCCATTTTGTGTTGTAATGGTCCTTTACAAGAATTCAAAGCTATCCTGTGAGCTCAGATCTTTATATTATGAAGCTCTAGAATCAGACCAAGTCATATTTAGGCAGAAATCACCTTTCATTAACTACATTTGGCCTTCAATCAATTTATGGCAGGTGAAAATGCCTTCAATCAATTTTCGCCGGGTGAAAATGCCCATTTTGTGTTGTAATGGTCCTTTACAAGAATTCCAAGCTGCCCTGTGAGCTCAGATCTTTATATTATGAAGCTCTAGAATCAGACCAAGTCATATTTAGGCAGAAATCACCTTTCATTAACTGCATTTGGTCTTCAATCAATTTATGGCAGGTGAAAATGCCTTCAATCAATTTTCAGCAGGTGAAAATGCCCATTTTGTGTTGTAATGTTCCTTTACAAGAATTCCAAACTGTCCTGTGAGCTCAGATCTTTATATTATGAAGCTCTAGAATCAGACCAAGTCATATTTAGGCAGAAATCACCTTTCATTAACTGCATTTTGGCCTTCAATCAATTTATGGCAGGTGAAAATGCCTTCAATCAATTTATGGCAGGGGAAAATGCCCATTTTGTGTTGTAAATGGTCCTTTACAAGAATTCCAAGCTGTCCTGTGAGCTCAGATCTTTATATTATGAAGCTCTAGAATCAGACCAAATCATATTTAGGCAGAAATCACCTTTCATTAACTGCATTTGGCCTTCAATCAATTTATGGCAGGTGAAAATGCCTTCAATCAATTTTTGGCAGGTGAAAAATGCCCATTTTGTGTTGTAATGGTCCTTTACAAGAATTCCAAGCTATCCTGTGAGCTCAGATCTTTATATTATGAAGCTCTAGAATCAGACCAAATCATATTTAGGCAGAAATCACCTTTCATTAACTGCATTTGGCCTTCAATCAATTTATGGCAATGAAAATGCCTTCAATCAATTTTTGGCAGGGGAAAATGCCCATTTTGTGTTGTAATGGTCCTTTACAAGAATTCCAAGCTGTCCTGTGAGCTCAGAACTTTATATTATGAAGCTCTAGAATCAGACCAAATCATATTTAGGCAGAAATCACCTTTCATTAACTGCATTTGGCCTTCAATCAATTTATGGCAGGTGAAAATGCCTTCAATCAATTTATGGCAGGGGAAAATGCCCATTTTGTGTTGTAATGGTCCTTTACAAGAATTCCAAGCTGTCCTGTGAGCTCAGAACTTTATATTATGAAGCTCTAGAATCAGACCAAATCATATTTAGGCAGAAATCACCTTTCATTAACTGCATTTGGCCTTCAATCAATTTATGTCAATGAAAATGCCCATTTTCAGTAGGTGAAAATTCCCATTTTGTGTTGTAATGCTCCTTTACAAGAATTCCAAGCTGTCCGTGAGCTCAGATCTTTATATTATGAAGCTCTAGAATCAGATCAAGTCATATTTAGGCAGAAATCACCTTTCATTAACTGCATTTGGCCTTCAATCAATTTATGGCAGGTGAAAATGCCTTCAATCAATTTTTGGCAGGTGAAAATGCCCATTTTGTGTTGTAATGGTCCTTTACAAGAATTCCAAGCTATCCTGTGAGCTCAGATCTTTATATTATGAAGCTCTAGAATCAGACCAAGTCATATTTAGGCAGAAATCACTTTTAATTAACTGCATTTGGCCTTCAATCAATTTATGGCAATGAAAATGCCCATTTTCAGTAGGGTGAAAATTCCCATTTTGTGTTGTAATGCTCCTTTACAAGAATTCCAAGCTGTCCCGTGAGCTCAGATCTTTATATTATGAAGCTCTAGAATCAGATCAAGTCATATTTAGGCAGAAATCACCTTCATTAACTGCATTTGGCCTTCAATCAATTTATGGCAGGTGAAAATGCCTTCAATCAATTTTTGGCAGGTGAAAATGCCCATTTTGTGTTGTAATGGTCCTTTACAAGAATTCCAAGCTATCCTGTGAGCTCAGATCTTTATATTATGAAGCTCTAGAATCAGACCAAGTCATATTTAGGCAGAAATCACTTTTAATTAACTGCATTTGGCCTTCAATCAATTTATGGCAATGAAAATGCCCATTTTCAGTAGGTGAAATTCCCATTTTGTGTTGTAATGCTCCTTTACAAGAATTCCAAGCTGTCCTGTGAGCTCAGATCTTTATATTATGAAGCTCTAGAATCAGACCAAGTCATATTTAGGCAGAAATCACCTTTAATTAACTGCATTTGGCCTTCAATCAATTTTTGGCAGGTGAAAATGCCTTCAATCAATTTTTCGCAGGTGAAAATGGCCCATTTTGTGTTGTAATGGTCCTTTACAAGAATTCCAAGCTGTCCCGTGAGCTCCGATCTTTATATTATGAAGCTCTAGAATCAGATCAAGTCATATTTAGGCAGAAATCACCTTTCATTAACTGCATTTGGCCTTCAATCAATTTATGGCAGGTGAAAATGCCTTCAATCAATTTTTGGCAGGTGAAAATGCCCATTTTGTGTTGTAATGGTCCTTTACAAGAATTCCAAGCTATCCTGTGAGCTCAGATCTTTATATTATGAAGCTCTAGAATCAGACCAAGTCATATTTAGGCAGAAATCACTTTTAATTAACTGCATTTGGCCTTCAATCAATTTATGGCAATGAAAATGCCCATTTTCAGTAGGTGAAAATTCCCATTTTGTGTTGTAATGCTCCTTTACAAGAATTCCAAGCTGTCCTGTGAGCTCAGATCTTTATATTATGAAGCTCTAGAATCAGACCAAGTCATATTTAAGCAGAAATCACCTTTAATTAACTGCATTTGGCCTTCAATCAATTTTTGGCAGGTGAAAATGCCTTCAATCAATTTTTCGCAAGTGAAAATGCCCATTTTGTGTTGTAATGGTCCTTTACAAGAATTCCAAGCTGTCCTGTGTGCTCAGATCTTTATATTATGAAGCTCTAGAATCAGACCAAGTCATATTTAGGCAGAAATCACCTTTAATTAACTGCATTTGGCCTTCAATCAATTTTTGGCAGGTGAAAATGCCTTCAATCAATTTTTCGCAGGTGAAAATGCCCATTTTGTGTTGTAATGGTCCTTTACAAGAATTCCAAGCTGTCCC
Source organism: Nibea coibor (assembly GCA_023373845.1). Classification (NCBI taxonomy): domain Eukaryota; kingdom Metazoa; phylum Chordata; class Actinopteri; family Sciaenidae; genus Nibea; species Nibea coibor. The sequence continues at coordinate 16,512,837 of CM041718.1, forward strand.
GTGAGCTCGATCTTTATATTATGAAGCTCTAGAATCAGATCAAGTCATATTTAGGCAGAAATCACCTTTCATTAACTGCATTTGGCCTTCAATCAATTTATGGCAGGTGAAAATGCCTTCAATCAATTTTTGGCAGGTGAAAATGCCCATTTTGTGTTGTAATGGTCCTTTACAAGAATTCCAAGCTATCCTGTGAGCTCAGATCTTTATATTATGAAGCTCTAGAATCAGACCAAGTCATATTTAGGCAGAAATCACTTTTAATTAACTGCATTTGGCCTTCAATCAATTTATGGCAATGAAAATGCCCATTTTCAGTAGGTGAAAATTCCCATTTTGTGTTGTAATGGTCCTTTACAAGAATTCCAAGCTGTCCTGTGAGCTCAGATCTTTATATTATGAAGCTCTAGAATCAGACCAAGTCATATTTAAGCAGAAATCACCTTTAATTAACTGCATTTGGCCTTCAATCAATTTTTGGCAGGTGAAAATGCCTTCAATCAATTTTTCGCAAGTGAAAATGCCCATTTTGTGTTGTAATGGTCCTTTACAAGAATTCCAAGCTGTCCTGTGAGCTCAGATCTTTATATTATGAAGCTCTAGAATCAGACCAAGTCATATTTAGGCAGAAATCACCTTTAATTAACTGCATTTGGCCTTCAATCAATTTTTGGCAGGTGAAAATGCCTTCAATCAATTTTTCGCAGGTGAAAATGCCCATTTTGTGTTGTAATGGTCCTTTACAAGAATTCCAAGCTGTCCTGTGAGCTCAGATCTTTATATTATGAAGCTCTAAAATCAGACCAAGTCATATTTAGGCAGAAATCACCTTTCATTAACTGCATTTGGCCTTCAATCAATTTATGGCAGGTGAAAAATGCCTTCAATCAATGTTCGGCAGGTGAAAATGCCCATTTTGTGTTGTAATGGTCCTTTACAAGAATTCCAAGCTGCCCTGTGAGCTCAGATCTTTATATTATGGAGCCCTATAATCAGATCAAGTCCTATTTAGGCAGAAATCACCTTTCATTAACTGTGTTTGGCCTTCAATCAATTTATGGCAGGTGAAAATGCCCATTTTGTGTTGTAATGGTCCTTTACAAGAATTCCAAGCTGTCCCGTGAGCTCAGATCTTTATATTATGAAGCTCTAGAATCAGACCAAGTCATATTTAGGCAGAAATCACCTTTCATTAACTGTGTTTGGCCTTCAATCAATTTATGGCAGGTGAAAATGCCCATTTTTCAGCAGGTGAAAATGCCCATTTTGTGTTGTAATGGTGCTTTGAAGCATAGCTGTCCTGTGAGCTCATATCTTTATATTATGGAGCCCTATAATCAGATCAAGTCCTATTTAGGCAGAAATCACCTTTCATTAACTGTGTTTGGCCTTCAAATCAATTTATGGCAGGTGAAATGCCTTCAATCAATTTTTGGCAGGTGAAAATGCCCATTTTGTGTTGTAATGGTCCTTTACAAGAATTCCAAGCTGTCCTGTGAGCTCAGATCTTTATATTATGAAGCTCTAGAATCAGACCAAGTCATATTTAGGCAGAAATCACCTTTCATTAACTGCATTTGGTCTTCAATCAATTTATGGCAGGTGAAAATGCCTTCAATGAATTTATGGCAGGGGGAAAATGCCCATTTTGTGTTGTAATGGTCCTTTATAAGAATTCCAAGCTGTCCTGTGAGCTCAGAACTTTATATTATGAAGCTCTAGAATCAGACCAAGTCATATTTAGGCAGAAATCACCTTTCATTAACTGCATTTGGCCTTCAATCAATTTATGGCAGGTGAAAAATGCCTTCAATCAATTTATGGCAGGTGAAAATGCCTTCAATCAATTTTCAGCAGGTGAAAATGCCCATTTTGTGTTGTAATGTTCCTTTACAAGAATTCCAAGCTGTCCTGTGAGCTCAGATCTTTATATTATGAAGCTCTAGAATCAGACCAAGACATTTTTAGGCAGAAATCACCTTTCATTAACTGCATTTGGCCTTCAATCAATTTATGGCAATGAAAATGCCCATTTTCAGTAGGTGAAAATTCCCATTTTGTGTTGTAATGGTCCTTTACAAGAATCCCAAGCTGTCCCGTGAGCTCAGATCTTTATATTATGAAGCTCTAGAATCAGACCAAGTCATATTTAGGCAGAAATCACCTTTCATTAACTGCATTTGGCCTTCAATCAATTTTTGGCAGGTGAAAATGCCCATTTTGTGTTGTAATGGTCCTTTACAAGAATTCCAAGCTATCCTGTGAGCTCAGATCTTTATATTATGAAGCTCTAGAATCAGACCAAGTCATATTTAGGCAGAAATCACTTTTAATTAACTGCATTTGGCCTTCAATCAATTTATGGCAGGTGAAAATGCCTTCAATCAATGTTCGGCAGGTGAAAATGCCCATTTTGTGTTGTAATGGTCCTTTACAAGAATTCCAAGCTGCCCTGTGAGCTCAGATCTTTATATTATGAAGCTCTAGAATCAGACCAAGTCATATTTAGGCAGAAATCACCTTTCATTAACTGCATTTGGCCTTCAATCAATTTATGGCAGGTGAAAATGCCTTCAATCAATTTATGGCAGGTGAAAATGCCCATTTTGTGTTGTAATGGTCCTTTACAAGAATTCCAAGCTGTCCTGTGAGCTCAGAATTTTATATTATGAAGCTCTAGAATCAGACCAAATCATATTTAGGCAGAAATCACCTTTCATTAACTGCATTTGGCCTTCAAATCAATTTATGGCAGGTGAAAATGCCTTCAATCAATTTTTGGCAGGTGAAAATGCCCGTTTTGTGTTGTAATGGTCCTTTACAAGAATTCCAAGCTATCCTGTGAGCTCAGATCTTTATATTATGAAGCTCTAGAATCAGACCAAGTCATATTTAGGCAGAAATCACTTTTAATTAACTGCATTTGGCCTTCAATCAATTTATGGCAGGTGAAAATGCCTTCAATCAATTTTTGGCAGGTGAAAATGCCCATTTTGTGTTGTAATGTCCTTTACAAGAATTCCAAGCTGTCCTGTGAGCTCAGATCTTTATATTATGAAGCTCTAAAATCAGACCAAGTCATATTTAGGCAGAAATCACCTTTCATTAACTGCATTTGGCCTTCAATCAATTTATGGCAGGTGAAAATGCCTTCAATCAATTTTTGCCGGGTGAAAATGGGCATTTTGTGTTGTAATGGTCCTTTACAAGAATTCCAAGCTGTCCTGTGAGCTCAGATCCTTATATTATGAAGCTCTAGAATCAGACCAAGGTCCTATTTAGGCAGAAATCACCTTTCATTAACTGTGTTTGGCCTTCAATCAATTTATGGCAGGTGAAAATGCCTTCAATCAATTTTTGGCAGGTGAAAATGCCCTTTTGTGTTGTAATGGTCCTTTACAAGAATTCCAAGCTGTCCTGTGAGCTCAGATCTTTATATTATGAAGCTTCTAGAATCAGATCAAGTCCTATTTAGGCAGAAATCACCTTTCATTAACTGCATTTGGCCTTCAATCAATTTATGGCAGGTGAAAATGCCTGCCAATTTATGGCAATGCTCCTTTACAAGAATTCCAAGCTGTCCCGTGAGCTCAGATCTTTATATTATGAAGCTCTAGAATCAGATCAAGTCATATTTAGGCAGAAATCACCTTTCATTAACTGCATTTGGCCTTCACTCAATTTATGGCAGGTGAAAATGCCCCATTTTCAGTAGGTGAAAATGCCCATTTTGTGTTGTAATGGTCCTTTACAAGAATTCCAAGCTGCCCTGTGAGCTCAGATCTTTATATTGTGGAGCTCTATAATCAGATCAAGTCCTATTTAGGCAGAAATCACCTTTCATTAACTGCATTTGGCCTTCAAATCAATTTATGGCAGGTGAAAATGCCCATTTTGTGTTGTAATGCTCCTTTACAAGAATTCCAAGCTATCCTGTGAGCTCAGATCTTTATATTATGAAGCTCTAGAATCAGACCAAGTCATATTTAGGCAGAAATCACCTTTCATTAACTGTGTTTGGCCTTCAATCAATTTATGGCAGGTGAAAATGCCCATTTTGTGTTGTAATGGTCCTTTACAAGAATTCCAAGCTGTCCTGTGAGCTGAGATCCTTATATTATGAAGCTCTAGAATCAGACCAAGTCATATTTAGGCAGAAATCACCTTTCATTAACTGCATTTGGCCTTCAATCAATTTATGGCAGGTGAAAATGCCTTCAATCAATGTTCGGCAGGTGAAAATGCCCATTTTGTGTTGTAATGGGTCCCTTTACAAGAATTCCAAGCTGCCCTGTGAGCTCAGATCTTTATATTATGAAGCTCTAGAATCAGACCAAGTCATATTTAGGCAGAAATCACCTTTCATTAACTGTTTTGGCCTTCAATCAATTTATGGCAGGTGAAAATGCCTTCAATCAATTTTTGGCAGGTGAAAATGCCCATTTTGTGTTGTAATGGTCCTTTACAAGAATTCAAGCTGTCCTGTGAGCTGAGATCCTTATATTATGAAGCTCTAGAATCAGACCAAGTCATATTTAGGCAGAAATCACCTTTCATTAACTGCATTTGGCCTTCAATCAATTTATGGCAGGTGAAAATGCCTTCAATCAATGTTCGGCAGGTGAAAATGCCCATTTTGTGTTGTAATGGTCCTTTACAAGAATTCCAAGCTGCCCTGTGAGCTCAGATCTTATATTATGGAGCCCTATAATCAGATCAAGTCCTATTTAGGCAGAAATCACCTTTCATTAACTGTGTTTGGCCTTCAATCAATTTATGGCAGGTGAAAAATGCCCATTTTGTGTTGTAATGGTCCTTTACAAGAATTCCAAGCTGTCCCGTGAGCTCAGATCTTTATATTATGAAGCTCTAGAATCAGACCAAGTCATATTTAGGCAGAAATCACCTTTCATTAACTGTGTTTGGCCTTCAATCAATTTATGGCAGGTGAAAATGCCCATTTTCAGCAGGTGAAAATGCCCATTTTGTGTTGTAATGGTGCTTTGAAGCATAGCTGTCCTGTGAGCTCATATCTTTATATTATGGAGCCCTATAATCAGATCAAGTCCTATTTAGGCAGAAATCACCTTTCATTAACTGTGTTTGGCCTTCAATCAATTTATGGCAGGTGAAATGCCTTCAATCAATTTTTGGCAGGTGAAAATGCCCATTTTGTGTTGTAATGGTCCTTTACAAGAATTCCAAGCTGTCCTGTGAGCTCAGATCTTTATATTATGAAGCTCTAGAATCAGACCAAGTCATATTTAGGCAGAAATCACCTTTCATTAACTGCATTTGGTCTTCAATCAATTTATGGCAGGTGAAAATGCCTTCAATGAATTTATGGCATGGGGAAAATGCCCATTTTGTGTTGTAATGGTCCTTTATAAGAATTCCAAGCTGTCCTGTGAGCTCAGAACTTTATATTATGAAGCTCTAGAATCAGACCAAGTCATATTTAGGCAGAAATCACCTTTCATTAACTGCATTTGGCCTTCAATCAATTTATGGCAGGTGAAAATGCCCATTTTGTGTTGTAATGGTCCTTTACAAGAATTCCAAGCTGTCCTGTGAGCTCAGATCTTTATATTATGAAGCTCTAGAATCAGACCAAGACATTTTTAGGCAGAAATCACCTTTCATTAACTGCATTTGGCCTTCAATCAATTTATGGCAATGAAAATGCCCATTTTCAGTAGGTGAAAATTCCCATTTTGTGTTGTAATGGTCCTTTACAAGAATCCCAAGCTGTCCCGTGAGCTCAGATCTTTATATTATGAAGCTCTAGAATCAGACCAAGTCATATTTAGGCAGAAATCACCTTTCATTAACTGCATTTGGCCTTCAATCAATTTTTGGCAGGTGAAAATGCCCATTTTGTGTTGTAATGGTCCTTTACAAGAATTCCAAGCTATCCTGTGAGCTCAGATCTTTATATTATGAAGCTCTAGAATCAGACCAAGTCATATTTAGGCAGAAATCACTTTTAATTAACTGCATTTGGCCTTCAATCAATTTATGGCAGGTGAAAATGCCTTCAATCAATGTTCGGCAGGTGAAAATGCCCATTTTGTGTTGTAATGGTCCTTTACAAGAATTCCAAGCTGCCCTGTGAGCTCAGATCTTTATATTATGAAGCTCTAGAATCAGACCAAGTCATATTTAGGCAGAAATCACCTTTCATTAACTGCATTTGGCCTTCAATCAATTTATGGCAGGTGAAAATGCCTTCAATCAATTTATGGCAGGTGAAAATGCCCATTTTGTGTTGTAATGGTCCTTTACAAGAATTCCAAGCTGTCCTGTGAGCTCAGAATTTTATATTATGAAGCTCTAGAATCAGACCAAATCATATTTAGGCAGAAATCACCTTTCATTAACTGCATTTGGCCTTCAATCAATTTATGGCAGGTGAAAATGCCTTCAATCAATTTTTGGCAGGTGAAAATGCCCGTTTTGTGTTGTAATGGTCCTTTACAAGAATTCCAAGCTATCCTGTGAGCTCAGATCTTTATATTATGAAGCTCTAGAATCAGACCAAGTCATATTTAGGCAGAAATCACTTTTAATTAACTGCATTTGGCCTTCAATCAATTTATGGCAGGTGAAAATGCCTTCAATCAATTTTTGGCAGGTGAAAATGCCCATTTTGTGTTGTAATGGTCCTTTACAAGAATTCCAAGCTGTCCTGTGAGCTCAGATCTTTATATTATGAAGCTCTAAAATCAGACCAAGTCATATTTAGGCAGAAATCACCTTTCATTAACTGCATTTGGCCTTCAATCAATTTATGGCAGGTGAAAATGCCCATTTTGTGTTGTAATGCTCCTTTACAAGAATTCCAAGCTATCCTGTGAGCTCAGATCCTTATATTATGAAGCTCTAGAATCAGACCAAGTCCTATTTAGGCAGAAATCACCTTTCATTAACTGTGTTTGGCCTTCAATCAATTTATGGCAGGTGAAAATGCCTTCAATCAATTTTTGGCAGGTGAAAATGCCCATTTTGTGTTGTAATGGTCCTTTACAAGAATTCCAAGCTGTCCTGTGAGCTCAGAACTTTATATTATGAAGCTCTAGAATCAGACCAAGTCATATTTAGGCAGAAATCACTTTTAATTAACTGCATTTGGCCTTCAATCAATTTATGGCAGGTGAAAATGCCTTCAATCAATTTTTGGCAGGTGAAAATGCCCATTTTGTGTTGTAATGGTCCTTTACAAGAATTCCAAGCTGTCCTGTGAGCTCAGATCTTTATATTATGAAGCTCTAGAATCAGACCAAGTCATATTTAGGCAGAAATCACCTTTCATTAACTGTGTTTGGCCTTCAATCAATTTATGGCAGGTGAAAATGCCTTCAATGAATTTATGGCAGGTGAAAATGCCTTCAATCAATTTTCAGCAGGTGAAAATGCCCATTTTGTGTTGTAATGTTCCTTTACAAGAATTCCAAGCTGTCCTGTGAGCTCAGATCTTTATATTATGAAGCTCTAGAATCAGACCAAGACATTTTTAGGCAGAAATCACCTTTCATTAACTGCATTTGGCCTTCAATCAATTTATGGCAATGAAAATGCCCATTTTCAGTAGGTGAAAATTCCCATTTTGTGTTGTAATGGTCCTTTACAAGAATCCCAAGCTGTCCCGTGAGCTCAGATCTTTATATTATGAAGCTCTAGAATCAGACCAAGTCATATTTAGGCAGAAATCACCTTTCATTAACTGCATTTGGCCTTCAATCAATTTTTGGCAGGTGAAAATGCCCATTTTGTGTTGTAATGGTCCTTTACAAGAATTCCAAGCTATCCTGTGAGCTCAGATCTTTATATTATGAAGCTCTAGAATCAGACCAAGTCATATTTAGGCAGAAATCACTTTTAATTAACTGCATTTGGCCTTCAATCAATTTATGGCAGGTGAAAATGCCTTCAATCAATTTTTGGCAGGTGAAAATGCCCATTTTGTGTTGTAATGTTCCTTTACAAGAATTCCAAGCTGTCCTGTGAGCTCAGATCTTTATATTATGAAGCTCTAGAATCAGACCAAGTCATATTTAGGCAGAAATCACCTTTCATTAACTGCATTTGGCCTTCAATAAATTTATGGCAGGTGAAAATGCCTTCAATCAATTTATGGCAGGGGAAAATGCCCATTTTGTGTTGTAATGGTCCTTTACAAAAATTCCAAGCTGTCCTGTGAGCTCAGAACTTTATATTATGAAGCTCTAGAATCAGACCAAATCATATTTAGGCAGAAATCACCTTTCATTAACTGCATTTGGCCTTCAATCAATTTATGGCAATGAAAATGCCCATTTTCAGTAGGTGAAAATTCCCATTTTGTGTTGTAATGGTCCTTTACAAGAATTCCAAGCTGCCCTGTGAGCTCCGATCTTTATATTATGAAGCTCTAGAATCAGATCAAGTCATATTTAGGCAGAAATCACCTTTCATTAACTGCATTTGGCCTTCAATCAATTTATGGCAGGTGAAATGCCTTCAATGAATTTATGGCAGGTGAAAATTCCCATTTTGTGTTGTAATGGTCCTTTACAAGAATTCCAAGCTGTCCCGTGAGCTCCGATCTTTATATTATGAAGCTCTAGAATCAGATCAAGTCATATTTAGGCAGAAATCACCTTTCATTAACTGCATTTGGCCTTCAATCAATTTATGGCAGGTGAAAATGCCTTCAATCAATTTTTGGCAGGTGAAAATGCCCATTTTGTGTTGTAATGGTCCTTTACAAGAATTCCAAGCTATCCTGTGAGCTCAGATCTTTATATTATGAAGCTCTAGAATCAGACCAAGTCATATTTAGGCAGAAATCACTTTTAATTAACTGCATTTGGCCTTCAATCAATTTATGGCAGGTGAAAATGCCTTCAATCAATTTTTGGCAGGTGAAAATGCCCATTTTGTGTTGTAATGGTCCTTTACAAGAATTCCAAGCTGTCCTGTGAGCTCAGATCTTTATATTATGAAGCTCTAGAATCAGACCAAGTCATATTTAGGCAGAAATCACCTTTCATTAACTGCATTTGGCCTTCAATCAATTTATGGCAGGTGAAAATGCCCATTTTCAGTAGGTGAAAATGCCCATTTTGTGTTGTAATGGTCCTTTACAAGAATTCCAAGCTATCCTGTGAGCTCAGATCTTTATATTATGAAGCTCTAGAATCAGACCAAGTCATATTTAGGCAGAAATCACCTTTCATTAACTGCATTTGGCCTTCAATCAATTTATGGCAGGTGAAAATGCCTTCAATCAATTTTCGCCGGGTGAAAATGCCCATTTTGTGTTGTAATGGTCCTTTACAAGAATTCCAAGCTGCCCTGTGAGCTCAGATCTTTATATTGTGGAGCTCTATAATCAGATCAAGTCCTATTTAGGCAGAAATCACCTTTCATTAACTGTGTTTGGCCTTCAATCAATTTATTGCAGGTGAAAATGCCTTCAATCAATTTTTGGCAGGTGAAAATGCCCATTTTGTGTTGTAATGGTCCTTTACAAGAATTCCAAGCTATCCTGTGAGCTCAGATCTTTATATTATGAAGCTCTAAAATCAGACCAAGTCATATTTAGGCAGAAATCACCTTTCATTAACTGCATTTGGCCTTCAATCAATTTATGGCAGGTGAAAATGCCTTCAATCAATTTATGGCAGGTGAAAATGCCCATTTTGTGTTGTAATGGTCCTTTACAAAAAAACCTAGCTGTTCTGTGAGCTCAGATCTTTATATTATGAAGCTCTAGAATCAGACCAAGTCATATTTAGGCAGAAATCACCTTTCATTAACTGCATTTGGCCTTCAATCAATTTATGGCAGGTGAAAATGCCCATTTTGTGTTGTAATGCTCCTTTACAAGAATTCCAAGCTGTCCTGTGAGCTCAGATCTTTATATTATGAAGCTCTAGAATCAGACCAAGTCATATTTAGGCAGAAATCACCTTTCATTAACTGCATTTGGCCTTCAATCAATTTATGGCAGGTGAAAATGCCTTCAATCAATTTTTGGTAGGTGAAAATGCCCATTTTGTGTTGTAATGGTGCTTTGAAACATAGCTGTCCTGTGAGCTCAGATCTTTATATTATGGAGCCCTATAATCAGATCAAGTCCTATTTAGGCAGAAATCACCTTTCATTAACTGTGTTTGGCCTTCAATCAATTTATGGCAGGTGAAAATGCCCATTTTGTGTTGTAATGCTCCTTTACAAGAATTCCAAGCTGTCCTGTGAGCTCAGATCTTTATATTATGAAGCTCTAGAATCAGACCAAGTCATATTTAGGCAGAAATCACCTTTAATTAACTGCATTTGGCCTTCAATCAATTTTTGGCAGGTGAAAATGCCTTCAATCAATTTTTCGCAGGTGAAAATGCCCATTTTGTGTTGTAATGGTCCTTTACAAGAATTCCAAGCTGTCCTGTGAGCTCAGATCTTTATATTATGAAGCTCTAAAATCAGACCAAGTCATATTTAGGCAGAAATCACCTTTCATTAACTGCATTTAGCCTTCAATCAATTTATGGCAGGTAAAAATGCCTTCAATCAATTTATGGCAGGTGAAAATGCCCATTTTCAGCAGGTGAAAATGCCCATTTTGTGTTGTAATGGTCCTTTACAAGAATTCCAAGCTGTCCTGTGAGCTCAGATCTTTATATTATGAAGCTCTAAAATCAGACCAAGTCATATTTAGGCAGAAATCACCTTTCATTAACTGCATTTAGCCTTCAATCAATTTATGGCAGGTAAAAATGCCTTCAATCAATTTATGGCAGGTGAAAATGCCCATTTTCAGCAGGTGAAAATGCCCATTTTGTGTTGTAATGGTCCTTTACAAAAAAACCTAGCTGTCCTGTGAGCTCAGATCTTTATATTATGAAGCTCTAGAATCAGACCAAGTCATATTTAGGCAGAAATCACCTTTCATTAACTGCATTTGGCCTTCAATCAATTTATGGCAGGTGAAAATGCCTTCAATCAATTTTTGGTAGGTGAAAATGCCCATTTTGTGTTGTAATGGTCCTTTACAAGAATTCCAAGCTGCCCTGTGAGCTCAGATCTTTATATTATGAAGCTCTCGAATCAGACCAAGTCATATTTATGCAGAAATCACCTTTCATTAACTGTGTTTGGCCTTCAATCAATTTATGGCAGGTGAAAATGCCCATTTTGTGTTGTAATGGTGCTTTGAAACATAGCTGTCCTGTGAGCTCAGATCTTTATATTATGGAGCCCTATAATCAGATCAAGTCCTATTTAGGCAGAAATCACCGTTCATTAACTGTGTTTGGCCTTCAATCAATTTATGGCAGGTGAAAATGCCCATTTTGTGTTGTAATGCTCCTTTACAAGACTTCCAAGCTGTTCTGTGAGCTCAGATCTTTATATTATGAAGCTCTAGAATCAGACCAAGTCATATTTAGGCAGAAATCACCTTTCATTAACTGCATTTGGCCTTCAATCAATTTATGGCAGGGGAAAATGCCCATTTTGTGTTGTAATGGTCCTTTACAAGAATTCCACAATTCCATTATAACAATTACAATTCCATTGTATATAATAGGATAGCAAATTATTTCAAAGCACCTGTATATATGTATGTCTTCTTCACTGTAACCAACTGTGATTTACATATTAACAATTTCTGGTTAAAAAAATGCAAAATACAAGAAAGATTGTCTGAAGATAGATTTTCCAGCATTGATATAGAAATTCCACCTCCTTCATTTTAAGGTCTAGCGGTTTAGAGGTAATTTATGGTGATTTTTAACACATCAAACCAAATCTGTTCACATAGTCATGATATCGCAGTTGTTTTAGACTCTCAGTGCCCAACAAAAAGAGAGTAAAAATAGATAAAGTTGATGATGCAGTTATCAGACTGACAGAATTTCTAATTTATTTATGTGCGTTAGTTTTATCTGACTGATTCACCATTGCCCTTCAATAAAAGTGAAATTATGTGTCATGATCAAGTGATATTATTTTATAGCATTACAAATTACGTCAGTATAGCAAGGCTTGTTTTTCACAAGAGAAGTACATTTCACACAGTTACGAGGGCATGATCACACCCCTTAAACATTCCTGCACTGATCACTCTGCCTGGCACAAGGAGATACATAAATATGTAATAGTAATATGAACAAATATTTACAGTTTCACCTTGATGACAGGTTTGACTGATTTATTAAACTTCCTTGTAAATGAAAAAACCCTTACAGATGTTAAATATTAACCCTTTAACCCTTTAACATTAACATTATCTTTTGGCTCATGAGGCACCAGGCGGTTAAACACAACTTCACATTATCAACATGCATTTGAATAAAATTCACAAAAGCAACCATTTGCAATCAATAATCCAAAAGCATGTGATGAAATAGATAAAAATACAACACATAATTAACAACTGTGAATCAAAGTGCCAGCACGTCTTCATTTTTGAACAATGATGATCTCAACAATGATAGCCACAGTGAAACACATGGTTCCAACGATGAATATTACTGAGACAGCAATAACAATCACTTTGCATGCACCGAGCTCCTGAAATTCAGAGGTGACAAGAGTGAAAGACAGGCATGACTTTGCAGTTTTACTGTAATGCATGATTTGCTAGATGTGAAAAAGTGTTATCAAAACATGATTTGGACAGGTGCTCACCTTTTTTCTCCGTTGCATCCATTTCGCACTGTGTGATGTCCCTGTAAAAGAAAATAGTGAGCGATAAGATTTTGTTCATCATAAGGTTTCCATAGTGTATTTCATGGAAGAAATGATATACGAGCAGTATTATACTACAAGTTATTCACCTAGTTGTCTTATCCCCGTTTTTGTGTTCTTGTAAACATTCAGTATGAAGATCCAAATTACAAACAGCAAAATCCACACCACGTAAGCAATCATCAATTTGGGAAGGCCAGACTCAATCTCCTGAACACCCTTATAGACGACAGCAGCTGTGTGTAAAACAGATGTTGAAATTAAATTAGGCAATGGCAACTATCTGAAGAGATGCAGACATTGATTGTCTCTGATGTTTTAAAGCAATAGTTTGACATACTGGTATCTATTAATGATTTTAAAAAATCAAGGACCTGAAGGAGACATTACACGATGGCCACAAAACAGGTGAATGACACATAAGGTTTGAACATACATACATACTTCAATAAGTGGTCAGTGTCTCTACAGCAGAAGTCAAAAATAGATGTGTGTGTGTGCACAACCACATGATGAGAATAGGACCAAGCAAGGGGACTACAGCTCAAACAAACAGTGCACAAAGCAAACATCCATTTTTTTTTTTTTTTTTTTTTTTTTGCGTAGATGAAAATTCATTTGGCCACACTGGCCTTTACACACAGAAAGAACCCAAATTTCAAAAAATGTCAAACTATTGCTTAAAAGATATTTAACAAACCTTCTCACAGAGCAAATAAATGCAGTGAAGTTTACTACTGTTGACATTAAAATGAAGTCTTACTTATAAGACCGGTATGGATGACAGAGCACAATTTGTCAGCAAGGTCACAGATCTCCTTTCTTAAATAGAACAAAAGAAAAACAAATTGAATGTTTGTTATATGTATATGTATTTGTATATGTATATACATATGCATATGTATATGTATATGAATATGTATATGCATATGTATTTGTATTTGTATATACATATGTATATGTATTTGTATATGCATATGTATATGTATTTGTATATGCATATGTATATGTATTTTAACGTAATAGTCAGGTCAAATATTCAGGCTGAAGAAAGGGAGCTGAACTTACAGTTCATGACTGGGTCCAAGCCAAGAGACGATTACCACTTCTATTATATTAATCACTATCGCCACAGACACAAGAACAGCAAGAGTGACCTAAACATACACACACACACACACACACACAGAAGAAGTCACACATACAGACACACACATTAGAAAGAAGATTCAGAAATTTGGATGTAGATATAAATGAATCTTGTACACCTCGAATATTACTCACTCTAAAGGGATCATCCACACAAAACAACACCAGGGTCGATATTTCAAGTGCACCACAAAGCTCACTGAATGTTATCTTAAACGCCTACAAAAAAACAACAGTTAATTATCTTAATAAGTCCTAATAATTAGTTTTCATTTTGTTTTTAAAGGCACCGAGTTCAACAAGAACATAACATTTATAGTCTATGCTGAGTTTTTAGGTTAAAAATTATTAAGTTAAAGATAAAGTTCAAAAATTTACTTTTAGTTTTGGTAGGCATTCATTTCTCAAAAAGTCATTCAATCAACTCATGCCTTACCTTAATTCGACGACGTGAAAATGGGCTGTTGATGAGGGTGAATATATTGGACAATTCCTGAAGAAGAGCAAATGAGAAATTCATTTTCCTGTATATATTTTTGCTAACAGTGTGTCACCATGTGACAGTGGTAAGCCTACCACGTAACACCATTTACTGATTGATGTGAGGTTATAAACACCATACCTCTTTCACTACCACTGAAAGATTGATAAAAGCCGTCATCACAGTAGCTGCTTTAAGATATGTCTAGAGAAACAATGAAGAGTTGTATAAATGAAAGCTTTTGAAGTTTATATATTCATGCAAAGATTTATGCTCAATATCAGAAGCAATCAAGTAAATGTTTGGGTCCCTCCTTACTGCTTACCGTATCTGTGACATTTGGAGGAGTTGTGGTCAGCTCTGTTGTACTTGGCTTTGTAGTACTTGTAGGAGTACTTGTTGGAGTACTTGTTGGAGTACCTGTTTGAGTACTTACTGGAGTACTTGTTGGAGTACTTACTGGAGTACTTGTTGGAACACTTGTTTGAGTACTTGTTGGAGTACTTGTTGGATTACTTGTTATAGTACTTGCTGGAGTACTTACTGAAGTACTTGTTGGATTACTTGTTATAGTACTTGCTGGAGTACTTGTTTGAGTACTTGTTGGAGTACTTACTGGAGTACTTGTTGGATTACTTGTTATAGTACTTGCTGGAGTACTTACTGGAGTACTTGTTGGATTACTTGTTATAGTACTTGCTGGAGTACTTACTGGAGTACTTGTTTGAGTACTTACTGGAGTACTTGTTGGATTACTTGTTATAGTACTTGCTGGAGTACTTACTGGAGTACTTGTTGGATTACTTGTTATAGTACTTGCTGGAGTACTTGTTGGAGTACTTACTGGAGTACTTGTTGGATTACTTGTTATAGTACTTGCTGGAGTACTTGTTTGAGTACTTGTTGGAGTACTTGGTGGTAGTGTTGTGGTGTCTGGAGGTAAAACGACATTCACATCCACTGCTTCCCAGAATTTTGAATAACTACGAACAAATGTGGCTCTGAAACATATAATATTGTCATTTTAAAGGACTGTGCTCTGCATTGTTATATTAAATAAAACTGCAGCAGGTCAACAGGTTGACTTTTGGAGGTTTGTGTATGTATACCTGAAAATGATGTCTAACTCTGCTCCCTCCGCTGTCCAGTTAACTTTGATCAAGGTCTTGTCTAGATTGTTTGATTGAGAAACAGCAGAGCCCTAAGGAGATGGACAAAAACAAAACAAATCAATAAACGTGTCAGCTAAAATGGATTCAGAAAGCATCAATGTTAAGTTAATCAATTCAATACACTTACTACCTCTACTCGTGATTAAAATGGGATGGTTACTTACTTCTAAATTACTGCACCGTAGGAGTTTGGTTTCTAGAGGATCAAGTAGGATAAATTTTCCAACAGGAATGTCTCCGTCCACCATGCCTGTCTCTCGAGCCTCCAACATAAATCCAATGAACGGTTCAGATGACTTGCTTTTGAGAGAAACTGGAAGATGATTTGAAGATCAGCAGGGCAAAGAGTCAGAAGATGAGGACAGAGTAGTAATAATGTTGCACTTAGTGAATGACCACTACAACAAAGATGATAGACAAGCTTCCAGGAAAAGTCAGCTGAGTCTATACCTGTAATAGGATCTTTGCTTTGGCCCAATGTGTAAGTGACCTCAAAGGGTGGTTCAGTGGTCTGAGGGAGAAAAGGTATCCCCTTCTTTTTATGCACAGGTGACATTGTTTCACATGCATCTTCGGGGGCACCATCTGAATATCCATACACCTTTGTGATGATGCAAAGGTCAACCAAAATCCACAACCACATCTGTAAAACAAGTGTGCAATACCATTTGTAAATTCCTAAAACAAACATTTCTTTTTAAAAATTGCAGCCCCCGAGAGGGTAAGTGGTGGAGTGTGTAAGATTTAGAGGGCTCTGACACATTTTTCGATTGTTACAGCTCTCTCTGCTCAAGCACTCTGGCGTTAAATTACAAGAGTGATTATCGAGGGCATTGACATCATTATACACCATTTTTGGTGGCAGTAGGACACCAACAGAGCTACAATTCCACTCCAAATATAGATGTTAAGTCAGCCCTTTAACCCCATAGCCATTGTTTCATTGCAAATGCAGTTTGCTGGAATACAGAGCCAATACAAGGATTATCACAATGACAATAACAAGTTTTTTCTCTTACCTTAAAATAAAGTATCGTTGTATACATCACCCAACACCACGAAACCTGAAGTTAAGTTCAAAATTGCTGTTCAAGTCTTAAGGAGAAACCTTAGGACTGTAAGAAAGTAATCCTCCTCCTCGAAGAGTCTGATATGCAGTGTGTGGTCGAAAGCAGGGCAACAGCTCAATAGAGCGAAGGAGGAAGTTATGACTTCTGATTAAAGGTTAATCCAAGTGCACGGTTGAACCCGCCCATGGGAACAGCTAAAATGATAAACATAATTCTTCTTCACTTAAGTCTTCTCTTTTCATGCAACTCTGCACTTATACTCCACTACAATTCAGAAGGGAATTAACTTTTTTTATACAATTATTTTACAACTAATTAAGATTTTTACATTCAGACATACAAAAATGAGCTCTGTGCGTGTTTGAATGCAAACATGTGAGATATTTGCTCATCGCTCCCAAATATCTCACTGTAAAAATATCTGTGGGGAGTGATAAGGTTAGAGCCAAGACGCCAAAGTCTAACACTGTTCTGCTGCTGTAATGAAGATTTCAGCATGAGTCGTCTGACTTAGTCACAGAAAATTCCAGCCGTCATTGGTGCTCTACTGTTTTTGTTAGCACCATTCTCTTCTTCTTCTGTCCTAAAACTATCTGAGTCCAGAAAACAAAACAGCTCCAGTTCCTGGTGTTTAGATTGGTAAAATCCACACTGATATTCATTGCCTTAGCATTGTATGCACAGTATTATGTGTTTTGCCAAATGTTTGAGTTCTAGAGCTAAACTTGATTTATTAATTATTAGCGTCATAGTCTCTATTTACTCAGGAATAATATGAGGTTTTTTTTTTTTTTTTTTTTTTTTTTTACTACTACTGAGTTTCACTAGTTAATAACAAGCAAATAAATTGGCCCATAAAAGGGAAATAATTTGTTTTTCTTTCTGACAGCTGTTAAAGCATGTCCAGGCAATGCCACCACCATCCACCTGACCTTTATGTAGTGCATGTGTGCATAAGGGTGGGCATTGGTCAGTGCTCACCCAGTGACAACCTGTGACATCCTGGATAGACATCCTGGTTCTCAGCCTGTGGAAGAATCAACAATGACCATACTGAAGCAAATAATCACTGGACACTGACAACCACCAGCAAAACTGTTTTTTTTTTGTTTTTTTTTTACCTGTGAGCAATGTAAGCTGAGACTAAATATATGTTACAAAGACATCAAACTCCATCAAGTGGACCCTCAAGTGAGTGTCAGTTTTTATATTACATTTTGTGCAACATAGAACTACTTGTTTTATTTAATCAAACTAGATCTGATTCTCCACAGGGTAGCTGATGAGGGTTCAACCTCTACGTGTGTGCAGTGACTGGTAGCTTGCAAAGCTATGCTTTATAACACCACTGGGCTAAAATGAAGGCACTGATAGAATGCTTGTTTAGTAATTAGGCTGCATCCCCACTGTGACTCTGATGAGGACAAGCGGTTATAGATAATGGACAGATGGATGAACTATATAACAAAACATAAGTAACTGTCAGTAACATCAAAAGCAAACAGTAGAGGGCAGCAATATTCTTCCCTTTATCATTGAATAAACCGACAACCCCTGGCATAAGTGACATATTTTATGGATATTGTATATGATATTCAGTGCATAACAATAAACGTATATGTTGGGACAAAAAACACATTTACAGATGTGAGAAAAAACCGTGGAGACATAAAATGGGTCACAAGCAGAGCTGATTTAGATCAGTTTTGTGGTTACATGTGTGGTTGCAGCTGTGTGTGTGCAACATGAGAAAGAAAGGGGAATGTTTCAGATGAACTACACACTACAACATGTCTTCTGGTCAGTAGAGGAAAGAAAACTTGGACAAGTTAAGGAATTGACCTCCTGTCATTGACTACATTTATGAAACAATCTGAGTGACATCCCATACAACAAAGGTTTAACACAGACACACACAGCAATAAACAGAAAAAGATATTAAACTGAATTTACAAATGTACATAATACACACTGGATTTTTTAAAATCAGTAGTGCAGCAATACGTGCATGGAATCTTATCTTAAACCTCAATTAGTACAATGATCCACGCGAGAAGGTTTGCAATCTAACCTGCTGTTCCTCGGCTGGATTTTGACGATTGAACATTTGCTGCAAGATTGACTTCAAATGTCTCCTAAACTTCACACCAACAAATGCATAGAAGACAGGGTTCAGGCAGCAGTGGGAGAAAGCAATAAGGCGGGACACATAGTATGCATAGTCAATCTGGATGCTTATTTTACATTTATCAAATGGTGGAACCACATTGTCAGACAAAGTCCTCAGAAAAATGAGCACGTTGTACGGCACCCAACCGAGGAAGAACACAGCCACGATACAAAAGACTAACTTGACTGCTCTGTTTTTTGTGTGAGATCTTGTTTTCCTGATTCTCCTCAGTATTCGAATGTAGCAAAAAGCCATCACTGCAAAAGCAACCAAGAAGAAAATATTCTGTTGTGAGGTACCGATTATTTGCCACAGGGCAGAATTGTAGTCACAGCCCATGGAGTGCTCATTGTTGAGGGTGATATCGACAAGGGAGCTATGGAGCAGGGCGGGCATGGCTGCTCCTATGCTGATCATCCACAGCAGGAAAGAGAAAAAAATCCCGATGCTGATGTTGTGTGTGTTCAGGCCAGAGAGTGGATGGACCACAGCCAGATACCTGAAAGCAGTCATGATGGTCAGGAAGAGGACGCTGCTGTAAAATCCAGTGAAGAAGATAAAAGACACGATTTTGCAGAGGGTCTCTGAAAAGAACCATCCCCAGATGTGGTAAATCGCCCAGAAGGGAAGGCCGGTGGTGAAGACGAGGTCCGAGATGGCCAGGTTTAGAATGAAAATGTTGGTGAGAGACTTGAGATTTTCGTACAACGCCAGAATAACAAGGACAAGGACGTTTCCGATGATGCTCAGTACAATCACAACCAAGAAGAAAATAGGAATGACAATGGACGTGAATCTGGCCACGTCTCCCTTTTCACAGACTTCATCATCGTAGTCGTCAAAGCCATCATACAGGCTTTCATTTGAAGAGTCATTCATCCTGGAAAATGAATAGAGGCTTAGTTGATGCATTACTGTAGGTTTTTCACATCCTTATACTTCAAGTGATTGATTTCAGAAATGTAATTGTTTAATGTAAATCGAGTAGACATAAGAGGGATTATAAGAATAAAAATGATGAAGGTCTTTTTACAATCACAGTATACTGAAAGAAGATGCACTTACACCGGAATGCCTTTTATGAGCATAATAATGAGCTTAATAGCATGACAAAGCAAAAACTGGACTTACCTCTTGCTTAGTGGGATGGATATGTTGGTGGATGTGATGCCTTCTGTCTGCTCAAGTGAGAGGAGTTGCTTTAACCTTTTCATAGGTTGGGTTTTCTGTTCCTGCTTCTGATACTAACCTGACTTGTTTTACTAGGCTTTGCCCACAGCACAGGTGGACCTGTGGTTGTGGCTGTTTTGTATGTTTGGCCCGCATCTTTGCGGAAGGAAATGTGCCAACTTGCACATAATAAAACCAAACAAGAAACCCTAAACTCAATGGCCTATCACTTTGATATGTCAAGTTGAGTTTTTTTGTCCTGTCCCCATGTTTGTTTTGTGACTTCCTATTTTATTTTGGAAACTAACTCTCCTCTCATTTCAGGTCACTTGCCCTTCCTCATGTGTCACCAGTCTGAGGGTCTTCCCTGATTCCTGATTGTGTCCACCTGTTCCCGTTTTCCCTCCATGCTTGTTTATAGTCTGCGTTTCCCTTTGTCCTGTGCCAGTGTGTCAAGTCTGTTGTCCTGATCACCAGCCTTCTTGTCATAGTCAAGCCTGTATTAATCTCATAGTCTAGTTTTTGTTGTTTTCTTATAGCTCCTCGAAAGAGTGATTTTTTGTTGGCCTTGCCTTTTTGTAGTTTGAGTTTAGTTTGAGCTAAAGTTTGATTATCCCTCATCGTGAGGCGTCTTTTGTTCTTCCCTCCTTTTTGAGCCACTTTTTGGTTCCCCAGGGTTGCCCGGCGTGAGAGAATAAAGTCATCAACCTGACCCCGCACTCTGCATTAGAGTCCTCTGTTCAAATAGATTTTTAATAGAATTTTAAGAGATAGGAGAACCTCCATATATGTATTACTACATGAAAATCTGTGCAAATAAAACTAAAACTGCATGGCTGGATACAATTTGTGGGAAGGGGAAAGATATGCTTTTACTTAGGGTGAGTGACCCATAAATAAATAATTAACTTTTAGAAATGAGAAATGAAACTTTATAGTCTCCTGCAGAAATGTATGGTTTTACTTTCATAACACACAAGCACAAAAAACTTCCTAGAATAGTATGGTGAAACTTCAAAAACAATGGATCCTATGTTTTCAGTTAGAGCCTGCATGCGTGGATGCTCATGTCTTTGAAACTCCAGGACTCTGACTGTAAAAAGTGCTTATGAAATAGTCTTCTAGTCTGAACTGAGATTTCAGGTGTTTTCACATTCTTGACAAAGCCAGAGCTACAGAAAACATCCCATTATTCTGATTCAAAAAAGTTTAGATGCCATTTAAAATGCACAAAAAACAGAATCAAATTCAGAATAAGGTTTCAGCATTAGACATCTTGTATTTGTTCTGTATACATTTGAGTATGTTTCACAGCATCCCTAAAATCAGTGTGGCTTTAAAAAATTAGACCTTACCTACAGCCATTACTACCTTACTTGCACCCTTACAGCCTTACTACCTTACTACTACCATTGATATAATAATGATAATAATAATAATAAAGTTTATTTATATAGTACCTTTGAAAACACAGTTACAAAGTGCTTTACAAGAAAATGAAGCACAATAAAACAACCCACAAAAACAACAATAGCAAAAGGTTAAAAGCCATAAATCAATAAAAATTAAAATAAAACGCTAAATAAAACTTCTGAGAGGAGTTGCTTTAATCTTTTCATAGGTTGTGTTTTCTGTTCCTGTTTCTTATATTAACTGGACGTTTTACTAGGCTTTGTCTGCAGCACAGGTGGACCTGTGGGTGTGGCTGTTTATTTGGCCCATATCTTTGCAGAAGGAAATGCGCCAACTTTCACGTTATTTTACACTGTAGATGGTGTCATGGAATTTTCTATCCTTTTCTACAGCACTAAGCCAGATCAGAGAAGACTCTCTCTTTGGCATCAAGGCCACTGTTTGGATTGTTGAAGGAGAGCACCTCTTTCACCTATCTCAAAGTTGCCTGCTGACCAGGGTTGAGGAAACTGAATGTTGGCCTCCTAGACATTTGCAAAAGTGTTTCACTTTTATATAGTAAAATGTCTCAGTTTCAACATGTGATATGTTGTTTATGATCCGCTGGGAGTAACATATGGTTTTCTGAGATTTGCAAATCATTGCATGATGTTTTTATTTACATTCTACACAGTGTCCCAGTGTCTCCCAGGGAGAGGGGACACTGGGTAGTAAAAGTCTTGTGTTATCATATTAAATATCACAATACACCATGTATGATATATGATGAACCTAGGCTTTAGAAATCATAAAAGGCATTTCTTTTGTATGGTGGACAGGGGTAGAACTGCATTAAATATATTTGAAAGCTGTGTAGTAGTAAAGTAAATTAATTTAATTGAATTTTATCCAAATTATGCTGATGCGGTCAAATCAACAAAGGACCACCGAGAAGTGGGACGAGCCTGTCACTGATCACATGACACCTCTGTTTACTCCAAACGATCCAGTTTTAAGGTCCCGCCTACCAACCTCGTAGTCATTGGTCCGAGGGCTACATGTCGCGTTGTGATTGGATGACACGATGTCAATCACGGCACTCTCAACAAGTTTGTTAGCACGCATAAAACGACCTGGGTTGTTATGGACTTGAGCCATATCTGTAAAAGTATGTCAAAGTCGTTATTCTCTTCTTATTATTTCACAGACAACTATCTAGAAACACGCCGGACTGTCTAAGTTGTCGTTTGTCGCTCATGTCACGGTTGTTTTCAAAATGTCCGTCAAAGTAGCGCTGAGTTAAAGCTAAATATAACGTCTCTGAGACAGCTGCAAAAGCACAGAAGTCGTCTGTTAAACCTCGAGCTGCCAGCTGTGTGTTATTGTCCGTCGTTATGTGATGTTTAAAAGTATTATTACTGCCGTAAGAGTTGATAGTTGCTGTTTTAAAACTGTTCTCAAACTGTTGAACTCTCGTTAACCTAGTTAGCTGCGGGCTAACGGTTAACCGTAATATTAACGTTAGATCATAAACTGGCTTTACTGCAGTGTAGATGTAATGAAGTCTTACATTGCCACAGTATACCCGCTTTCATAACGTTATAATGAGATGTCATAACAGTGTAGTTATTCCCAACTCGCACATGATTTGTTTACTTCCTCATAGCTCACTAACACACACACACGGGAGGTGGAAGCTGTGACATAAGCACTTCCACAGTATCCACTTTACCAGCAGCACCTGTGATAAACACCATGAATGTCACCATGTGACACTGTTTATCACAGAGGTGTTTACTCACTCGTTACTTATGGTCATCTCTGCAGACATAATTTGTGATATCAGAATCTCTCAACAAATATTCTGTCGTATCAGATTTTGTTGGCTCCTCAGTTATTTTATTTAATTGTTTTTAACCCGTATGTCTTGTACACACACACAAACAAGAAATCTAATATGCCGTATTATTATAATGAATTTAAATGACCATTGACATATTTGACATAATCTCAGCCACAGTGGATATATGAGAGCATGGGAACTGTACATTTCCTAGCACATTTCTATCTAGCTTTGCAGTAAAACATTTTTTTTGGCCTCTTCAAGCTTTATTTTGATAAAGACAGCTGAAGAGTGAAGGAAATGTGGGCAGTGAGAGATGGGGAACGACATGCATCATATTTGAACCCTGGGCTGCTGCTGAGCCTTTGTACGTGGGGCGGATGCTCTACTAACTGAGCTAATTGACCCCTCTAAATGCAGTTTTCCTTACCTAATGATTTAATTTGTTGCTCCTATAGTGATCACAGTGTTGTTCAATTCCCCCATCTGGGATTTACATTCCCATTCATTATCTCCTCTATAAATTATTAATGTATTTTATTGTTGCATATAAGAATGCAATTAGATTTGTTGTTGTTTAGGAGAGTGTCGGTGAATGTTACAGAAAGAAAGATGTATAGTTTGATGTGTAATAATAAAAGATTACAGTTGAATAGTTGATCATTTTTATACAGTGTATCGGATCAAACAGCATATGTGACAAACCATTATTTAGAGCTACATTTTCTGCACAGAAATGGGCAGTTATCCATCATGAAACTTTCACTAATGTATCGCACATTTGCATGTTACTATTTGTGTCTCTGAGAGAGTACAGTATGTTAGAGCATTCATGTTAATCTTTTGTTCCCGACTGCTTCTGATTCTCTGATTCAGCAGACTGGATGTGACCCTGTGACCCCTGGTTGCCAGGGAGAGAGCGGTGGGGCCATGGCTGTTGGGGCTACAGTCGGGGAGAGCCAACTCCAGAGGATTATCAGAGATCTGCATGGTACGTCAGCGTTATGTGTGCCATTTTGTGTGAATGTGTGTGAATAGATTGGCTGCAGGCAGTTGTTAGCTGACATGGTGTGACTGAAGAGAAGAGAAGAGAAAGAAGAGTTAGAAAGGTTTGCCGGAATGACATGACCTTACTCTCAGTGTCAAGTCTGAAAACAGTCGTCATGTCTGGATCTATCTGACATCTCCTGCTCATCAAATCATTTGGGAAAACCTGCATCTGACCTCACATCCCTGTAGTAAGGGTGTGGTGGAAGCTTCTGTCAGCATGCAGCGAGACAGAAAGTGCATACTGAGGGTGCATCCATCACAGGTGTCCTTCCAGTTTTTGCGATGGATACGAGGCAAGTGGTTGATTTACAGACTAGCTGTGTAGACCATGTCACTTCTCTAATAATAACACATTTCTTTTTGCTTTTCTGCGTCATCCCAGCCCTGATATATTTTGTTCTGAACGAAGTCTTGCTCTTCATTCCTTTGCTGTCTAAAACAATTGTTTGTAATGTATGTGTATCTTTAAGATGTCTGCGTCCATGTCCACCAAGTATTATTTGATTATGTAATACATTTTCTTTTATTAATCCCTGGTAATTTTCATGTTTGAAAACTATGAATTTCAGAGGCTGTATCAGAGCTTGCAAAGGAGTACAGGGAAAGTGGGGAGCCAATCACAGATGACAGCACCAACCTGCACAAATTCTCCTACAAATTGGAATACTTGCTCCAGGTGTGATTTTGGTTGTATTGTCCCACCTGACCCAGTGAATCCCAATTATTGAAGAAAGATGGGAATAAATAAATAATGAATGACTCCTAAATAAAATACTGCTATTTAAAATGTGATTTCTGCTTATACAATTCCTTATTATATATATGTAGGATGAGTCATTCATTTGTTGTTTGTGGTTAATTGTTCCAAAATCGATAACTGTTTGGAGAATGACTCTTCAAATTGCTTAATTTCCTTTTCATTTTATTGCTAAAAAACTGATTCATGTTCAACTATTGTTGTTCCAACTGTATCTTTTGTGTATATCTATCTACCCTTAGTTTGACCAGAAGGAGAAGACCACATTTCTTGGAACAAAGAAGGATTATTGGGATTACTTCTATGACTGTCTGGCTAAAATCAAAGGTGCCAATGATGGCATCCGCTTTGTCAGATCCATCACTGAGGTATGAAGATTTTTTTTGTTATTGTTAACAATATGTTATTGTGCACTGATCAATAGTAATAGCAGATAACCCCTTAAACCATTTCTCTTTCTCATTTCTTATACAGACATGTCACAACAGACCAAATAATTTAAATGTTTTAATATTCCTGTTTAGAAATCAGAGAGACCCAGACACATTTAAGAAATCTGTTTAGGTCTTGGCACTGATGCCTTACATCCCTGTAACATAGCAGCATGTTTTTACATTGTATTTTTATTTGTTTGTCTTCTTTCTCGAACTTAGTTGACAATGGTAAACCATAACTAAAACCATATCTTCTTTTACTTTCACAGCTGAAGACATCTCTGGGGAAAGGACGAGCATTTATCCGTTACTCCCTTGTACATCAGCGACTAGCTGACACCCTGCAGCAGTGCCTTATGAACCAGAGAGTCACCAGGTAGAGTCGTCAGAGCACAGCCGTCTCTTTCGTTGTTTAGATTGTCCACTTTCACTTGTGAAACACTTTTACCACAAATAGGTAGGTTATGTGTTGTGACACTAATGAAACTGACTTATATGTCATTTCCTTATCTGTAAGCCAAATGTTGATGTTCTGCTGTGGTGTTTTACTTCATCATTTTCTCTTTCTGTTAAAAGGCACTACTGTTTTCATTCAGTCAAAATATGCGTGTGGAACCCTGCTTGTAATCTGACAGGCATACACTGGCCATGTAATGTAGTTTGTTTTAGAGGAATTTCTGCATTTCCTGATTTAGAAGTTAATTTCTTATCAAGACTAAACTAAAGTTCCTTTTTCAGTCAGTTGTATTGTTCTGCTATTTTGTAGTGAAACCTTTACCACATCTCTCATCCTGCAGTGACTGGTACTATGCAAGAAGCCCCTTCTTGAAGCCCCACCTTAGTGTTGATATAATCAGTCACCTGTACGAACTTAATGAGGTCCAGTTTGATGTGGCTTCCAGAGGTCATGATCTCGATGCTTCCTGGCCCACTTTTGCACGGTAACTGACAACACAAATCTTAGATAAGCATCAAGAAATTATCAGAGAAATGATACAGCTAGCATTTCTTTTTCGATCGACAGGAGAACACTGGGAGGTGCAAATTCACCTGGCCACTTCTGGAAACCACCCAGTCGCAGTTCCAGTATTAACAGTCTAGCTAGCACCTACTCCCAGGTAACTGACATATGTCTCAAATAACATCCTGTCAATTCATCACAATTTTAAAGTCATAATATAATGTTTTTCATGCTTCCTCTGTTTCTTTCCTTCTTCTCTGGTTTCTCTTGCAACCATCTAGCAAGCACATGAGTTCCCATCTAGCCCTGACTATGGTCAAGGTCTGATGAATGACCTGAATGAGTCTCTGCCTGCCTGTAGAGAAGATGCCAGCACAGTTGAAGACCTTCGCCTGGAGTTGGACCAGTCAGAGCTGAAGCAGCGAGAGCTCCTAGATAAGATGCAGCAGCTGGGCGATGAGGCTGCTGAGCTAAGGGGCGTAGTTGTAGAGCTCCAGAGGCAGCTGGATATGTCCCTTTCTGCCCAAGAGAAGCAGCAGGGCTTGCAGGGTGAATTGAAGGCTGTTCAAGGGAGAGAGGAAGCACTGTCCAGAGAGGTGGAAGTGTTCAGAAATACGGAAAAGGCCAGGAAGGCTGAACAACAACTGCTCCAGGAAAAGCTGGCAACTGCTGAGGGGAAGAACATAGAGCTCTTGGCCAAATTGGATGGAGTTCTGAATGAGAAGGGCCAGCAGGCAAGCAGTTACTTTGATTCAGCTCAAAAGATGCATGAATTGCTGGACAGGTTGAAAGAGGCAGAGAAAGGCAAGATGGAAGCTGTAGCTGAATTAGAGGAGAAGAAGAGAGAGGCTGAGAGGCTAGAGGATGAGCTGAGAGTCAAGGAGGCGTCTGCAAGGGATCGTGAAACAAAACTGGAAACATTAGTTGCATCTGCATCTGAGGAGAAGACCAAGTTGGAGGCGAAAGTAGAGGAACAGTGCAGTGCCCTTGATAAGCTGCAAGGGGCCTTGACTGTGAGAGAGAAGGAAGCGAGCAACCTACAAAGGCAGCTGGAGGACCTCCAGAGATCTCTAGATGAGAAGGGGGAAGAGGTGGAGGAGGTGAAGAGGAGGGCGCACCAAGATAAAGATGAAATGCAGAAGCATGCTGATGGCTTAAAGGAGTCTCTAGAAGCAGAAGTCACCGCCCTGAAGGAACAGCTAAAGGGCAAAGAGACAGAACTCACCTCCAGCTGTGAGACTCTACAGCAGCTTGAATCCAAGAACCAAAGCCTGACCGAAGAGAAGGACAAACTGACCACTAACATTGTCGAGCTGGAGAGTAACGTCAAGGAAAAAGCAACAAAGATAGAAGACTACAAGACGCAGTGCGCCAATCTCATGGAACTAAATGAGAAACTGCTGACTACAGTGAAGAGAAATGAGGAGCTGAAGAAGGAGATGGCAGAAAACAGAATGGTGCTTGAAAATGAATTAGCAGCTTTAAGGGCCTCTGAAAAACAGCTTCGCAGCCAGCTGGATGACACTAAGATGACAGTGGATGAAAAAGAGAAGCACTTGCGTGAGGAGAATCGCAAGCTGGATGAGAGTCTGCAGCGAGCCACCATGGCCGCAAAGGTTTCAGAGAGCACGTCAAAGCGTCTAGAGCAGGAGAACCAGGGTCTGAAAGAGGAGCAGGACACTGTGAAAGCAGCTCTTAGCCGCATGCAAGCTGATCTGAAGGGTGTTTACGAGCAGATCGGAGAGCTGGAGAAGAATTTAGGAGCTTCACGCAAGAATGAAGCAACCCTCCAAGAACAGCTCCAAGCCAAAGAGGCACAGCTAGAGAGTAAGGAGAAGAACCTTGTTGAGTTGCAGTCCAGATTAAAGGCTTTGGAGGCCAGAGAGAAGGAGCTTGAGATTGCCAAAGCTGATGTAGAAACAACCTGTGCTAAACAGACAGAAGTGATTGAAAGGATTACCTCTGAGAGGCAGGCAATGGAGAAATCTCAGTTGGAGAGGAGTGCAGTCCAAGCAAAAGAGAGCCAGGAAGTAACAGGCAAACTGACTGTGGTTGAGGGCCAGTTGGAGGTAAGCATGAAAGAAGTGTCCAGACTCCAGGCAGAGATCCTGGACCTCAGGGTGCAGGCAAAGAGGTCTGAGGAGGAAAAGTTAAAATCACAAGCACAGCTGGAGGTTACAGAAGCCCAAAGAAATGAGCTCAGGACACTGACCGAGCAGCTCAAATCTCAGACAGAGGCACTGAATCAGAGGCATGTCACAGAGCTTATGGAGTATAAAAAGAAAGAAGAGGCACTGATTGAACAGCGTGATAGAGAAGTAGCTTCTCATGCAGAGTTGGCTATCTCTGTGGCTGCCATCCGAGCAGAGGTCTCCAGCCTCAAGGCAGAAAATGACAAACTTGCCTCAGAGAACAACGAGATACGTGAGGGCCTACACAGGGCAAACACAGAGATGGCAGAGCTGGGGATGACCATTTGTAAGCTTAGTGCAGAAAAGGAGGAGGTCAGAGAGCATTGGGAAGGGGACACTGCCAGGATTGAAGAGCTGGAGAAAGAAGTGGAGCGGATAGAAGAGACCATGACAGAGCTACGGTTGGAAAATACCAAACTAAAAGAGGAGTTAGCTGAGAAAGAGGGACTTCCAGAGTCTATCATGGAGCTCCAGGAGCAGCTGGAAAAGTCCAGGAACCAAATGCAAAGTGCCAAGGACTCCAGCCGAGAGGAGGCAGAGGCCATCAGGTTCCAGATGAGCTCAGAGAGCATGAATCATCAGGTCCAGATGAAGGTGAATTAGTCAGAACCATCATGTCATATATTACACTTTGTGGAAATGTGTTCCTGTTATCTCAGTTGTGCCAGAAGACACAGCCATGAATGAACAGCATTTATTTATCTGAAAGGGAAGTCTTGTTAGCGACTGCTACTAGCTGCAGCTTTTTCCAGGCTTGCTTAGGTCACCACTTTGGTGCAGACTGAAATATTTAAACAATAATGGGATGGAGTTTTCACCTAGCGCCACCCCCAGGTTAAGATTGAATTTCCAATACTTTGGTTTATGACTAAATACCTGCAGAACTAATGAGATTCTCATCACCTTTGGCTTTATTTTGTGTGTAGTACTAATTAGCAAATATTAACATGGTAACGCTCTGAATTCGCTCTGGGTAAATCATCTCTGTAAGTCGCTTTGGATAAAAGCGTCAGCTAAATGATTAAATGTAAATGTCGTGTATCTGATGAGCATCAGCCATTGCCACTGTACACATATTAGCATTTAGCTTGAAGTGCTGCTTTGCCTTAGCTCCTAGCATGGCTGTAGACTCGTCTTATTGTTCTTTTCTTCTTCCTTTCACATTTCAGAGTGTGAATGAGCAGCTGGACAAGGTGAGAGCCCAGCTGGCGGAGGAACTGAAGAATGTGTCCAGCTTGAAAGCCAAAGTGTCTGAACTAGAGGTGTGTGTCTAAAGCGTCAAGAATAGTGATTTATGATCTATATTAACATAATAAGTCATCTTTGGAGGGTACATGCCCTTAGAGAAAAATAGTGTTAGATAAAAATACATGTCATCAGAAACATGTGATATAGCTACTTTTTCAAGCCTAAAAGAATCTTTGTATGATGAAGAGAAGACTGTAGATTGATCTCAGTCAAAGGTGCAACATCATACATGCATAGCCTGGAAAAGGCACCAACGCCTTTAGTCATTAGTGCATTTGTAAAACGGGTGGAGAAAGGAAACTACGTACCACATGGGACATAATAACAGCATATTAATTAATTATTAACCATAGTGTTAATGGTCATTAACAGTAGGTGATTATATGAGAGAATTTTTCTGGGTCTCAGTTTATAATGTGACACCTTGATTGCTTGAATAATTTTCTTTGATTGCAGAATGTAGATTAGATGCATAATTCACTGACAGTGTACTGATCCTATTCCAATCAATGAAATTGCTTTGAGATAATTTTTCATCACTGGTTTGGTCTGTTTATAGGTTGATTTAATAGGATTTGATTTTGAGGGATGTTTTTAAGATTTAATTAAGATCGGGCCACTCCAAAAGCTGATATAGGATTTATATATATATAGGACTTACATGTTTCTATATGTCCTTTTTTGTTATATACAATCCAGTGGAAAAAAGCTGGGACATTATATGTCAATGTCTGAACTTTATTATTCTTTTTCTTTGTAAATATAAACTTGTCCTGAATATCCCAACTTTTGATACAGCCCAACTTTTGTAAAATCTGGGTTAGTGTGTAATACTTCATCATTAAACTTAACTGAGACCAATTTAAGAACAAAAAAACTTTAAATTATTGATAAAACTCCTTGTACTGATGGGTATTTTTGTGTATTGTTATAATGTTCAATAAAGGCAGTGAATGAGCAGTACTTGCAGCTAACCGGCGAGAAAGATGCACACATCACAAAGACAGAAGAAACCATTCTTGAGGGTGAGCGCGAGATTCAGCAGCTGAGGAATGCCGTAACGAGGTGCGTTTATGTATAGTACTAGTGATACCTGTAAATTTCATCTTTTGATGGAAAAAAAGCTCATTTTTATTTTCCTCTCACCTACTCTCTTCAGTGCTGAAGAAGCACATTTAGCTATGCAAACGGCCTGCGAGGAATTGAAGCAGAAACTCAACACAACAGAAGCTGACAAGCAAAACATGTGCCTGACGATGGCTGCAGAGATCGACGACCTCAACAGAACCAAGACCAACCTTGAAGAGCGGCTTATTGAGCTCATAAGGTGCGACCTGTCTCTGTTTAGCACAGTTGTCAGAAGCATTGCCGGCTCTTTGAATGCCTATCACCTTGTTATATTTGTTTGCTGCCTGCTCTTTGAGAGTCCCACTGGGGAGTGTGTGTTTTGAATTGGTTCTTCCAGGAAGAGCAGTTCTCTTGTTATACTTGACATTGACAGGGGGAATTAGTCTTGAGCTGCATGATCAGGGGAAAAAGCTTCTTTGAATGCTGAGATAATTTACTGAGAACTTGTCTGACAGGGACCTTGATGGAGAAGGGAGACACTACTGAGTAGAACACCTTTTTATGCTTCATTCGCATTGTACACTCAACTCCTTTGGGATAAGCCCACATGATTTAAGTCTGTCTCCTTTTTGTATTATGCATGCCGTGTCTGTTATCTCAGTTGTCATATCATTCTGGGAAATGAGGCTGCTCCCCATGGCAAATGTATCCAACATGTTAATTTAAGTCTTCGAAGATCATGAAGTAAAAAAATATACCATACGTTCCATAGATAACATCAGAAGGTTAGTCAGGTTGATTTTACAACATAGGCAGCTTTCACATGCCTTTTTGAACTATGCAGCATCGAATGTTTTAACACCCAACAGAGCATGGTTCTGAACAATAATTATGTGAAACTGAACCATGTGAAAAAAAAACAATTCCCAAAATTTATTCTCATCACAGGATGAGATTTTTTTCAACAGCACAGAATGGCACTAAACCTTCATGCAATTGTCTCTTTTGTGCATTACATCAGGGACAAAGATGCTCTGTGGCAAAAGTCAGACGCCCTGGAGTTTGAGCAGAAACTGCGAGCAGAGGAACGCTGGTGGTTAGTGGATAAGGAGGCCACGCACTGCCTCGATTGTCAGGGCCAGTTCACCTGGTTTCTGCGCAGACATCACTGCAGGTGGGCTTTGCTTTCTTGTAAAGGAAAATATCAGAAATTTCCAAAAACAAAATTATAGGTCTAATATGGATGACACTGCCTTTAATTTTTCATACATTTATCACGTTTTAGGCTTTGTGGTCGCATCTTCTGCTACTACTGCTGCAACAACTTTGTGATGACCAAGCAGGGTGGGAAAAAGGAGCGCTGTTGCAAGGAGTGCTATACCCAAAACAGTGCGGTGGTGGAGAGGTTCACAGAGGCAGAGCTGAGTCCATCAGACACTCAGCTGCCCCCACCTGGAGCTGGACCCCAGCCACCTCCAGAAAGAGCCCCATATAAGCCCATGCCCAGGGTAACAGGTGAGAGACAATCTGTGAAGAGAAGCACATGCTTACCTGACCACTGCACCTGTAGCCCCGAAGGTTTACGAGGTCTTCTTTTACTGTAAGTTCTGTGAAGCAGAAGTGAAAAAACTGACTTCATCGTATTGAGGAACAAGGACAGGAACCATTACCATAGAATTATTTTTTAGTAGACAAAAGGGGAAGACTGCGACATTTCACACAGATTGACTGTTTTGCTTCCAGTGTTAAGAAGTGTGTGGTTTAAGGACTATTTTTGTTGTGGCTAAATCACAAACAGAAATTTCAAACATGACTTTTTGTTCTGTACTGTAAATGCAAGGTTTTGTATATGTCATGCTCCAGTTGTCCAATAATAATTAGAAATCCTATTTTTTTCCCTCCCAGTTTCAGACCCCTGCAACAGATCTGAAGATGGAGTTTTTGACATCATCACAGAAGAGGAAGTGAATGGCGTCTATGACAGTGACACCAACTCCCAGACTACAGGAGGCTCCCAGGAAGGAGAACAAGACCGACATCCACACATGTAAGTGTCAATGAGTCTATGCAGGGACAGAGCAGAGGGATGGGGTGCAGACCTGGTTCAGGCACTAGTTCTCTGAGTCAGTATCAGATTCTGTTCTTTGGCCAAATGGTCACAACATGAGATCACCACAGCAGCTTAGTGCTGATCTCCCGAGTTTTAAAGACATAATTGCTTGGTGTGTTACACCCAACAACTGCATGCAGTGTTTTCATCAGATTGGCTAATTAGAGCATGTCACAAGTCAAGAGTAACATATCATGTACGGTATATAGTGCTGGATGGATGGATGAATACAAAAGAGAAGATATGGCAAAATGTAATGGAAATGTAAATGTCCCGATTGCCGTCTTGTTTCTACATCAATTCATTGAACTTTCAAAGATGGGAAGTTGGAAAATAGGAAGGGAACTAGTGTGTTTTATCGTCATTAAATGGTCATGGAACAATGTATCAGTTCTGCCTCTATACTGACTTATATCATTTATTTACTCAGTAACAACAGATCGTTGGAGGCATGACCCATTATCTAGCACATACTGTAAATGTCCCACCTCTGCTCTTTAACAAATGTAGGCTGCTCTCAAATAAATGACAGGAACCATTACGTGTTCTTTGCAACAAAAAAACAGCTTCACTTTCCTCACCTCCAAAAAGCCACAAGACTTGAAGGAAGGTTTGTTTCTACTACAGAAACAATGTAATGGCCATGAGTTGTGTTCACTGTCCCAGAAGAGAAAAGTCCTTTGATGCCGTATGAGTTCTGTGAAATGCTATTTAGCGTGGATAAATGTCACCAGCACAGGACATTACACTGGGATACTTGTCTTTGTAGTTAAAGCATTACAAGGAAGATGAGCTTTTTGCTCTGAATGAAACAGATGAGTTACATAAACTGGAAAAGAAAGGTCATTGTCTGTGTTTTTGCAGAGGCACAGGAAACATGAGCCCTGATGATCCTGAAGAACATGTTCCTACTGTTCAGGATTCAGAAATTAACCTTCTCAAAGCGGGAGAAGTCACGTGAGTCTTGACTTTGGCGTACTTGATGTGTGTCACAGATGAGTCACTCTGTGTTTGTACCACTCTATTAAAACATCTGTTGTTCGCACTGCAGAATGGCTGTCTCTCTCAGCGTTGATGATATTTCTCAGTTTGGCGATGGTTCCAGGGAACTCTTCATCAAGTCCAGCTGTTACAGTGTGATAACTGTTGAAGTGTGTGACAGCGGGCAAACCATCAGCTGGATTTTTTCCTCAGAGCCAAAGAGCATCTCCTTTAGCGTGGTTTACAGGGAGTCTACTGATGCTCAGGTGGAACAATCAAAGGTAGATTTGTTTTATTTTTATGTTTTTACATTAAGAACGTTGTGTCGTGAGATCTGTCCTTGTACATCTGAAAGTATAAACACCCAGGAAGGCAAAAGCCAAAGGCAATGTTGTTGCCCTAATTTAAAATGAAAGTACATGATGAAGGCTGAAGGAAAGGCTTTTCAATTGTTAAAAACTGTAGCCCTTTCAGAACACATAATGACACAAAAGTCATTACCAGACACAATGGACTGACTGTGTGCACGCTTTTACGCGAGCCACCGCCAAAGAAGTGGTCTATTTGCTTGGTCTTTCAAATATAACTGAATGCAGAAACACTGCAGGTTGCCAGTGTTGTAAAGTGTCTTAGGGGAGATTTGTTATGCACCCCCTGGTTCACCTGTACTTTGAGTTTCACTTCAGACCAATGTTTCTGTTCTTCTCTCAGGTCCTGATTCCTCTGACTCGCTGCAATTCCCATAAAGAGACAATTCAGGGACAGCTGAAAGTGCGACACCCCGGCCTCTACACGCTCGTCTTTGACAATTCTTTCTCACGGTATGGCGCTCCTGGCATGAAGCATTCTTCTCTGACCCTTCCTCTTAATTGTATGTGTGTTTGACCTTTAAAGGATCGGTGTGTAGGATCTAGTGACATCTAGCAGTCTTGTTGCTGATTTCAACCTCCTCCACTCACCTGATTGCATAAGTGTGCAGACCCTCTTATAACTGGGGAGGTGGCTGTGTTTAGAATTAACCAGTCGTCTTCAAACTCTTGTTAAATAGTCATTACTACACCCATGCCATCATTTAAACTGATTCTGATTAAGCTCAAATTCATTCAGCTGTTCTGGTAGGATTCCTGACATTTTCTTAGTTCCATCTTAGAGCAAAGCCATCATCCCCATAGAGTTACCAAAGCATCAGAGGGTCTGATTGTTGAAAGTTATCAGTCAGAGGAAGGGTACAAAAGAATCTCCTAGGCATTAGATATGCCCTGGAACACATGAAGGAAATAAGGCACAACGGTGACATTACCAAGAACTGGACGTCCCTCCAAAATTGATGAAAAGACGAGAAGAAAACTGGTCAGGGAGGTTTCCAAGAGGCCTACAGCAACATTAAAGGAGCTGCAGGAATTTCTGGGAAGAACTGGCTGTGCACTACATGTGACAACGATCTCCCGTATTCTTCATATGTTTGGGCTGTAGGGTAGGGTGACAAGTCGGAAGCCTTTTCTTACATCCAAGCCCGGCTACATTTTCTAGAAAAATACATGAAGTGAAACTGTGTTCCAAAAAAGGTATAAAATAGGTATATAAAAAGGTATGTTTGGGGCAAAAACAACTCTGCACATCACCCAAAGAACACGGCACCCAATTCCAAATACCAGTCAATTTAGGCACAAAACCTTCAGGCTTCCATTAGAAAGTTGAAGATGAAGAGGAAATTCACCTCAT
The DNA here is from genome assembly GCA_023373845.1 of Nibea coibor. Classification (NCBI taxonomy): domain Eukaryota; kingdom Metazoa; phylum Chordata; class Actinopteri; family Sciaenidae; genus Nibea; species Nibea coibor. The sequence goes on from CM041718.1 coordinate 16,548,542, forward strand.
CGTTGTACAACAACGACCAAAAGCATACATCCAAATGAACAAAAGCATGACTTCACTGGATGAAGATAAACGTTTTGGAATAGTCCAGCCAGAGAGCAGACTTGAATCCAATATCTGTGGGGTGATCTGAAGAAGGCTGCAGGAGATGCCCTCGCAATCTGACAGATTTGGAGCGCTTTTGCAAAGAAGAGTGGGCAAATATTACCATGTCAAAATGTGCCATGCTCATAGACTCAAAAGGTGCTTCAGGGTGTGCATGGGGTTATTTTAAGTTTTTTATTTTCCCACCTAAAAGATTTCAGTCTGTTTGTTGTTGAATTATTTCAGTTAATGCGATTGCAGTCCTTTGATCTGAAACCCTCTTCCACCAGGTTTATCTCCAAGAAGGTCTTCTATCAGCTGACCATGGAGAAGCCCATAATCTACGATGGAAGTGACTTTCCCTGAAGCTGGATTATGCACACTCCCACAGAGGCGTCAGCATGATGTCACTGTGGCAGCTAGAGGGACACTGGAGAGTCTGAAGCTGGCAATTCAGTGACTGTTTTTTTGACTTTCTTGCTCTTTTGCTCCCAAAAGCTGTTTTTATCCAAGTATTCAAAAGTGTATGTCTTATTTAACTCTGTGGTTTTAATGTTTTGAGGTGCCCAAGTGAAGAGCTGTCAACAAGACGGAAGGGGTTATAGAAAAGTGAGATAAATGTTTATGCAAGTTTTACCAAGTTTTTTTTTTAAAGGATACCAAGTAATATTCATAACATTAGTTCAGCTAGGTTTAAATTAGTAAGTTAGTAAAATGTGTAATTTTATTTTATTTCTTTCTGTAATGTTTGTTGGTCTTTTATTAGTTTCAGTTTGACCTCTGTATTCCTGAATATGTTGTCATGTTTGGGAATGCAGATTGCTGCAACACTAGAAGTATAAAATATGATTTAAAAAAAAACAAAACAAAGCAAAATGGTTGTCAGAAGACAAATATTTATGCAAAAATGCTCTATGAAGACCCAGGAAGGATTTTAGAAATCTGCAAAATAATGGCCAGTTTCAAGTGACTTTTTAATCAAATGGCCAAAAGACGAGTGGTTTGCCTGTGGCTTATTTATTAATTGACTTGCCTGTGTTTGCACTTGGCCAGTGCAGGAAGGAAACAATACAGTAATTAGTAACTGGCCTTGAAACATAGAGTCTGTTTAATAATGAAGCATGTGCACTTTGGGCAAATCTCAGGAGTGGGACATAAAATTGTCCTCCAGTGGTGTCCTAATTTTATGTTTTTGGAGACAAAAAGAAAAAACTGTCATCTCACTTTCTGTTTAAGGAGACCTACAAACCAACTTTCTCCATCCAGTTTCCAGAGTATCTAATCAAGCTGATTGGCTGTACTTACACAGGCTGACCTCATGTGTCATTACAGTATATTATTAACTGTCAGCTGACAAGCTACTGTACTTTCCAAGTGCCTATTAACTCTGATTGCCAGGATTAGTTTGCTTTTGTAACGGTATATTTTACTTTTAAAAATGGAAATTTTCTGAATTTTCTGGACATTTACATCAAAATATGCACAATATTATGTATTTCAATTCATTCAGTTGAGATTATTTTTTAGGATTTCATCTGTATCTCTGGTCTCTTTTTGTCACATGTATCGATAACCCTCAGCACTGTACACTCTCAGTGATCAAATGGGTTTGAATATCATTAATTTTTTTTATAGCTAAGCAATAAGAAAAAAGCGAGCTTTGTTACTTTGGGACACAACATTCACTACTTAATGAAGCAAGGGCTTATCTCTATGCTGCTTTTGTGGAGACCTGTTTGTGTTTCACACTCAGATCTCTGTTATATTTTTGATCGGTGTAAATTGGTGCAATTTGTATGCAAAGCCTCATATTTTCTCTACCGAGCTGCACTTTGTGATGATTATTTTATAAATTGTTACAAGAAATCTTTAAATCTTTCAAGTTTACATGATCTTTGTCAAAGAATTCACGCAGGGAAAGATTTTTTGCTACTTGCTGTTTTTGAAGGATACTTTTGGAGGAGTAAATGCCTGAATCATCATTGCAAACACTCTAATAGATCTGTCAAACATCCAGTAAACATCAATAAAACATGAGAGTGGTGATCCTTCTGACATTCACTAATCTGTGTCTGATTCAGTGCGAACACCACAACAAGATCGACACTATCGCTTTGTGTTGCTTCAATCATTCATTCATAAATCTGACATAAGCAAAGACGTCACACACACACATCAACACAAAAGTGTGTTCTGTATAACAATACCACCAGGGGCAATGAAGAGGGCGTCAATCAGAGTTTTTATGATCTAAGAAGATTAAAAAAGAAGTTACCGACAACAGCTTGTTCTTCTGTAATAAACCATAAAGCATAAATCATTTAAAACGAGGCAACTATCACCTCTGTTAATTCTATGTTGATACATTTCCTCTGTATTATACCAGCTAATGTTTAATAGTTCACTATATGTAACATTTCAAAACGCCAGGAGTGGAAAAAGCCTGTCAAGAAAAAAATAATCAGTGACTCTGTTGTTCTTTTCTCATCGTGCTTTTGTCAGAACCTGTTGTGTTAATTATCACTAATGTATTAATGATTTTATCAGAGCTGAAATGAGGAGCCGATTAGGAAATCAATCAGTTGACTGATCGATTCTGTTTGAGTCAGTTTTCTAACAAAAATGACGTTACCTCATTTATTATGACAGAGAACTTTCACTATTTACTGAGAGAAAAACAGTGAATGGATTCATCGAGAAAATAGTTGCCACGTTTATTGATAATGAATGTAGTTATTACTTTATACCTTAACTCTTTTCAGAGCATTTTAGCTGTTATTTGGTGTTATATATTTTTTTCTCCTTCAAAATCAACAAAAGTACACAAATAAAAAATATTAATAACAATCTGGTCCTCGGAAATAATAATAATAAAAAAAAGACAGAAACATGATGCAAACAGAACATTGTTCTTGCCTGGCCTCTTCTCATTCATATCACCCCTGATATCTCCACCTCACATGACACAAGAACAAATGTTGTGTGAGTATTTGGCGACACAGTCAGGCGCAGGAAAGCAGAGGGGTGAATTCAGACGGTCACCTAACACCGGCTGCAAACGGCGAAAACACGCTCAGCCTGAGCTGTGAAGGCTGCTGGCAGAACCGGGAGCTTTCCCCTTCAAAATAAAAGAGAAACGCAGTTCGTCACAGTCGTGCACCGCGGTTAATCAGACTTTAATACTTCATCATGCCGCTGGAGGGGGACGCTTTGCAGCGGTTTAACAATCTGTGCCGTTTCAGAGCCATTTCCTACCGGCAGCTTGTAGATAAAGGTTTTGTGCTGAAGTTTTTACACAGGAAGTGCTACATTTTCTCTGTTGCAAGCTTGACGGTGCTGTATTTACACATGGGGAGACAGAGAGGGGCTCAGCATCCCGTCCTGCTGTGTCTGCTGGAGGAGAGCCGGACTGAACGCAGCTTAGCAACATGACCTGTCTGCACATCACAGGGATTCTTCTCACTCTGTGGTTGACTCCAACTGTAAGTGACTTTAACTTAACTTTGTTAGGGAGAAAAATAAAAAGATGAAAAGAAAAATGTTTTTTCTAACGTAACGTAAAATGAACAGAACAGTCTGAGAGAAGTGAATATGAGAGAATATGAAATGTGGATGCACAAATATGAGGGCAGACAGCTGAAACAGATATTCATAGATTATGTTCTCCTACTAGAGCTGAATTTTACTGAACGTGTTCATAACTTGAAGTGTTCAAAAAGCTTTAATCCAGACACACTGTGCATGCAGCTGCTGCCACTAAGCAGTTGTTTGATTCTTCCAAAAAACATTTCCTGACATTAACGTGGATCATAAAAACACTGCAGGAGCGTATCAGCAGGCTGAAGCCAGAAGAGTTTCATCTGAATTAATGTGTGTGTGTGTGTGTGTGTGTGTGTGTGTGTGTGTTAAATGTTCAGCACTGCAGCCCAAAACATCATAAAATATTAAGAGTAAAGTGTGTTTTTGTGTGTTTTAAATCATTTCGGTAGGCATTTGAGGTGGATGTCTGTGTATGGAGTGTGTGTATATATGAATATACTGTGTGTGGCCAAAATGCAAAAGCTTCACTGGTTCCGGTTTGGATACTGGTTCTAAATTTTAGTCCTTATTGGTTATCTCAGTTTTCCATTAGAGTAAATGGAATGTGGCTGTGTTTTGGACTGTTAATCCAACAAAACAACAGCTTTGAATGAGTTATCATCCGCTCTGGGAAACTGCGATGGATATAAACCTCAGATTAATCTGCAATAATCTGTAATTAATCTACTTTGTACCCAGTAACTTATATTTTGAAGATGGATCTGTGTGTGAGGATGATTGTATGAGATGTAAGTATGTGGTTGTGTATTGTGTTTTGTGTGTATCTGTATATGTGTGTGTGAAATATAAAGCATGTCATATTGCCAAATGTAGCATACGCATGGATGCAGAGGGGATATCAGCAAAATATCCTTTTTTCCATTTCACTTCATTTAAATCCATGAAAATTGGATTCTTTTACATTAGACCACATTGCCACACACACACACACACACACACACACACACATACGCCTCCAAACACACTCACAGTTTATTACCTCCCTGAAATAAGAACTTTTGTTTGACGATATTGCCACTCCATTTACCGTCTCCATCGTTTGTGCAATTTGTTTTGGACAATCAGCTGTGAAGAAGCAGAGGCAGGCAACAAACTGCACACATGTATGCACATTAACACAATATTATCAACAGCTCCATAGGGTTATTACTACATGGCCACCTTGGTCATTTCCATAATGCAATAGAAATATGTGAAGCAGCCAAACAGGTGGTATGATGATCAGCACGGCGGAGGGAGAATAGGAACAGGGCAAACACTCATCACTGTGTTCCACTTCATTCTTTTCTCTTCCACTGCTCAGGACTGCAGAGAATTATAATGAATGAATGTAAAATGCACACAGACATTTCAAAAGAAAACACAATCACTCCAAACAAGGTCAACGGCACATGGCTGGTCTCTTTAGAATGTTCAGAACTGGCTGAAATGTTCAAACAAAACACGGATGGAAGCGATCTGTTCATCTCGTTCAAATATGCATCTTACTCTTATAAGTTAAACCTGATTCACTCCACATGCAGCCAGTAGATTAATTGTTTTATATATAGTTGTATGTCGGTTAAAAATAATTAGACATTTTGAGAAATATGTGCCATAGTCCATATAAAATATGGACTTTGTATCTGTGACTTCACCCATAGGCTTTGAAGAGCCATTGTAAAACTCAGAGTGAGGTGGCTCTGGTCACCACCGTCTTGGCAGTCGTGCCTCTGCTGCCTCTCGGCTAATCTAAAATTGGCCAAAGATGGAGTGTTGGTGGAGCTGAGGCGGGCTGAATGAAGCCTGGTTGCTCAAACAAGCCACCAGTAATGGCAGCCACACTGTTAATTATGCATAACTCTTTAAACCTTTATATAATTTTAACGGGGGTGTTAAAAAATAAAACTTAACTTCCGCATTGCAGCTTGACTGGGAGGCAGATTTCATTTTGCTTTTGTACTGCATGTAACTATTTCCCTGTTTTCAGTCTGGTCCCACTTTCATACGTAGCATACAAATATGAGACTGATATCAATCTTTTCATCTCATAACCAATTACAGAAAACCTAACATCACAATTAAACTTAACTTGAACTTTAGCTCTCAGCAAGAAAGCTTCTAAGCGTATTCCAAAATGTCAAGCAACTTATTTAATATCTAATTCAGAGAGTGGCTGTATTTGTGCTTTCATTTTAACTGAGTGAATATGCTTTTTATTTTTATACTGTGCAGCAGTACTGCAGCAGCAGCAGCGTAAAAGTGCACCTCATTCGCTGTTGAAAATAGAAGGCAACATCTGCAAAGTGAGCCCAATCCAATGGCCCCTTTTTGGGTTGTTAGTAGATAATGGGTTTCACCTCTCTGGGAACATTTTTTACACCAGACTGCACGCTAACCTGGCAGTGTGAAGGGGTCTTTGGCTTTGCATTTAGTTTCATGGCTCATATTATCCAGACTTACCTAAGGTAACACCCCCACCCCCCTCCCCATCTCTCTATATCCATATGTTTCTGTCTCTTAAATGCAGCATAGTGCCTCCCTTTATGAAATGCATGAGCATGCACATTATGAACCCTTGGTGTTTGCAAGCATGCAGTCTTGACTCTCCCACTGCCTTTCAAATCTTTGTTCACCCCCCCTCAACTGCACGCCATTCTTATGTATGTAATAAAATGTCTTCACACATGTGTCTGATGTCAACTGCGCTCTATAATAACACGAGTGCATACGTCTTCCTGCTCTTAATATAGATTAAGATAACATTCATTGACACTTTTAGCAGCAAACAATATCTGCACACATCTGCCGTACTGAAGCACGCTTAGCGCAAATTCTGTCTGAATTCTCCGCACGAGGCACAGCAAACCTTTTTTGTCATGCGTACCTCGCTTTTGGACTGGGAGAGCGGTAATTGCTGCATAAATTGCACAATAATACCTCTCATTAGATTATTAGCATTGCATTCGGAACAAAGGGGACTGGCTGCAATTTTGCTCAGGATGCTTCTAACACGTCCATTCCTCATTGATGGAGGGAGAGATTGTGCTGAGAGCTTGCATATTTATCCTTACTTACTTAAAGAAATTTGGGGGGAAATTTTCTGTCCAGCGACAACATTCAATAATAAGCAATAACTTCCTGTTTAGTTTTCTGTATTGAGGTGTGTGTGTATATATATATATATATATATATATATATATATATATATATATATATATATATATATATATATATATATATATATATATATATATATATATATATATATATAATTTCTGTGTGTGTGCAATGAAATCTGTATATTTTGCCATTTACCAATGGCATTATAACAATCCTGAAAGTCAACCCTCAACCTCAGGACTGAATCCGGTGTTTTTCATATAACAACATATCCTCACGCCAAATAAAAAACAAAGCTACATCCATGCAAGGCGTACTCTGCCATGTAATTTCATGAAATGGCTCCAGGTGGGTTTGAACAGGTGCAGATGTTGCTGTTTAGATCCCCTCAGAGAAACCATAGTCCTTTTAATGGAAATGCTTGTAACACAAACATTCTGCATCCTATTGGATGACACTCAGAAAACTGGTTTGTAGGGGCAACTGGATTCACCCAGTGGGAGTGTTTGTGGTCCCAGAAGAATTTAGCTTCTGAAGCTTCATTTCATTAAGAGTTTGGTTGCACTTGTTTTCCCTCAGGTCTTTCAAAATGAGATCCAAGCCAAGCTGAATCAAGGACAAAAGTCTGTGCCGTATGCCTATCAATAACAGAGATGACATTACTATAGTGTGCCTGCGACTTCAGTGTCTTATTGAATATATTTCTTCTAAAATAAAAGGAGAGACTCAAACAGGAGCCTCAAAATTACTCAGTGTCAGAAAAACAAAATGTAATACAAATTCCGAGTCATTTTGAAAATGGATGGACGTCATGATTACATGGCTGCCTCCTTTATTTCCCTTTTTCTCCCTTTGTCTTGTTTTGGTCTGCATGCGCTTGTCTCTTCTGTTTAACACACCCACTCATTTCTGCTGACATACCATTGTGCCTTTCTCTTCCTAGCCACTAAATCTAGATAACAATGTCTTCAAGGACCACGCAGAGAGGAGCTGAGCCCGTGCTTAAATGGAAAGAAAATCTTTCTTTGTGATATATATATATATATATATATATATATATATATATATATATATATATATATATATTTTTTTTTTTTTTTTTTGAGATGTCATAATTCTTACGGCAAATTCTGTACCGCGATGGCAAAGTGAATGAAATCCACGCGTGATGCTTCTTTCCAGGTCATTGAAAGCATAATTAATGCAACATTAATTAATTAAATACTGCCAAATCACTTTCACTTGCCTGAATAATAAAGATCGGGTAAATTAAAAGGCAGCAGGTGGATGTTGTACTTCGCCAGTGTGGAAGACATTTTATCAGGAAAAACACAGTGTTTCTGTCAAACCTAACAAAAAGACTCAGCCTGCTGCGCTGACCTTTACATTCAGGATCATCAGCATGAAATAAAAATAAACCACACATGAATATGAAATGAGTGGTTTATTCAAATAAGGTGCTCCAATAACCACCATCAACCTCTTCAGTAAGTACAATCATGATCTGTTTTATATAATGTTTAATATAAAGTTGGGATCTGAGATTTGCGGGAGAACTTTTGTTGATGTTAATGCATTCTCACCTCAGTTTTGGTATTTCCATCTGACAACTGGCAGCATAATGTTGATTTGTTATGTGGGCTCCATTACACTACAGAAAATATGATGTTTCAGAAATATGGATTGTTTGCTGAGCGGAGAGTCCAACACCTGGATACAGAACAGCATTGAGTGTTTTGAATTAAATAGCCCTTCCTCTAAACCCAAGCATTATATTTTCATGTCCATATTGTGCTTCTTTCTTCAGACTATAGTCGAAAGGCAGCCCTCCTTCTTTTTCTACAACCCTCACCGCCACAACAAAACAATCCTGTCCTCTTTTGGCGTACACTTTTTCCATCTACCTTCTTCCCTACTTACCCTTCAACATCCACCGTACATGCAAACAAGACGCTCTTATTTGTTTTAGTCTGAGATAAATGAAGAATCTCTGAGCGGCACTAAATGGATGTAGCACAGTTACTGGAGGCCAGGACAATTATTTGTGTCCTTAGGGACAGAATCTTTTAATGAATTTTCCAAGCTTTCCCCATGTGTGCGTTACAGAAGTAACATTGTGCCTAATGCCGCTAACAGAAATGGGTGCCTTTTGCCAAAAAGGTTGCTGTTTTAGTGGAAAAAAGCACTTCCTGCTAGAGCACGAAGGCTAAATAAGTCACTGCCCTTTAGAAACTGACATGCATTTTATTTTACAGACACACGAAATGCCCTTTCACGTAATTACAGACCGAGTGGTTGTCTTCTTCCTCTTGAATTTTTTATTCTATCATGCCACACCTAGGCATTACACAGGGTCCAGCATATGTCTTGCGGCCACTGTCGGGATAGTGTTAAATGTTCTTGAGGTAGAGAACAGCTGTATGCTTGTGTTTATGTAAGCAGGCGGCAGTCTGGTCATTACTAATATAACATAATCAAGGTCAGAGGATAGGGCTGTCTCACTCCATAGACACAAGAGATAGGTAGATAACATAAAAGCCTCTACAAAGTCAGATAACAATGTCGGACCACTCAGGGTAAACATATGTCCTTGTTTGTAGACTAATGACCAATTTGCAAATATCTTTTAAGGGTAATACATCACATAGAACCGGCATAGAGTAGTTGTGGCACTATTCTGAGGACGTATAAAAGAGCCAAACAGCTTGTTTAGAATTGTGGCAGCGTCATATCATGACAAGTGTATTGATAAATGCTCCATTGTCCTTGACTGAGCTTCAACAAACCTTTTAGTATGAGACATCCTGGACTCCTGGGTAATTTCTCTCTACTGACTAAACTGACTTTTGATGAATGAAATGCACGTTTACATCTAATACAGCATCCCCTGCTTAATGCTCTTCCTTCCATCCTTCCTCCTTTCCCACCTCTAGGCTTTGTCGAGCCTGCACCCCGAATGCGAGTTCATCTTTCAGCTGGAGAAAGACGAGCGTAACTGCCTTCAGTACATTACAGAGCACGGCAACGGCAGCACAGAAGGTACGCTTTCAAAATCGCCCTGCAGCGGTAGAGTGGTTGTACTTGTAATGTGAAATATATCCTAACCGTTCACATTAAGTACAAGAGTCCAAGCTGAAATAAATGCTTCATCGAGAGTCATCAGTTGTCAAGGCAGACTCTTGATGGAGTCCCGAATGCAGAATAAAAACATACTGGGTGATCTATCGCTGTAAGGCATCTGTAGAGGAGAACATTAAGGATAGTTACACAAGGATTTATGTGTGTAATCTAGCTCAAGATAAAGGCCTTGGTTGGGGATCTAGAGTACTTCCTACTGTCATAATAGAATTTACGCTGACGTGCATGTCATAGCTTTGAGGAATGTTTGGGATATGATACACCCCATTTATTTTACTGTGCCTCCATGAGAAGATATATTTAGACAGTGTGCATGTCTGTGCAACTGTATTACATATATATATATATATATATATATATATATATATTATACAGCACTCAGGGAATCTCTCTTCTGATTAACCATCTCAACAGAGCCATAGTTACTGTTTTTTAAAACTTTATTTTTCCTCCTCTGCAAAGGTTGTCGGCCCTTCTGGGATGCAGTCGTCTGCTGGCCTCATGCACTCATTGGGGAAATGGTGCACAGAGCTTGTCCTGCGGTCTTCTCCCTCTTCAAAAACAACACAGGTGACTAAAAAGATCACATGGTGAAAGAGGGTGTGAGAACGGTGTTCAGCCCGAGATAATGATGAGAGCAGCATTTTCACCACTGGGTCAAAATTGGGCTGATTGTTGTTCTAATGACACGTGTTTTTGATCCTGATGATATTTTTTAGATATTTATTTATCCAGTCCTTTATTTACTTATTTCTTTTCTTTCTTATTTCTTTTTTTTTTTTGTGATTACTCTTCATGCCGACATTCAGTGCTCAGGCTTGCTAGATTGTCACAGGAGACTGCGATCAAATTAGTCTTTCTTAATAAGAAAATTAGCAGGTTTAATTTTAGTATACGATAGTGGAACCTGTATAACCTGTTTAAAAAAATAAGCAAGCAAGAAATACAGACAGGAAAACAAATAGACACTCGTCTGATAATGTCTAAGTCTGGTCACAAAATGTAGTGTGAAAAATTGTCCAAATATACGTAGCACAATATTCTCGACCCTCTATGGGCCCCCTCCTTACGTCAATGGCCCTGTGAGCGATGCTGCAGCATAAACCTTTTGTCATCCGTGTTTCAATATAGTTGGAAGCGTCTACTAACCCAAGCGTCTCTGTTTCCTTCAAAACTTCATCTTTTTTGAGGATAACCTGTGAAATAGGGTTGTTCTGACACTGCAGGGCATGTTTTCATTTGTCTCTTGGAGCTCTTGGAACAAGTTATTTGTGAAAGCTGACAAATGTGAATGTGATTCAGATGTGATTCACTCCAGTACTGTGAGCTTTGCCTATAACACTGAAAGTGGACAGATCCATGCAGGCCTGAAGACGATCAGAGCTGTAGCAGAGTAGCTTCAACCTGCAACTCTGAGGGTGGCCTCCTGGCTCGTGTTTGAACATTAGGTCCACAACCATTCATTTTAACAACAATATATCAACAATAAGTATTTATGTTGGACTGGATAAGAAGGAAAGTTCCAGGGAAACAGTGGTAAGGGGCTCAGCTATGAGTCAGTGATGGAGCTAATCGATGGCACCCACCCTTTTCTGAAACTGTCATCTTCGCATGTGGAGCCACAAACATAATTGGATTCACAGGCAACAGCGAACAGGCCAGTGAATAGGTCAGTAGATAGGTTTGTGCTTTGTCCCCAATGATATCTAATATAGCTAATATGCTGTAAAAGATATACGCATATATTACGTAATTAAAAAAATACTTTTTTAAATTAGAAACTGCTTTCCACCAGAGCATTTGTTTTGACTCTCTTCTGTGAAGTGAATCTGGATAAGGGACAGGATATCTCTAAGTGTCACCTTTAATTAGAAGCCAAAATTAAGACGTCCATTCAAATGTTCAAGACTAGTAGCCTTGGTATTGTAGGTATGTGACGACAGAGGCATCGCCTCCCCCTTCCAAGCATATAGCTATGGTGACCACGAGCTACAAGGTCTCCTCAATTCTTCCTCCTTTTTGATCCCCCCAGTTTACATTGTACTCATTATCAAATCAGATACAGCAATCACATGCGCTCTGTATGGTCTAATGTTTTATTATTTATGCATTTGTTATTGTTATTTGGTGTTTGGTATTATATCTGGTTTTAGAAAAGTCTTTCTATTCCAACCAAATTACAACTTGGATGCTGACGTGAACGGTATTGACAATTTGGAAACTTGTAATTACCTTATCACGTGACTGTGCTAACAATGTTAGTGTGTTAGCATGCGAACTGTCGTTAAAGAGAGAAGCTGAGAATGTTATTAGTTATTATGTTATTAGTTTTGTAGGTTCAGATGAAGAAGACTAGATGAAAAGTTTAGAGACTGCCGCTCAGTTCAATTGACCGGAAATCAGTCAAGTCAATTTATCCTGGCAGGAACATCAATTGCAATCCGTTCAATAGTTTCCGAGACATTTCACCTAAATTGTGGCACTAGATAAGTTATTAAGATAAATTGTCTGAGAAACATGAATGTCTGTCCAAAACCAGAGATACTTTGACATTAAAACACATTTTTTATGAATATCTCAATCTCTTGACAAGTTAGTGAAGATTATCTCTTCATGGTTGACGCTTTCATCTCTTGACCTTCCACCTCAGGTTCAGTTAGCCGTAACTGCACCAGTAGAGGTTGGTCCAGACCTTCAGCGCCGTACCACATCGCCTGTAGTGTGGATGATGACTTTCCTGAGGTGAGAGCTGCTGGGGCAAGGGAGATAAAGAGGTGAGATTGGGGAATTGAATCACCAGAGGAAGGTAATTAGAAGCACGAGGCAAGAAGCAACAGGAGCAAGGAGACTGCTAATAGGAAAAGGGAAAAGAATGGAAAAAGGAGGAAAAGTACAGAAAGACAACCCGGCAGCTTTAGACAAAACATGCCAAATAAGAAATGAAGAGTGTGCCATGGTACAAGAGGTTCTTGTCAAAATTGTACTTCAGTGTGAGTGATGTTTGTTTGCTGAGTCTGCGAGGAAGCAAAACTGCTGTCCATATTAGATTTTCTTTCATAATTGAGATTCGAATAGAGTGGTAACAGCAGTAAATGTGGCTCAGGTGAAAATACTTCTGCAAAGCAGTAAGTGAATCAAATGTCGTCCATCAGATTATAACTGAAATTATTATTTGACAAAGTGAGAACGGTGCTTAATTGTACTTCGATGCTATACATAGCATCTTTTGTCTTGAGTTAAAATAAAAAGATCTTTTAAATCCTCCAACCAGCAGCGGTGGAAAGTCACTAATTATAAGTTCTGATGTTCGCGCAATTAAGTAGCTCTTTCATTCATGTTTTAGGTCTTTTAAATAGCCTTAGTGCAGTATTTCCATTAGACTCAGCCTCTAAATGTAAAAGCTTTCTGGTAGTTACGCTGCAGTCCTCTCCTCAATGCACTTGAGTCTCAAGCTTGTCTGCAATTTGGTCTCATTCGGAGTCATTATTTTCATTTTGAAGCCTGACAGCATTTTGAAGAATTTACAAAATCTTATTTCTTATTTTGCTTTCAGACAGAGGAATCATACTTTGCCACAGTGAAGCTCATATACACTATTGGCTACAGCATCTCTCTTGTGGTGCTGGCTGCTGCTGTGTTGATCCTTTTGTTCTTCAGGTAGGAACAGATTACAGTGAAATAACTTCCAGCTGTCCAGAGTAAAGACTGGCAGACTTTTATTCAGTTTTTAACCAATGAACTTCAATTTACAACACATGACATGTTTGTGCCGCATTTAAAAGTAGTCGTAGTGTAGAAGTCGACATCTCGGAAAATGCACTTTCATGTCAAAAGTTGGGAAAAATGACTGATATCTTTCTCATGTAAGCTAAATATCAGAGCCAGCAAGTGATTAGCTTAGCATAAAGACGTGCAGCAGGTGGAACCACCTAGTATGGTGCTGTCAAATCAAGTTCAATATGTCCACGCTATATATTGTTTTGGTGAATCTGTGCACTAACAGAAAATGTTAAATTATAGTTAGTATGGGGATACTAGCTAGCTTGCTGGCTCTAGCTTCATGTTTAGCATACAAACACAATGGAGGTCTCAATCTTCTCGTCTAATTTTTTGACCAATAGCCATGTTTCAGAAAACATTGTACTTCATTTTTGGGCCAATGACCCTGAAATGCAAAATAAAAAAACAGTCATGAAATCAGTCGTTATTGTATTGTGACCAATACAAAAAAAATCAGTTGCTAATTGGACTGTATGTATTGTGACCAATACAATGACCATCTTCTCTCATTCCATAATCCCTCATGAGAGCTGGGTACACACGGAGTGGACATAACAGGTCGTACAGTCCAATTAGCAACTGATTGACACGATGTCAAGGGGTTCCTCACTCCCTCCCAGCTCCAGCTCTTTGGTCCACTGGAAGTAGGAGCATGTAGAGACACAAAACCTCTTAATTAATGGTGTCCTTTTTTTCTGTCACCTGTTGGTCATGAAATGATCATTACTTAGATGACTAAGCTTTGTTTTCTTGCCAACTGGTTTGGTGTCCCTTTTACATTCGTTTATTTTACAGTTTTTGGCCCTGAACATTATAGCTATTAGTTTAGGTGTAACAATACATTATCTAGAAGATTTTTTATGTATTACACAGCACTGCAGTATGTTTTTTTATATGTTTTATGTTACCCAATCTTTCAACAGGAGGTTACGTTGTGCCAGGAACTTCATTCACATCCAGCTCTTCATCACGTTTATCCTGAAAGCTGTGTCCGTGTTCATTAAGGATGCTACTCTGTTCTCAAGTGACGACACCAACCACTGCACCCTTTCTACAGTAAGATAATCAGTCTACGGACAAGAGGTTCTTGACTGTGTTAAGAAATTCCTGTGGGCAGATTTTCCTGTTCTCATATTTATCCTTTGCACTCATCTCATGTTGCCTGTGCACCTAATCTCTCACACTAATCCCTCTCCTTAAGATTCACTCTACATTCTCTGTTTCTTTCCTGCCTTTTCCCCCCGTGCAGTTTGCCTGTAAGGCCTCTGTGGTCTTCTGTCACTACTGTGTAATGGCTAATTTTTTCTGGCTCCTGGTGGAAGCACTTTACCTCAATTCCCTGCTGCTTTCATCCTTCTATCACAGCCGTCGATGCCTCTGGGGCTTCAGCCTGCTGGGTTGGGGTAAGAAACCTTGACATGCAGTTTCTCTGATATTTGTTAGGGTGAGCTGAAGAAATTAGTTTCAATATGAGGTGTAATGCTGTACCTGATATGATACCTCTTAAACATTAGTGTAATAGTTTTAAGGATTACAAAATGAAGGGACTTAGCAGACACGTGGGTTGTCATCTCTGTATTAAATATATGTTGGCTCAAGGTGATTTCCCCACTTGTGACATGATAAAATCAGCAAGCAAATTACCTGAAAAGTTTGCCCCAATGTTTATTCTGTTCATGCAGCCAGTACGTTCTCAGCAGAATGAGTTTCAGCTTTTTTTAATCTTAGAAAATGTATGTGTTTTTTTTAATCACTATCCTTAGAATTTGAAAGTTCAGAGACTGTTATTCTTCTTGGAGTGCACAAAATACTTGCACTGTGTGATTTGCAGTCTCCCGCTCATCTGACCTGCATGTGTTAAAGCTTTATTTTGGAATCAATTTGTTGTCAACTACTATCAAGTTAAATGTTATATTATCTGATTTTAGTTCCTAAAAGGTGAATTTCTTTTGGTTTCTTGAAAACAAGACATTTGAAGCTGTCACTCTGGGCTTTGGAAAAACAGTGATCAACATTTTTCACCATTTTCTGAGGCTGAATGGATTGATCGGTCAAAATGATTGCAGATTAAACAATATGAAATAATCATTGGTTGCTGTCTTATTGCAAATATTAATATCTTTCAATAGGCATACCACATGCAATTCTCACTTTGTGCTAACAAGTGATATGAGGTTCACTATAGCAATTGTGCTGTGTCTTTGACCAGCGCCCCTCTGTATAATAAAAATCAGATCAGAAGCTTTCAAGAATTTTCAAAAGTTTTTTTAAAATTCCTTTTCATCCTCACAGGGTCAGTCACTGAAGAATTTTTGAAATTCGACCTTTAATTCAATTCAATTCAATTCAAATATTGTATTTTTTTTAACTTCCAAACATGGTACCATTCTGGTCCCAATATGGTAGTGTTAGGTATATTTTGTATATTTTTTAAACACTCTGAAACACACTGAAATATTGTTCATTCTTCAAAATCAGAGTTCTGATTTCAGACTTATTGAGATGAACAGATGTTTCTTATAGCTGTGCTTCAAAGGAGATTCACAGCCAATAATTAGGGACAACAAGACGCAGACAGAGAGCCATCAGCAAGCATCCCCAATTTAATATTGCAATCCAGTCGGAAAATCTCCTGGCTCAGTGGCATCAGCTGTAATTACAAAACAAACTGGCTTTAAGATTGCATCCCTGTGGCAGTCACAACTAATGTATTAGATTATGCGGGTTGGACATTTCTTAAAAAAATGTTCAAGTTGATTTCTTAAGAAGTCAAGTATGTTTGAACAAAAGGGGACAGCCATTTAACTTGCCATGATACAATGAATATAGAGGAATTTGTCCCAGTATTAAGGCACTTGATGCGGATATTGCATCAAACCTCCATTTACTTTGAGTTTTTTCAGATCATTGCAGAAATGTCAATCTTTCAGCTGTCCAATTAAGATTCAGCTGTGTATTAATGCATTAATGGAGTCTCACTGACATTAGTTTTGTTTTTCTGCCTTTCCACAGGTGTCCCTGTGCTCTTCATCCTCCTGTGGATTGGATCCAGGGTATACTTTGAGGACACAGAGTGTGTATAAACTTCTACTACTACTTTTATCTCAGCAAGCACAATTATTTACACACAGGAGTATCACTAAATATTACTAAATCAAATCTTCTGTAATAAAGTTCATCTGCAAAACACGGCATTTTTAAATGTCTTCCTGTGTAGATGTTGGGACATCAATGAAGACTCGCCCTATTGGTGGATCATCAAGGGACCAATTGTTCTGTCTATAGCGGTAAATGCGCTGCTCATTGAGCTGAAACACATAAAATGATGGTGTCTTGTCTTGTCTTGTCAGATTACAGATTTTTATGTATATGATTTGTTTACTTTCTTTTAAGAGATTTTGTGCACCTCCGAACAGTCTCAGAAACTGTCCTCACAGCAGTCTTTGTTAGTTACACGCTTGGCTGCTCATATTGTTGCCATGACATTCAGTAATGACATTGTTGCGAGTGACATTTGGTACAGCGCCTTTCAAGGCTGTAGCCCATTAAAGCTGAACATGTTTTTTTCTTAAATTTGCATTCTTGCATTTTCGTCAACAGGTCAACTTCATGCTCTTCATAAACATCATCAGGATCCTGATACAGAAGCTCAATCCTCGGCTGATTCAGTTCAATAACTCCTCTCAGTACAGGTAATCATTTAGCCGCAGACACGGTTGTACACACACAGTATGAATGGCTGATGTCAGAGGTGATACAGTGTCTCTGACTTTAGTTGTTACTACATTTTAAATACAGGAAGTTGATTTTAAGCGCTTTAGGTCTGAGATTTGTTTTATCAAATTTAACTTTCTTGGGCAATGTATATTTCCTTCAGTCAATATAGAACCTCAAATTGCTCGGTCTATCTTCCCACTATCCAAGAGGCAACTGAACTGCTCACTAATTGGCTGAAATTTCAGGGACATTATGCATATCCGGCTCTTATAAAAGATACACCAAGGGTAAGTTAAGTGATGCTTGACTTAACAGCACCAGCTAAATTAATATATTCCTCTACACATAAAAACATTACCTCTGCACTCACATTTAAACCCTCACTTTAAATCAGGCACATGCTGCTCTGCTCATAAAATGAAGCTGTGCACAGACTGATACACAAACACACACATACACACAGGTATTGTTTTGATTGACATCAGATGATTAGCGTGTCTTCATGCATGATGCTATCCAGAGCAGCATTCAGAAAGGACATAAGGTAGCTTCACCTTTTGCATGTTGTTTTTTCCCCCTTTTGTGCAATAGACGCCTGACTAAGTCCACCCTTCTCCTCATCCCTTTGTTTGGTACTCACTACATGTTCTTCAATTTCCTGCCTGACTACTTCAATGTTAACCTGCGCCTCTGTATCGAACTCTGCATGGGATCCTTCCAGGTACATACTCACATATATAAACACTCAATATTACACCCACACCCAGAATTCGATCTCTCTTAGTCTGTATGTTATCATGAACCTTGTCGTATTATTGGCATGAATCCTGTCTATGAAAATAAGCAACTAATTTAGACTGCCCACAGTCCAAAAACATGCACTTAACAGGTTAATTGGTGACTGGAAATTGTCTGTATTTGTGAATGTGAATGTAAGTGTGAATGTTTTTTTGTCTCTATGTGTCCTGTGATGAACTGTCGACTTGTCCAGCGTGTACCCCGCCTCTCGCCCAAAGTCAGCTGGGTCAGGCTCCAAACCCATCGTGACCCTGATGACGATAAGCGGTTACAGATAATGGATGGATGGATCATTTATTTAACTTATCTTTAATAGATTCACTTTCCATGCGAGCAGTCTAGAAGCGAAAGTCATGTTTGCTTCCTCAACTTTTATGGATATTTAATGTGGTCATTAAAATTGTAATCTGTAAGTGCTAATTTACAAATGCGTTGAATAAGATGTTAATTTTCCCTCCACACAACTTATGTAAACAAGAGAGAGAATTTAGAGGCAGTACTTAGTACTAAGTACAAGCTAAACACAAGCTACATGCTAATGTCAGCATGCTAACATGCTCACAAGTATAAGTTTTTTTTAAATGTTTTTTCTATAACAGAAATATATATATGAATACCATAAATGTTTACCATCATATCTGGTTATATTAAAGGTCCAGTGTTTAGGATTTAGTGGTATTTCAATAGTATCCAGACTGCCACCAACTGAATACACTTAGCCTCACCCTTCCCTTCCGAGCATGTAAGAGAACTAGCAAAACCTGCGTAAAATATGAAAGGCTCTATCTAGATCCTTATTTTCATGTGATTATGCAGTAGCATATTTACTTCATAGTACAAATTTACTATGTTGCATTTCATTTCTGCCAATAGGTCCTCCTAAATCTTACACCATGGGCCTTTAATAAACGCTTTGGCATTAAATAGTAGTTAAATGCTTGAAGTGGAAGAGTGCATAGTTGTGCTGTGTTTCTGGGAATGTGAGGGACATTTGGCAGCAGTGTTTGCATCTGCCAAACACATGCAACCACAGAAAAGTCAAATGGCTTTCATGTCACACATGGCACAAGCTGGTTCACAAGCCAGGTCCCCAAATTGGATTTTGTTCTTGCCACCCTCCCTTTCAAGAATTAAAATGAATAAGGCACGGAAGTGTGAAATCAGCCTGAAATTTACTCCCAAAGTCCCCAAACAGTTGTGACACAAGCTTTGTCTCTGAAAGAGCTGCAACAAGAAATAGCATTTTCATTCTCTTAGTGTAAATATAAAACGAAGGACAGCAGAGTTTACAGCCTTCTCCGTTCAATGAAACATCAGCAGTGTATTATTGAGATATAAAAACAAAAACAAACCATTATTCCTATCTTGTTTTCGGGCTGTGTGAACAGAACATAACAAATGGCCTATTTTAAATTCTCTCTCTTCGGCCGATGAGCTCTCACTTTGTGTCTGACATTTCAGCAATCTGTACAGGAGCAACCTTTTAATGATGTACTAAATGTTGATCATTAAAACCGTCTCTCCCACAGGGGCTTCTCGTTGCAATTCTCTATTGCTTCCTCAATCAAGAGGTCAGTACAAGCCACACCACTCTCAAGCATTTATTATAACATATTCAATAAATCACAAAGTTTATTTACAGCTCTGTGTACCCAGATCATGTGTCAGCAAGGGACGAGTGGTTTAGACTTGTCGGGGCTTAAAATGGAAAATAATTTGCCACTTCTCTTCCCCGCATAGCATAATGGACCGACCCTGAGCTCTTATTTAACCACCGAGACTAATGTGAGGCCAACCCAACACAGTACGAGGGCAACACCAGTCTGTGTTTAATACTTAGTACATAATAACTTCTTTTAGGTGTGTCGGGCCACATAGTGTGCTAATATATCTCTTATCACCTATCACATCATCATATATCGTATCATCTATCTGTCCCCACAGGTGTGGCTTATAGATCAATACTGTTCGATGCCAAGAAAAATTATCTCTCTATTATATCTCTCTTTCTGTCATCCCTGCATCACTGCACTGTAACATTAACACACAAGTCAAAAACTCTTTTATGACACAATATATCGTGTTTGTTTAATCCAGACAAAAACAACAATTTTTAGGATTACGTGCTCGATGATTTCTTGTCTATGAGCAGTTGCCAGGCAACCCCTGTAGACCCCACGAAGCAAGAAAGAAATGCTTAAATAATATTATTTAATTTAATGTCTGAGAGCAACATCAATTTTCTCATTTAAGTCTTCGCGAGAGAACAAATAAGCGTATTATCCCACAGTGTCAAACTATTGCAGCATTCCGTTAATGAGATTTTTTTTAAATCGTAAATCAATTACACGCACACAATTATGTGACTAGACTTGTAACAGCAAAAACAACCAATTACTGCATTTGTTGAGTGTGTGTGTGTGTGTGTCTGTGTATGTGTGTCTGACAGGTCCAAAAAGAGGTCCACATGCAGTGGCTGAGGTGGCAGGAGCGGAGCTATGGTGTGGTGTCACCTGCTGCAAAAGGCAGCCAGATGGACACACCCTTCTAATGGTGTCATGACGTGTCTTTACCTGTACAGCACTAAGACTTCTGTGCACATCATTGTCTCTAACGGGCTGCGCCCTACACACAATAACCTGCTTTTCGGCCATGCGCCATTGAAGCCTGAGTCTGCGTGTTTTCATTCCAAACTCTATGATAGACTGTTTTACTAGCGGCACAAAATGGAGACGAACTTTCTTATGGACTCGTTTTACATTTCAAGACAGAGCCCATCATGAGATCCTGCCAATTCCATATGCATTTCCCATTAAATACTAATAGAAATATATATCACATAATATATATTATATCAACCCTAAGATTTCCTTTAATGCCTCAGTGGTCAAATTAAAGAATGATAATTTTGCTACGCTGAAATAGGATCAAATATATAGAATTTTTTTATGCTGTAATGTAGACCCGAACATATCTCATGAAGCCAAGTGAAGCGCAAATGATTCAAAACTTAGCTGACTCACGGGACAATTAAAATGGACTTTATTAATGGATTTCATATTATTCATTGGTATTATAACATACTACTGTACATAATTCATATTATATTATTCATATTATCTCAGTCTGTGGGAAGCACACAGGGAGTGTTTTGGTATAGTTTAATTTATGCTTCTTCTTCTTCTTCTATTTTCTGGAATGAAAACCTGCACACTCTTCGGTGGCACACTTTTTTTGTGAGGCTTGTCGTTTGTATTCATGTGTTATAATCTGCAGTTTCATTTATGTAAATCAAACATTTGCCTTAAACTGAGTGTGTGAACAAGTCGTCGTCAGGCTGCTTTATTGTCACTTTTCTCTGTGGTTGCAGATGTTTCTGCTTTTCTTGCACCTCTTTCTCTGATGCTTTAATTCCTTCTGAAGATTTCTGGAAGTTAAAGCATAATAATTCTACTCTGCTTCATGTATATGTAAATATAGCTCTCTGCAGCCTCTTCCAATAAGTGAAGATATCACCAGTTGGCAGCTACAGAATGTTAAATCAGTAATAAAAGCTTAAATATAATATATACATATATATAATCTGCCATGTGTGATACTGGAATCCTACGTCATTTTTCAGAAAGAATTTTCATAACTTCAATTCCAAGAAAGCGATGTAATTCATAAGACAGTGTTAAAGTATTTTGTAACATTTCTTTTTGTTTCATGAAGAAAATCTTAATAAATTTGTCCTTAAAAATATCTAAAATTTGTCAGTTTGTTCTTTAATAATGTAATAATTGTTACAATAATGATGTATCTATTTGTTTAAATACAGATTTTGGACGTGTATTGCCATTTAAAGATATTGATAGATGTACAGACTATATGTTATACTTCCAGTTTCATTGCTGGACTGTGGCGTTGTATATGTACAGTCCCCATCCTAATGGAGAATTCTAATGGTTTCCAGTGAAAACCAATTGTAACCCTCACATTACAGTGTGTACTGACATGATTTCTTCCATTGCATCCATTAGTCACCCGAAATTACAGCTACGGGCACAAAAATAAATGACTGTTATAGCACATTATAAACACATTATTCTTTACACTTGGGGCTGGTTTGCTGTCACTTTAGTGACCTATAATGAAGATGATTAGGGTCGCCTCTCTCTCGACGAGCATCCCACAAATGCCAAAAATCTAATGTACTTTTTGGCAAACATTTATACAAGATGGGTTCTCCTGTATGAAACGGGAAATGGGAATGGTAATACTAACACCTTCACTCACCGCTGAACATAACATAGAAGAGGACTTCCTCCAGTTAACTGACCACAAAAAGGTGAAATTTAGTTTGATTTAACCAGGTTTGTTACATTGAGGTTGTAGACTCAGATAATAGAACCAAAAGTAGGAAAATATCAGACAGTAGAGCTCACAATAGACTTGAATATTTCCAGAGATATCATCATATTTTCTAGAATAGCGGCTAGAGAAGGCTAGTGTGAAATAAATTGCAATAAATATCGAGATATGACTAAATAAAAATATGGCTTCACAGACAGGTGACACGGTCAAGTGTAAAATAGTCCATTTGGAAGCCCAAATAGAAAAAGATATTATGACTTTACTCTACTGTGGTCTACTCACTCTGCTGTCACTGAAAACACATGTTTCAACCAACAGACAGGATGTAGGCAGGTTTTTCTCAGTCTCAGTCTCACAATTGGAATGACCCTGAAGTATATTTACTCAAGTACTGCGTGTAATACAATTTACAGGTACTTCCATTTTATGCTACAGCTTTTTACATCACTACTTTCATCTGATACTTTTAGTTACTTGTCACTTTGTGTACTCAGACTGATATGTTCCCTTGAAATTCTACTCACAGTAAAAAATAAGCCCAACCTTCACCAGCTGCAACATTAAAGTAACATGCCCAAATAACAATAGTGAAATGTACTTTAAGTCTATTTTAATGTGCATACTTTTGCAGCCATGCTTTTATTAAGGAAAACTTTGAAATTTTGAACTCATGACTATAACTTGTAACATTTCTACACTGTGGCATTGCTAATTTTGTCATAAAACGCAGAAAATGACTATAGAATGACCCCCATGGTTCTTTTCAAACATTTACATAAGTGGAGCAGTGGTACAGTGAATGCATCTTGGTCCAAAATACCAATATTTACTTCACACACCTACTGTTGTCCAGTCACACAGCAAAGTGGCAGTGAAGTTGGGGTGAGAACGTCATGACTACGTTCCTCGTAAGGTTACTGACCTCAATGAGAAGTCACCTGCTGCCATCATGTGGTCTCTGCCATCTTTAACGAGAGGCTGCGTGGTAGGAATCGCTTACTTTACACCTCGCACTTTAAGTTTATTTCTTCTCCTAATAAACTCTCTAGTGAAGTCTCTGTGACCTCCCATGATCCCTGGCCGAGCCCTCCTGACTGGTTTATGACCTTGGTGTCAGGGTTCAGAGCTGGGGCATCTCGCAGCAGCCTGCAGGGCCTTTCTGCTGTTCCTCTTGAGCGGTGGTTTGGGATTTGTGGAATGGGAAGTGCAGATTTCTTGGACAGGATGTGGACTCACTGCTGTAGTATACATCCCCCCCCCCCCATACTGACACAGAGCTCACTTGCGGCTGCACGAGTCCGCATCTGGAGAAGATAGAGAGCCCGTGTTGACACATCTGGATAACTCGCTGCGTCCGTCTACCTCCCGGTTTATACGTGTGAGTAGATCCAACCCGGGTGAGTCCGCTGAATCGAGTTTCGACTTTAACTCAGCGTGTGTATCGCATCATTACATACGTTAGTCTCACGGCAGCCTGGTTGGTTTTCAGAGTTTCTTGTCGCAGAAGAAACTTCTTTTCATGGATGAACTTCATAGATTAACTTCACATCAAATTCAGATGACTTTATCTTGAACGTGTAGCTGGATTGCAGCTGCTCCAGCTGCTGTAAGTCTCTTTTGTTCTGTGCAGACAGCCCAGGGGGGTTGATGGTAACTTAATAACAGGGTGCTCTTACCCCTGTGTTGTTTAGCTTGCCTAAACATGCACTATATGGCCGGTGAGACTGCTGCACACAATTCATGAGTCTGATTTCATTTCAAACTCATTCACCTTGACAGTAATTCTCATGTTTATTTTAAGCATTATTAAACTTGCTTATAGCTGATGGCTCAAACACCCCTCCTTCTCTTCACAGACATTCGGGTGATGACTCACCTCCGGACTCTGCTGTCAGCCCTGCTGCTGCTGGTTACGTCCGTGGCTGAACCTCTGAACAGCCTCGAGGAAAATGAAAATGAAGTCCTGAAACACGCAAAGGGGGAGCTCCCAAAGAGCCAGGCAAGTGAGCGAGGAAATCCTCCATTTTAGATGTATATATATTGGATGTGAAGGCTTGAAGTAAACTCCTTGTTTCTCCTGTTTTAGACTCAGGTGATCGAGAATGCCATCAGAAACCTCAGCGAAGCTACTCCAAGTCAAACACTGACCCACACATCGACCCAAACACCGACCCACACACCAACCAAAGCACTGACCCACACACCAACCCTAACACCGACCCAAACACCGACCACACGTGAGTCTTGTTGGCTTTTGCTGTATTTCTTTTTTGACTTTCTGTTAAGTCCACCCTTTATTTACCCTTTATTATTTTTGCATCAGCAACTTCTGTGACCACACTTCCCCCGAGCTCCCCCGTTGCTCCTCGGTGTCCAGGAAACCAGATAATACTGGAGAACGGCACAGGCTGTGGCTGTCCACCTGGCATGGTCAGTGTTGGTGACAACTGTACCTGCCCTGTGGGCTTCACTCTGGAGACGGCTGCAGGGTGTAGAGGTGAGAAGGAGCAGAATCAGTGCTGCGTTCAATAAGTGGAATAACTCTACTAACTATTTACAGCAGTTTGGCAGGAATCCAGCAACACAACGTAGCATGACTCGTTTAGAAAAAGGCTACTACTTTATTTAAATATCACCCATCCGTACACCACACGTAGCACCTTGACAGCAGAACCTGTTTTCTATGCTTGTTTACACACAGCGATGACAGTTACATGGAGCGTGTTATCTTCTCTCTACTCCACAGATGTTAATGAATGTGAGCAAGAGGGGTCGGGACCATGTGGTCTCCATGCCAGCTGCACCAATATCCCCGGCTCTTACTCGTGTAGCTGTCTCCGTGGTTACCTGATGGGCGCTGGAGGGTGCCAGGGTTCGTCAGCATCTGTGTGTGTGTGAGAGAGGATGTACAGTATGTGTGTGAGAGGATGTTGGAAGAATAAAAAAGTTTTTTTGTTGCATTTAGCCTGTTTAGTATGGTCATAATGCATGTATGCCTTTTCTTTTTACAGATGTAGATGAGTGTGCTCTGGCTGCAGTGACGGGCCTACAGGCCTGTCAGGCTGATGCCGAATGTAAGAACACCCCTGGCTCCTTCACTTGCTCGTGCCCTTCAGGATATGTAATGGCTGTAAATGGAAAAAGCTGCATAGGTGAGTCTCACATATGGTATGAGGCATGGGGATGTACAGTGGAAATGCATGTACAGCATTTTATTGAGCATGTATAGTAGTAACACCTGCACAAGGGTAACAATGACAAGATGTGACGGTGTTAATCTTTCATACAACATACCCACCTACATATGAATAAAGTAGCAAAATGTACAACAGCAATGTGAAAAAATACATGTACGGCAAAACTCTAGTTGTTACAAGGCTGTCGAATAAAAACTTCCTGATAGTAGTCCTTGGTTTCTCTCCTCTGTAGATGTCGACGAGTGCAGCTTCGAAGAGCTGTGTCGCCGTGAGCTGGGAAATGTGTGTGTGAACACTCCCGGCAGCTTTGTGTGCCAGTGTCAGCCAGGCTTCAGAGCACAGGCCCCCGCCTGTGTTGGTGAGTCTGACGTTAATCTCCGCCACAGCTGGATGAGACAGATTCGATCTGGTTTTGTGAATTTCCTCATATTTCGCTTGGGTTGCCTCAGACGTAATAACTTCTGCTGACAGGAAGTAAGGCTTTGCAGGAATAGAGAGCCTAAATCTGCTGCTTTGCTTTGTTTCACAGTCCCGTTCTCTCCTCTTTCACTTTTCATTTAATAACTAATATCCTCCCTTGTCCTATGAAACATTCCAAATACTTTGTTTGCTTTCTCCCTTCTGTTTTCTCTGTGACTCTTCTGCGCTTCTGGTCTCAGGTCCTGTGTGTCCAGACTACAACGTGTGTCAAGGTATGATGTGCTGTCCATGCTTCTGCCTCTTGCTTTGAAGGGTTAACTGCAAATCATAAGCAAGGTTTGCCGTTTGAAAAGGCTCATCTTCACAAGAGTTTCACAATTTTGTTCAAAACTGCTTCAGCAAAGTAACAGATGTGAAATTAGACAAAGGGGAGCTTCCCTTGGTGTTGCAGGGACAGGATTTTAGTTGACTGATGTCTGATGAGGACTGGAAACGGAAATTATTTAGCAGCTCTGCTGTTTGCTTTCAAATCAGTGGGACGCATTGCACCAATAACGGTTCCTGTTAAATCCGAAATAAAATGTCACTCATCTCATGCCACTCATGCAACAGGTTAATAGAAAGTTCTGTCGTTGAATGGATGTAGCATTTTCTTTCTCTGTCCTCGTCTCTGTCCCAGATGTGGACGAATGCGCGGAGAGTCCTGCAGTGTGTGATGGTCAGGGTGTGTGTGAGAACACGCTTGGGAGCTACAAGTGTGTTTGTCGGCCAGGTTACCGGGGAAACGGCACACACTGCGAAGGTAAGCAATTAGTGCTGACGTCCCTCCATGGAAAACTCTGTTTCCTGTAGACAGGGTCATCTTCCTTGTGTGCGCGTGTTTTAATGCTTGCTGTTATGCCTTCCATTAAAATTACCCAGGTGGTATAATAATGTTTATTGAATGGAAATCATCTGAGTTGTGAATCAGTTTTTTAAAGAAATGCCTTATCACTCCCAGATGAGAACGAGTGTGCGTCAGGTGCTCATGGGTGTGACGCCAACGCTCGCTGTGGCAACATCATTGGCTCTTATTTCTGCCAGTGCTACCAGGGCTTCAACGGAGATGGACACTCTTGTTACGGTGGGTAAGCGGTGTGTATGTTTTCCTCGTGTGCCTGCCACATGTGCTGCTCATTATCACTAAGTGTCCACCGGCGTCAATACCTGCGTGTGCCAGGAGTACTTAGGCACGCAACACTCGGCAGACACCAGCCCTTCATGGTTGTTCTTGTTCACAGATGTTGATGAGTGTGCTGTCAACAATGGCCACTGTGAACACAACTGCTCCAATGAACTGGGAGCCTACAGTTGCCAGTGTGCCTCAGGCTACCAACTAGGCCAGGACGGACACAACTGTACAGGTAAAACAAGGTTTAGGAGCAACCCCCCCCTTGCTGAAGGCTGTTTAAACTACTAAAAAAAACTACTATATGTAGCACGTTTAAGTGATGTTAGTTGATGTGAGTTAGTTGAGAAGAGTCACTAATATTCTTGTATACTAATATGCTTCTGTGACACAAGAACCAGTTTTCTTAGCGTAGTTTAGCTTAACATAGCTTTGGAGAAAGACTGGAATCCACTAGCCTGGCTCTAATGTAATAACACGTCTTAAAGCTAAGCTAAAGTAAATGAACATACAGGCGTAGGGACTGTTTCCTGATCTGATCTTCTCAAGATTCCCAAAATATGGAACTATTCCTTCAAAGCATCTTTAACAGACATAAACATGCATGTCAACAAATGGAAGTCTCGAATATCCAGAGAAAAGAACACAATATGCTTGTTAGACTTAAAGATTGTGTTTTTAGGTGAGAAATGCTGCACATAAACAAACTCCACAAAGTACCTTAAGCCTACTCTGTGCACTTAACAGGGCAGATGTAGTAAATTAGTGGGTCAGATGTGCGAAACATTCCAAACAGACAAAAACAAAGTAACTCACACACCAGTGCAAGACAGTGGCCTGCCCTTAGGGACCAGTTTGGGGCTCTTCCCCGAGGACACTTCGATATGTGGGCAGGAGAAAGCCTCTTATTGACTTGCCCTCTGTTTCAAACCCCACTCACCCAGCCTTCCGAGCTTGTTCAAACAAGTGCTAAAATGAATCTCAAACAGCATTTGACTAAACTCTGAATGAGCCCTTAAAGGAGTCAACTAAATGTCTCTGATCCCACAGATGTGGACGAGTGTGTGGCACTGAATGGGACCTGTGAGCACATTTGCATCAACACTCGGGGATCTTTCCAGTGCTCCTGCAGGCCTGGCTACCAGCTGCACATTGATGGCCACACCTGTGTGGGTCAGTCGCTCCCTGCCACTCTCTCACTTCTCACTGCTGTTTACCTGCTCATTTCAGTCATTTAAACAAGATGATTTACCTGCATACTACAGAGACGAACACTGCCGTGAATATGTTATCTCACTTTCTTATTTTGTGTGCGTGCATCGTTTCTGCCTGGACTTATAAGTGGATGTCGAGCACATTTTGGATGGAAGATTGGTGATATGAGAAAGCCAGACTCAGTTAGGAATCTCCCACGCAGCACAGACAGTCCAAAAGATATGTTAAGTTTGTGTGTCTTGTGGTTTTTGTGTGTGCTCAGACATTGACGAATGCAAACTGCAGAACGGTGGCTGCTCTCACACGTGCAGCAACTCTCCGGGAGGACACACTTGCCACTGCCCTCCTCCACTGCTGCTAGACACAGACAACCTCACCTGCAGCAGTAAGTCTCTTATTAAACTGTTGACATATTGTTTTAGGTTAATGAGCTTAAAAGTCCCACATATAGCACTATATAGAACACATAATAGACATAGATAATAGACAATATTTTATACTTAAGACTTTACTTTTGAGAGCAATACTTATACAGTGTTGTTTTATATTTACATTTTAAAACTTCTAATCCAATATTCCAGTCCAGTTCAGTATTTTGACGCTTCAGTTCCCCCAAAATAGGGCTTAGGCAGGACTCGGTTGCCTAATTTCCACATTAATCGACTTAAATTGATTTTAAATGTGTGAACAGTCTCCCTACAGCTATACTTTGTCCATATGTCACAAAAACAAATAACTGATTAGCCACTAGGGGTTCAGCAAATGTCATCTTTTTCAGTAAAAGGAATACATTTTTGAAATAGCTTTCCAACAGAAATAAAAACACCAACTGATCTGAGAACATTTAATGATAAGGTGAAGCCAAACCAAACCTTTGATCATTCACTAGTGCATGCACATGGATGCCTACACACAGACAGAGGCACAAATACACACACTTAAACATGCATACTCAGAGACTGCATGCATGCATGCACACGGAAATACACATAAGCCCACACACCTACAGTATATAGCCGTGAAGTAAGGAATTTACAAACACGCACGTGAAAAAATTTAAATGGTTTACTTTTCCTCTGAACAGATGTTACATCGTGCAAGCTCAGAAATGGTGGTTGCGATCACCTATGTACTGTGCGGGCTGAGGGCCACGTCCAGTGTAGTTGTCAAGCAGGCTGGGAGTTGGGCGAGGACCTGAGGAGCTGCTTGGGTGAGACTTCATTTTCACTCCTCAAACTGCCTCTGCAAAGATTTGACCTGGAAATTAAGCTGTTTATTTATACCCTTACATTATATATATATATATATATATATATATATATATATATATATATATATATATTATATAGAGAGACATTTTGGGAGCAGCTGTGTTATGTTATTTAATATGTAATAACACAACACATATTTGCGTAGCAAAGTCCGAAATTATTCTTAATACGAAATCAATTAAATCCCTTCAAACTTCACCATCTGGTCAGGTACCACAAGCATCGTTTTGTACACATTACACAGAGAGCTGGAAAGGTTTCTCATCCTTGTGCTGCTTGCCAGACTGAAGTTAATCATAAAAAGAAATCACATCAGCTGTAAAATAAGTACAGAAATGTGATGTGCTGTTAACGGCTAATGACTCAGCTGAATGGATCAACTGTGGCCAAAAGTTTCTTCACTGATAAGCTGCAACGCAGCCAACTTTCTCTGGTCGCTAGCCAAAGAGGAAATGAACAGACTGTCTTATGGATTGTTTTGCTTTGTTTTGAAAAGAGCGTCTGTTTTACTGTCCCACTGCCATTTGTTATAAGATGTGAATGAGTGCAAGGACTTCACAAACGGAGGCTGTGAGCAGCTCTGTGTGAATCATCCTGGAGGGTTCAACTGCACCTGCAGGAAAGGGTATAAAGTACGAACTGATGACCTCACCAAGTGCCAGCGTGAGTCAAATATGAAACGTCTACAGTATCACCCAATATCAACCGCTTTACTCTGGTTTTCAAAAGTGTTTAAAATATGGAAAATATGCTTATTAATCTTTGCCTTTCCAGCTGTGTGTGACCCTCCCTGCCACAACTATGGAGTGTGTGTGGGCCCGAACACCTGTGACTGTCCTCCAGGCTATCCTGGACTGGGCTGCTCAGGTACAAACCTGGACTGTACATGGATAACATACACAGTTATATAGATACACCCGAATCAAGAGAAATGGATGCAATGAGATGAATGTTGGTTGTGTGTTTCAGCCATGTGCTCCCCGCCATGTGCCCACGGAGGTACCTGTATGCGCTGGAACAAGTGTCTGTGTCCTCCTGGCTGGACTGGACCAGGCTGCCACACAGGTACGTCACCTGTGACATGGACTTCTGCCCCAACTCTGTACAAGGAAGCACTGTAGAGACAGAGTCTATAAACACAGGGGCGATCAGTGGCATTTTGAGCAAACGGAGCAGAACACTGCTGCATAATTACAAGATAGTCGCATTTTTGTGTCTTTTGCAGAGAAATTGCTCATGACCTCAGGATATAAATATGATTTTCTGCACTCTGCAGTCTTACTTTGTGGTCACTAACTGCTCTTATGCTCTTTATTTCTCAACTGTCTCTTTCCCTGTGTCTCTCTCAGCGGTGTGTGAGTTGCCCTGTGCTAACGGTGGCCGCTGTGTGGGGCCTGATACATGTCAGTGTCCGTCTGACTACACCGGCCCCCAGTGCCTCTTGCGTGAGTAACAAAACCACCAGCACATCTGGCATCAGTTACACGCTGTAGGGTAGACTAGACTGACTCCCTGCCTCCCTGCTGGATAGCAACACTGCATTGCAAAATATGGATTGTAACATAATGGAAAAAACAAAATCTAAAATTCTGATGTTTAAATTACCATATTACCTCCAAGTGTAATTTTCTGGCATACGTGTGCATCTATCGCGCGCGTGTGTGTGCCTGTTTTGCAGCCCTGTGCACTCCTGCCTGTCAAAACGGGGGAAGATGTGTGGATGTCAACAAATGCATATGTGTTGGTGGATGGCAAGGAGCTCGATGCCAGATAGGTGAGACTGCACTCCCTGTATAGTACATCTATCTGTCCATTGTTATGTACGTGAGTCAGTCAGTCAGCATACATGTTACACAGAGGAATCATCTTTCAATATAGTACTGAATTTGTTCCCAGCACAACTGAAACAATCTGAGAGATGAAAAATTGACAAACATGACCTGTTTTGATAATCAGTAAATCATTCATAAAGAAATCTATGTGGAGATTTTGCTATTTTCTTCTTGTCTTATAAGAGTAATTTTCTGGCACACACGTGCCTCCATCACGTGTGTGTGTGCGCCTGTTTAGCAGCCCCTGTGCACTCCTGCCTGTCAAATGAAATGTCATTGTCTAAATAAAAGAGGCATTTTGAAGAAGTCATATTTGGTTCCAAGAACCTGTGACAGACATTTTAAAACAAATTTTATAAACAAAACTATTTATCATTAAGTTTCATTTACAATTTTTGCCTCTCACATCGTTTCAGTTGTTCTGGGAACAAATTCAGCACTTCAAAGTAAACAAGTAAGTTCCCATCTTGCAGAAATTTAGCAGTACTAGGGAACAATGGCGATGATTTATTATTGAGAATTGTATTGCTGCTGAAGGGTATGCAGTTCTCTAGGCAGTCAGTCTGTGGAGCTGTGTACAGATTCTGGAGCAGCACCAGAAAATATTTGTTGATCTTCCTAAAATCTGGTGGATTTACTGCCTACTTTGTACTCGTATACAAAGGTTCAAGATCAGAGATCAGCTGTATTGAGTTACATTCCTGATCCCTCTTTTCTGTCTCCCTCAGAGCCTGTTCAGTGTCAGAAACCTTGTAAGAACGGAGGAGTGTGTGTGGGCCTCAACAGGTGCCGTTGTGCCAAAGGATTTACTGGAAATATCTGTGAAACAGGTTGGTCTGTGGGTGTGCGTGGGTGTAAAAGACCTTTCTTTGTCTCCACTTTGCATTAAGACTCTTGATGTGTCTTGTGTCTGCAGCGGTGACCACCCCCTGTGTGCCACCATGTCAACATGGGGCCACCTGCAGTCCTCACAACACCTGTACCTGTCCAGAGGGGACTGCGGGCCTGCGCTGTGAGAGACTGTAAGTATGAAGATCAGCAAGTACAGACTGCACATTACTGCACATTATAATGCATTAAATAAATGGTGTACATTTAAAGACGTATTTAAATTATCATTTCTTATTCTCATGGTTTCCCTGTTTGTGTATTTGTGTGTCTTAGGACGTGCCCCGTGGTCACTACGGTGGTGAGCATGGCTCGAGCTGTAAGAAAGGCATTCAGGGAGAGTTATGTGGACCGTTGTGGACCCTTGGGAGTTCAGCTTTGCACTAAATACAGGTTACATGTTTTCTTATTGCATCCCCTAGATCTGGATTAAAGACCCACGGTGTAAGAACTAACAGCATCTAGCTGTGCATTAGCTGCATTGTAACCTCTTCGCCTCAACCTCTCCTTCAGTGAGCATGAAGGAGGACATACAGTGCCTGCAAAACACTGTTACCAAACAAAAATGCAAAAGGCCCTATTAAGTAGCTTATCTGTTTGGAGTCGGAAATTGGTGGTTTATCACAGCTACTAGTATGTGTGATTGTTATGTGTGATCAGTCTGCACTAACTTACTTAAACGTGCCATAAAAGCATAAATAATAGTAGTATTAGTAGTAATATTAGCATAAACAAATTACATGTGTGTTGGAGTAGCATTTGTGGAATGTAATTTCAGTAATTAAAATAATTATAATAAAATGTGTATGTATGCTTTTTGGTTGTGTTTCCAGAATAAACCAGGCACGTGTGTACCTGCAGGCCTACAGGGTGGGCTACAAAATCCAGTGTCCGGAGAGGAAGGGAAGATGAAAGGTGTTTGTCATGAGGAAAGATCACCCAACGGACAGCATTACAAGGAAACATACAACAACTGAAATGAGACGAGATGTAAAATTATATTGTAACTGAGTTAGTAAGGTGTTGTTGTTTCACCCATTAAAGAAGCCTCTCTGCTGAAATATAAAAGAGGACATGACTGTATCATAAAGGCTGTTTATTTGATATGTGACACTCCTTAGTATTGAAAAATACAATTGCTTCATGTTTGTCCTGATTATGTATGGCAGTTGAAAGTTATTAAATGTTACATTTTTTTGTCTTTTGTACAGTACAGTTTTGTTACAGTTAACTGTTCTCAATGATTGTCAAAGAATATTTCCAATAAAAAGACAGAAACGTTTGATATCTTGGGTTTTAAATTGAAATTAACCTGTTAAAAACAGGACAAAACTTACAGTATTATATCATCTCACTACACAATAGTCATTCTTTAACTGCTTTTATTACTTGCAGCTTGTATTGACATAAAAGAATCGCAGTGCGTGACATGTGTGACTGTATATCATATTCTTAGTGTTTTACAGTCCTGGCATTGCCTTCTTTTCTTGCACACAGAGGTCCATGACCTTGTTATCTATCAAAGGATGTTTGTTTGTCAGCATGATTATGCAAAAATTCAGCTTATACTGCCTTGGTTTTCATGAAATTCCCTAACGCATTTACAATTAATCAAACTGACAACCAACATGCAGGAAACTGTATAGCATGATCCCAGATTATTATTTGAATTGTATAATTTTCCAACAACAGGACCAAACTGATCTTAAGTGGTGGAAAGTAAATACATTTACTCAAGTATTGTACTTAAGTGTAAGTTTGAGTAACTTTACTTGAGTATTCCCTTTTTATGCAATGTTATACTTCTATCCAACTACCTAATTCATGTATCCATGAAGTCTAAGACCTGACTATACTTGAATGTAAACAAATGTTAATAATTGGCAATTAAATACTAATATTTACTATATTTAATATCAAACATTCCTATCTAAGATACAGTGACATACTTCATTAGGCAGTTCTAGAAGAAGTCTAGTCTAAGTCTAAAAGAATCAAAGACAGAGTATTACATAAACATGACTGTCAACGTGAGAATGAGGGCCTCAATTTTCTGTTTCAATACTTTTTTATTAAAATTCATCCATTCAGTTTATTTGTCACATATACATACAACAACATACAGGTACAATCAACATAGAAATAGTAACATCAGCCTGACCAGTCCCCAAGAAATGGTGGATGAGAATGGTAATCTAAAGCAACAATGTGTTGGACAAGTGAGTAACATAATCTGGCTGGTATGTCTTCAGTCTTGTTTTTGATCACAAATAATTATACAAAAGCCTACGTATAACTGTTCATATGTATGACACTGGTATTGCACTCTGAAGCTGAATTGCAAAAATACAAATTTCTACACATTGTTGCTTTAAGGTAAGGGCAGGAGGCAAAGATTGATTTACAAAAATATCATGACATAACCATGATTGGGCCCTGCTTGGAACACAGAACCAATCAAACCAAAAACTGAAAAGAAACTTTTTCAACAGTTTTAAAGCCTGAAAGAGATATCAGCAGTGGGGCAAAATATCAGTTTGATTTCCTAACCCCAGAAGCAGCAGAAAAAGTGGGGACACCAGGAAAAAGGTTATTAGCGTGAAGTTACACACAATTCATATGGCTGTGGTGCCAGAGTGACGCCAAAGCGGTAGTCCATCACAGGCTTCACCCCAGGAGGCAATGAGAAGGTGAACTGCTGCATAAAGGATGTGAAGAAGAGGAAGAGCTCCATTTTGGCCAGGCTTTCCCCGAGACAGACCCGCTTACCTGAGACAGAAAAACAAAGTGAAACAAACTGAACATATCTTTAACCAATAATTTGGCCCAGAGCTCAAACTAGTTTAAGACAACAATAGTAGTCATTCTTATAAGGCCTTTATGAAGAAGAACGGCTAATGTTTTGGTAAACATTAAAAATCTTGTCTTGTAATTAAGGGCTTAGACAGAAGGTCTGAGTTTCACTATAATCATTAGTCAGGTCATTCATTAAAGAATCCTCTGGGTCAATGTGCAATAGTTATGTAAGGACCACCCCCTCCCAATGTATTCTGTGACACGCTCCAGGTCCCTGTATAAACAGGTGAAGTAATCAAACAAGACATCGTGTTGCTCCTCACCAGCAGAGAAAGGGATGAAAGCAGCTGGCTTCACAAAGTTTCCATCCTTGTCAAGAAAGTGTCCTGGGTTGAAGGTGTGGGGTGTCTCCCATTCGTCCTTGTCAAACAGCACCGAGGTCAAATTGGGGACTACTGCAATTCCCTGGTGGTTGGAATCATAATTGTAATTTAGTGAGATGTAACATAGTGACACAAAAATTGCATATATGAGAACTGACCTTTGGGATTGTATAGCCTTTCAGCTCAATTTCCTTGTTGGTAATATGAGGCAGGCTAAGAGGTACTATGTTGCCTATCCTCTGGACTTCGTGGATAACAGCATCAGTGTAGGGCAGGATTGCACGATCTTCCATGGACGGCTGTCTGGACTGTCCAATCACTCTGTCTATCTCAGCCTGTACCTTTTCTGTGCAACAGGAGGGGAACAAAAAAATCGGAAGAATCTTTCATTAACAGTGCAAGTGAGCAAAAAGCTCCTTGTGTATACCTTAAGGAGAAGAGAGGGAGAACAATCTAACACTGCCACATTTGTGAATAGATCTGTTGACTTGCAATCCAGATGCGGGTATGAGAATACGAACAAGGAGCTTCACTGTCTTGGTCAGTTATCTTACCCTGGATCTCAGGGTACTTTGCCATATAGAGGAAAGCCCAGCGCAGGGTGGTGGATGTTGTCTCAGAGCCGGCCACAAACAGATCCAAGACACTCATAACCAGATTTTCCTCGTCAAAAGTGCTCATTTCCTGCCCCTTTGTCTGAGAATGCATACAAATACATAAGTTAGAATGCTTTGAGTTCAAAATGACTCAAATAAGTACACCTCAGTATTATTACTGCCAAGAATATAATCTTTCGTTGTGTTCATTTTAAATATAGGTTTCACTGGACCTTGAACGTTAAAATCATTACAATGAAAACAGGACTGTTGGAGATGAGGGCTTAAAAGATAGCACTGTAAGGCAGAGGCCATGGCAAAAGTGCATGTCGCATGTGAAAAGGGCAAAGACCTTGAAAAAATGTCATGTCATGTCAGTTTAGCAGCTAATAGCTCTAAAGGTGCAGAACAAGACACATGGTGAAAAAGCAAAAGCAGTACAAAGCTGTATCTAGTACCACTCACATTCTGAATCTCACTCAGGTAGCAGTCGATGTAGTCTCTTGGGTCGGAGGGATCCCAGTTTTGTTTGTGCTGCTTTAGCTCTTCTCTAATGAAGTCCTTAACATCTTTCCAGATATTCACTACTGTTTGATGTGGTCCTGGCAAACATCTCATCACTAGAGGGAATGAGTTGTACAACTGCAGAGCAGAACAGGTTGGAATAATAATGTATTATTTAAGGCATTTCAGCAAAAGAGTTTCTATATGTGATGATCAATACCAATTTTATATTGAAATCCCATTTACAAATGAGCTTTTGTGCATGTTAGGTATTTTTCATTGAGAACAACTCTATAAATGATTAACTCTTTCGTAATGAGTGATGTATTGCACAGCAATGACACAGCAAAAGACTCCAACAGTAGTTTTAAAATACCGTACTTGCACCCAAATGGAGCCTTCAATCTCAAGACTTTTGCCAAACATCTCCACCAGTCTCTTGAA
Organism: Nibea coibor; assembly: GCA_023373845.1. Taxonomy (NCBI): domain Eukaryota; kingdom Metazoa; phylum Chordata; class Actinopteri; family Sciaenidae; genus Nibea; species Nibea coibor. The sequence goes on from CM041718.1 coordinate 16,585,828, forward strand.
CTTCTCATCGCTGTATTCAAAGCGATGACCAAAAACCAGGAAGCAGATGATGTTCGAGATAACGTTGTTCATGATGAGGTGCGGACCGAATGGCATGCCTTCACAATTAAACAGAAAATTAGGAAAATCGAGTGTGTATCTATCTGTGATTTTTGTATCATTGTAAATGTGTCACTGTGCATTCACCAATTACCTTTAAAGCTCCTGAAGACATTTGCACAGTGTGTAAATTCCTCCAAGATAACAGGTTCAAGTGACTTCTTTCCAAATCCAAAATATCTGAGGGTTGAAAGTGCGAAACGTCTCTGTTGCTTCCATAAGTGCCCATTACTGAAAATTATACCTGATGGGAAAGACATCAAAAGTAGGTAAAAATGAATGTGAATGATGAATGAATGTGATAAAGAATGCTTATTTTACTTTTTAATTTCCCTAATTAATTCTAATTTTGTATAAGTTAATAAGATGTATATCAAAAGAAGCAAACAAAAAGTGTGCAGATGAGAAACAACTTCAGTAGAAAAAAATTTATATATTTTTCTATTTTTATGGGATAGTAATTCAGAAGTACGTCATACAATCTATATTTATAGAAAAAGGTACATTTGACCAATTTAACAATATGGCATTGTGTAAAACATCATTCAACAAAGCTTTCCTATAAGAGCATCATAGGACTCACAGGACTGTAACAACACAGGCTTTATGAGTGTTACATCCTCTCACCTAGTCCATAGGTTGTATCCTGCGTTATAGGGAGGTCCGGGCGGTCTGACAGACTGTCTCCTTGATTTACCAGACCTTCTTTAATAGCCTTGAACTTGTTCAACACCACTATCCGCTTCTGGCCCAATCTCAGACTGAAGACATCTCCATATCTCCCTGCTAACTGTGAAAGTATTCGAAAGAGGAGGAAGAGCGTGATGTTTCATATAAAAAATTACAGAAAAGTAAATACTATATGCACTTTTAAAAAACAAAAATCTGTTGATCTACCTGTGTGAAATTTTCATGAGTCCTATCATGATCCAGACTGAATATACTGCCCACAATAGGGAATGACCAGGGTCCTGGAGGGAAGTTGGCTGGCCGGCGGTTCTTAATATAATCTGCAGTGAGGATGAAAATGATGAGAAAAAGCAGCAGACCTTTGACATCCCAATCCATAAAGGATCCAAATACAGAAATGACTGAATCCATTATGAAAGCAGAGGCTTTGTGTAACTGAAGCCTGATTTCCTTGTTGCTCCTTTGAGGCAAAAGCAGAAATAACACCCACTCTCTGTCGCTCTCTCTGTGAAGGAGAGGCTTGGTGTTATCAGTTAACAGTTGTATACTGATAATACCTGAACCCTGACCCTTACTAAATACACTCCAACAAACATTTACTCGGACCAGCGTGAGATCAAGAAGTCCACTAGACATTGAATCACTGTGACTTTATTTCATTTGTCAACATGATAACATAATCTTAATGGTGATTAGAGGGAAATGTATAGACGTGATGTTAGTTTTATTTAAAAAATATATATATACAAATAGTGACAAAAGAAAAACAAGCAATATTAATAAAAGGCATTAGACTCGAATAATAGAGAAAATATTGCATCTCCTCTTATACAGGCAGTCCATATGGAACATATAGTGATAACATTTGTTTATCAAATCATTTCAGTGCCAGCTGTGTGCGACACGATGGCAGCACAGAGTTTCTTCATATGGGCCGACGGGAAATAGACCAACCACCGAACTTCAAAATAAAACTAATTTCTCTTTAAAAAAGCAACTTTTAGTGTAAAAACGCTTAGTTGGTGAGTAGAGGGTGCGTGTTAGGGTATTTCGGGGTCAAAAATAAATCTGGCTAAAGTGAGTTTTCATTAAATTCCTGTTTTTGTTTCGACGTTTGACCCGACAATATTACGTCGGTGAGCGTGAGGTTTATTGTGAAAGTGCGACGGACCGGAAACTGGTGTTGGTGGTTCTCGCTGGCTGAGCGCTGTGACCTGCTTGTGTCCTCCAACGGCTGAGACCTGCCAGGCGGGCAATTAAGGACAACCAGGAGCTCCAGAAACACAACACAAACATGGTTTTCGAGGAGAAGATGATCACGAACGGAGAGCCCGAGGATGTTAGTAGCTCTTACAGATTTAACACAGCTCTGCCGAGGCGGTGACGTTTGGTTGTTTTAGGCTAGGAAGCTAACACAACACGGCTAACTGGGCTAAATCATCATCTAGCTTAGCGTTAGCATTAGCTGAGCAGCCGCCGGTTAGGTTAGCCTGCTAATTGTTGATTGTTAGATTTTAATTGTTGTTGTCTGTTACAGGAGGAGGAAGAAGAGGAGGAAGAGGAAGAAATGGTGGTATGTTCATTGAAGATTCATGGCAGCATCCAAATATGTTAACGCTCCCTCTGTAACAGTGAGATTACATTGGATTACAAGTCTGACCGCCTTATTATAAGACTACTGAACAGACAAATATGAGAAACATAAGGAATGTGTTAAGGGAAGAGGTGTGGACAAGCTGTGGGCCAATATTTAGACCTGTCTGCGTTACCAATAACAAGTAGACATGCGGTCATCTCAGGCTTTCTCCATGGCCGACCCCTCCCTGTGGAGCGTTGTCTATAAATACATGTGATGTCTCTCCACATAAGAGATGCATTAAAGCTTGCCATTGTATTTAGAGACTGATATATCACAGACATGTCTGTAGGCTGCACGGCCAAGGCTGAAATGATATAACCATGTTAATTTACACCAATGTTGAGATTATGACTATTTATCACCTCTGCATTGTGCTACATTCCCAGTCATGTGCAAATCTTTGCATCACAGTAAGACCGGCCCATTATTTGTCTCCGCTGCCACTGACTTGCCACAGCAGCTACCGCTGCAGAGGAGATGCTGAAGACAGGCTACTGCAGCTACTGCTGGAAGTTTAAAATTGATGAATGTTGTGTTAGTCTCAGCAAAAGTAGCATGATGTTTAATAGATCAGTGTTTTTGAATGTGAACTATTCTCCATCAGTGTCTATTAAGCAATTTTATCCTATTGCGCTGCTTCTTCAGTTGTCAATTAACAGCTTCACCCAGACAACATCAGTAAAGCCCGACACTCTTCATTGAGAATCTTCAGTGTTCCTCCTCCTTTCGCTGCGTCCAGTCCCTCACTGGTAAAACAGAAACTGTCTCCAAACCATAGTGAACACCTGCTCCAAAATCACTGGAGGATCGGTCTCCAGCCTCACTCTGTGAGCAGCGGGTTAATCAAAAGTGCCATAACAGCATAGGGGATAGTACTCATGATGTTCTGTCTTGGGCACCTCCACAGGTCCTCTAGCAACCGGTGTAGAGTATTGAGTGTTCATTATGGAAGCAAACCACCTGATTAAAAAAAGGAGTTTGTGCTCCCTCTGGAGTCTGGCACATATAATAATAAATGCTCATCTGCCATGTTGGCTGTTTCCTTAACTATTTTTAACTTTAGTTTTTCATTACTTTTTTTATGCAACAAGCTTGTAATTGACTGTGTCAGTTTACAGTCTGTTTTTACCAAGATCAAATTGTTTTAGTGGATTTGATTATACTGTATTGAATAACATTTATGATGAAACAGAGCTGTTATTGTATGTGTTACAGGATAACAAAGACAGACTGTGTTCCCAATTAACTGCAAGTGAGGGAATTGTCTGTCATCCGTGACTGTAATCTAACCTGCAGTTGCTTATAAACAATTTTCATTTTTTAAATTTTTTTTAATTTTTTTTGCTTTAATGATAGAGACAGCTGAAGAGCGACAGGAAATGTGGGGAGAGAGATGGGGAAAGGGCCACACAGGTCAGGATTTGAACCTGGGCCCCCACAGTGAGCTTTCGCATATGGGGAAAGCTACCAACTGAGCTAAATATCACCCCCAATTTTAAGTTTTATTTGCAATCATGAAGTATACTCGGACTCAACTGGTTTCCTTTTTACACAATTTGCCTCATTGGCATTTTCCAATCTCAGCTAAAGCAAATTCTAACATTTTGAAGACCATTGTAAAATAATAATAATAATACATTTAAAAAAATAAAATTGTTACTCCTATTGTTGCTGAGATATGTTGGCATTAATTTTTGACAGTTCGACTCAAACAAATAATTAATCAAGCTCCCTTCCTCAGTCCTTATTAACTCTGACCAAACATCTAAAAATCTTAAGAGTATTACAGTGCTGAAGAGGAACCGGGTCACTGTGGTTTGGAGAAAGTTTCTGTTTTTGGCAGTGAGACATGGGAAGCAGCAAGTGAAACAGAAACACTGAATTCTCTCAAAGACACTGTTAATACTGTATTTTTTTCAGAGTAAAGCAAGTTATCCCCTCTGAATCATCCTACACACTGGTACACTTGGTTACCAGTTTATTAGATACAAATTATGGTAACTTTGGAGGCTGCGGTATTTAGTTTATCCTGGTTGATACTAGTGGGACTGGTTGTAACACTGACCATTTGCTGAACGCGTGTCTTGTTCGAGGACGCTCATCATGTCTGCATTCTCTGTTAAAGGATCCTCTTGATACGATGCGATCAATGTGTGAAGAGGCGGAGCACTGCGTTCACACTCGGGAGCGTCTGGAGGAGTGTGAGACCAGAGTTGGCTCACGGTCTTCGACGATGGAGGATTGTACTGAGGAGCTGTTCGACTTCCTGCATGCTCGTGACCACTGTGTAAGTGTGACATCTGCCAGCTGTACCAAGCAGAGCATTTAGAAATATACCCCAGCTAAATATTCAGTCATGCCATTAAAAATTGTAACGTAACACTAAGCTTTCTGCACTTCTACATACTGATTCAATGAAAAACATGTCCCCGTTTGTCACAAAAACAATGGTAAAATACAGTCCAAGTGGAAAAGTGCAGAAGTTACCCTTTAAGTGGGATTAATATGAGTACGTTTTGCCTTCACACTGTGTTCTTATGAATAAATTTCCTCTTTTGTTGTTTCTAGGTGGCGCACAAACTGTTCCATTCAGTCAAATGAAGTCCTCCCTGATGGTTGCACTACCGGCTGACGGCATTCTTCAGATATTGTACCTATGAAGATAACATGGTTTTAAATACATCCATATGTGGATCTGCTGTATGTTGTAACTTAAAATAAATGTATGCTTTACTGTATTTGCTCATGTGGCGGGAAAGAAAAGTATTAAACGAGGTAGTCTGAGTCAACAGTTCATTAAAGTTGGTGGCTTCAAAACCTTAACTTGTGTCACAACTTTATTTCATGAGTATAACTTTTAGTTTGTGAATGATTCTTGTGAAACTAAACCAGATGTAGAGTTAAACTGTAGCTGCATTTTGCCACTGTGTGTGACATTTGCAAACTGTATCAGACAGATTACAAATTCAAACCAGAAGGAGCCACGTTCATACTAACCTTGCTGAGTGTAAACATTTACAGAGGCTTTGGGGAGCTCTGTGTCATGTGCATGGCATTTAAATTAATTTGACTTTTGAGGTGATCAGTGGAAAAATATGGCTTGATGTGATACACAGTTCACTTGTGATAGTAAAGAATTACACATAAAATGTGCAACTGAAGCTTTGATGCTCACATCTGGTTTTAAAGGCAGCATCTGTGTAAGATATATGTCAGATATGAATATAATATGGACATGTATATAGCTACAGTTGTTTCTACAGTAGCCCAAAATGGACAAACTAAACACTGGCTCTGGCTCCTTTCACATCTTACAGCCACAGCCAGGGTTGCACACCCTCAGATGCCTCTAAAAACAAAAAAAAGATAACTGTCCCCAGACATGTTCCTGATTTTGTCACGTTTCCTTCATTCAAGATAAGATGACTCAGTTGAGGCATCACTGACGCCACCTATCTTGCAGTCCCAAGAGGGTATTCTCTGCTCTCCCATGTTATGTCCCATCATGCGTGCGCAAAAGTTATATTTTCCTAAATATTTTAGTGTAGCGCGCACGTATACGGTGCTGTTCCCCGCAGCAGATATGAGATGCGAATTAAAAAAAGTAATATTGATATACTTTTTGAATGTGTGACGAATCTGGTGACCCTGTTCGGGCACATCAGGCTGTGCTGCACGCGTACAGGAACCACTTTCTGCGCAAACCGGATGAGACGTCCCCTGGTAGTTTGACTAAATGTTGGGTTGGAGTTGTTGAGGTCGATTATGATTATCTCATAAACGCCTTAACTCCTCCTACCTGTTGAGATAACGACAGCCTGTTTGTCTTAGCCTGAGCTAGCAGACGTTCATCCCCGTGCTCGGAGCGAAGGAGAGCGGAGCCATGGAGCACGTTAAGCTGCTCCTCCAGGGAATGGAGCTCGACAACCGGACTGCCGCACTGTGGACGGGCGCTGCCTGCGGTGTGGGCGCTCTGGTGATGCTGGTGCGGAAGGTCAGCGTCCATCAAAAGACGAAGGAAAAGATCCAGAGAGCCAGAAACCGGAGGACCGAGAGCCTGCAGCGGGCTGAGCAGGCTGTGCTGCAGTACAAGGAAACGGTAACAGCTGACACACACACACACAAATGCTGTTTTTGCACATGCATTGCGTTGTTCCTTTTTTATTTGTTATTATCGAGTAAGCAATAAGTTCTGCACAGCACAGATTACATTAGACTGACTTTACTGACACAAAGTACAGCAACGGTACAATGCATATAACCCAGCACCCCATTTAAACACACAGCAACGTGGTTGACAAGTGACAGACTTCTGCAGAAGCACAGGTCTGGTCAAAGTTAGTAAGTATCAAAGTGAGGTGGGAAACATTTAATATTTAAGAGATCTTTAAATCGATGTAAAGCATAGTTTGTAAGATATAAGGATTGATTCTGACAGCGTGACAGGAAGAAAGAGGCAGTGATGTAAATAATTAATCATAATGTAAACAAACCCAATGGTGGATGAATTTCTTTTAGCTGCTTCAGTTTCAGGGCCGTGGTACTGTAGATGCTGGCTTACTGTCACACTGTCACAGCGTACTGTGAACTTCAACAGAACAGAGCCACTGTAAACGTGATCACCTGCTTTTCCTACCATGCCGAGTCAGGGCGCCTGCTGTGAGAAAAGCCGAGCGATTAGTTGACTGATTTGACAGAAAAGTAATCTGCAACTATTCTGATCATCTTATGTGTTTGTGTGTGTGTTTGTGTGTGTGTGTCTTCTAGCATCCAATGACCAACTCTGCTCTCATCCTGACGCTGTCCCTGTCCGAGCTGACGAAGCAGCTGCAGGACGGCTCGCTGAGCCCTGAGGATGTGTTCTACTCTTACATGGAAAAGGTTTAACGCCCAGCATGACACCACATACATCACATCCCAACACAGAATAACAACTAAGAGATAACTAATTTGAACTTTCGCTGATTTATCTCTTTTGTCTGGGCGCGGAAATTTGCATGTTACCCTTGGGTTGTATTATAAACACACTCCGTTGGGTTTCTTGCAGTGTTGAAAATGAATATTCATCCACTTGCAAACACATTTTTCTTTCTTCTTCTTTGCTTACAGACTCTGGATGTAAACAAAAAGCTCAACTGCTGCACTGGGATCTTATTAGAGAGTTTTGATCAGCTAAAAACTCTTGCCTCCAACAAGAAAGGCCTCCTGTATGGTGTTCCAGTTAGCATCAAAGAAAACATCGCGTACAAGGTATTCTGTAGTTATGCATTATCCTAACAGGATGGCAATTACACTGACAGATTCCCAGGTATATACAGTATACACTGATAAAACTATTGGTTACTCTATGCCTTAGGTGTGTTTTTGTCTGACACTTTCCTCTTTGTCTGTTTTCATTTTTCAACAAAAGAATCACGACTCTTCTTGCGGTGTGACTGTGTATTTGGACCAGCCTGCGCAGACAGATAGTGTGATTGTTGAAGTTCTGAAGAGACAAGGAGCTATTCCCTTCGTGAAAACGAACTTGCCCCAAGGCCTGTTAAAGTAAATGAGTTCAGCTGCTGTCACACACAACATGCACAGTCCCAGTGAATTCATGCAATTACATTTACGAGTGCAAAGGCTGTGATTCTTGTTACTGATCTATTTTTCTTTTATTGTTTCATCTCCAGTTATGACTGTGGTAACCATATTTATGGGCAGACTGTGAACCCCCACAACCTGCAGAAGACCCCCGGAGGTTCGTCTGGTGGGGAGGGGGCTCTCGTTGGTGGAGGAGGCTCCCTGCTCGGTATAGGCAGCGATGTAGGGGGAAGTATCCGTATTCCTGCGTCATTCTGTGGAATCTTTGGCTTTAAGCCAACAGCAGGGCGGCTAAGGTGAGCGCCCCTGCCTGTCAGTTTTATGGATGGTTATTGTGCGGTCGTGACACTTTGAACTACATCTTTGCTTTGTTTACATCTTGTGATTTCTTCGTGCTGTGTTCAGTTCACAGGGTGTGAGTCCTATTTATCGAGGGCAAAAATCAGGCAGGTTTCATCATTATTGCCAACATATAGTACTTCATGTGTCATCGGGAAAATTTGGTTACTTTTTTATTTTTTTTTTAATGTTTCTCTAAATCAGTGTTGGCAAGTGCTGGACCCATGGCGAGGGATGTGGACAGTCTGGTGCTTTGCATGCAGGCTCTGCTCTGTGACCACATGTTCTCCTTGGACCCCACAGTTCCACCCATACCTTTCAATACACAGGTGTGTCCATTACAAAAGCTTACTGTTGCCTAGCAGCAAGTTTTCTGGCCAAGGAATAGCCCAGAATGCCCGTGAATTGTCATATGTACATTGTCTGACTGTGTGTGAGTTAGAGAGCTTTAGGGCTGCTGGTAGGTGTGTTTCTTTAACTATGTATAGTACAATGCTGACTGCTTTGAGTCTTTGTCCGAGCTAAACCTGCTGGCTTCCATGTGTACACACTTGAGAGTGTCAAACGTTGTAGGGTAGTGTCACCGCAGACATCATTACATTTTACAATAGAGCTGAATCTGAAAAATCTAAAAAGTCTTGTCACATATTCGAAACTGCAGGAAATATTTTTGTAATTGTGTTTCAAAATATTGTCCCCTGTTGTAAATAGTGAGGAAAGGGGATATGAATGATGAAAACTCCCCTTTGGGTTAGCTGCCTGTTGTTTACACCATAAAAGGTCACTCTGGGGAAACGTCCTCTGCTGTGACAATAATGAGCTGAGTTCAGCTACATAATGTGCAGGGAACACAAAGCCACATTAATATGCATGCTTGTATTGACTGATCATCTGATCTGATCGTCTGATGGACACAAATTCATCACACATCCACAAATATGTATTAGCCCATTAAATGAATGTGCATCTCACTACTAAACTAACAGATTGAAAATGTCTTGTACTCAGATATACCAGAGCTCCAAGCCGCTGAGGATTGGTTACCTAGAGAGTGATGGTTACACATGTCCATCTCCAAGCATGGTCCGAGGCATCAGAGAGGTCAAAGCTCTCTTAGAGCAAGCAGGGCACACTGTAAGACCACGCCACTCTCACACAGACACACACACAATATGACCCTGTGGTTACTTGAAATATGTCATATGAGCTATCTGAAGTCACTTCTTTCTCTCTCTGTGATTTGCGTCTGTAGCTGGTGCCCTACACTCCTCTGAAGCTGAATCACACTCTCCCCGAACTGGTAGTAAAAGCTATCTTAGCAGACGGCGCTACGACCCTGCTTGAAAAACTGTGAGTTGAAGCTCCCGTTTACGATGTCAGTTATTTAATCAGTGCAGTCATCGTTGACAGGTGCTTTATTTTTACAAAGCATCTCAAGTTTGGTCAGCGAAAGAGGCGGACTATTTTCATGTTTTCATACAGGAAGCTGTTGCAACTCAACTGTATATTGTCAAATAGAGTCCAGGCCTAAGAAAATCTGTCTTTAAAATATATGTCCATGTGAGGTGACCTGCAGTATTGCTACATAAAAGTAGACATATTTTGCTCCATGTTCATACTCTTTAGGCCACTACCATAATAGATTTATATGATTTAATGTTCACATTATTTTTCTATATTGGTTAGAGCTACAGCAGCTCTTTTCTGTCTGAAGCGCTCCATTTTAGATTGAATTAATGATTCCCAAGCAGTTTGACCATTTCCTTTTCCACACGTAGCTATGTCGTTACCATCGGGGCTGGGCTGTCTGTCAAGTTAATCTATACATACAGCAGCAACGCACACACCGGCATGAAGCAAAACGTGTTTCTATGTCCAAACAAAGTTAGCATACATGGTAAATAAATACATGTTAGTATGGTTTACCTCTGTTAGCTCAGGGCTATAAGTTCTGGTCTTTTCTTGAAGACTGTGTTCTACAGCGTATGTAACAATGATCCCATAAACCATACTGCATTCCCTTTGAACAGATTGTTCTGTTGTCCAATGAATGATCCCTTGCCACTTTTTGTCGTAGGGAGGGCGGGCCCTTGCACCCGTGTCTCAGAGTACAGGTTTTACCTTACTATTTTCCCAAGTGGTTGAAGAAAACCATCTCATTCATCCTCAAGCCTCTGGTGAGTTCTCTCCTTCTGTGACAGCAATGCTTAAAAACAGACTCATTTAATTCTCCACAAAGGACGATTCTATACTCAAAGTGTGTCTGATGTGTTTTATGTTTGCTTGTCTTTTGCAGTCTCCACGTATCTCTGCCGTCTTCAGTGCTATCTGTGGTGTTGGGTGAGAGCGTCATTTTGAAGTTGACGGTTTGTGCCTGGTGTAATGCTCGTACTGATTATTTTACCCTGCCTTCGTTTTAGATCTGTTGCAGATCTGTGGAAGCAGCATGCTGATGTTGAGGTACTCTTAGCTGTCATATAACGATGATTGTGCATGTATGATGCATGACTGCAGAGTGAAATTAAATTCGCCTGTGTTCTCTTTAGGACTACATCCAGGAAACGATAGCAGAATGGAGACGATGCAACATCGACGTGCTGCTGTGCCCTGTTATCGGACCAGCCTTCAACTTCTTATACTGCGGCAAGCTCACCTGTACGTTACTCTGAACAATTGTGTGTGTGATATCTGAAAGGGCTGTGTGAATGGTTAGAGAGAGGTACAAGTCATGATTACTGTGCAGCACAGCAACAGAAACAACCCGTTTCTATTGTTTGTCTTTTCAGCTGCCGTGTCGTACACTATGCTTTACAATCTCCTCAACTTTCCTGCTGGGGTTGTTCCTGTTTCCACGGTAACGGCAGAAGATGAGGAGGAACTCAAGCACTTTAAGGGCATTTATCAGGACCAATGGGAGAAGTTCTTCAAAGAGGTGATAGAGATGATATAACGCAGTTACTTTGTGAGGGTGTTTATTCACAGGTGGTCTTTTTAAGGTTTCCCCCTCACTCCCCTCCAGCAGAATGATTCATTCGTGTTACGGCCTTTGTCACTTACGTCAAAGGAGCAAAAACGACACCATCGGTCATCCAGACGAGTAGATGCATTGAGTGACTGTTGAACACAAGGGGGCAGCAATGAACATTAATCCTTTCAACTTCTCTTTGTGCCTCCATTAAACTACAGCCTGATGTACCCACTCATCTGATATGCACATAAATTACCAATTATTTTCATTATCATTTAATCAGCTTAACTTTTTAATTTCATAATTTCTTTGAAGTGAGTTTTTAAAAGTGATTTTTTTATTTATTTTGTACCTACCTATGGATGTTTAATCAACTTCCCAGCAGGAAATGTTAACAGTCACTTCATCAAGTGTGGCCCTGCCCCTGAACTTTGCTGCCTGTGTGTCAACTCAAACATCAGTAACATCAGTATGAAGCCATTTTATTGATTCTTAAAACAGCAGTTCCACACTTGGTCAGTAGGTGGAGGCAGGAGACTGTGTTGGTTCTTGATTCTGACTATTGTTAGTGACTCGAACTCATGTTTGTGTTCAGGCTGTGTCCGGGGGCGAGGGTCTGCCTGTGGCGGTGCAGTGTGTCGCCCTGCCATGGCAGGATGAGCTGTGCCTGCGCTTCATGAAGGAGGTGGAACAACTGGTCGAACAGAGCAGAGAGTAAGAGCTTGGGGCCACAGGTGTGGCTGCTGGCTTCAGGGGCTTCAGATTAAAATGATCTTGTGGTCTGACATTAATGATGTTGTTAGGCAGTAATAATTGCACAGAACACAACCGCTAAATTAAATAGAAGTAGTTAACAGAATTAGTAAAGGTAGATGAATATCTTTAATATGTTTGACAAACACTAGCACTTATTAAACAGTTTTGTTCAAACTTTTTTGCCTTCATCAAACTAACTGACATTGACAGGCATGTTATATGATCTTTAGTTTAGTTCTTGTTTTTTTATTACTTTTCATAATTCAGCACACTGTAGTAGATGTGCGTCTTTGCTCTTTTTATAATACAATAATTAATAACATGCTAAAGAATCAGGTCTTAGTAGAAACTAACATCACCATCAGCAATAAAGAAAATCTTGAAAATTATAATTTATCATGAGTACGGAAAATAACTTATCATGTTTGTCTCTTAACGAAAACAGCTTTCTGTGACATGATTTAAGAATGTAATAAAAATAACTGATTTCTCAAATGAAGGAACCGCTGCTGTTATTTGTTTCCACAATAGCAATGTTGAAATGACCTTTAACAGGTCTCAAACAGGTCAAGACGTGATCCTCTGTCACTACATTTTGTGTTGTGCCATTTTTTGAGCTTTTTTAAAAATCTGTTATTGTTGAATATTGAATAAACTGAGTTTATAAAGTGTGGCACACACCTTCAAGCAATCCAGCAGAGGGTTAGGGCACAAACCTTTTTCGTTTACCTCCACCTCCTTCCCCTCCGTCACTGTGCCACAGATGAACGCAGATCATTTTCATTCTTATTGTGAGTGATTGTTGCGCTGATGCCATAACAGGAAACAGAAAAAGAGATAAAGGAGACTAATGACACATGGCGCCTCCATCTACATGGCCAGCGCACCATGTCGTCATATTGTGATTACCCCGTGCTATTGTAAATATGTGTTTCTGTTGGGTTTACATAAATTTACATATGTTTTAAAACTCTCCTGGGAAGGAAAACCATTAGGGACAATGTTAACGTTTTCCATTACAATCACCCACGTTCACACTGCTGTCTCATTGAATGGAAATGGCCGTGTGCGTGCGGTAGAGGAAGGAGGGCACATTAGGCGAGGAGGAGAGCTGGAATTGAGAGGTTGTTCTTAGCATTATCTGTGGCACATAGAGAGAGAGTGTGTGGCTCTCACTGTGCCACTCAGTCAGGGAGCATTAAGCTTTAAGAGGCAGTGAAGAGACGCAGGTCTTCAGAGGGAACTTGACATTGTTCATAAATCCCTCAGGATCTGAGACAAGCAATGACAAATACACACACGCACACACACACACGCACAAAGTCAACCTCAAATTGGCCGTGGTTGTGTGTATTATATTACACATATTAAAATCTATTTAAACATTCATATACTTCTTTAAAAAAACATCACAGATCATACAAACAAGTGGTATAGTCCAAAAGAAATAATTAAATAAATAATATTAATAATATCTTTTTTTCATATAGTACACAATACAAGCATAAAACAATGCATGTGTGAGTTTTAGCTAATACAAAGCATTTACATTAAAAAGAAAGAAAAGATGAATATAAATCCAACCTCATAAATAAAATAATAAGTAATGGCAGCAAACCAAGTCATAATGTGAAATCTAAGATAACATGACACCTCTTCTATTAAAAATGTTCTGGATGTTAACTCATTATTGAAAATGTCAAACTGTTTCCTGTGGAATAAGGAACAATTTCCAATTTTCCAATTTCCTCAAACAACAGGAAGAAGACAAGCATTTGTTTTGTACATTCACATGAGTGTGTAAATGGTGCATGTGTGTACAAAAAAACTTATAGACAAGGTATCAATGTTTGTAATGTAACGTAAACCCTTTGAAACAGCTGCTGCTGCGGCAGGTATCGAGACATTAAGCAAGTTGTGACACTGAAATCGCAGACAAAAGCTCAGGTCAGATCAAACTTGTCGTTATTCGTGACAGTGCGAAAAGAGAACTTGAAAACTATCACAAGCGTCTTTAACATCAAATCAGTTGGCTCCTTGAAATGTGATAGCATGGCTAGGACTGTAATCAAGAGACTACATGATTAAGCAAATTTTGTTCTTGATGTTATGTGGTATGAAACGTTAAGAGTGGAATCCGTTTCTGTAATAAAGCTCTACAAATGTCATGGTGTCGTCAGGATGCTATGAATCACACTGATCCTGCATTTATCAGAAACTGCAATAAAAGTGAGACGGCATCATGAAAGAGTTGGAGAAGTTCGATGTAAAGGGTATGTGGCCTGTTGAAATCATACAGCGGAAACATCCAACAGCTCTGGCAGGCCAAGGTGCTCTTCTCATGTAACGTCTCATTGATAAGAGCGGCAAACACCTCATTTACAGGAACCTTACACTATAAGATCAGGTACTTTAAAAGCCATCCAAACACATTCAGACCATGCCTGTGTTCCAGCGAGTAAAACACCTTGATATCGCCCCAACTAAACTAGGATGATTCTGTCTTAATGTCCCATTTCAGGGACCAAGGAGCCCATAGTCTTTATGGCTCCGCAGAATTGCAGGTAGTAATGTTTGACACAGCAGGGCTCCTGCCTTTCAGATGATCAAAGTGACAAGTTCAGCCTGCGACCAGAGCCACTTACAGGAGACATCAAGAAGCAGCAAGATTGGCAGCTTTTAGGTCTTTGGTCCATTTCATCAGCCATTACTACCAGCAGAGGCGACATGCTGTGGAGGACTAGTGGGAGGAGGGGAAGGCAGATTAACAGACAGCTGATACAGGTGTACAGGCGGTATCAAACAGCAGCTCTGTCAATGCAGCAGGCTCCAAATTTCTTCAGAAGGGGCTGGGATCCCCAAAGTATGCTCGCCGATTTCACTATGACAGGATTAACGGGGAGCTCCGTATGATTTTCTCAGATTCTGTGACTCAACAATTCAGTGATCCACGTTCTATCGGCTTTAAGGCCCCTATCCCAAGTTTCAAAAGCTTACCCTTCGGACAAGGGACACTCTTTCTCCCATATGGATACGCTTTCCCTTTTTTGCTGCATTCAGTTGTTCCTCAACCCCCGCGTCCTCAGCAGCTCTCCCATCCTTCCCACTCTGCACATCTGCTAGGTTTGAGTTTTCCTTTCTTCCCTGTAGCGCCTTGCTTGGCCCAAGGCCCTTATAGCCAAATTGGTTTACATTGGAGAGATAAATGCTCTGCAAATGCGCTTAAACACGTACAGTAAAAAATGCAGACAGTGCGTGTCAGGATTATCACCCAAGTCAGGGGGAGAAAGGAGAGCGTCTCCGTAGCACAAAGCTGGGGAGCCAGAGTGAAGCCTGCAGATATAGTCTGTCTCATCCACTTCTCAGGAGAAAGGGAGGAGGATTTAGCATTTGCATGCTAGTCTGTAATTCCTGGCATTATATAACTTGTCGCCAACAATCAAACTCCTGTGGTATTGTGAAAGTATTGTTTCACATGGGTGAGCAAAGTGTGGAGTTACACTCATGGGGGAAGGGGTTTTGGTGGCAACATGGAGGCAGCTGGTCCAAGATGCATGGCAGAGACCACCCCATAAGCCTAGTCAAGAACTATTCTGCAACACAGCCTCAGGACCAGACCTGCAGAAAGTGCAGCTTAGAACATAAATGATGAAACGCTGCAAGAGGCTGATGAGAAGTGCTGTAACTTTGGAAGAAGTGCTGGTCTGCTTGACCAAACACATTGATGGTGATTAAAGATGCTTCTTAACTGCACTATTTACGCATGTATTTCATATTTCAACGTGTGAGGTAATGTGAAGTATATAAAATGTCTGAAAGCACGTGTGCTCGTTTCTGTTTCACATGGTGAATATTTCACCTGGAATGTGTTTCATGTGTGCAAGTGTGGTTTCCATTTCACATTTGACAAAATCTGAAAATCACATGTGCATACGTTATGCTGCATAGATTGATTAAAAAATGCCAAAAGATACCTTCTTCATGTCAGAAATTCACGTGTGCTTTATTTTGTTAAGGTGGTGCCCTGCAGATGGGAAGTAGCTTGCAGTCTAACATGGTGCACAGCATCTTTTTTTTGCTTGCGATTTTTCTACATGGTCAACAAACACATTTAATGCATTAGGAAGCCAATAGTCTATACTTTTTTTTTTTAAATCAATAAATCCAATTAAAAAAAAAGAAAAAAGACAAAAAACTCAGATCATTTGCTCTTACATCTTTAAGAGCAAACATACATACATCTACATACACCTTTAAAGACAGGGAAAAAGCATATATGTGTGAACATTATATAAAGTAGAAACTATTTATTTTATATACATATATTCTTAAAGTCTAAGTAATTTTCTATGGATTGAATGGGCATTGTGTTTTTGAGAAAATGTCCCTCAAACAGAAGGAAATGGTGCATTAGCTGGATCTATTTTCTGCTGTGAATGAATACATATTTGGTGCTTTAGTGAGAATTTACAGCAAATGGACAGCATGTGCCATGTGTTCATCACATGGAAGGAACATGGCACCAGATGCAACAGTGTAGTTTATTTGTGAGATTTATAGTTTTTTTTATTATTATTATCATAGACAGACACAATAATATATATTATTTCAGTAAAATAAGATACATTGATCTGCTGTTATAACCTCAAATGAGCTGACAATGCGACTCCTACTTATCTATCTTAAGTAGTATCATGAGGTGAGTGGTCTCCCATCGCTCATACAGCCAAACTACAGTAGATCCAGCATTCTGCCTTCCCACCTGCTGCTGCTTCTGCTGCTGTCATTCCCCGAGGGACACCAAGCTGCTGTCCCTGTCCGCCAGCATCAGTGTAAAACCCCTCCACATGCTCTGCCATGGGGATTTGGGTGTTAAAACTTTCAAGAAAGACCACAGAAAAAAAACAAAAAAAAACTTTTTCTCATCCCCACGACCTACCCCTCCCTCCAAATCAACGCCGTCCCCCTCAGACCTCCCAACACAAAGCCCTCAGAGCAAACCCCAGCACAGAAATCATAGCACACCATTCAATCATTGTTTTTTCCCCTCTCTCACCCCTTTTATGGTCCCACTAAAGGTTTTAGCCGGGCAGAGAAGGAGGGCTGTCACTGAGGAAACCTTAGCCCATTGATGAAGTGACAGGAGCTGCCAGAATATGATCCTAATCCTGTTTCTAGCATTCTTTTAGCCTGCTGGCATCGCAATTCCTCCACACATTCTCTGAGCTGTCAACTAGGAAAATCCCTCTAATAGCGCATTGCCCAGATACACATCAAAGAGCTCCTGGAAACCTTCAGCGGCTTAGCTGCCATAGACACACTCACTCACACACACTCACACTCGGTCACACACACAAACACAGCATTCCCATTAACTTAGATCCATACGATTGTTACGAACGCACAAAACCCAGACGTTAATGACAAATTGACCACATATTTATAGAGCACGCCTTAAAAAAAAAACAAAAAAACCCAAAGGCGTTTGTGCGAACTGTCTTGCAGCCCCAAAATTATTTTCCTGCACTGTAACCTGCCTCCTCTTAAGCCACCCAGCCCTCTCACCTCCCTTTCTCCAGTTAGACAGTGATATAATCTTTATGGTCATGGAGCGAGAAAAGCGGGAAAAGACCAGGAAAAAACAGGTGTCTGAACTTTGCTGACTCCAGGAACCCTTTCAGTCCTATTTTATCTCATTCTATTCTTACTTAATCCATCGATATCCCGACCAAAGGTAATCTTCTTATGGCAAAGCATTCTGTTTCGGTGCAGCCAAACCTCAGCTGACAGGGTGGGGGAAGAGGGGAGCAAAGAGAGAGAGTGAAGGGTGGGTGGGTGGGTGGTGGATTGGAGGCTCTTTAGAGCTTGACACTGTGCTTCAGTCATTTCATTTAGGATTTGTTATTCGGCACTGGGTGAACAAGTGGCAGGTTTCTCCCGTATGTGGTATGTAAACCTCACCATTGAGGATGGTAGACCTCCTGTGTCTAAATTATTTACGGTTCATCAAGGTGTCTTCAGTGGATGTTAACCAAACTTCAGGTTTTCCTTAGAAAAGGTTGAGTGTAATGTGCGTGGAAATCAAAACTGTTTATTAAGATTCAGTTTTCTGTCAGTCCCTTTCAGTGCTGTCAGCTACGCAGAGAGGAGTTAGACCCGGGACACTCTAAACTAATCCCTCTCTCAGTGCCAACTTCCTCTCACTTGACAAACTTTGTTTTTGGGTGTAGTTTTAAGGCCCACTTGTGAGTGGATGTTTGCGTGTTGGCTGCATGTCCTGCTACGTGATCATTCCTGGTTCAAACTTCAGACAGCTTGTCTGGTTTCCCTTCCTCCTGACTCACCTTTTAACTTACAAACGTCCAAAAAGATTCAGAAATCTACAAAATGTCTGACAACAGAGAAAAAAATATAAATGAACAAATATAAATGTAGTACTTTTGAACAGGAAAGTGAGTCTTTGCTTTGGAGAATCACAAAATGAGGTGACACTGAGAACACAGAGTCATTTTTAGGTTTGATTTATTCCCTTGCAATAAACAGATAAATTACTCACATTTGAAACAATTAAGAAATACGTGTCTTGAATCTACAGTGATATAATACATTGAGAATGGGCCGGGGTGTCTCAGAAAAAGTGGCGACTCTGTCGAGTACGGTCGTGGCACCCGAGTGAATAAAAATGTCAGCTGGGTTCATATTTATTTGTCCTCGTCCGCAGATGCTCCACTTGTTTCTATCCTGCCGTAGGTCCTTTGCTTAAAGCCACAACTGAAGAATTAAATGAACATTTCCTCTCAAATCCTTCACACAAAAGGAGACGTGGAGTTACTCTTTAGCCAGGCAGATGGAGGCCAACACTGAGGGATATTTACAACGCTCAATGGATACTCGCCGGCAGAGCGGAGTGCTGTAACTTTAAAGAAAGAGAAGCATGTCATCTACAAAAAAAAATGTAAAATACAATTGAATGGGGGGTTATACTGAGCGATCTGAGCTTTAACTCTGATATATGGTGTGACTTCATTCTGTATCTTGCGGCTGTAAGCCATGCTTCAGAGGGGTGCATGCATGCGTAGTTCACATTCAGGGGTTGAATTACAGAATATTTTAATATCTTCTATCTGTACTGGAATGAGACTGACAGCTCTGCAGTCCAAGACTTCCTGTCCTGACTTCACAGAGGAGGCTGGAATCGTACTGAGCATCTAGTTTTAGTAGACTCGGCTTAGGGTGATACAAGCAAAGATCCACAGGCAAAAAGCACACTTTGGTCACAATTGCAATCCGGGTGGATTTTTTTTTTTCATGAAGTCCATTGAGTTTTTGTTATAATCTTATTTTCTGTTTAGTCTATCCAACACAGATGTTCTTCATGGTCTGGAGTGCTCTCAGGGCTGAGCTGTGTGTCCATATGATGACGATGAGGTGAAGGGGTTGTGGTGCCAACCCATGACCCCAAACTAAAGTGCCTGCTCTAAAAGTCTTTTTGTGTCATTTCTACTGTTTGTCACGCTGCTCTGCTTTTGAAACTGGATTTATAGAAAAGTACTGCAAAACAAAACACCGTCAGCCTTTCTGTCAGGGGAATTTGAAGCAGAATTTGAATTGTTGACACATTTTGAACACAGGACTTCATCAATTATGACAGCCGATTGGGTAGCGACCAAAAAAAAAAGCTTTACGTTTAAATCTGGGATGCTTCTAATGAGTTTTCACAGAGGTGCTGACAACGTGAGAGGTCAAGAGGAAGGTGAAGGGGGTGAAGAGGTGTCTTGACGGGGCCCATAATTTATAGGTACGGCCCTGACTAGAGGGCGAACGCGTAGATTGAGCAGCCTGAGCTTCAGTTTGGGAGCGTGTCCAATCCCAGCGACGCTGCGTGCTGCTTGGCCCTCAGACGGAGGTTCTCGATGCTTGTCGTCTTGCTGTTGAGGCTTCCAGGGAGGCCGCCTGGTGCTGCCTGCAGCAGGGGGCTGTTCCACACCTGCTGGGCCTGTGACAGCGTCTGGTAGTAGGACTGGCAGGGCAGCGAGCTTAGCGGGGACGGCATATTGACGTTCATGCCCAGGTAAGGCAGAGAGGACGGCGTGCTCATGTCAAAGGACGGGTAGTGCACCAGGTTGTTGGTGGCGGCCATGTGCTGCCGAAACTGCTCCTGTAGCCGGAAGAGGCTGAGAGGCGACGAGGCGTAGGAGTTGCTTTGCACCAAACCGCTGGTTGTACTGCTGGAGGACGGCAAGGTGGGGGAGCTCAGGGGTGAGTCTGAGGGACAGGAAGAGCAAAGTCTGATGTGAGCAACACTGATGTATGCTGTTGTTAAGTAATCAGTAAAACATATCTTGTATTTTATGACATGAAATGGTGATAAACTCGTTAGACGGCATTATTTTTACCTGATGTGGGACTCAGACGTTTGCAGGATGGGGAGCTGCTCCTGGGCTGCGCTCCCCCCTCCCCCTGCATCTCCTCCCTGATCTTAACCCTCATCTCCCCTCTCATCTCGTCCTCCTCTCTGTCAGCACTATCCTCTGCTGCTGACTCGCTGTCCGACGGCTCAGGGGAGGTGACGTTGACTTCCACGCTCGTCTCCCCGGGCTGAGGCCTCGCGGCCGCCAGCCTCTCTGTCTCTGAGTGACACGATGAGGAGGAGGAAGGAGGGGGAGGAGTGTGGGACTCGGGAACCAGGGTAGTGGCGTTGGAGTTGGTGACGTCAGTCTTGGAGTCCTCGGCAGAGCCCTCTGCGGCTCCGGATGCCTCCTTCTGTTTCTGGAGCTGCTCCTTCTGCAGACTGCGCTGCTTCTTGCGAAACTTGGCCCGACGGTTCTTGAACCAGACCTGGTGGACAGAGAGATCAGAAACATTAAGCCCTAGCGTGTGACTGCCACTATTGTAAGTTCACCTTTTAACCTTTAAACCAAGTATCTTGGAGTGCAACATGGAAACAGCACAAGATTTTTTACCTGGACGCGTGCCTCAGGCAGGTTGGTGCACATGGCCAGACGTTCACGCATCACCACATCGGGGTAGTGAGTCTTCTGGAAAGTTTTCTCCAGGGCCTCCAGCTGCTGGGCGGTGAAGGCCGTCCGACTGCGCCGCTGCTTTCGGTGCTGGGAGCCATACCGGGCCTCAAGGATAATGTCTTGAAATGTGCAGCCGTTGAGAAACAAGAAACACGACCAGTTTAATTAAAGGACGGGTCAAAGGGCATTTAGGCACCCAGAGATTCAACGCTGCTCTGAATATGTGTTAACAAAGTAAGCATCTGATTTCTTACCAGCCAGTCTCTCTGCAAGGGTGAGGGCATGAACTGAGGGCCTGTAGTCAGGTGCGTGCTGGGCCTGTTGCGCCGCCTGCTGGTGAAGGTTGTACATGGCGCTGAGGGAGTTCATGGCGTGGAGAGAGTAGCCGTTCACCCCGTAGTGCTGCATGACGGCTGAGCTGTCTGCAGAGAGAAGGACGAGCTGCCGTGAGTGAGCCCCCTCTTTAATAAACGTCTGTTTAATAGATGTAACGCTGTTAGACACTTTAACAATATTTTTATTGTTATTGTGTTTTTTGGAGACAGACTAATTATCATGGCAACAAGAAAAAAAAACATAATTTTATCAAAGAATAACTGAGCAAAGAGGGAGATTCATAATTTCGCTGACATGTTATCAGGAGCATTTTAGGACACGGAGTGTTTGACACATCTGCAGCATTTTAAACCGCTGGAAAATAACCGAGTGTCTCTGTTTTCAAGCTTTCATTTGAAGCAACATTTATTAGAACTATTGGCGCAAAGCTTTCAGGAAAATGACCAATAATGAGTGAATCATTTTAGACACATTTAGTTTTCCTTCAGCATGTCAGTGAGCAGAGGTGTGCAGAAAAATCCAGCGGATTCATTTGTCAGTGAAAAATACAATGTGCGTTTTAGCACTTTATTCACTATAATAACATGTGGCCTGGGCCTGATACAGCAGTTATGACGTTCAATAATTTTGTTGTAATATGCTCGCCTACTTTTTGCACTATGACTCTCTTTTTTTGTACCTTTTATTTTGTAATTTTATTATTTGAACATGTTTGTATTAACACGTTTAATCTGTGCTGATAGTCTAATTGGTTATAGTGGATAACAGCAATGATAATTTAAAAAAACCCTAGCTTGCCTGTATCATATAATAACATCAGTAATACCACTACGATTAATAATAATAATAATAATAATAATAATAATAATAATTTGTACATGATAATAAAACATTAATGGCAGATATAAAAGGCACCTTTTTTTAAATTAATGAAATTATTTCTGATATTTTCAGCATTAAAATCAAATAGATGTTGGTGTTTTTTCTCTGCGCTGACAGCAGGTGCGTCCAAATATTTACTTTGCTCCCAGAGAGTCTGACTCGAGTGGGGGGGGGGGGGCCGTTTATTTCAATCTGTGGCGGGTCCCAGGTCAGTTTCAGACGCCTGGAGGCTGACGGAGATGTGTGACAGGTCTTCAGGCTCCCGTCTAATGTGGGTGCAAATAGGTCCCAACTATACAAGGCTATTAATTTATCATCAGGCCTGACACGTGAAAGATGGGCCAGCCTGTGCACGCGTGTATGTGTGTGTGTGCGTGTGTGCGTGTGTGTGTGATCAAAACGTGTGACTAATGCAATTTCTTTTTTTTTATGTGAGTATTTCATTGCATTATTTTACCAAATGAGCCTCTGGCTGAATTCGTGTAATCTGTTCGATTTTTTTTTTTTTTTTTTTTTTTTTTTTTTTAAATCTGCAGCTTAAAAAAAAAAAATCAACATATTCATTCAGGACAATGTCACATCCCCTCGGGCTCTGATTTAAGCCGAGGATAATTATGCTAATTGCTGTGGATTTATGAGTTATACAGCATTTACTAAAGATTGCCCCGGGGTCGAAGCTGTGTGTGCATGGCGTCAATTCAACAGCGCTGAGAAACTTTAACATGAGAAAGGGAAACACATTCACTTAACAACACGAACTTCCTTAAAACCTTTAAATGACGTTTAAATGTGCCTGAATGAGAGCACGCAGCCCTTCAGTCCGGCGTTATTTTAACTTTAATCGATGAAGTTGATCAGCGCACACTTGTATTGTGAAGCTGACGGGCTGCACTTCAAAACTGAGTCTGTCCAAGACTTCACTGAGTTTAGAAGACAGCAGAGCTCCGATGTCAAACATGCAGGTAAAAAAGACGCAAAGAAAAATGTAAAGTTTTAAAATAAGACAAACTTCTTACCTTTCTTCTCTCTCTGAGTGTAACTGAAGTGAAATATCTCCACCAGCGGCCGAATATTTTCCGTTCAGATCTCTAAAAATCCGCAGTCAGATCTTCATGCTTTCGTGTCATTTATCTTTTTTTTGTCTGTTTTCATTCACTCTGATATCCTGACAGTGTCCCGCTTGCTGCGCTCCGCGCTCCGTCCTCCGGCTCGCCTCTCTGTGGATGTGGGAGGATGCTGAGCTGCCATCTATCGGCCTTTAAAGCGCTCCGGGTGGGGGGTCACCGGGGCGCACAGACGCTCCTTCTCTGTGCCAATCACGTCGCTTTCTTGCAGCACGGCGCCCCCGCCCTCCTCCGTCACAGCTCCCCTCACTTCAGAGGTGATTTGCGCGCATCCGAAGCGCCGACGACTCCTCGGCCGATGATGTTGTTTTGACAAATTAAATGCATTCTTTTAATATAAAAAATGATTTTGATTTTGTTTTTATGCCATTGTCAAAAAATCTTTCTATTTATTGTCATTAAGTTATTATTGATAAGGTTTATGTTTTTACTGGAGATGCAGGCAGATATCTTAAAACTTGAAAACTGGTTTTAAACAAATGGCAGCATCACAAGATGCATTTTAAGGCGTCATTAAATATTATTTATTTTTAATATTTAACATCTCAGGGTTTAACTGAAAACGTGTTGCTCAATAGGAGCTAAAACTAAGGTCAAATGTCAGACTGTCAGACAAGTTCTTGCTTCTGTTTTTTTTTTTTCTTAAATATGTTATATATTACAAATATTTCAGAAAAATAACAACCACTGTTTTAGCCACAGGAGTTTAAAATTAAATGACCACTTAATACTAATCTGGTTATTTGCAGATTCATACTTTTTGGATTGATTTGAATCTGAAACATTACAAATGTCACGAAACTAAATTGTGATAAAAGTAGAGTCACATTCAAATATGAGCTGCTAATAATTGTGATCTTTTTTAAAAAACTCATTTAATGCTTAGATTCAGCCCAAAAAGGCAACGCGGGTCTTAATTAAATGCAAATGGTAAGTAATGGCCTGTGCTACTCTTGTGCGGTGACTTTCAGGTTAATTCCGTGCTTTAATTTTATTTTCCTCCCGCCTCGGTGTGACTGCATGTTTGGTGGGAACGCAGCTGAGATGGAGAGATGCAGGCTGGGCTTCACTGCTGCCTTCCAGCAGCTCCCCGGCCCCGAGGGATTTAGGTTAGGATTGGGTAGACAAGACGCCATTTCACCCTCCAAAAAATGTCTTAAAATGACTGCTGGTAAGAGGATTAAAACAATAATGCCCCTCTCTTCTTCAAGGTTTTTTTTAGAAAAGATTTCTTCTCCCGGAGAAAAACCGTTTAGGCTGGAATTAAGGGCAGCGAAAAGTAGCCTTTTAATGTAAAGCTTGCATATTTTGTTGAATTTTCTCCGAGAGTGAGGGTGAAAGAGGAAGGTGGTGGCTGTGGGTGGTGGTGGTGGTGTGTGTGTGTGTGTGTGTGTGTGTAAGGGGGGGGGGTTAAAATCCTAAACTCAATTTGATCTTTGGCCACATTCACTCGCAGAACTTTAGACTCCTGACGGCAGGCTGCGTGAGAAGAAACTGTGACACGTTGCTCCTGGAGCTCAAAGTTGACTTTATGATGTAAAACAGGCTCCAGACTTTCTTCTGTTTTAATTAGACATCTTACATAACTGTGACAAATAAAAATATGAAATCAAATGAAGGAGTTTCGAGGACGTTTTCAAGCAACAGGTGGCCATCTGTGCGTAAAATCTATTTTACGCACCACAGCAACGATCAATAATAGGAATGATACATTTCTAATGTTTGTTTTTAAATTCCCACCTTATGTTTTCTTCCTTTTATAGTCACTATAACTGCATTTGAGCATTTGGGCCTAGAAGAGAAAAAAAATCGGATTAACTTGTGAACCGATGGAAATAAGAACTTAAACTGGAGGTAAATCTGTCCAGTGTCTCTTTGTGGGAACCGTTTCTAAAGCAATTAAAGCGAGAAGGAATTCCTCTCAGCTGCTCTTCCTCAAATCAGCTTTTTTACGGCACTTAATGCGGGCTAATGTCCAGCATGGCAGAGGGCTTTAGTGTGAAGAGGGCCTGCTATTAGAGTGATATTAGGCCAGTGGAGCAGCAGCCCCTCCTCATGTGGACGGCAGAGTCACACTGACTGAGTTTACACAGCCTTTTTCATTTTCAGACACAAATACACGCATGCATGCATTTACGCACAGGTTCAAATTCTCCATGAAGTCTGAATTTAATTTGAGGACTTAAAGAATAAAAATCAAAAGGCAGCATTTAAGTATTCTGGCTTGTTGGGAGTTGTGATGACTATAATTTATCATCTCACAGTCCGCAGACTCACGTTGCGTTATCCACACAAACTCCAGAGGCATTTTTATTATTTATTCATATAAATATATATAAATAAGCACATTAAGTTGAACTAAGTTTTGTGGATTCAGTCATGAAGAAAAGGAAATGTGATGTTTTACATTTGTCTGGACAAAAGTGGACTGGATTGTGTTGGATGATTTTAATAAAAATTGTCAGCATGGCTTCAACAACCATTATTTTTTTTTTAGAATCGATTAATCTGCCTATTTTCTCAATGAATAGTTTGGTCTATAAAATGTCAGAAATATAATTATTAAAAATAGCCACCAACATTTCCTAGAGCTCATAGTGATGCCAACAAATATCTTGTTTTGTCAGACCAAGAATTCAAAACTAAAAGATAATATAAAAAAGCAGCAAATCCTCACACTTGATGAGCTGCAACCAGAAAACTTTTGATATTTTTATTTGAAAAGTGCCGTAAACCGCTAATCAATGATCAGAATTACATATTAATTTTCTGTCATGGACCAATCGTTGCAGTTCTCTTGGCTTTTAAAGATAAAAAAGTAGCTCTGGCTGTTTTGTTTAGCAGAAGAGTATCAAATCATGGATGAACGCAGTTTGTAGTTTATGCATCTCTCTTCCTCTCACTTTTGAACATTTTCACACTTCCTCTCCTCCCGATCACCTCCAGGATCTCAGCAGCGCTCGCTCCAGGCTAACTTTCTAAACCCCAAATTCATCTCAGATTTCCGTGGATTTCATTGCTGCACTCATTGTTCTCTGCACTCTGGCTGCATTCAAGCCTTATCATGTCAAAGCCTCTTCCCAGATCTGAGTTATCGTCTTTACTCTCAATCATCCTCCCGCCTGCTTTTCTGAATATCAAAACTTTCATCCCTGCATCAGGACTTTGGCTGCCTGAATCAAAGCTCAGCCGAGGAAGCTGCAGCGATTTATAAATCATGTTCAGTTTTTAATCAGGTTTATAACGCATGAATGTTTGTAATTTTACCCCTCAAATGCTTCCCTATATTTCCAAGTGGCATTTTACATCAGATCGAGGAGAAAGTTGATGCCTTCAGCCTTCAGAGCCCATTAACTTTTATCATTAGGTTTTCTTTAACTTCATGAATATATTAGGTTTCAATCCAGCTCCTCTGGCCTGCACATGCTCTTAGTCAAGGTTAGCTTGTGCTCATTTGGGTGAAATTAATCATTTTGATGTATGGTTTAGAATTGACTGCTTCCTTGGGACTTGTGTGACTGGAGTAACAAAGCAACTTGCCATTAGCGCTCCTCCGGCTGTGTATTAGCAGGGCATTCACCTTTAAGACTTTCCTCATATGTGTTGAATATCTGATTTAAATGGACGTGTCTCTGGTTGCACAGCCTCTTTTTTTATGTACTCAGATATGATTTATTATTGTGTCAAAAGACAAGACAAGATCACACACTCTTACACACATCAAATTGTACACTCCTCTCAATCGCACTTTCATATGACTTATAAAGGAAAACGATGAAGTCTATTTACTTTGGCAACAACACATTCATTCCTTGTTCTCACACGTCCTGTAAGTAAGGAAACCAGTGTCAAGTTCCAGTTACACAACATTTAGAGAAAACAGTTCATAAAACAACATGAGGAATGAATATTACTGGAGTTATAGAGGTATTGATTGGTTTTTAATGTCCAATTGGAAAGCAGTGTAAACTCTAAACACAAAATTACCATTATCGCTGTTATAAAATTGGTATGTTGAACAAATTAGCAAACAATAGTCAATTTATGCATTGAGCAGACTTGGAGCAAAACTCCTTTGGAGTTCTGTTTCTGGCCACCTGACAAATAGGAGCAAGATATTTGCTCTTCTTTTTGCTCTGGTTTGGTCTCAACCAACTCCTCAGGAGTTTGCCAACTGCGTCAGTCTGCAAATTGGAAAAAAAAACCAAAACAATAAGCTGAAAGATGCTAAAATTCTCTGTTTGTTTGTCATTACGAGTGACCCCTTGCACATCACATACAGTCATTTAATTCATTAGTAATACAAATACACTGTTTGGTCCTATGATATTGCAGGACTCACAATGGACTACCTACCCACAATGCAACTCAACAGGTGACAGTTTATTCAGAAGTGTCCAGGTGTGTCATGCCAGCGTTGGCTGACTTATCTTCGAGACGCTAGCAGCAGTCACTAGCGTAAGTAGAGTCGAGGAAACAGCTACAGACTTGTTCTTTTTTCATTTTTAAACAACCCATTCTGACTCAAGTGACATCACTTGAGGAAATTTATCAGACATTTATCAGGATTTATCAGAGCCATAAAAAGCCTTATACTTCTTTTCTCACATAAGCAGACTTTGGTGTGTGTGAAACTGGTGAAGTGGCCCTTTAAAAATGTATTTTAAACGTTTCTCATTAAGCATTTTGCTGGAAATTGATGTTTAAGGAATATAATCACTGGAACAGAGACACTGCAGCCCTCTGTAGGCTGAGGCTGACCACAAGTTGTTCACTTTCACTATTGTTTCTCCCTCTATGATCCTGTAGACGCAGAACGCCATACAGCAGCCAGGGCTGCTCCTCTGAACGGTTTCTCTGGCAGACTTGACATATCGAGGTTGGCAGGTTTGTTTCCTCCCTCTTTCTCAGAGCTGGTCTTTGGTTGTGCCCCTCAGGCTGCGGCCCAGCACAAGGGTTCCTATTGTCAGGGCCTAATCCAGGGGCTACACAGCTTTAGCAACATGGTGGGATAAAAGCCCATCAAACCACTACTTTATGGGGGCAAATCTTTCCTAATCCCTCGCTTTATCTAAACAAAAGGAGAGAAACAAGAGGATAGAAAGAAATTGTGCAGACACAGGGCAAGACCGGGAGCTAAGATGCAAAGAAGTAGTTTCACTGGAGAAGCTAACCATTTTTGACAGGCTTTCACTAAAGGATTGACAAAAAACGGACACCAGGATTTCAAAAAGGGCCGTACAGGGTCTTTTTTTCCTTTCTAAAGTTAAGCTTTAAGATCCTTAGAGGGATATGTCGAAATTAGTGAGATTAAATTCAAAAACCTTAACTATTAAGAGGACTTGGCAGGGGGCACCTGTCAGTATTGGACGCTATTAAAAAAAATTGCTCTTGGTTTACTTGGTTGATGTAAACAAGCGACAACTGTGTGATCTTGAACCTATTCTTTGGTCTTTTCTCAGACTGGGGAAAGGGAGTATGGGAATTTCTCTTTCTCACCTCACACACCGCTTAGACAATCTGCTCCATTACACCGACTGGGTGACCCCGACCTGTGTTCAAACCACGTTTACTTCCAAGAAGACTCAGCAAGAATCTGTTTCATTTTAAGTGTGGGAATTCTTCAAAAGACACTGAATGACAGCTACAAATGAGGCTGTTTTCTAAGGCTGTAAGATACAGTTCATCTGTGACACTATTGTTTGAACAGACCCCACTTGCAAATTTGCGGACCCTGTAACTTAATCAGTGTGTGTGTGTGTGTGTGTGTGTGTGTGTGTGTGTGTGTGTGTGTGTGTGTGTGTGTGTATATATATATATATATATATATATATATATATATATATATATATATATATATATATGTGTATGTGGGTGTGTGTGTGTTTCAGGGACAAATCCCCTGACCCCATTTCATGTCTGCTGCCAATTCCAATTTCTATCTTTGCTCTGTGGCAACTCGCTTCGATTCCCTAGTGTCGCATCTGCAAATGACTCTGTGAGTTAGAGGCTCCATTTTCTGCCACAGCCCAAATGCTCCACAAGAGGACCATTTGGAGCCGGGTGGTCAGAGAGCCGAGCAGAGATTGAGAACAAGCCAGTTCGTTCTGGCTCTATGTACATAAACCACCACAGCCGGGGGGCTTTCAGTGTCTCGCTCGCCCTCTCAGGTATACGAACAGAAACGCGGTGACATACATAATTCACCGCCTGACAGTAAATACACTCTCCTCATCCACACACAACAAAGTCCGGGCTTTTGAAATTTAATATACATGATGGAGCACAACATTATTTTATAAGCATTATATTTATTGCTTTTGTTTGACAGCACGCCCCCTGCTGGCCTGCGTTGATGCCCTCTGAATGGGGTAATTAAGAGATAATAGGCTGGGGATACTCGTCAGGGACCAAGTGATTAGTGATTCATTACATGAGCTTAGAATGAGGAGGAAGAAGAAGAGAGGAGGGAAGTGGTTGGGTTTCAGTGGGGGGGCATACTGGAAGAGCCTGACAAATTGCCGATGGATTTATCCAGGGTAATTAACTATCACCCTGGGAAAGGGCTGAGACTGGGACAGTAACCTACAGTAGAGTCATACAGTCATCACGCAGACTCTCTTTTCTTTTCTCAGGTAATGGCAGTGAGTATCTTTAATGTTAACGTTGCTATGTGTGTTCAGGTAAAACAACTCTAAGACTGGAAACAGCTGGAAACAACAGCTAGCCTGGCACTGTCAGTCAGAATTGTAACTACAGTCCATTCAGAAGTACCAGAACCCAATACGTGTCACTAATATTTTACATAGTTGAAATTTGATTTGCCATCAGCAGACACTGTACAGGGAATATGTTATCGTGTTGTCATTGCTTCTTATGTTGCAAACCTTTCCCCTATAAATTTAATTAATAGAGTTACAGTATTACTAGCTTGCAAGAGGAAATGTGTTTTGAGAGAGAAACATAAAGTGTGCGGCCATCATTTTGTCGTCTGCAACTAATTGTGATCTGTCTATCAGCTACCGAACTGTAGCAAACAAGAACCAGCTGCCAGAAACCACTAAAACACACTAAATTAAGAAGAGTCGAAGAAATATAGTATCACACCAAGTATTACACCGCAAAATTCAGCAGTATTCCCCTTTAAGAATCTTTGCAAGGCACACCCGAATGGCTTCCATCCACGATTTGATTGTCATGATCCTGTAAAGTAGAAAGTCTATATTCCCATCTCCATAGTCCTTCCAAAGCCAGCCTCCCATCCACGAATAATCCTCTCTGGTCCATATCAGCCCCACAAAGCAGTGCACACTTACATGGAGAAGTTGATTTTCTCTGTCTGTTATATCTGATTCGGAAGCACTTAGAAACAGCTCTAAGTATTTTCGCGATTAAAAGGACGAGAAAAACTCAGCTGGTGTGATAACCGCTCCCTCCTACGCTACCTACCTCTCAACATCCAACATCTGGCTATTGTTGTTTAATCTGCTTTAAAGCATCTGTAGGTCATCTGGATTCGAGCATTTAGAGAATTGAGGCTCATCTTTGGAGCTTAAGTCACTGTTGAGTTGCACTCCTCTCTTCTTTTGTCTCCCATCAGAATAAAGACCGCTGAACTGAAGTTGCTGAATATCTGAGAAATAAAGTCAATACAGCATAGACGTGCACAAAAACAGCACTCATTATTGGTTACGGAGTTGAACTTCCATTCATCCATTATCATGAATCTTAGGATGTGCACAGCTCACAGGACCCATTAAGTCCAGCTCTTCCCCCATTAAGCTCTATTATACAGTGTTTTATGAAATGAACATAAGGGGTTGATTTATTGTTGTTTCATAATCTGGGTTTATGCCTTGTTCTGCAAAAAGCCTTTTTAAGAAGGCTTTGGCTCGCGACATGGCAGAGCCGCATCCAGCTTTAACCCACTGACTGACCACAGGGACATCGCTCCAACATGACTATACAAACACAAACATTTGGATTAAGACAAACCAACAGTCCTGACTTTGCAGGCTTGATGGGAAATAATTGCACTGATCATTTACAAAAGTTAAGGTAAAGAAACACAGCTTTGGTCTGTGTATGTTTTTATACTTCAAGACAATCTGATCAAGACCAACAAGAATAACGACAAGACAACATTTTGTCATTATTCTTCAGTTATATAAAGTGTTAATTTGTGAACATTGGAGGTCCTGGTAGGATTTTTTTTTCTAAACCCCGGAGAGAGTCACTGTGAAAGCTTCCTAACCCATTCCAAATGCTTTAGGTCTCTGTGCTAAGCTAAGATAATGACCTACTGGCTGTAGCTTTTCATATTCCAAATGGTATCAACCTCCTCATCCAACTCTCTGAGAGAAAGTTCCCAAAATATCAAAGTATTTCTCTAACATTTGATTTTAAGGTAACCTTTCACATTTCATTAAACCAACTTGGAATGGACGAACGTGCTTCAGTATTAACTACCTTTGTGCAGGAAGATGAATGTTTAACATTTTTGTGTCACCCCAAATTTCACCTCAGACAAATTACACTTCCCTTAATTACTGTGTGATAACAATAGAGCGGCAAAGTTGATTTATTTTATTGGGTTCTACCCGCAGATCAGTAGGTCTGTTCAAAGCCATTTGGCTCTAATTACAGTGTGGTGAAAGCCTCTGCAGAGAATGCCGACCAGTGTGGAAATAAGTGCTTAAGAAATAACTATGTGAGATGGCCCGAAGGCATCCGGCTCTCTGCAGGGACGCAGCGGTTGGCCACTTAACCTGGATACCTGCTCACACAGATCCAACCAATCAGGGACAAATGAAGAACACTTATTGCAATATTGGGGGATAAAAAGAAATGGTTCAGGTAGAGCAGCTTGGCTAAAGAAAGTCTGCACACCCACAAATGAGCGTCTCCTTTATCACTGCAGGGAAGGAGAAAGAGGGGAATAAAAGGGAGTCTTGCTGGGCCCAACTGGCCATGTAAAGACCCGGGCCGTCCTGCCTGTCAGGAGATGGTTGGCTGGAGGAACTCTGGAGTAAGAGCTGCTGTCTTCTCATTAGATAATCCCTCCAGCACACAGCAGCAGCAGGGGGCGGGGGGGCTGCAAAAGAGAGCCAACGCCGATGGATACGTGTATTTATCTGATCCTAATGAGTGCTGATTAGCTGCCTGCCGAGCTGTAACATGGGTGTGAGAAAACTGAACGCTGCCTGAGCCTGATTCTGTAGGATGTGACTGTTTTCCTCTCTTCAGGCAAATATGTATTTTGCATAAATAAAAAAGGTCTTTTTTTAAATATTGCACGTTCACTCTGAGAAACAAGTACGCTGTGCTTCATGCTGAGATTGACTGTGGTGGTTTATGTGTGTGTTTTTAGTGTGTTTTCCTTGCCTGGGGAGGGGGGGTCCTACCACCACACACACCCATCTTGCAGAGGAGCCCTTTGGCAGAGATCTGATTCTACATGAATATGAATGAGGACGTAACACACTGGGGAGAGCCGGGGAATCTGATGACAGTGCAGGAATAGACCAGAGCATCTACAGGGGATGTATGACTTCTCAGCCCTGCCACTGATATGATAAAGTGGCTGAATTTGAATATATGTGTGTGTGTGGGTGGGTGAGAGGGTGTGTGTGTGTGCCTCGCCTCAGAGTGTGTCCCGTCAGATGGATATGAATAATGTATTGATAGCCAGCCCCCTGTGGTAGTCCATACAATTTCGCCTGTGTGTGTTGTGTTTAGCCTGCCCAGCTGGCCGGGTCACAGGGGATGCACAACACATTATGTCACAGTCCCATGAGAGGTGTGCGTGCATGTTCTCTTTTCATCATCAATCAACAGAGCAAACTGTTTAACACCAACAATGAGGCAGTTAAGAGGCCCCTCACTTCATGCCAGAAGTGGTGATAATTACCTAAACATGAAGTTGTCACCCTTCTCCCTCCTCAGCTTTTCCCTACATCTGCCCCTTTTGATTGTGTGCCGAGTTGAGCGTGACTCGCTCACAAGTGAGACAGACAGTAATTGGTGAGATTGATTTTTAAAAGCTTATTCATTTGACCTGCACCCCGTCCATATGGAGCATTTTCATTAAGCCTGATAAATGCCTCGGTAAGTTTCCTATTGCTATCGTAATTGTTCCGTTTGCCCCAAAACCTCTTTTAACACTTCATTTTACGGATGAATCTAAATTGGCTGCTTTCTGCGGGTTCACTACTTTCTGCTAAAAAGGGATGATCAAACACGCCTCCTGTCAAATTGTCAGCAGGTCTGTCTGAAGGAGCCTCACGCAGCCCGTGCTGCCTAAATGCTTTACACACATCATGCGAACAAATAGGAATGAAACCTAATGTCTCCTTATTTACATGTGTACTGCTGGTCGTTCTAAGTGAGGTAAGAGAATTGTGCTCTATTAAATTGAAAACGTCTATTATGTAATCTATGAGTCCAATGCAGAGCAGAGGATTCCTATGTGCTCACTTTGGTCGCTGATTATTGTGGCTACAACTGCAAAACAAGTTTTAAAATCCAATTCGGAGGCAGCTCGTGATAGAAAAGAAAAGCACTCTTCTTCCATCATATAATTCTTTGCGCATTGTAGCTCTTTCTGTGACAGAGAAAATAACAAATCAGACATCTGCTGTATGTCTGGATGACAAAAAGTCATTACATTAAGTTTAACTGATTTTTAGCTGCAAAATGTATGTATAATATTTAGTCTCTGGTTGTCTCTGTTCTGGTGTCCTTAAAGGCCTGAGGGAAATAGCTCTTTAGATGTTAAATTCTCCAGTACGTTCGCCATCTTGTTCCTAACTTTGTCTGCTGTTTGGTCAGATACAGTGCACAGATGGTTTTTAGAGTTATTGGGTTTTTTTTAATACTGACAGGAGCAGGGAGATTGAATCAAAACATAAAAAACAAAACAATGAGCTAAAAGACACTAAAACGCACTGTATGCCGGTGTCTGAGGGGAAATTCAGAGTCAGATGATTATTTGTGTCTATCTTTTGTCTCCACTCACATTCCTTTCACATTATACATTTACTCATTTAGTTCTTCATCAATATAAAATCTTGATCTGTGGAGAACGAGTTAGCACTGTTCTATATTACACATATTTAAATAATTGTGAACATAAATTAATTCTCTCCACAACAATTCAACAAAACCCCTCATAAACGATAGAGTCTGTAGCCTCAGGCCCAATCCAGACTAAATCAGATAGTGTGGCGAAGTCACAGGTTTTCCCACTCATTTGAACAGGGGAAGTGCGTGACTGTGATAGTCTCCGAGTTGTGATCTGACTGGGTTTATTTAAACGTACCCAGCTTCTGTGTGTGTATCTGGCTCTCAGTTAATGCTGCAAAATAGTGAGACCGAGAAGTTTGCTTTGGTTTGTGTATGGAAGAGAGGGAGTACTGACAACGAGAGAAATATAAAGTTATTTTTTTGTTTCATAGCAGTTCGATTCATCACAAATAAACATACACACCGGCAGACAACCCTGCTAAGATTATCCATAACATCTGATCCGGTCTGAATACGGACTAATGAGATGTGAGGCTCGCTGGCACCTTGCTTCTCTGACCTGTTTGACCTCTGCCCTCCAGGACAGTTAGCCCTTCATTGATTTCTGTTTTCTCCTCAGCTTAAGTGCCAGCTACAATAAACAATAATTTCCCTGGTTTGATAGTGTAAGTGATCCACAGGGAAGGTTGAGAAAGAGACAAGAGCAAGAGTTATGAGAACATGACAAACTTTAATGTGTCTATGATGGCGGCACTGCGTGGACGAGAATTGTGATGTTACCCTAAATTACAGCTCGGTGAAAAGGAGCTGAAAAATTAAAACGTGGCAGAGTTCTTTATCAGCGCTGAGCAGGCTCGCAAAAGCAGAACTTGCGCTCAAAGACTCACATAGCCTTGAAACACAGAAACTAATCCATGATATTGATCAGTGTGTTTCATATTGGCCCCTGTAATCCATCAAGCTAACAGTGTGGGATAGGCCTAATTTATATCATCTGAAAGGTGTAATCAAAGATGAATGAACCCTAGCGTGATAGAAATGTGCGCTGGGTCATAATTTCTACCACTGTGAGTAATGGCAGGAGGGGATAAACACAACAGCCGCTGCAGAAAATAGGTAGAGCTAAACACGAGGTTTGGTTGTACAACCCAGCAGAGCGTGCTTGTGTGACACCAACATAATCTGAATATAAAATATTATTATTATTGAGATACAATTAAAGCATGGTGAATGAATAAATATAAATATAATATTTGAATAAAAGCATATAATTTGATATGCAAACGCGACTTTTAGATATATACAGTGCTAAAACAGCCAATCTGACTTCACATTAAACAGCGAAAGCAGTTTCACTCACCTGAGCCCACTTATTAAATCACAAGGCATAATAACACCATTAGTATGTAATGCCTGTATATCTACAGCCATCCTTAGCTTTGATGAATTACTTATGAGTGTTGCTACACGCTAAAACTTTAACAACAGCTTTATCCATTGTACAATAGGCGAGCTCACGTGTGACAACACGCAGGCTGACCCAGAGGGTGAAAGACGGTGGCGAGGAGCTTCGAGAGCAGCCGTGAAGAGGGAGAGAGAGTAGCTGTAAATATATGTGTAAATATATATAAATGTTTCCTTTTAAAAAGCCACTTATGAACTCCAACCCTTTAAATAAGGCCAGGAATAATCTGTTTCCTTCGTTGCGGTAGATCCAGCAGGGATTTGCAGAAACATTCGGCAGTGACACAGATCTACATAATCATTTTAAGTTTCTACCCGCTCCTTCCAATGATTCTCCTGCTGTCACTTTAGATACCGCTAAAACTGATTTGGGCTCCCTAATCTCCCAGTATTTCTTAGACTTTAAAAATCTCTAATATTATAAGGAGATTATTTCATTTATAATTGATTGAGTGCATTTGCCGGAGTGCCACTTCAAAGTTGCTGAATTAAAGATGCATTTAAGAAGCCTGGTGCCGGGCGCTGTGAGTCGTAGGGTGGGGTGGGAGGTTGTGTTGGGGGAGAGGATGGTGGAGGGGGTTTGGGAATGGTGGTGGTGGTGGTGGTGGAGGGGGGAGGCTTGTGTCTTCTCGGTGGAGCGAGCGCGGCTGATCCATGGAGATTTCTTAAAATGGGCTCATGCAAAGTGCCTCGCTCGGAGAAGGCATCGGAGGACACTAGCCAATGAAGCCACCTCTGCAGTGAAGTGAAGAGGTGGCGACAAGCCCTGTCCATCCTCAGAGTTCCCCTAAGAACACACCTAGAGGATGATTCCCAGGTGAAGTCCGCTCTAACTGTAAGAGACTTTACCCAAATATCTTCCTTTCCAGTCAAGTGAAACCACTGCGGACGACCAAAAAGTGTTTCAAAACCCTTTTTTTTTTTAAAGCTCTATCTTTGGATTTCCGGCACACGGGATCCTGAAATCTTCACAGGCCAGGGCTAAGATATGAAGGTCCCTGATTCCTCATCTTTCCCCCTTTTCCACACTGAACCCCAAACCCCATTCAGGACTCAGGCTCTCATCTCCTCATTGGCTTAACAATACCTGCAACTCCTCCCTTCGGACCACTTTGAGGGTCTTCATTAAGGCAGAGAGAGAGATAGAGAGTCTTTAAAGAACAGGAAGAAGATATGGCCTATTGGAGAGCTCAGACCTATTGGAGTGCTTAGTTCTGACTAAATGAATCTTGACAGTGAGGAGGATGCTCTCCTCCTGCCCAGTATTGTACCAGGCGACTATATGCCCCCCCCCTCCCTCCTCCAGAATCTTGCTGCCTTAGATGCTCTGACTCCCCCTCCCCCCCGGACCACCACCACCACCACTATGGCCCAACCAGATCATAATCCTCTTAACGCTCTGCCTTATTAACCACTCATCTAAATGACATGAAAGCAACCAGCTGGAGAGAGGGAAGAAAAAAAAAAGTAAATTATTTCCCCTGGAATAAAGTCCTGGCCCTTTCACCATACAGTACTTTGTATTTCACATTTGATTATGTGACAAGTGTATCTAAGTCTACTCGGGGCTCAAGAGAAATGTATTTCAGAGCCCATCAGGCACAGCAAATTTAAAAGAGGGTCCAGCGTGCCCTGTGATTGTACACGCACACACACACACACACACACACACAGCTAAATTGAATTCCAATTAAGACGACTCCACAGATGATGAATAAATGGATGATCCATTTGGCTCACTTTTTCAATTGAAGAAACTGTGATCCCTCTTACCCCCAGAGGAATCCACTCATTAGGCTCCATTTTTTGAATTAAGAACTCCGTTTCCATTTACCCATATTTGCCCTCACACCCTTCATCACCACCCTGCCTGTACAACCTGGTGAACCTTTGTAATACTCAATACCACCACCTGTAAATTAATTCTTGGTTCAACCATTTGACCCAGTTTTTGCTCCAGAGGTAATAGAGGTTTGTCCCACTGTGCATTCACAGGCCGAGGCTCACGCAGGACTAACCGAGGGAAAATGACTTGTACTCAGGGACTGGGTTACACACACACACGCTCTGCTAGGTCTCTGGCCAAGTGTTAAGCTTGACATGGCTGCAGGAGCTGGAAGTCAGAGATTCATTGCATTACTTCTCCTTAGAGGAATATTACAATCAACAGCACATCTAAGAATTGTTTGGTCAAATGTTGAGGCAGGCCTAACAGAGAAGCTATTCCAGACATTGAACACATTAAAAACAAGATATTAAAATTCCTTCAGTCATTATTTCAGATTTCGTCCAGAACCAAACGGCAGACAGACGAGACAAGTTAGCAACTAGTGCCAGGAAGTTCAAGTGTTATATTGACTTAGTACATCAGGGTCTGTACGAGTATCAAATATAAGTAATAACAGGTAATAAAGTTGTCTAATAAAACATTGTCAGCAGTGAGCACATACAGCAACAGTAAACCCTGAGGGGAAAACGTGTCAGTCAACAACTGTGCTACTTAAAGCACAAGCTTTGTCATTTGTTGGACTTAGAGCGTGAGCTATTTCCTGGTAGCATTACGTATCAGTGCAGACGACACGAAAGTGTTAATTTGTTCATTTTTTCTAGCATTATTAGCAACTAGCTGGTGAACATGGATGGAAGTACATTGCTGCTGCTTAAGACATTTGCCTCAGGAGTCCAAAACAAAGGTATAAGAGTAAATATTTACTCTAGATTCAGGTCCCTGAACATGTTTGCCTTATTAACTAGGTTATAATATCCCAATGTTGTGTTTATAGATTGTTGCTCAGCCTCCAAGAGGCCAAAACGATCGATTATTGCAGGTTTAAACAAGTAATTTATTTCATTTGTCCAACACTTGAATATTGGAGCTGGTGTTGTTCCAGCAGCTATCCAGGTTTTAAATTCCTCATATACTTCTGTCTCTCTTAAGCCAGTGTGTGGACTGTATTATCATGGCTGTGACAGAATCTCACACCACGACCATAAATGACTCTGCTGGGTCCAGGTCTGGATCACAGTCCGTGCTTAGCCTGGATGAGCGTTCCCATCGCATCACTAACGATCAGTAAGCGACAGCCTCGACTGTTATAAAGTAACAGAATTAATATGATGCAGACCACGTGTATCGCAGAGTTTTTTCACATATAAATTCAAGAGAATAAACACATTTTTTAAATAAATATTGTAGCAGACAGAAAACCAGTTTAACAGGCTGTTCTCCTCACATTTCCTTGGTATCACTTGGACGCTTTTCAGCATGAAATACAGCACTGGTCTGTGTTTGGACCTTCTGCGATAAAATGGAGCTGAAATTTGCCTTTCCTTTTACTCCCCCGAGTAACCACCATACTCCTGTTAAGTTGACTAAAGACACCATGTCCGAGGCTTTGTAAAGTCTGTTTGGTTTCCCCACATCTTGTTTTCTTGTGGTTCCTCAGCACTCTAAGTCCTTTTCAGGGAGTTTATGAGGGCCCGCCTTGTTGAGAGAAAGCCTTGGCTGTGTTTGCTTTGGGAATAGTCTCCTGACAGGGTGCTAAAGGAGCATGTCAGAGCACGGGTCCCAAAGTGTTTGGGTAAAGAGAGCTGCTACCTCTTGCCACTGAGGAATCCGCCCTTCTTCGGTAATCTGTCACACCTCCTTCCAAATAAAATGGCTCAGAGATTTTCACAC
Source organism: Nibea coibor (assembly GCA_023373845.1). NCBI lineage: Eukaryota > Metazoa > Chordata > Actinopteri > Sciaenidae > Nibea > Nibea coibor. The sequence continues at coordinate 16,625,435 of CM041718.1, forward strand.
AAGTCTGTCAGGGTTAATATTTACCCCTGCCCTTTGGTCAGCAGGGGGGAGAGAGGCAGACAGGGGGCAAGAGAAAGTGGGAGAGTCTGTTTTTTTGAAGCAGGGAGTCATCTTTGTCTTTTTATCAGATATTTGTTAGTTATATTGTTTAAGCAATGTGTAAAAGCCGCTGATTATTCCTTGGGTCTCCTGTGGTTGCATGACCATTAATGAGCTTCAGAGTTTGTTACCTTTCACCCTGAGCTAGGATTGTGTCTCCCTGTCTTCAGTCTTATGCTAAGCTAAGCTAACTGTCTCCTGGCTCTAGATTGATATTTAATGTAAAAAGATATACAAGTCAATCTTCTTATCAGACTCTCTGCAAGAGAGTAACTCAAGAACATTTATCAAAATGTCAAACTACTCCTTTAAATATTCCAATAAATAAATTACTTTCAGGTGAATATAAGTATGTTTTTCATAAAGATGAGCATTATATATCGGTTTCTTTTTTTTGTGTCTGTCTGTCACAGCCCGTCAAACACGTGTGGTGGTGGGTGAACTGGGGGAGTCACTGCAGGAGAATAGAGGAAGGAGCAAGTGGGGCGGAGGGGAGGAGGCGGAGGATTTAGCATGGCCTGTCGGAGGGCTAATTCCTGCGCTGGCGTTGGAGCTCCTCAGCTCCGCCGTGGCTCAGATATTCAGATTTGGGCTGGGCTGCAATGTGGGCTCGGAGATACTCTGCAGCCGGCTCCTCCCCCCCGCTCTATTCAGGGCCTGCGAGGAGCCTTGGGATGGCGTTAAAAAAGGAGATTAAGTTTCCTCCAGAGAGCAAAGCTCCTTAAGGGGGTATCTGTGTGCCTCTCAGCCGCCTGGTCAGTGAGGGATGCATGAGGGGGGCCTCGCCATGAACTCCACTGAGACAGTGGAGGATGGGGGGGTGGGGTGACACATAAGAGGCGGGGGCGAGGAACGCAGGGAGGCTGACCTGACTCCCACCCCATGACTGACTCCACCCTAACCCTACCAGATTAAATGCCAATATCATATCAGAACCACAACTTTGGGTGCCAGCAGAAAGAATCTCCCGATAAATGATAAACAAAGTGTCACCTTAGAGGATTTTGCTTTTGTTTGTGTGTATTCTGCTATCATATAATGTCATTTGAAAGTATGTCTCAGGGGGGTTTGTGAGCATGACCATGCATATGTGCTTTTGAGTGTGTGAGCGAGATACAGCGTGTTTGTACACAAGGCCACGTCTCATTCTCGGGGCTTGAAATTGGGGTCCAAACTTAGTGGATGCAAGTGGAAAGAAGTGATGCTGAAACACACAGCACATCTCTCTGTGATTGTCCCTGTCCCTTATGGGAGTAAAACTGTCAGTCATTTGGATTTGGTCAAACGTACCTATTGCACTTCTGGTACTCAATCATTAGGTGGCCATTCAAAAGGCAGACTTATGAATATTATGAATTGGGACCTAATAAGTGAATCGAGTTGAAATCTACCCTTCAAAAGGCTTTGAATCTTCCCTTTGAATCAAAAAGAGCACAGAACCAGAGAAGCAGAGAAAAACCCTTACACATTCCTTTATTTGATTAGCAATACTGATGACGGGGGTTGAATGAGAGTGAAAAAAAAAAATCTAATGACTTCTTTAGCTTTGTAGCGCAGCTGAAAAAGCCTTATCTGCTCTATTCAGCAGTGGTCTCTCCTGGGAAGCGAGGATCACTGTGCTGAGGGACTGTCAGGTCCTGCCAATAGCCGTAATGGGCCCTAATTCCACATTAATGCAGTCTAAATGAAGTGTCACAGGAAGATTGATCTGTTGAGGGCGTTGCCTCGATGAAGGTTGTTCTAGTGAGTGGGCGCCTCAGTGGACACCTGGTTACCCTCTGCATCGCCCCAGGGGCCTCATCTGAAGCCTGCAGAGAGCAACCTGTCAGACTCTGCGCACATATGTCTGAACGCACATTCGAAATGTCTTTAATTTTACAAAGTGTAACTGAGTCAGAGTGAAAGTGTAATTTTTTATGATTCCTATGAATAAATGCCAGCAGGTAGCCGCCCTGTCTTCAGTGTTTTCAGGATCGTCTGATGTGTGCGAGGCTACTTCTAATGAAGGTACATTTTTCTCCATGTTCTGTTGTCTGACAGGTGCATAGGCCGGATAATTCTGCCAGTGGGAGACTTTGCAGGGAGCTTAAATACTACCAGTCCTCCTTCTGTACATATCTAAAACCCCATTTTACTCCTTTCCATTAGTAATTCTTGTCCACAGAAATGGATTTTACTCACTGTCAAGTTTAAACTGCTGCTTTTCCTGTATGTAGAGTATTAGGTTAATCATGCAGTAATTCTAGTTTCTGTATGCTTATCAAAAATATATGTAGCTGGGCAGCCATTTTTGACTTTTTTTTGCATCTGTACATTGGAGAACCCAATCAGACACTGTACACTACAGTATATAATGAGTACTGAGTCAAAATACATGTTTATGATGAAATATTAATAACATTCGGACGGTATATTCTTTAAAATTGTTAAGACTTCCTGGAAAAGTTCGTTTTATTTTTTATTTTTTTTAGTTTAGTTTTAATTTAACAGCGTAATCTGTTTTCTCCATCCCTCAAGAATCTCTTGCAATCCATCCTGCTCCATAGCCGTCCTTATCAGGATCGTGGGAGGCCGGAGCCGATCCCAGCTGACACTGGGCGAGAGGCGGGGTACACCCTGCGCAAGTCGCCAGTTCATCACAGGAGACACACAGAGACCAGCAAGCATTCACGCTCACATTCACACGTACGGGCAATTTAGAGTAACCAATTAACCTATTAACCTGCCTGTCTTTGGACGGCGGGGGTACCCGGAGACAACCCACGCTGACACGGGGAGAACACACAAAGTCCAGAAAGGCCAGCTGGCCGGGGGGGCTTGAACCAGGAACCTTCATGCTGTGAGGTGACAGTGAACCCCTGTAAATAGTTATTTGGTCAAAAATATTATGTTGTCACTCATTTTGTTATATTATATTAAGTCATATTGCCTAATAATACACTATTAAAGTCTATTAAAGTGTTGAAGTTTTAAGGTGTCCAATGTATGATTTCTGAAATTACTTTTTGAGGGCATTTGCATACAGAATGGACAAAATTAGCCACACTCCAGAAGTGCCAGAGAGCAAACGACACTTAGCATTATTTATTTATTTATTGTCATATGTGTGGCAGATTCAAATTTCCACTTGACTGTAAATAAGGCCCCTAATATATAACATAAGGCCGTTCAAGGTTCCATTTGATGTTTAAATCACATTCACGCAGTCGTAACATTTAGCCACGAGGCTTACAGCACCGGACACACTTCCTTCACATCAAACGGTCCTCCACAGTTAATTGGAACCCCATAAATGATATTTCATGAAGTTACGGCTGCAGAGGAGCGTTGCAATGAGTGTGTCAGTTGACGTGTTATATATGTGATTGCACACGTGCAAACATATGCATACTTGACGTGAGCACCGTCAACATTGGAACCAGCGGGCCTCTGGATGAGCTTCCCGGGTGACCCAGAGGACTGCGGCAAGTGTGTCAGTGTCAGTTTGATTAACTCTAATACCGGGGCTTTTGGCACATGTGGTCAGGTTAATGAAACTCAGTGAGAAGGCACTTTTTCCTGGTTCCCTCCCCACCAGGAAGCTGCGGGTGATGGGATGAGGTTCAGCAATTCGCTCCCTCTCTCCCTCAGCGGCTCCCCCTCTCCACTAACGGGACAGTCTGATACCCTCTTTAGGCACCGAAGCTGTTGAGATGTATTATTGCTCTTCTGCCTCCACATCCCTCCACCTCTGTCACATCCTGCTGATTTTCACTCAGTCAATTTATATTCTTCTGATGAGATAATCAGTTTGGTTTTGTTACCTAATTAAATTATAAATGTAAAGTTTAGGAGATGTTTTTAACAGGGTCCACATTTTTCTTTTTACATCTTTTGTGATGAAGATATAACTTAATATATAGGATATAATAATATAACATACATGACATGGATGTACTTCTGAATGGGCTGAATACTGGAAACTTGTGGGAACAGCAATCCAACCAATGGGAATCTTTCTTTAAACACACAACATTTCGTTAAGGTTTTTTTTCGAGGATTGCCAAGGTTATCATGACACCAGCTCTTCAAACCCTCAAAGTGTTTCTCCTTGCTCTCTCTTTCTTAGCTGACACAGAAGTAGGGCACACTGGAGAATGAGAAACACAATTGGGAGGCATCCTGTCGCTTTAAGAGGGGGACCCATCTAATCTCTCCCTATCCACTCAGGCCCTGGATTTATAAATTTCCTGCAATCTCGATTCTCAAAGCCGTCTTGATTTTGAGAGTGTGTGCGTCTGCTTGTGTGGAAGGAAGTGTAGGACTGGCAAGAGGTACTATTGGGGGGTTGTGGTTTGTTTGTGCTGTCCTTTAGAAAAAGAGCTTACGGGTTCAGCAGAAGAAACGCGGGGAGCTAATGTGAAGATTTAGGACTTTCTCCGAGGCTTGGCCTCGTCTAAGCTCTGTTTGCTTGAGCCGTTTGTGGGGTCCTGCTCACACTAAACCCAGATTAATATTCCCCCCATATCCAACCAGCCCAGACACCGTCTCCCGGCCTCGCTGTCCTCCACCCCTCCTCTTTTCCCTGCCTTTTCTGGCCGTGATCGTCTCCCTTCCCTAATCCAAGTCCGCTGCCTCTCATCTTGCTCTTTATCTCGTCTAAGTAAGCACCTTTCTCATGGCTTCTTTCCATGAGGGGGAAGCAGCAGGAGGAGCGTAAATATGTTTTCCTCCAGCCCTCCTCATTGCTCACTGACCTCTGTGAGGTGTTATTATCAGAGCGACTGCTAAGCCCTGAGATTGCTTTTAGCCAGGTTCACCAGGGGAGAGTAAGGCTGACTTTAATGGCTCTGTATTGGTTTACATGCTACCCAATTAACACATAAAGGATGGGTACTTATTGTATTAAGCAAATCGTTCAACCATTATCAAAAAAAAAGTACCCAAATAAACAGAGATTAACTTTTTGTTTAGCTCTTGAATCTATGTAAGATCTAAAAACTAAAGACTTGTTATTAGTTTAACATTTGTTGAACTCGGCGGCAATGTTGGTTCATATCTTCTTCAACATTTATGCAAATTTCTATGTAAATTTCTCCCATATTTCCAGTGATTTCTCAAATTTCCTCTGCTGAATTTGCCACAGGCACAATTACTTTACACAATATAACAGGAGCACCTGACAGTTTCATGTGATCCATTACAGCAACACCTAATATCAGCTTCAAAAATATTCAAATCAACAACTTTCCCACATTCACCACAAAACACAAACGTTGTAAACTTATATTGGACTGCATTACACTGTTGGGTATTCTTATTATTTCCTCCACAAACCGTGTATCACCCGTCCACTATGTAATAAACAAACACGTACTTTACAATTAATCTCTTCAACACTTTATCATTTCATACTGATTACCTGTGAGTGCAACGGATTTAAAGCCACAACACAGACACACACAGCAAGCAGCGGGCCAGTGCCAGCAGACGACCACTGCTGCTTCCTGCTGTACTTCCCTACTGCTGGTTTCCCAGACTCTGCAAACTCTCTCCCAAGATTGTCACTATAAAAGCCTCTTCTTCCTCTTCTCCTTCTCACTCTTTTTTGTGTGTGTGTGTGTGTGTGTGTGTGTGTGTTTTTTCCTCCCTTTCTTGTCCCTTTTCTCCCATCTGGATCAAGACTGAGAGAAGAATAACAAATGCATTTTGAGCCGAGAGAAAAGGGGATGAATTTGGCGTGCTAAACAGGCAGGCTAAACCCATTACCTAAGTGTTCTTTATCTTCCCATATGCTTTTGTTGTTTAATCAGCTTTGTATCTCTCCAAATCCTGGATTGAGATAACAAACAAATGGATGAGCTCAACGTGCCGAGCAAGAAAGCCTTTTTGCTGGCAACTTAAATGCCAAAGACTATCCTGGTGCTGAACAGTGGACAGAGCAGAAAACACAAGTGGGTCCGATTCTCAGATTTCTAGACTAGGTCAACTTCCAGTTTTCCCTAAAATGACCTCCTATTCCTTCTCCTCGTTGTAAAGGAATGGACCCAGAGACAGACCAAGAGACAGAGAGAGAGAAAGAGAGAGAGGAAGGGGGAGTAAAGCTGAGGCTCACAGATTTGCAATCTTCAGCCACATTTTCTCTCTGCTTCTTCTACATAAGAAAAGGAGGATTCTAGATTATCTCTGGCACTCAAAGACAGGGAGAGTTGAAGTCTCGCTGAATGCAGAAAGGACTTCACAGCCTACGAGGTTGTACAATAGTCACAATCATTATCAGATTTACTTTTGGGTGTCTAAAAATATGGTTAGTGTGGTAGGAACACACTCCTCCCAAGTTGACAGAAAGTTGACAGAAAACAAAAAGCTGAAAGGTTTCAATTCTGCACATATAACTGTACGTCATCTAAGTGTATCTTAACGTATTGTGTTACTTTCTGGAGGTTTTAGTTAACTTCATCATTATATTTACAGTTCATTTCATGCTTTCAAGATGAGGCTCAGTGTGTGTGTGCCACTTTCATGACACACATCGTCATACTTCCGTCTGTCACCATTGTCACTCTTTACATACTTCAAGTGAAGATCAGATTCAAGCACGTGGTGAGCTCATAGCAAGAAGGAATGCATGATAATCACCTTTAAACCTGCAAAAACTGATTTTTCTTTTAGTTTTTCAGGGATTGGGGGTCGGGGGGGGGGGGTCACTTGCAAGCAGTGTTAATAAACTGTAACCTCTTAAAATAATATTTTATCTGTGAGGCATTACATTAAAAAAAAAGACTACAGAACAACGAAAGACTGTTTTTCATTCAATTTTCATTAACCTTTTTAATCCTTTTGCATGAAATTTAAACAAAAATCAGGGCGTAGCAAGTGCACACACTCAGTGTGACTGCAGCGTACAGTCATCTTCAGGATTCAACATGCTGTTGAAATCAATTCAACAACACATATCAGAAGCCGCATGACACATATTGCATCACCTGTCAACGTTTCGTGGGCTCAGAAGTTCCTCGAGTGACACCTAAACTCATCTCTGACGGGGAGAAAAAAAAAAAAAAAAAGCAAACACGCACAGAAACAATTCTTTTCAGAGCAGAGGAAGTGATGATCAGAGTGGGTGCAGGCGACCTCAATGTGCATCTCACAGTTGAATTCCCCCAGGGTAGAGGGGCTCATCGCCCCCTCTTGTTCCCCCCATCAGCTAAACATACACACACACACCCCTGCCATACACACTCCGACACGCACACCCGCGTACACACAGTCTGGGAATGCTGGGGAAAATAGCCCTCATTTATTATTGCCACACTCCCTCGTCTCGTCCCCTCGGTTCAACGGGTGCGCCGCCAAAGCACGTCTTCCACCGCCAATGTCACACAATTACCTCTTAACTGCTCAAACAAATAGAGCGACCCAGAGAGTGACATCAAATCAAAACTGTCACAGGTGATTGAGTCTAGTCATCAAGGCAGCCCGCCCGCTACCTGTCAGGAGAGTGAGGGAATGAAAGGAAGAGGGAGAGAAGAGGGAGAATGTGATAGCAGCTTTATAATAGACCCCTAATAATGTATAAACACCCCCTCTCTCTTTTTTGCTCCACTCATATTAAAGTTGGGCACAGAGTGCACGATGCCCTCCTTTTCAGCCGCTTCGCTCCCTCTCGGGACTCAGGATGGAGAGAAATGGCTGTGAATGGAGTAATGATAGGGAAAATGATAGAGGGGAGATTGAAATTTCCATCCTCTCTGAACCATGCCGGCTCTGTTCCTGAAAAGACATTGGCTGCTAATGGGGTTAGATCACACGCATGAGAGTTTGAGGCCTGAGTGATGTTAGCTGTTGATACTCCAGACACAGATTGAAAGAAACAAAAAAAAGAAAAGAAAACAACACTCGAAGATGAAAACTCCCTGAAGGTTTGGGCCCAGACCCCCCGTTTCTAGAAAACAGTCTGGGCTTCACTCTACACAGGAAATCACAGGTGGATCCAGACAAACATCTCCCGGCGCTTGTGTAGCTGTGATACAGAGGACGAGAGAGAGAAAAACACAACAGAGAAATAAAGAGCGTGAGCAAAGGGTTGAGCAAGAGCAAGCCAAGGGGACATTAGGGACATGATGATGTTGTCAGTGTCTGATGTAAATTGGAGAATGACACAGTCAACAGACATGGCTGGCTGCTCGCCGCGGCAACACGCCGGGGCCGTGACACTGACAAATGGAATATTTCAAAGGACTTAATCAGAGGAAATGGGGTTTGGTCTGCAGGTGACACAAGTCCCGCTCCAGTGCTCACAAAAAGAAAACTGATTGCCTGCCTTGAAACCCCCACCATCTCTCTATTTCTCTGTGTGTCTGTCTGTCTCCGCTGCCTATCGGACTCTCACTGCTCCGCTGTCCTCACTTGCCTCTGTCACCCCAATACAAGTGGGGGGGGGGGTTTACCGTGAGCGTGTAGTACAATTAGATTCAATCAGAGATAGCCTGTGAAGGCTAGTGCAGATCTATGACATACATTAGATGGTATAGTTCTGCAGAGCTATAGGTCTGTGTAGTTTTGCCCTCTCTGCTGCTAAGCAGAACTGTTTATCATGTTTGCTAATTAGCACTGAAATACAGCTGAGACTGACGGGAATGTGATCAGTCTTGCAGGTATTTGGTCATCAGCTTAATTATTGGAGGTATGGGAATAAAGTGATTACAAGATAGTGTGAGAGGAAGATGAATGCCCGTAACACGTGATGTGAATCCATCAGACAGTTGTGGAGAAATTTCACTCAGAGTCTCAAATGTGGACCTCGTGGCGACGCTGGAAGAAAAGTCAAGTGATCAACAAATTCATCATCTAGGAAAATCCATGCCAAACATTGTCGGGTCATCAAGCAGATGTTTTATTTCACTGAAGTGAATGACTGAGGTGAATGATCATAACAAATACTGGAGCTAAATATTGATAAATCGAGAGATTTCCAAAGTCATTGTGATTGATCCTCTGGAGACCAAGAATATCTGCACCAGATTTTATAATAATCTGTCCTATAATTGTTGATAGGTTTCAATAACAAATCAATAATGTCACTTAGTAGCACTCGAACAGAGGGCATCAACAAATTCACTAGGCCTCATCCTCTGGGAACCCTGAATGTCTCTATAAAATTCAAAGGTGATTCATCTAAAACTTGATAAATGTGTCTGGAGCAAAGACACCCATCCCCGATAGAGAGATATTAAATCGGCGACTGGACGCTTGCTGCTCGGGACAGGTTGGGACGGCGCCCGAAGTAAAGTCATGCTGCAAGCACGGCTACAAACCGGCCGTGCAGAAGTATTAAAAAGTCATCGCAAAGCCACACATATCGTGGTATGCTGACACACACTTTGTGAGTACAATGCATGCACAATAACATTGTGCCCCTCCGCAATTTGCTTTGTACGTCTCACTGCGCCGCAGGTTACCACAGAGACGTAGATCAACAGTGATAGATCTCCGTGCTTATAACCTGAGGAGAGGTGGAGGCATCCTGGCTGACGCAAGGAAAGGACAACAAGAGGAGGGAAAACAACATTAGCAACGACAGATAAGGAGGTGGAGACACCGCTGAGGAGAAAGTTACGTTTGTTTAACTTTAAACAACTTTCTGCGGGACGCTTCATTGTCTTAGAGTTCCGGCGCAACATGCCAAGCAATACTCTCCTGCTAGTAATTAGCCTTGTTCAAACCCACCACCCAGAAAGTAGCAGCAAAAATACCCCAAAAACTGAAATCCATCTCCTTACTCCTTTGTTTCCGGGACCTGGGCATGGCAGTGCCACCAGAAGTTTCATGCACGTATGAAATTGGTGATTTGGTGCCTCAAGTCCAGTAGCCCCACGCTGGGTATGAATCACGGCAAGGGGCCGCTGCCCTGTCACAGTGGCTACAGATCAATGATAATTACCACCTTGACATGAGTACGCTTATTACTGAACAGGATCAGGGACAGGGGCCCGAGTTGTGGTGGCCGTAGGGCCCGATCGATACTCCAGGAATAATGGCTCTCTGGGGCCCTAGATTGGACTTTTCCACTAAACAAGCCATTACAGCCGCACGCATGACAGCTTAGGTCTAGATATGCGTCCTAACTCTCCTTCTCCTGGAGGCTTCTCTCTTAGAGCCCGCCTCACTATGGCTCCCACAGGCCTCAGTACTCAATCTTGTCAGGGACTGTTATGGGCAGGCGAGACACATGCCTCTGGCTTTGAGACGTGTTAACCAGAAGTGAGTGATTAGGGGAAGCATGCTGCTACAACACAATATGGTCCTGTGCAACACGCCGGTGAAAGGGGCCTTGCAATGTGACCTGATGATTGCCACTGAGCACAGAGATCAAACACAGCTGCACCGGCGTGTGTACACATGAACATACGCGTACGCACAAACAGAACGCACACAAAAGCAAGCACATCAGTGCGTATAAGTGATGCTGATCCGTCTGTGGCAGCCCTCATCTTCTTTTCTCTTTGATTTTTACCATTTCCCTCCTCCAGATCCCTTGTTTTTTTCCCCTCTCCTTTTTTTAATCCGGTCATACCTGTAATCGGGCTCTGCGACAGGAAACTTCAGAGAATCAATTAGTCCTCGCCTCATCCGGGAGCCAAGACGATTCCTCTCGACTTGAGCCGCAAACTCCTTCTATCAGGAGTCATTCTGCCTGCCTAACACCCAGACTCCTCTCTCCTGAGCCCGGATAGGTTTGACTCTAAGCCTCTAAAACGTTGACAACCCAAAGCGCCTTTCTCTCGGCAAGCCCTAACCGCCTGCCTCACCCCGGCCCCTTCTCCTCTTTCTAACCGTCGTTGCTGCTAAATAAAGAACAAGTTGTTTTTCCTCCATAGCAGAGCCACGATAACGATGCCACGTTATGGCGGTTCATCCAAACTGTCGTTTTCAAAAGAGCTCAAACTCACATCTTTACACCGAAGCTTGATAAGAGTGGATATGATATGAGAAGCTGACTCCGGGCCTTCCTTTGTCCAGAGGAAAGTTAACCACTGAAGAGGCAGCATTGTGGACGGTGCTGTTTTTAAATGCCACCGCATGGCACAAAGGGAAACGCAAACCTGGGACTCTTCTGCTAGCTGCAGCAGGCCCTCGAGTGGAGCCTGGAACAAACAGAACATTGAGGGGTCAGATTTAATCCCTCCGCCCCTGCCTTTTGTATTCAGATTAAAGACTAAGGAGGATTTGCAGGAGCCTGGAGTCTCTTGTTAAAAGACTGTGTTCTCCACTTAACCTGCAATTTACCTGTCACTTAAGCCCGCTGCAGCGATCATCCACACCTCTGGTAGTGAAAGGGGCTGTTATTTTTCAGTTTTTTTTTTCACAACTCAGAAGAAAGGCTTTACGTTCACTTGAGCATAATGAATTCCCTGACAGATGTTGATTAAAGCAGCGGCAGTTTGTGGAAGATACTTAACACTTTAGAAATAAACAGGAGTGAGATTGCCTCTAATACACACACACACACAAACACACACACACGTATACACAACTACTTCTAATAAACCAGAAATCACTTCCTGACCAGTCGGACTGTTCTGATGAGGTTGAATTTGGTGTGTATTCTCCAGAGCGCCGTGAAAGAGATGCCTGCAGGACACGGAGGCGAAACACATTGTGAAGCTTCTTGACTTGATTTGTATTGCCAACCCTCCTCATCTGCTCTGCTGAAAAATCCTGCCATGGAAACCTGACCTTCCTTTTCCCTCCATAACCCTCTCATGGAGGCCAAGCGTGATTCATCTCCCCCAAACTAAGTCGGGGCGGGGAATGAATGAAACTACTACTACCACCATCATTCTACCGCACCTCATCCATTTCATCCTCTCCTGTGAGTTGTCTTGCTCTCCGCTGGACGGCCATAACGCCCCTCTAAATCTTCCTCCAGAACAGAACTCTCGGGGTCCACAGCAGCAGTAAAGTGGACCATTCGTTTTCACAGCACAGCCAAAAGGAGTAATGGGAGTAATGTTGAGACATTATCAGTCACTCACCGGCTGCCGAAGCTCTATGAGCTGCTCCTGCCCACCCCTCCTTTTTTTTTAAAAAGCATGTGCAGATGCCCACCAAACAACCGTACAGCTCTTGATGGAGCTTTACACAAGTCCTTGATACGTCCCTTAATCTCCACTAAACTATCCCACTGGTTTTTAACACCCTTACGCATTAGCCTATGTCTTATAACTTAAGAGTTTATCGTTATGCGCTAAATTTAGACACCCTTTCTTAAGGCTCAAGGCAGCCTGGAAGCTGTGCGCATTCAGCGTGCAAAATTATGAACCTTCCGAAACGTAACAAAGGATGTGAAAATATTCATTGTTTTAGGAATCTGCGCCTTCTGTTTGGAGGAACGATGATCTGGATGGAAGAGACATTTTTTCGCTTGGCTTGTGTGGACATTCAGCTCTTTCAGTAAGCAAAGTGAAGGGCAAGGACCAAAAACAAAAGTCACCCATCTGCCGAAGCCGTCTTGATTTCTTTGTTAAAGAGGATCACTGTCTCGTGTGCTTTTATTTTTAGACCGTTTCCCATCCTTTCAACCCCGCCCGCACCCCCACGTCTCAACCAAGCCCCGTTCTTTCCGGCGCCCGTGAGAGTTGCCGTCTTTATTCCGGAGGAACCCACCTGTCCGTCTGCACATCGAACCCATCCCCGGTGGGCTTCTGTGTTAAATTCCAAACTTAAAACCCATTACTGAGCTATCAGCCCACTCATAATGCTGTCTAACGACCTCATTTCCCTAAGTGTCAGCCCTGTCAGTCACCAGAGGCCCTGTCAGCTCGACCGCCCATGTCCAAGGGTCCCGGGTGCTCTGAGGCATCAGCGCCACCGCCGCCGCCGCTGCAAGCTGCCGCGCACCTCGTCTCTGCCTGTCCTCATCAAAAACAGGATAGAGCCCTCAATCTCTGAAAATATGTCAAGGCAAAGTGACTGGGGACACAGGGGGTAAGAGACTTTGGAATGAAAGTGCTGGGTATTTCATTTACCATATCCACTCTATTAGTCAGAGCGGCACAGTCAATCAGGGCCCCATTTTGATTCGAAGGGAGTCAGGGGAGAGAATTGGGACACGGCAAAATGGCTGACGGTCACGGCGTGGCTATTCCAGCTCAGCCGAAATCAGTTTCAGGAGTTGGCGTGTACAGAATGGATTATTACCATACGGATCCAAAACGTCACCGCCTGTCCTTGTTAAGTGAGGAGGCAGCACTGAGCATGTGCGGGGAAGTGACGAGAGGGGGCAAGGTTGAGCTGGAGAGGGTCGAAGCCGATTGTGTGTGTTCGTGCGCGTGCGTGCACGTGTGTGTGTGTGTGTGTGTGTGTGTGTGTGTGCTCACTGTCTCCTCCCCAGGTCTCCCAGCGTACCTTTCTGTGAAATGATTTGGTAAATATGGAAAGGGGCCCCTAGGCCACACAGGGCCGGCCCCTCTTTAGGAGTGGATAATTGACTCCTTTTCCTCCTTGATAATTCATTGCTTGCATATGCCAGCTAATACATCAGCTGAATACTGCCCTGGCCTTCATCTCCCTAGACACACGCACACATACACACACCATCACCCAGAGGAATGAGTGACTGCGGAGAGGCTGAGCATAAAAAATGGGGATGACAAATGGGAGCACTTCTAGATCTATGAATGAATTATGTCTTCTAAATACCTTGAGCAGAGGCAACTGTCAGCCGCCGTCTATACTAATCTGGGACAAAATATGACCAGCTCCGCATTAAAAAGGAGAGAGCAGGGCTGCTAGAGAATGAGGCGAGAAATGAACGAGCAATCAGGCCATTAAAACGTGGTGTCTGATTCAGCTTTGGTGGACATTTGCACATTTATCACGAGATGGAAATATCCTCCCCCCTTTTTGTCATTTTAATACGGCCCCGTCCACTGAAATAGATTAGGATTATTCCAACAGGACAGAGATATCATTTGTTTTACAATAGCCGAGTCAGCACTCACAACAGTCATTAGGCATTAGATCAAGCTGGCTACTGTTTAGAAACACTCGTGACTGAATAGAGGGATCAAATTAATGGCACTTCATTTCTAGAGGTGAGATATTAAACGGCTGTTCTACCCAACGACAGAGGTAGGACGGAAAGACAAATGGCTTATACAAGATGCCGGGCCTGTGTATATTAAGTTCAGCGCGCATGAAACACATCGGGTCACTCACCTGGTGATGATTATGCTCACAGAGGGGGTCAAAGACACTATAACCTTGCTATTGTTCTATCTTCTGGTTATCTGGGAATGTAGTGTATTACCTGTGGGAAATGTATTTTTCAGGCAGCGGTTCAGAGACGACCTGGCTGTGGTTCAGGGCCGCAGGAGGATCACTGTATCCCTCTGAAACGCAGTGAGCTGCAGGCAGGAGGAAGCCCAAGGACGGCGCAGTGCGGCCGGGGACTTTGAACAAGCGCAGTTAGAGGCCGCGATGCATTCAAGGTCCACACACTTTGGACGCGGAGAAAGTTTGGATTAAGACAAACCAACAAATCAGAAACATGGAAGTGTGCATAATCTCAAAATTATGAGAACGTGTTAAATTTTGTATGATGATGTATTATTTTCATTTGTTTCACTCGAATTGCCATTTATTTTCCAAACATGGTTTAAGGCAGACACATAAAAAAAAACCTTTGTTTTTAACAGTGGTGAAAAAAGTATTCAAACTCTTTACTTCAGTCATTTACTACACGTAAAAGTCCTGCATTCATAACCTCATTTAAGTATTATCAGTAAAACTTACTCAAAGTATTAAAAGTAAAAAACAACAACAACTATTTATTATGCAGATAATAATAATCCCTGTCAGTGTTTTACTATTATTTAGGTTGTTTTTATTAACGTTACTGCTGATGCTATGTTGCATTCTACTGCTGGAGACTGCTGTTAACTTAGACTGCTGAGCTAATGTGGGAAATGAAATCCATGTCAATGCATCGTAGTCTATAAAATCATCATTTGTAGTTTCAGTATCCTGTGACAACAAACAGCCCTGTTTCAGCTTTCTGATGATGTATTATTGATAAATCATTTTAAATATATATTTTTTTAGCTTAAGAACTAAGAAAAACATTTCAACCCACCGAGGAACAATTCATTCAAGAAAACGATTCAGATTCAAAATCACCAAATTTCACTGGACAACAAGGGCATGAATATTTCCCTCTGAGATGTAGAGAAGTATAAAGTTGCAAAATAAATAAATAAATAAATAAATAACTTCAGGACCATACTTGAGTAAATGGACTGTAAATTCTACCACTGTTTATATTTATATTAATAATAAAAATAATAATAATAATAATAAAATGTCTCCACCACTAAGGTTATTCACTTATTCTCATTCTTATTCTCATATTATTATTTTTAAAAAATCTTAAAATGACATTGGCTCCCTCACTGAAAAGAATAAAATGACTGGGTGTTTATTGGGAGTCTGAACGTGGCCTACACTGAAAGTCCCTCCTCAGTGTGTCTTACTATAAGCACCGGAGGTTTCAGGTTTTAAGCACCAGTTTTAAGGACCAGGACTGACTTCCAAACTAGCTGTGATGTCTCAAACTCCTCTGGTACACACACAGGTTAAACTCGGCTTTAAGGTGAACACAAAGACACTTTCTCCTTCCAGCAGATGAAAGTGAAAAACGGACTTCGAGTCTCAAGTCTAAATAAAGCAGACTTCTGAGTGGAGGGGGGTTTAATCTGCACTTCATCTGAGGGATCCTCACAAACTGTACACACGGCTGTCTAATACAACAGACCTGAACTGTTTCTTATTCTGATAGTTTGCCCATCGCATTTGTATCAATGAAAGTAGACTAAATGTTAGAAACATGAAACTGAAAAATAAAATCTTCATGAACGAAGTGCTTACTCCAGGACTGCGTTAGTTTGAGGCAGGTGTAACTAATAAACTGCAAATGACAGAGTAGACCTGTTTTCTCTTTGATAGATTAAAAAAATTAAACCTTTGGAGAGTGACGTGATTGAATATAACAATGATTTAAAAAAGTTTAAATAAAAACAAAATGTAAATGTTCTTACCTCGAGACGGACACAGCCATCTTCACCTGGCCTGAAAACGCCATGTGAATGGCGAGACTGCCCTCTGGTGACCGGAAACAGTATTATGAGACAGTAAAAAAACAACAGAATAATCTGTTAAATTCAGTTAATAAGTCTGTTTTCATTCATGGAACACATGGAGAATAACATGAATTATGAAGTGAAGTCTAATTAAGGCATTATTAATAGTGAAAATTAGAGGAAATTACTTTGTTAGCTGAGGTTTTATTGACTTGACTGACTTCCTGCAGTGTACAGGATGATTCATTCATTTGTTAAAATTACTTTACAGGCTTTTTATTAGCAGTATTACTAATCACGAACACTAACACATCCTGCTGTCTTCTCTCCACAAGGTGGAGTCCTCAGACTGGATGGAGATGATCTCGGTCAGTGCAGCTGAATTCTTGTGGGGTAATTCTGTGTTTGGATCAAATGATGGAGCTCCACGAATAACCATTTACCGAACTGTGGTATTTGATTCATACACGCTCAGTGAACACGTCCCCCCTTTTCAAATGGGAGCCATTTGCATAAAAGTAATAGCCTCAGCCGCAGCCTTTTGTGAACCATTCAGCTCTCACTGACACTCATGTGATTATGAGCCTTCAGCCTCACTGTCATTACTACATTAACAAGTCATTACTCTAATGAGCGGGGTAGAATGAAATAAAGATCGTCTGGAAATTACAACTATATTATGTATTTATCAATTATCAAAGATAAGTTTCGTTGACAGTAATAAAAATGATCATGTGATAATCAATATGAAGCACCACACAGAGAAAGACTATGACATCTTTCCTCAAAACGTGACTCTAACAATTAGTACTGTTTTTTTTTTTTTTTTTTTTGCTCTGCCACTGCTGGCGAGCAACGTGACTTCATTCTTGTGAAATGAATTCACATTATCAACATGTGGCCTTTCGACACACTAAGAGTATCCGATTCAGTAAAGAGCTGCCATCATCTTGTCTGTGTGTACAAACAGCTATACACTTTGAAATCACCCACACTGACGTCAACAACAGCTTATCTTTTCTGTTAGCCATCTTGTGCTGGTCTTCAGGGGTGAGCTTGGAACCAGACACCCACAATGTGGCTTTTGTCACAGCAGAAAGAGAAAAGATTGCCATAGAAGGTCTAAAGTACTGCGAGGAACCAGGGATATGCAACAGGACTTTGTTCCAGTTTCCAACAAAGTATTTTTTTCTATGGAAGTTTTCTTCTTGGCTGGAAAAGAAACTTTCTAAAATGATTCCTTCATTCATGAAATCCCCAGGTTATCGCTGTTCATGCAGACGCAGCACTGGTGCTTGCGTACTTGTGACATGCATATTTCTTTATGTACAATGTAGAGTTGCACAGCCCACCTACACATTCAGCCAATATAGATAAATCTTGAATTCAGTCTTGAACCATGCATGCCCAAACTTTAATTCTTTGATCATGCATGACTCAGTAAGTATATCTTTATCATGAAATCATGACAAATATCACTGGAACACTGCATCTATATGTCTTGACCAACTGTTGGCAAAGGTGATCCATTGAGATATCAATGGATCAAATGACCTATTTGTAGGTCAGGCTATATTTCATATATTCTCTGTTTTAGATCTGTTCGGGTGATTTCAGTATGAAGCAGATGCTAACTACGTGCTCATATATGGTTATTCATTCATCATTTGAGTATGAAACTTTCAGTTACATCAGAGCTGTGTTGCAGTGACCTTTAAGCCTGCAGGAGGTAAATGTTTGATATTCAAAAGAAAGAAAGCTGCAGCACCTAATCTTGATTTTCTCTCCCACACCATAAAAAAAAGATAATTATGCAAATGAACTCCACTTTCAAAACTTTACAGCTGCTTTACATACGGAGCAAATAAAAGGGGTGGTTGCCATCTCGTTCTCTCAGAGAGGCCACCTGTAACTCTTCTCCTGGATGCCAAACTGAGGTTTACTCGTCTTGACCTGTTTCCCACAAACTGTTTACCCTCCTCCCCTCCAGGAGGCGCTACAGGTCCCTTCACTCCAGAACCAGCAGGTTCAGGAACAGTTATTTCCCCCTCAGCTGTGTATATACATGGTATATGCATGGTGTTAATGGAATATAATATGCATCTTTGTATAATCAGTGTATAATCACCTGAAAATAATAATCTCCATGCTGTAGCCCAGAACTGACAAACTAAACACTGATGACTCATGGCTCACCGCCACCATAGTTGTTCTTTTCTCGCATGAAGGAGAGAGTGAGCCAATGTGGTTGCAATCACCAACTGATCCTTTAAATGAAATTAACACTCGAAGTGTATGTGAATGATCCAAAATGCAAGTAGGAGAACTGTGGAGACTTTTGTCATTGTAAAAATACAATAACCCGCAGCTCTACACTGAATTCATCTCACTGTGCCGCCCCTCAGAGCAACATGACCTCATTATTAGTTTAGTAAGGTTGCCAAGACATGTCATCCTCTTTATAGGAACACTACGGGTCATATTTCTCACTCAGTGGATAACTACAGACACCAACATCGCCTGTCTGTTTCCATTCATAAAGCTTGGTCCACACACACACATACATACACATACAATACACAATAGACCACATTAACAGCAGGCAGTGTTCTGTTATCTTTTCCTGTGGTTGAGTTGTGTGTGCAGGGATCATGCTGTCTGTCTTGCCGTGTTTGTGGACAGCAGATGTGTAATGGTGAGTAAACAGGGCTGCCGCCCTCTGCCAGCAGCTGTTGGGTCAGATGCCAAGTGATGGGCAACATGTCAGGAAGGAGCTGTTTGCTCTGAGGCCGCCGGCTTTTCTCAGATAACGAATGAGTTATCTTCACAACCTGTGTGCGCGTTCCTTATGCAGCCTGACACGTATGTGCGATTGTGTGCTTTTTTTATTTTTTATTTTATGGTTTCGTTTCTGTGTGCGCTGCGCAAAGAGTCTGCTCAAATAACAATCACAGTTTCAGCTTTATTTAGAAAACGGTACAGTACAAATGCCCCAAACATTATGACAATAATAATGGCACCACAACATGACATATTCATCATCATTTGTTCCTGAACTTGACACAGCTCTGTGGCTCACTCACTGCAGCTGATTCAAGCGTTTACAAAAGAAATATAACAGTGTGTGAAAAGCTGTGGCTGAGAATGACCAGGCAGGAACAGCTTTCATGACTCAGAGAGGCTTGGCTAACACACTCGTGGTGACAAGCCCTAACTACAGATGATACTCTGCCTTAAACTAGAGGTTTTACACAATAAGACGTATGCAGACAGGCACTTGATCCTGAACTTTTTCTGTTCCTGCACAGTGATAAACATCCTGGGACTGAGCAATAAACATCCAACATCATAACACAAAGAATAAGCTACAATCAAGAGTTTCTTTTTTTTTAATGACACATTTCCACTTTGTAAACAGCAAAACAAGTAAACACTCAAACAGGCTGCAGAAGGAAGTCCATGCTATGAAGAGGAAACGTTCTGAGCAGTCTCCTTGCAGTCAGAGGTCACAGTAGGGTTATCTTCAGGGACCCCCGTGTCAGACATCTCTGATATGTGCAGCTCACCCTCTCCATCCTGACATCCTGTTGGCGGAGCGGTGTCGACCCCCTGGCTGGAGCTGGACACGCGAGAGGAGGTGGGGGAGTTGGTCGGGCTGAGCTGAACGGCCGTAGTGTCCTGCAGCGTGTGCTCGCTCATCTCCATCTCAAACGCCGCTGTCCCCATCTGGATGAGTCCCCACTTCTCACCTCCTGCAGCCTTGCGGGCTATATGGGCCGGGGGCCTTCTGCTGACCACGCAGCAGGCCGTGAAGAAGGCCAGGGCTATCAATAAGAGAATAGGTCCGATGATAATGGGGGGGTTGCCAGTGGGGATGAGGTTGCCAAAGGCGAAGGCTCCCACCAGGGTGATGTTGATGCCAGCCAGCATGATGCACAGGCCGCAGGCGCAGCACAGAGCCGGGGAGGGGAGGCTCTGATGCTGCAGGGCGCGCTGCTTGGGGACCTTCTTGGGAGCAGATGGTCTGGAGTTTTTTTCAGGTAGCACCATGTTTCACAGAGAGCTCTGTCAGAGCTGACGATCAGATGACTGACTGATCGCTGAACTCATCACTTCACAGGGAGGCGGAGAGGCTGAAGAGGATGAGCAAATGTGAGTAATGAGTAATTCAAAAGTCACAATTCATTTCCTCCATAAATCAACACAAATGACACCAAACATGAATTAAATCATCATTAAAATACTAGTGAGATCTCTGTCATACTAACAAAACATAAACCACTCTAAAATTAATAAATTTAATCACTGGTCTGCTGTCTGACTTGCACAGATGAGAAAAAAAGAGAAGAGAGGAGAAAAACAACGACAACAACAACTATATCATGTTGTATTTTCAGTCACTTACCTCAGATCAGACCCAGAATCCAGTTTGGTGTCCGTCTGTCCATCATGTGTGGCGGGAGCCGCGGAGCTGGAGGTGATCTCCCCTCTCTCTCTCTCTCTCTCTCTCTCTCTCTCTCTCTCTCTCTCTCTCTCTCTCCTCCGGCAGGTGAACGGAGTCCAGTGAAGCGCTGCTCACACACCGCTGGTTATAATGTAGAGGGACCGATGGGGGCGCCAGAGAGCTCTGAACCAAACGGTCCAATCAAATGGAGCGGAGTGAAGTGAAGGTTGGAGTTTCCTCACGTGTGCGCTGAACAAAGTAACATCTGCTAACAGTGAGGCATCTCTGAGGAACGAGTGGAAACAGAGAGAGACAGGATGGACGGCTTGAATGTTTTATTTTAATTCATCATTACATTATGATTAAGGTTTGTTTGGTTTTTTAGGATCTATACTCACATCACCAGTAGCTAGATATTGGACTTTTGAAGTCCTAACAAGGACACAGCTTCTGTCAGAGGTTTTCTATCTTCACCCAGCCCAAACCCCTCACAGAGTGAATCGCTTGTCCATATAGAAGATGACACCCTTCACTAGCTTCACTAGCACTTAAATGATGACACAGATTAGATGGAGACAATGTAAAGGATCTTTTTTTATTGAGAACACAGCATTCCAATGAAAATAAGCTCTGCAGTGAGAGCATTATGCATAGGATCCCATACATTTCAAAGGGACTCCATAATTGCACAATAATTACTGTATCTCATCTGAGGCAATTACAAGTTGATGGAGCTGGGGCAAGCAAGTCCTTTTATTACTCATGATGCGGTGAGAGGGCTTTAACATAACAAGTGGATGTTGCGTCTCTGTCAATTCCTGCCAGCCCATGAAGGCCTGTAGTTGCTATAGGGATGGGGTATCCATGGCAACTGTGTGCAATCAGGGGAGTTTTTTAGTGGGCGACACATGAAGTTAACATGCTTAGATGAAACAGAAGTGACAGACAGGGTCCTCAATGAATGGAACAAATAAAAAAAGTAGAAATGTTTCTTTTAAAGCAAATTTCAGCAACTCGAAACAACCAAGAAAGTTTAAGACAGAAGTCTCAGCGCGGTTAATCCAGTATTCTTTCTGTTGGCACATTCAAAACCAAAAATACAAAACGTACAAATACTTAGTATAAAAATAAATCCTTTCAACCCCAGTGTGGAATCCTCCATCCTCCTACCAAGTGTAGCTATCAACTATTCACAAAACTGCTTAAAGTTTCATTAACTACATACAACCACAACAATTTCACGTCATTCAGGCTGAAAACACTCGCAGATCAAATCAATAAGACAATAAGAAACTAAGCTAAGCTTTTTGGGATGGTGTTTGTACAGTACGAAACGTTCAAAGACGTGGTGCAAAAAAAGAAAGGAGCCCGCGGTAATGCTGGACTCCAATGAGGATAAAAAGTTGTTAAAAACTCCTTTAAAGACAAATATTATTGTAGGTGTTGAATTCACATTGCTGGACCAAAGTGATCGTTCTCCCTTTCAGATGAACTGAAATCAAGTGACCTATTTTAAAGTACATCAGTGCTGCAGGTAGCTTGTGTTAAATGCATGAAGTGATCATATAAAACTATTTGATCCAAGGGTCTTCTCTAACATCTAATCATCCGACATCCATTCACGTTCCTGCACTTTCTGTGAGTTTCTACGGATCCTCCACAAGAATGGCTAAAGTAAGTAAAACGGAGAAAAGCCCACTGCCAGAGATGGGCAGTCTCCTCCAAGTGTAGTCCATTCTCAGCATTTAAACCACATACATCCACACACTCCTAAACACATACACTAACATGCTTAAAAGAAAAAAATAAATGAGAACTCCCTTTCCTCCAGTGACCGAGGAGAAATAAGTAGCATTTAAACGACATTAATTAATTCACAGTTGGATGACGATAAACATTTTTAAAATATCAAAAATACCGCATTAGGACAGACACAGCTGCAAAACTGTACGGCACCTATGTATGCTGTGCTGATAATGATATGTACTGATTTAATATCTAATATAAACTGCTGGCATTAAAAGTTGTTTCAGCTGCGTTGGGGTCTTTGTAAATTCGATCAACGTGGAATAGGAAAAAAAAACTGTACTGTGTGAAGTGTAAAAATAAACACAAAGCTGTTCTCAAATGAAACACTCTTGTTTAAAACTCAGGCAGCTTAAAAACAACTCCTGGACAAATCTCAGGAGTTTCAACTATGTTTTCAACTAGGCGGTGGCAGCCGAGGATTAACTGTCCCCTTGGTGCTGAAGCTCTGTCTAGGTGATAAGATTACTGGCCATGGGAAAGAGCTTTAACACCACTACCAGAACAGTCACGTCTGATACTAAGAGCAGGCTAAAAATCAGTAAAGGAAAAAAAACAACAACGACATTTGGGACTTGTACTGGTCCTTCACGCTGCGAGGTCGTCTGATGCTGGCGCGAAATCTCTGGTGCGCAGGGCGTTAGATTGTGCCCGCCTGCGGGCCAGCCTGGAGTTGGAAGGAGGAGAGAGCCTCATGGAGCAAACAATGACCCCAACGTCCTCCTGCTGCTCGTCATGCTGGGATAGCTGCCGGTTAAAGGCGATGGCTTCTGCTGCAAACTGGGTCAGGTCTTTGGCACTGCTGTTCCTGGAAGAAGAGAGGAGGCAGAAGAGGATGAATACTTTTACCCATCCTACTTACTGTCCTATTGCGTTATTGTGACTTGATGTCCCCACAGATCATTTCAAAACAAATAAAACTTTCTAAGCTGTGTCATACCTCTGCAGAACATGAGGAGTTGGAAGACCTCTCTCTGGAGCATTCTGTAAAAGATGAAAGCGAATGAATTGGCTTAATAATCACAGCATTAAAATAGCACTGGCTGAGTGATGAGTGCAAAACTGCCTTTTCTGGTGCACAGATGTAATAATACCCACCCCCTGCACCCAAGGGTGCTTGAGGACCTGAGCAGCACTGAGGCGTAGAGTTGCATCCCGAACCAACAGCTTGGATATGAGATCTCTGGCCCCCTCTGTGATGTGAGCCCAGTCCTTCTCTGGAAATTCATACTTGCCCTGCTGGATGCTCTCAAACAGGTGACTCTGTGGAGAGAACGTCACACAATATCCTGTAAACCTGAAGCCTGAACGACAACATTCTCCGCGCTCAGGTCTAGTACAGTATTAGAGTGTCTGCATGAGAGTGTCTTCACATCAGTCACTAATTATGGAGGAAATCTTGTGATGACTACATGCTGCTCTTCCAGTGTCTCCTGAGCCAACATGAATACCAGACTCTGATGATAATCAGGTGACAACAGAGGAAAATAATTCATGTACGCCCCTACAGATGCAGTCACAACCAAATCAGACACACACACACTTTATTTGTTCCCACTGGCTTGAAGAACACACTTAAATTAGATATGACCGAGCTAAAAGACACATATAGAATGATTGCTGCTGAGCAGCACAGCGTGCCTTATTTATGGCCAGTACGCCATCTTGTTAAGTTTACCATATGCAAACTATGTAACTGCAGCGTTCGTGGTTTGACTCCGGCTTGCGTAACAACTTCCCTTTTCTCTTTCCAGTGAATCTAGAGTGTGCCGTCATTTAAGCGGTTATATTTCTAGCATGGGTGTTCGGATCACGTATAGAGACTTTTGATGTGGTCAGACAAGGTGTCATACAAACACCAGAGCACCAGAAAACATTCATGTTATCAGTGTTTTGCTTAGAAAATTACTTGAGTAGCCATTTAACTTCCTGTTGATAAGCTTTGCTGCAGCGTCATTTTCTGGCATTAAGTTTCTCTATATTTCTATAATCCTCATGTTTTTCTGACACCGCTATGAACCATCTGCTGTGGTCAATTAGTTTTATCTTACGCTAGTAATAGTGGAGCAACAATAATGAAGAACGAAAGGAGAGCATGTTTTTACAGCTGTAGCAGTTGTAAAACATGAAAACATTCGTGTAATAACTTCCCCTGCGTGAGCTGCACATCATGACATCATGAGATAACAGGGGTGGCATTCTTTGTGCTGATAACACTGCAGGAAGTGAACACACAGGAGTGTCAGGTGAGTCAGGCTCTGAGCGAGCACAGAGGCTGGCTGGCTGGGCTTACTTGGCAGGTTCTGCAGGTTTCTCCCCGGTCCCAGCCGCAGTCTGTGCCACAGTGTCCTGTGAAGGGGGGACTGCCGCTCAGCAGGATGTAGAGGATGACCCCCAGACTCCAAAGGTCACAACGCTTGTCGTAGAAGGAAGCCTCATCAGTAAACACCTCCACTACTTCCGGAGCCATGTACTCTGCTGATCCACACTGAGAGGGCAAAAATACAAAACACACGGTGAAGACTCAGGTGACTGTCATCCATTAGATTGATTTGAATGTTTGTGAGCATGTGCTATGAATTCACAACGAGACTTTTACCGGTGTGGTGAGCTCTGGGGTCGTTATAGGTGTACAGGCACTGCTGAGCTTCACTCCACTGCCCAAGTCGAAATCACAGATTTTAACTGGGGACACCTGAGTAGAAAGATAGAGGAAAAACATTATTACACTCTGTACCTCCAGGGACAACTAATGTCCTTCTGAAAGCCTCCTGCCCTTTAAAAGTCACTTACCCGATCAGTGTATTCACAAAGGATGTTCTCCAGCTTAAGGTCCCTGTGGGCAATGCCTGCAGAAAAGCACATGGTCACCATGGCGAAATAAAAAGCTATTCTCTGTGGGGTTTGGTAGCCGTTTGGATGCTGTCCTACCTTTTGTGTGAAGGAAGTCAAGTGCTTGAGCGATGTCCCTGACCACCTTACTGGCCTCCAACTCATCAAAGTGCTTTCGGTTCTGGATGTGTGTAAGAATGGAGCCTGGAAGAAGAGAGGACAATTGCTCGTGACGAGTGTGTGTTTACGATGAGTCATCTGGAGAAACTAAGTGTATGCAGATGGAACTGTGGAGTTATTCTTACCTCCACGCAGCTTTTCAAAGACCAAATAAAAGCAGGAGTTGTCTTCAAAGAACTGGATCAATTCCAGAATGTTCCTGCATTAAATGATTTCCCAGTGATTAAAATCTGTGTCATTCTACGTTAAAACATTTCTCATACTAAATGTACTCACTTGTTTCCTTGACACTGGTACAGAGTCTCCACTTCTCGAAACACTCTGCTGCGGCTGTGTCCTGCACTCTTCTCTATGATCTTTGCAAAACAAAAAAACAGACAAGAGTTTAGCCACCTGAATAAAAATATCATGTCTTAAAACATGCAAACTGGCTTTGAACTGAGTATTATTCTGTTCTGTTTGTCTTCGTAGTAAGACAGAGGATTCCTTTTGTCTGTCTGTTTGTGTTAAACTAGTTTTATCTAAACACTGTGTTGCTGAAGAGAAATGTGTGTTTATGTAAAGACTGCTTAACTGAGTTTAATAACCCTTGCATGACTCACTTCAAGTATCTGTGCAAATAAAAGTATCTAAAACTATTTCCACAACTTTCTATGCCATGTTTCTCCATCAGGTACAAGCCAGGTCTTCCTAAAAGTGTGATTATTTTGCCAAAGTAATACACATTTAAATCTTACAATCGTAAAAACTCACCTTCACAGCATACTCCTGTCCATTCTGCAGACTTATACATCCTTGGACTTTAGCATAAGCGCCCTGACCGAGCACCTCATCAGTCAGTTTGTAAAGATCTGAAGAAAAATGACACATGAGTGAGTGTTTTCTTTTACCTCCCGAATCAAACAGACATTCATATTGTATAATATGCCTCACTGATATCCAGTTTATTACCATCAAAAGTGCCTGTGGAGCTGTCAGTCGCTCTTGTCCTTTTCTTCTTCTTTCTTTTAGCTGCATCTGGGATATTCACTGGCTGGCTTTTCTCTGTTTCTGTAGAAAACACGTGAGAATTCACATGCAAGCAAATTAGCTAAAACATCAGACTCTGCCAGTGTGTTCCTGTATGCACTGCGCGATTGAGTCGCCCCATGATTGTTGTACCTGCTGGGCCTTGGGAAAGGTGCCGTCTCTCCTCCGAAGTGACCCCATTCTCCTGAATTCCCCTGCAGCTTTGCCCCACTTGGCCGACAGCCAGGGAGTTACCCTGTAACGGAGAGAAGGAGGCCACATTGGAGGTGGTGGAGAGGGGGAGAGAAGGAGCGAGAGCAGCCAGAGCAATCAAATGGTGTACAGTTGAGAAAGCTTCTATGAACTTCATTCTCAGTGTAAGCTCCTCTTATTTTCTCTCCAGTAGACTAACACAAAGTGTAGATGAAACCTAATTTTGCACCGAGGGACCCATTGTAATTACACGGTCATAAAAAAAAACTACAGACTGGCTTATCTTCCCCTGTGGCATCCTGCCAAAACACTGGCCTGATGAGAGTACAGGAAAACACCATGACAGGCCTTATCTCGTCCTGATGTTACCAGAACCGTTCACTCAGCCAGTCATAGTGCATGAGTCATGGAAAGTGATGAAACTTCTACATTTCTGTGCAGATAACCTGTGAACTCCACTTACGGGCAGCTTTATCGCATCTAACACAAGATGTTTCAGGAAGTGGGAGGTTTTGAAATCACCTGTGTTGTAAACGGTTTATATCCTACCTGGAGAGGCTGCTGGAAGGTTTGCAGCTCTGCCGTCATGCTGGACCTCACCATGTCTGCCAACTGAGAGCACATGACACACATTCAGCATCAGCACAGGCATAAATAAACGCATGGACATGTCAATTCAAAGTGGTGGTAAGTCAAAGCCTGTGAGCAAAGAAAGGAAATGGAAAAAGAGAAGTCCATTCAGCGGTAATCTGATGTGTAGCTTCTGCGAGAGTTTCCTCGTTTTTCACCCGCTAATGTCAAATTCAGTCGGTTTGTTTGCGGCTGACAGAAAAGTCCCAGAAAGTTCAAGTCCAGCCTGTTGTTGTAACTTAGGTTAGCCTTTTGCCGAAGTTAAGCCTCGATAAGTAAATGTGTTAAAGACGTTAGCATCATCATAACAAGAGTTTAAACATTAAGCTGCTAGTAGATATTTAGCTTTAGGTTTTAGCCAGTAATGCAGCCAACAATAGCCACGTCGTTACTTAACAATAGCACTGTTGCTATACTAATCTGAGCACCCGTACCAAGAGGTAACAGTGTATAAAATAATCACTCAGACCATCCAGCAAAGCTAGAGTCAGCGTTAACCGCTCACCGACGTTATGTTATTGTTGTTAGCAAACGGCTAGCTAGCAAGAACCGCTAGCTATCTCTTGTCCAAACGGTTAACGTTAAGTTTGAGGTTAAAGACCGTTCAGGTTTCGTCAAAACAAAAAATATACAAATGCAAGAAAGGTTTCTAACCTGGACCCTGTGTCCAAACCGGCCAAATCCCCGCTGTCAAAGGCTCTGACAGCTGATGTAACCATCCATTGCTAGCTGAGATCCATCAGTCAGACTGCGAGTGACGCACAGGGCGGGAAAACGCATAAACAGGCCTTCGCCCCGCCCCCTGCTGCATGCTTCCTCCTCTCATTGGTCGAGAATACGGCTTGCGTCGCTACGTCACTTGGCTGGACTCCCCGCCACACCCCGGTCCACGTAGTGGGGATTTTTTCTGCATGATGATGACCTGTATTTACACTTGCATTTAGCTGGTTTGGCAGGCTCACGCCACATACCAACAATATTTCATCACCGTTACTTCTTAAGCTTATGGTGCTGCCTTTGTCCGCTCTGGTTTTGTCATTAAAGTACTTTAAATCCAGCTTTAGTAGCAGATTGATCTTGTTAATATGCTGTATTTTCACTTCTGTGACATTGTGTTAGGTTTAATAATGAAAACAAATTCATGACGCAATGTTTCAAATATTTTTCTGGTGCAGAGCAACACACACATAAAAAAAACACATTTTTCAAAAACACTCCTCATTTTTAGGCTGCATTTTTATGTTCAAACTATAAAAACACAAACATCAAATAAAATTAAAAAAAAAACTTTCATTGGACAAAACAAGACTCAACACTGCATATAAAAAGACCAAACATAAAACATACATGCACAGGAGGAAAGAAAAAGCAAGAGTACAGGAGATGAAGTATCATAAACCAACACAAAGTTCTATATTGATGGCATTAAGCACCATATTGTAAGTAAAAACCTCTGTGAAGGTGCAGTGCCACTGTCTGAAGAAGTGTGTTTACTTAGCGGACCTTCCCAGTTATGCTTAGAAAACCACTCATACAACTTTATGTAAAAATTGTTCTTTGTTTTGAGTGTTTTGAAGCCGATGATTTCTCACGGGGCTCAGATAACGTCAGAATGTAAACTCCTTTGTCCATGTGGTTTTGTTTAATTGCATATCTTCTCCGTCATCTCTTTCTGCAGGAAAAAAAAAACAAAGGACACATCAAAATTATATCAAACGAGGAGTGCAATCTTCCAATATGAAGAACATTAACTGTTCCTATAGGAGCGACAGCAAAATGAATTGCCTTGTGCACTAAAGGTGGGACAATAAAACACGGTCTGTGTTGCTGTGTGTTGACATAAATGTCTCATTCCTGTTTCACTATGAGAGGGGAATTACTCAGGCCGGGATACATAATGATGATAACCAAAGCCTCTTATTGACGCTCGGAGCACCATTCTCCATCTGCTCATGTGTGATGGAGGTCCCTTTGTTGTAAAAAAGCAACAGCTATACAAACTTTGCCTCATTACATGAAGTCAGCAACTTCTCTTATGAGGCTTGTTGCTTCAAACTGAACCATTTTCTGTAAAGCAGTTAATGAGTTTCTTTCATGATGGAAAATGTGAGGGGCGGAGAGGAGTTTAAAGCTGACTCCATTCCTAGTGTCAAATGGAAAATTATGATTATCTTTCAGAGAACACAGTTCATGCGTCGCGTGACCACAGTGCCACAGTAAAGCTGATCATGTAGCCTGTGCAGCTTCAGGAGACACAAAATGTTGTTATTATTCTTTTCATGTGGATGGGAGAACACACTGACGTGAAGATTTACCTCATCCTCACCGAACATGCTGCACAACAAGGTTATAGATGACTGATAGTTTCTGCTAGACTGGCAGTTATAAGAGTGACACTGTCTGATCCTGACCCTCACACATCTGTGATCACGCTATTGTCTCACCAGGGGTTCAAGTTCAGAGTGATCAATGAGGTTGAACTCTGAGATGAAGTAGTAGTAGTGTTTGTAGCAAGTATTGATGTGGGCCTCTGCGCCCATGCTGCAGATGCTGTCAAAGTGATGGATGTAAACGTGCACAAACACCCTGAAGAGACGGCTCAGGATCTTCTTGCACACCTGATGGAAGTTCTTGGGGAAAGGTACACCTAGTGTGAAGAAAGGAGAAAAGTGTTATGGAAATTAAGAGACCTAAACTTGACAAATCATTTGATTAGACCTGAGACCAAAAAGTACCATTTTCTATAACTCAATATGGCAACAACAGCACTCCTCCACAGCACCTGTCTTTGAGTACTAGTCAGCGTATTGACCAGATCTGATTTGCATGATCATGCAGTAACAAGTGGTAATTCTGGGCACAAACTCTTTTCAGGTACTGGGTCTATAAAAATGGATAGAAGAGAAAAAAGGTAGGACCTGTAACATAATAATCCATCGCACCTTTATTCAAATGTATAACAGCCCAATTTTCTGTTGCTCAGGGCCTCAGTCAGTCCAAAATTTCCTCTAGGCTTTGTGTGAACTGACAAAAGGCTCCTGTACCTGAAATACTCTTTTTAAAATATATTTTCATGTAAAGGCACACGAGAGCCGTGTATCCAATTTCTGTAGTTTTTGTGGATTACCAGCTTGTTTGACAAATTATGAAAAAAAAAACATCATCCACATATTTGTGTTTAGGAGTAAAAATGAGGACACAAATAGGATTGCAAATTGGTGTGAGCTTGCTCTTTTGTATATGTACCTCTACAATAAGCAGTGACACAAAAAGTTGTCCAAAAGCTATCAGAGAAGTCCAACTGAATAGCTCTAAGTAACAGATGACTAAATCCAAGTCCTTTGTGTCCAAGTGATAGTCATGCATGCTTAAAATTGACAAAATCTACTAATAAAAGTCAAAGAGATCAGGCCTAAGCATGACCAGATGCATGATCACAATGTCTGGACTGATGTGTCAGGAAGTATTTCCTTGAAGCTAGCTCATTTACTGGAAGGGGCAAATTAATGAAGGCTGTCTGTCCTGTTCAGGCCCTCAGGGGTTTGTGGACGGATCGGGCAAAAGAAAGGGAAGCACCCTGGACAAATTACTAATCTATCACGGGCAGATAACAAACAGACCATTCACACCAAATTTTAACTTCACCTGACCTGCACGTCTATTGACTGGAGGTGGGGACCAGAGCTCCTTGAGGAAATCTTAACACAGAGGAGTCCCTGAGTGGTTCAAACACACGACCGTTTTGGTTTCAGTGCTAGCCGCTGAGCTCACTCCTCCATTATGCACAGAGTTCTCCCCCGATAATAAATGTTGATTGTCAAATCTGGTACTGAGATAAAATAACACCACATTCACCCGCTCAATCTCCTCTAAATGTCAGCCTTATTGTTTAATTAACCTCCGCTTGAACTTTGTCATCCTGTTTGAAATGTTAATGAAGGGGAACAGCACTGTACTCCTGACACTTCAGCACTGATGAAGTATAACATCAGTGCAGGCAGCAATCAATCACGTATTAGGTTACACACTCAGTAATAGTCTGACTCCTTCATTTGAAGACTCCTCACACACCTACTCTGGTGGGGAAGATGTCTTCATTATTGATGAGCGACTCTATCCAGTCCATCAGCAGGTTCATGTACTTGAGAGCTGGCAGCTTGGTGGGCTTCTTGTAGTCGTCACCGTCCTGCCACCTGTACTCGTACCTCAGCCCCCCAGACATGATGGGACACGTGCGCTCGGTGCAGAACTCGCTCATCGTGCCATAGATTAGGTTGATCCGGTTAAAGAAATCCACCACATGAACAGCAATCCAGTCGCTGATGTTCTCTCCCTCCGGAAGCTGAACCACTTTCCTCAGGTCCAAGCCGGACTTGAGGGAGGCCTGCGCCTTCTTGTAGAGTTCAAAGCGCTGGGTGCCCGGTTCAAACCGCTTCCTCGGTCTGAATGTTTTGTCTTTGCTGAACACTTGTCCAAGACACAACGCCATCGACTCAGTCGTTTCCCCTGAGATAAGGGGAGACTAAGCTCTCCAGAATAATAATTAGTTTTGGGTTGAATAGAGTGTGACCTTCCTGAGGGATGGAACCAGGCTGGTTTCAGCTTGGAAATCGGGTCACGGGAGGTCAGTGTCTGTTGTGTAAAGATTGCAGGGGGCGCTTGTTTTCAGGTAGCAGGACGTCTCTGTGAAACAGAACAACAGACATCAGAAGGTTATTCCTTTCCTGTCAATCCACCGCTTCAGGTCGGAGTGACCAACAACTGCCACTGACATCAAAATCGAAGGTGTAACTATGAAACCATACATATCAAACCTGCCATAAAGAATGCAGTCAAAGTAGCCAAGTCAAACATTTTCAAGAAGTAGAACATAAGAACGGGCCAAAGTACATAGTGCACAGAAGACTGCATGTTTCTCCCAACTATGGCCAAACCAGTGAGCTCATCCCTAATGTGCCATTACTGCCTCCACTGCCCTGTGTGACCAGTATGACCTTATCACAAGACTTTCAGCAGCACCCATTGATAAAAATAGCAATGGTTTCGGTCGGTTGCGGTAAAATTCAGGCCAGTAGAGTCAAGCACAATTGAGAAAATGAATGACATGCCGCGACTCACTAAAGATTTAACAATTCTGCCATTGGAGGGTATCATGAGAAAAGTCCACAACAGCATGCCCGCATTACTTTTATACAGGGTTGGGTATAAAAGTTAATGCTATGACAACTAAGTTTGGTGGAGAAACACTGAACATGGCAACTGATGAAAAACACAGACCGTCAGCTAGTTCCTCTTTCGGGAAATGAGTCTTGGGATGTGAAACACAATTACTGACAGATGATTTTTCTTTCTCCGTTGGCTATTAACCATCTGGCAGATAACACACACTGATCAGGAGCGTGACTTCACCGGATGGTTATGATCATAAAACAGAAATGTTAGCAGTAGGTAATTATAGGAAAATAAGGTGGGCAGTTCATCAGAAATAAGCCTGGCGGCGTCAGATAAAGGGTTACTTTTTATTGTGTCACACTGTGTTTTCAGTACTGTCACATGCAGTTTGACACTATAGTCACATTCAAGTGACCACGGTTGCAACATGATACTATATCCGCATTTGTGTCCCATTTTGAACTGCCGGTCTCAACATTTCCTGTGGGTATTGACTCAAATTAGCAGAAGTTGCTCTCTCTGGATTATCATCTGTGCTCACAGTATAGACCAAACACTGATACGGCTGTTTGTTGTGAAGTTTGCTGAGTGAATATTTCATTCCCACAGACTCCTCTGTGTCTGTTAAGCTTATAGTTTAGCTGGCTCCTGTTCACTCTTATGAATTTGAGGGAAAAAGTGATGATTTAATAGCATTTGATATATGAGAAGGGTACTTTTTCTTTCCACTAGCTTTCACAGTCTGCCTGATCTCAGTTCAAAACTCACCACTGGGGGACCATGAATACGTGGTCATAAGATAGCTCTAAATGTGTCCAAAACAAAAGGGCTTCTGAGGAAGGCTCATGGTTATAGTGTTTCATTCAGAGAGACACAGTTTCAGCCAATCATTAAGCTCGGACACTCTTAGTTACTGATCGCAGTAATGGTTTGTACAAAAAGTGACAGTATGTGGGGCAGAGAGACTTTAACTTTGATCACTTTGCGTTTCTCTGCACGCCTCAACAGCCTCAGACTGAAGCATGTCTGATCACGTACCATTGGCATGCTTTCATGGTTGTTGTGGAATTTGCCTCTGACACTGCAGATCTACACAAGTCCTCTTCATACACAGCATATAAATGAGGAAGGAAAAAAAAAGAAAGCACTGCAAGTCACAGTAACCAGAAACAAAGGAAGAGTCCGGGGGAAATCATAAACAAGAGATTACAGAATGGAAAAAAAGATTGTCTGGACTGTACCTTGCTGAAATCCTGCAGCGGAGGGTCTGGAATGTGGTGGAAAGTCGTGGGAAGTACAGGGAGGATTCAGGCACCGGACCCCTTGACTTTAAACTCCCTGTGGAGGACAGACCCAGCTGCTCTGTCCCCCCTTTAGCTCTTCTGGATCCACTCTTTCTCTGCCGGCCACTAACGGACCAAGAGGCTCCAACTTCACTCAGCAGCACAGACAACAGTAAAGAGAGAAAAAGTTGTTTGGCTTCTCTTCCTGTGGATGATGTCACATCCTGACTTTGTCTAGTGGGCTCTCTGTGTGCCTGTATGTGGGTGTGTGTATGGAGAACCTATAAATTGAAAGAGTAGAAGGGCTGGAAAAGGCCTTTCCAAACCCCTTTCTCCCCCTCCCTCTTTTCCATTTTTTTCTTTCTTCTTATCCTGCAGGCAGAGCAGCCAGCCCACTTGTCCCACCAAAGCCCAGCCCTCTGGTAAAGGTCCTGAGAAAACAACCCCTTCTCTTAAGCCACATATAGGACAGAGGGAGCAGAATGATCCCACAAACATTTCTGGATGTTTGGCAGTCCATGCTGCTCTTTTTTTTTTTTGTGAAGTCTCAATAACATATCATTTAAATTCTTGGCCTTTTTAAGATATTGTCGTTGAACTCGGAGCTTACCCTTAAATAGAGAAAGCGCTACTCTCCAAAAAAAAAAAAAAAAAGCTCTTCAAAACATTGACAAAGAATCTGCCTTTAAATTATGAACAAACAAGTCACGTTTGACTGAAACTATCTATATTCTGATGCCCTTGGGGGCTGAGTGTTATGATAGCGACGGTAGCTGCCCTGACTATCCCCTTTGTGTTGAAGGTGAATGGGTGCAACTAAAATGATGAGGGTGTCAATTTCTCTGCTGTGTAACGGCACCCGACCTGCAAAAAGAAGCTGCGTCTTTGTGATATACACCGCCTGGCCACTTCATTAGGCGTACTTGTAGAATGCAATGTGATTCAGTACAATAACTCTAAACTCTAAATTCCACTTTAACAAAGCTTGTAGTTTTTCAGTTTTAGCTGACACTGTCAGAGAGGTATTATGTATTGAGGTTGTACTTTGTATTTGTAGTGGTATTTAAAGGTGGTTCTACTATCATGGTCCTCTCATGTATGTAAATGGGAGGCCAAAACATTACGAACGCCTGTGTAATGCATCTCATTTGCAAGTCAAAGGCAGGTTTTAGGTTCTAATGTTTATGTTTGCTGAATAGGATGACACACACTTAGCTTAATGATATTAAATGAGATATAACATTCAGATGTGTGGGCTTGGTAAATAAATGATAACTGCAGTGCAGTCAAAGCAGATTCCTGCTGACAGTGTTTCCCTTCTTTCCCAGGATTAAAACATCAGAACAGGTTTCAGTGTATATCTTTATGTGTGAATATTCCCCAAAGTGTCTCACTGAACTGCAGCCAGTCAAGTCAGCATTTGCGCTTGAGGTGGTGAGAATCACCATTTTTGGAGTCTTCCCCGAGGCAGCAGGTATCCCGAGAGACACATGAGATTTTATTGCCTCTCTGACCTTTGTCACAAGATGTTTGATGTTGCTTAACTAGAAGAATTGTGATCCCACACTCACTGGATTCAAGATGCAGTGTATTTTATGAGGTTAGATAAGATAAAGTCGCCTTATTTTATTGCTATTTGCAAGGAGCAGGTGTTTAATTTAATTACATTTGGCTCCCTGTGCTGGAACATGTAGAGAGATTATTGCTCTATGCGTCTGACTATATGAGGAGCCAAAAATGAGCCCTAATTGCATGATGATATATATATATATATTTATCTTTCTATTTGAGCTTTTCATAATATGCAAAATACAAACATACAAATGAATCCCTAGTCAACACCACCCACCAGACCCGTACTGTTAAGTCATTTTGTGTACTTGATTGATAGTACTTAATTGATAAGGTGAGTCACATAAACAAATACAGCAGAGACAGAAAGAACATGTGACAATACAAGTAAGAGGTTCACATGTATTACAGGGTTACATATTCTGCTTCCATTTGATCCACAAATGACAAGAAAGGCTGCTGGGGTTGCATTGAATTGAATATTGACTGCCAGAAGTGGTGCAGTTTTGGATGAGACTAATGGTGATACAGGGGGATATAAGGGGATGATGATATATTTTATGTATATTATTTATATTTTCTTGGATGTATAATAATATTTTGTTTACAATTTTTTTCTCCCGGATAAGCCAGCGTGCAGCATTATCCTTTTTTATTATTGTTCTTTGTCTTTATTGTTGGGTACTTTATTCTAATATTTTGTACAGTATTATTGTAACTGTCTGTTTTGATTTGCCTCAGTCTGAAAATGTTTTTGTTCTGGCTCAACCAGGTATTTCGTGACCCTGAAAATTGCTTTATAAAAGGAAGTAATCTTGAGTTGCAGTAATCAATGTATCCACTTGAGGTCACCATGACTGTTACTATGAATGCTGTGTTTAGTGACACTTTCTATATTCAGGGTTTCAAGCCCACAGACAAGTGAAGTACTCACTGGAGTATCCTTTTTTCAGAGCATATGTCTTTACTGACATGGTGGTGGTTTTTATTTAAATTCTTATTTAATGACTGCTTAGTGCTTATCAATGTGGCATAAAATGTTGGTCCACTGCACACAATATACAGAAAGTACAAATAAAAATGTAGTAAGAGTAACTTGAAGTATACATTAGTATTAGCAGGGGTTTACTTGGATTAGTTTTAGAAATTCAGTTTAAAAAAAGTAGAAACTTTATGTCTTAAGGAGAGAGAAACAAGCACATGTAGACTAACCCAAGACCAAAAATAGGGTTAAATTAGATATTGCATATACAATCCTAGTCAAAAAACCCCAGATGACACATACACAGGAAACAATGGGTGAAGCACAACATGACAGATTAGCTTTACTCCTGCCCTATGCTCTAGTTTTGCTCATGTCATAACCCAGAAATGTGACAAAGGAGGAAGTGGAACCAGTCAGGCATCTCACCTTTGATCTTCACTCAGCATAGTACTCTGTCATTTGTCACCTAAACCACGCTGCCTGTCGCTTTGAGACACCACACACAGTCCAAACAAACACTAAATTTAATGAAACAGTTGTAACCGACGGTCTAAAGAAGTGGCATGCTTGTTTATTTAAGTGGACATACATTTTGTCAGTATCTGTAAAAGAGTTACATTTTATATTTTTAATATTGTAGTATTCCTGATAAGTATTTGTAATATCAGGTACTGATATAGTCAAGTCAAATCCACTTTATTGTCAGTGCTGCTATATGTACAGGACATACACAGAATTGAAATAGCATTCCTCCCATATCCCTGGTGCAAACAGCAATAAACATGAAATATAAAATATAAATAATATATACAAGTTTAAAAGATATCTCAGAAAAATATTGTAAAATATTTGACTAATATAATAGGATCAGAGACTTTCTAAGCATTTTACTGTCAGTTCAACCTTTGTCTTGGTTACCCCAAAGATACATTTCAGTGTATTTCTGTGCTGCTCTTACAATTAGTGACAGGTCACTGAGGATGTAAGAGGACTTGCGCTTCCTGGAGGCCTGAGGTTCTGTAGTGTGTGCACTTGTGTGGAGAAGCCGGTGGATAGTTCACTACTTTACAGGTCAAATAGATGACTTATGATCACACGCAAGAGCACGAGTCTGTCACACTGTGCCACAGCTCTGCAGACTCCAAACACATCTTTATTTCTGCCTGTAATCTTTCTCTTATTGATTATGGGTGAACGTCACCGTCAGGATATCCACCTCACTTTAACAGACCTCGCATCACATCCTTTTTTTTAAACCAAACAAAAAAAAAAACATTTAGAACATGACACATAAACTGACACACCTGAGCAGAGGTATGGTTTATATAGGGGACTAGTGTATGTAAAACATGTTGCTGCTGCTTTGACAGACAAGCACAAGCAGACTCTTATCTTTACTGGGGATCGGATTCTGTCATTCATTCATTGATTTTGAACAGTGTTGTACAACTGATGTACAACTGATGTCACTTTTTTTTAAGCTCTTATAGTGTGGCCAGCTGAAAGGTAAAAAACAAAACTGTTAATAAAGAAATAAAAGGTGGAGGCGGGTATAATTCTTTAATTATTGGGATTCGACCTTGACTTTTTAAAGTTATGTTTCCTCCTTTTATAACGTGAAATACAAAGTTTATTACTGTCCTATCTCCTATCACAGCTTATCAGTGCTCATTTGACCTTGAGGGTGTAAAAACCTACTGCGTGCCAGACTCAGACAGCTCCCTTCAAAGACGAGCACCGGTTGCCATGTATCAGCTACAAATGAATGATTTTTTTTTTAAATTTATTTATTTCCATTTTAATTGCTGCTGAAAGGCATTTGATGCATTCCGTTGATTACGTCCATATTAGGCGACCAGCTCAGAGCAGAGTGGAGATGACTCCACCTTTTTTCCAGTTGAAGGGTTGGGTCAGAAGGAAAGATTTAAGCGGAAAGAAAGAGGAAGCAGAGCTAACTTCAGACGCGAGTTGGGCGAGATTGTCATCCTCCTTTTCGCTGCAGGTTGGTCTCGGCTCTAACGCGCACTTTCTTTTCGCAGGTTCTTGTTTGTTTGTTTTTAAAATGCCGTTTAACAGGTAACCGGGTGATGATTAAATGACGTCGTTATTCATTTCAGGTGTGTTTATTTCTTGAGAGGAGGGAGGGTGGAGGGGGAGGAGGGGTGGAGGGGGGCGACGTTGGGGTCGGGCTCGGGCTCGGGCTCGTGCCTATTTTTTCGCGGCGTCATATTAAAGTTTCATTGGTTTAATTTTGTTCTACCTACACTGTCACCGTGCCCGTGTTGTAAACGCAGCTTGGCGGCTGTGCATTTTATTCTCGTGCGATCCACATCCTGTCGCGTGTCACCCCTGACCTCCCGGTGTCATGCAGAAATGTGTTTCCCCTGTAAGCGCGTTTCACAATTTGCATAGAGATGAGTTTAGTTATGGGCTGTTAGTGGTGTCGTCCTGTATCTGGCCGCCTCTCATCATTTGCACCTGTGCTGCGGACAAAGCGCTCATTGATAGCCGGACTTGGGCCTACAGTGGGTATTGTTGCTCTGCACTTTGAAGACGAATGGTAACGTTGACCACTGTCTTTATCTCTTTTTTTCGGTGTCTGTCAGCTGTCAGAGAACAGTCTGCTGTGTGTATACATGTTTAACAGCCTGGCTATATGGTCTACAGCAGATGTAGTTTTAACCCCCCCTCAGAAGTGAAAGTTAACCTGCTGGCCAAATGTTATAACTGTCTAACGGTTCACTTTCAGAATGGACACACCTTGTTCTGAGATATTTGTGACGCGGTCTGTTTAAAATGTAATTTTGTGTGTGTCTTTGCTGTGTTTGGTACAGGTAGCTGCAGTGAATGTGGTTAGCCTGTGAGTGATGTAACTCTGCCATCTGACATATGTTGAAGTCATACAGGAAACGGTTTATCAAAAGGCGTTTATCAGAAATGCTACAAAGACTTGGAGGTGTTAGGGTTGTTGATGATTCAACATATCATGCCTCAGAGAGAGAGAGAAGTCTATGTGCGCATACGTATCTTAGCATGGTAGGAAAACATTTTTATCATGAGCATGAGTAAATATTTACTGGTCTGGTATATCATTTAAAGATGATTATAATTACTTTGACAATATAAGTCACCCGCCCCGATTACTGAATGGCAACAGTATTGGTCCTGGTGAAATTCTTCTTTGTGCAACCAGCCACGCCTCATTTATGCAATTTACAATGGCGAAATATTATGGTCACACTAAAATCTCAGGCTTGTACCACACGAGTAAGTGCCATTTAACATCTAAATATGATCCTGATGCAATAGTGCCGCACGTAGAAGAATACACTTTAAAAATAAAAAGATAAATACGCTGCAGCGCCTCCACATGAGTGTAATCTTTTATGTACTAACTGGTACTCATGGATGCTTTTCTTCTCACGTGATGGTCTCCTAAGGTACATCATGGATCAGTAATTGTGTAGACATGTAAACATTAGCCGTAACTAACGCATGTGGGGGTGAAACAAAGAGCCTCAAGGTTAAGCGCCCAGGTGTATTTGTGATAGCAATGTAAACACTACAGCAGCATTGTGACTGTTAACGCTCCAGCGCCGCGTTGCGTTTTATCACTTCCATCAGTGTAAACACCTCCTCTGAAGGGCTCATGTTTCAAGGCGAGCGTAGAGCTGATAAACGTAGATGCTTCATGACATGGGCTGTCTTTTTTTTTTTTTTTAATCAGGGTTTTCCTTTGCAGGCTGAGCTGGTTGTGTTATGTAACAGTTATACCTCAAACAGTTGACATCAGTCTTCTCTGTTGGTCACCGAGCAGCAAAGCGGTTTGCTACCTAGAGGAAAATGTTTATCCATGCACTGTCAATAGCATCATTGACAACTTTGACAGTTTTACACCCCCCGAAGTTTCAAAGTGTTGAGCAATGACCCCGCTGGGTGTTTGAACATCGGTTTAAAGTGAAGATGGGTTTACGGTGACTGCCTCTGGCCAACTGACAAACTGTCACATTGTTAGTTGACTTGGGGCTAACTTTGTATTGTAAATATATTTAAATTTGCCTGTGAGAAAAACCTCTTAAATCTGATCTACCAAACACACAGAGCCTCTCTGATCTCAGTATTCATGTAGGTTCATGTAAATGAGTAAATGCTACTTGACACCTACAAGTCGGCAGCCTCCGAATAGCAGTGAGGTTACTGTTTAAACACATCTGAATGTTTTCTCTTTTTTTAACACTCCTGGCACTCCTAAAGCGAAAGTTTTAGGAGGTAGTCTGTAACTGTTTAAGTTTGTTTCTTCCTGTGGAAGAATAAGGCTGTAACTAATCATTTTCATTATTGCTTAATCTGTCCATTTTCTGGAAAAAGTTGAGAAATTTTGTACATTGATCGATGTTTCTGAAAGTCCAAGGTGGTGTCCTCAAATGTCTTGTGTTGTCCTCAACTCAAAGATATTTTGTCCTTGGGGAAACCAAAAAAAGAAGACATCCAAAAGATTCTAGATATTTGTGAATGGTGAAATAGGAATTTGGATATTTCTTCAGTGACTCAAAATGATCAATCATGGTAGTTGACAGCTAACTGTAGTAGCTCTAGGGTTGAGGCCCTGATACCTGACATTCAACATCTAATTTTAAACATTGTAAATTCCTATTTTCATGAATTATGTAATAGTTTAGCGCAACAAAACCCAACCAACCCTTCACACACCGGCTTTTTAGTTGACAGAAAGGTGTAGAGGAAGAAGTATGAGTGCACAGTTCCTCAGGTTAAAACAGAAGCTGGGATGACATTGACTGGGTGTGGCCAGAACCCACAGAAACCAGTGTCGCAGTAATTCTTCACCCTGCTGCATGTGTTACCAAATGTTCAGTATTAGGGGCACACTAAATGGCAATAAGATTTAGCTAGCTTGCTCTTGACAGTGCAAGAATAAGCAGTAAAGTGAGTTTGTGTAACCAGTGTAAGCACTGGCCTTTTCTAAAATGTCATCATGGCCTCATGGCTGGTTGTATTTTGACCAGCATGCCACGGGGGAAAGTGGCTGCAAGTTTAGGTGTGTTCTAGTTTTACCAGTGACCGCAGTGACTGCTTTGAGGTTTTGTTTTTACGTTTGCCCTTCATTTCTTACTTTGACGGTTGGGTTATATGTTTTGAGTTTTCAATTTGAAGAAATTTCACAAACTAATATCAATTACCAGACTATTTTTTTTTTTTTTTTTTTTTTAAACTGCAGAGTCGTCCATTTTTGAAAAATTAGGGCAAAGGTCAGACTGTAACACATTTATGAAAAGTCATAAAAATGTATAAACTAACACAGTTGGCTATTGTTTTCCCTCACTGTTTGTTAGTCATAACATTTTTCACATGTTAAAACATTTGATACTCTTAAGTGGCTTAAGTTCTTGTCAGAGTAGAACGTTAGGTATCCTTGACAGACATGTAGTGTGTCATTCCAGCCATGGTTAAGTTCTTGCATAATCCCAACCTGTCAGGTCGTACCAGATCCTTTTTTTGCCCTTGTCCCATTGATCAAGTCTCAAGTTGTTTTCTTGACAGGTTTTAGTATGATCTACCCTGAGACAAGAGTACACGTGTCAGCTGGGGAGATCAGATTTGACTTATACACATGAGGAAATCTTTCAGTGGCCACTGGGTGCTCGTAAGCAAGTAATGATGGTGGATATGATGTTGTAGTAGTAACATGCCGGCATGTATTACCTCCAGATTTGCACCATTCCAACAAATGGCATAGCTGCTTTTCTGATTTACAAGCACATTTAATTCAGTTGCAGTTTTTTTTTTTTTTTGATCAGGATAATCTTGTGTCAAATAGTACAATCTTCTTGTATAAACAAACCAGCTAACTTTATTTAGTTAAGCCACCGTTGTAGCAGAAGTTATCCAAGCGTTAGCGTTTGGTCTGAGCGTGCAGATGTGGGTTGTTTCGGCAGTGAAGGGGTTAAAGTGTTTCAAGTGATGGCTTGTTTTTGGGTTCGGTTGGAAATTTGCCTCTAATTACCAAACTGGCAGAATACTTGACACAGGGCTCCAGTCAGAACTTGCACATTTTTCACAGTCTTTGCCCCCCTCCCAGTATCTATACTACCTGGCTGCTGTTTTTCGGTTTGTACATGTTTGTTTAAAATAAAGCCCCAGGCGTGAAGATGAAAACAAAGATGAACAGTTAAATGACTGCCTAATTTGTCCAGGAGAGTTTACACAATGGCTTTCTGGTTCAACTTTGACCTACATTACCTCTCAGAGTTGTTTGTAATAACTGTGCAAGCAGTAGATCATTCTATAATCTGGCTGTTTGGCTTATTACTTATCTGAACAATGGGGTTCCCAGCAATGACTTTGAGATTTGAGCATAACTGATAAGAAGAAGTGATGTCCAGACCTGCAGTATTAAAAATACAAAATACAAAGTTAGTGTGAAATTGTGCAAAGTAATGTGGCCTTTTATGTGTGGTCTAAATTAACTTTATTTCTAAGCTATAACAGTTAATCTTTTGCAACATGACACCTAATCAGTTACAGCAACTGGTGATTTTCATGTAATTCATGTTCTCTATCATAATTTATACCTAAGTGCACGGACACAGGCTGAAGACCATGCAAAATCGCTTTCCCCTGCGCCTCCTGCACCTGCAATTGTTTCTCTACAATCTGCATCAGTTTGCGCTCAAGGACGCGACCAACTATTGTTGTCTGTGGAAAGTTCCAGAAATCTGAGTCGCTGGTGGGTGAGATCTGGGGGGGGGGGCAGAGAGAGTGAGAGGGTGGGGGTAGGTGGGTGGGTCGCGAAGAGAATGAGATCAGTGTTGAACAGTCGACCTTGCCTGAATACTTGCAGGTAGGGGTGATACTGTTCCCCCGCCACCACCCACACTTACACACCCACCCTCACCCAAACACAATGAACCGAAGATGTATGTCAGCCTGGAGGCAAGTCCGGCAACATTCCTGTGCCGTGGGGGGAGAGAGTAACTGTTACTACAACTTGAGCATTGGGTGGCAAGTTTGTTTTCATAGATGTCTTTAAAATGGATCCATTGTGCTCATCGTGTTTATCATTAAGTCAGCGGTATTCATTTTGATCATACCACAAATCTGCCATTCTCAGCTGGAAACCAATGAGCATGAAGGTTATGTTCAGTGACTATAAAGATCTAGATTCGCTCATATGAGCGGAGGACATTTGTATGAATAAACTTTAGATTTATGCAACCGATGTCACCGTTTTTAATATTCAAATGCAGCCAATGATAGCGTTGCAGAACAGAGATGCAGAGAGGCGTACCAACCGGGAGAGTTTGTAGGTTGAAGTTATGTAAGAGAAGGGAGTTACTTAAGGGTATTTTAATTTTTGAATTAAACTTAATTATAACAATTTCATAATTAAATATGTGCATGTAATAGAATTTATGTTAACAGTTTCTAATTAATTACAACTTGGCTTCAGCCAGTTCTATATTTTAGATCTTTAACTTCTTTTTCATTATGATATTTGATTGACCTGTTACACAGAAGTAAAAGCTGTTCATGTTTCCAAAGAGGCAGACGCTGCCAGGTTCACACCCTTTCTCTGCCTCGCCCTGTGGAAGACCCTGCACAGTTCAGACCAGTTTGTGTGTTAAATCCCAGATTGGCGGCAAGCTGAACTGAAGTACAATGTAACTGAAGTAATCCTTGAACATGCACAATCTGGTTGGTTGGTTGGTTTATTTTTTTTGTGTGTGTGTGTGTGTGTGTGTGTGTGTGTGTGTGTGTGTGTGTGTGTGTGTGTGTGTGTGTGTGTGTGTGTGTGTGTGTGT
This sequence comes from Nibea coibor, assembly GCA_023373845.1. Lineage (NCBI taxonomy): Eukaryota > Metazoa > Chordata > Actinopteri > Sciaenidae > Nibea > Nibea coibor. The sequence continues at coordinate 16,669,600 of CM041718.1, forward strand.
GTGTGTGTGTGTGTGTGTGTGTGTGTATGTGTGTGACAACTGCAGAACCGGTCTGAAATAAGATTAGCTTGTATTTGAATAGAAATCGTGTGTTATCATGAGACCGCGTTATGTCACCCGTATCTAGACTGAGAAGACCTGGCCCCCAGGTGACTGTCTCTGAGGCCCTGGTAGAGCCCTCTGACTAATGTCTTTGTTTGCTTAGAGTTTTACATCTCGCTGGCTTGATTGGAATGTGTTATTGTTTTTTTTCCCCATGTGAGACATTCATTTAACTGATGTAACCTGTTTCAACTTGGCCATCAGTCAACTGAGGGTGCTGCCATTCAAGACTTTCTGCTAACTTGTTTCAAAAGCTCAGGATTCAGAAATATTTTCTGTACTTGGCTAACACAATCTACCAAAAAAAAAAAAAACTACTATTGTTGCTAGTTCTGAGCAACAAATCACTTAAAATCCACAAATCTGCCTCATCCTTCCACTGTCGTTTTGGGAGTAGCCTCCGAAGGCAATTCTTTGACAGTACTATCAGATCTCCAGAGCAGAATATTTTGATACTCATCCTTGTACACATTCTTCACATTGCATAGACATTGACCTGAGATTCATACTGTGACAAGGCCTTTGCAGCAACGTCAGACTCCTCACAACAGTGTGTGATATGCTGATATGACGCTTGCGCCCGCTGCTAAAATGCATCTGCCACGCATAGCTCCCTGCATGTACTGTATCTGTTGCATATTGTTACCAAGATCACTAGTGCATATTAATCATTGATACAGTTGGACATTGAAGACTGTTTAAAAAAATCCAGTAGAGCTAATTTGACTTTTATGCATCAAGCTGTGAAATCTTCACACCACTGCCAAAGCACGAGCTTTCAGTATTTCTGACCACTTTGACTTTGCTATATATCATCCACAAAGCCAAATAGTGTTTATATTTTAATAAGTTGAAGCACCCATCGTCTTAATTTTGATGTTTTCAGGTGTAACAGGGACAATTTTGTGTTAAAGCCTGAGAAAATTTGAGTGTATCAAATATCACTTAGCAAATGCATCCATCAGTCCTAAAAAGAACTTGTAAGTTTCTGTCCTTCATTCATCCCCCAGTTAAATGAATGACTTTGGCTTTCTGTCAATATTTTTACACTTGAATGGACTTTTTATTCATGAGTGCTTGTGGCTTGCTTTGGTGTGATGGACTCCTGTTTACTCACACGGACGCCGTCTGAATGAGGAAACAGAAGTTATTTCAGCAGCTGGGGAGGCAAATAACTACTTTTGTAATCATTCGTGGTTGGCATTTCCATCTCCTTCCGTCTACACCGTGTCCCCATGCTTATTTTGAGAGGCGTGTTAGTTTCACAGGACAGGATTACTATCATATTTGAAATGGCTCTGTCAGCAACTACGGAAGAAAACGATGAGCTATTTTGTTGTCAGGTGTGTTTCGGTATTTGGAGGAGGGGCTAAAATGGAGCGCTGCCACCACTTCTACCCACCCCTCAACCCACAGGGACAGAATGGCAGGTTAAACCAGCCCCGTCAATGACATACAGTGCAGTGCTGGCAAGGGCATATAGAGCGAGAAGATTATTTTAAGATGTCTGTGATAAGAACAGCCAAGGTCAACCAAAACAACTGCTTTTGATAGTGATTATTTTAAATTAATTTCTGTTTGCATTTAAAGTTTGAGCACAATCTGTCTGTGCAGGTGTTAGTGTGCATGAGTGAACGCTGTTTTATGGACTGAAACATTTGGAGGTTCAGGGTTTAAATTACATTATTTAAGCCACTGTGTGCAGATGAGACTAACCGCCACAACAGAATTACAAGAGGAAAAACCTTTAGTTTCATTCATTCACTCGTGCTATTAAACTGCTTCTCAAATATGACAACGATCCGTAAGCCGAAGATGTAATGATTACTATTACCACAGTGTTTTGTTCCTGAATGCCTGGGCGTGGCAGTGAGATCAGAGGAAGTAGTTTCCAATCGAGGAGAGTGAAATCCTTCTTACACAACACACTTGGAAAAAATCTTAATCGTTATTGTCAGTCATGTCTCTCTCTCTGTTTTTTTTTTTTTTTTTTTTTTTTAACACAGCAGTGTTTTCTCTGTCATTAGCCATACCATCCAACCCTGAGTAAACATGAAGGTTTTATGCCTCCTAGCTCGACTGTATTTGCCTTTTTATCTGGTAGGTTATCCTGTTATACTCCCTGCAGTTGCCAGCCAACTGGACATGTATATGCAGGCTTGTAAGTGGGAGTACTGTGCTAACTTAGTTTGTCAGTAAAACCAAAATTATTATAGAGAAAGAATTTAAATGTGTCCACCACACAAGTATTAAAATGGTATTTTATCCATGAAACTGATTCTGTCTCAACAGCGAGAGAAATGCACGTTAATTTTGCTTAATGGGTGTTGGTCGTGTAGAGAGCCAATAAAGGCATAACAATACCCCCCTTCATGATAACAGAGTCTCCACTGATTTCTCGCCTGCTGCCTGTGAATAATATTATCAGCCCACCCCTGAGAGAAAACTTACAGGGCGACTCCAGAGTCGTGTGTTTCAGTGGGTGGAGGGTGTGACCGAGAGAGTAAAATGGGGGGGGGGGTTCAGACTTGTTGAAGTGAGGGCGGCGGCCACAAAGTTGCAAGTCTCAGTTTATTTCTTGAGTTTTGTAGCGTGGGTTTAAATAGGGGCCATCTCACTCTTACCCCAGTTGTACTCGCCGCTTGCTTACACACAGTGCTGGCTCTCTCTCTCTCTCTCTCTCTCTCTGTGGCTCTGCCTCTTCCCTCCCTCTCCTTCTCTGAGCTAGTTATTCATCCACTGTGTGAGTCAGGGAGGGTGGGGATTTCTGTACCAGACACATTTTGTCAGTTACTTTCTCATTCCTTACCCCATCTCTCTCTCTCTCTCTCTCTCTCTCTTTCTCTGTTCCTCTCCCTGCTCTGCTGTTTTCCTCTTTTTGCTGCTGCCCCAGCCTGCCTGCCCGCCTGCCCGCCTGCCCTTGTAGATTACAGAAAGGCTTTGCCGTGCTGTAAAAGCGGAATCCACCTTTGGCTTTGGATGATATAAGGGGAAAATTCTAGTCTCAACAAGGTAAGTTGTTCAATGTTATTTAGAAGGTGAACTAACTTGAGTGCCTGGAGTGTGCCTACCAACTTGTTGAGCCGCTCATTGGTTGGGTTTTGTTTTGTTTTTCACAGAACAGGCTTCTTTTGGTGTTTTTGAGGATTTCAGACTGTTCTGTTGAAATTTTTATATAATCGATAATTTACTTTGTGTTCCTCATGGCTTCCTGGCTGCACATCCTTTTTTTTTTTTTCTCCTCACAGTTTGTTCATCATTAACTCCTATACCTCATGAGCGTGAGCTCCCTTTTTCCATCCCTATGATTCATTGACATGGCTCTCATAGGAAATGTTCCCCCTCCCTTTCCACTGTACTACATCTCTTTGGAAGATGTAAACCAGCCAACTCCTTGTCAAACTTTCCTAATGCTGAAAGAGTTTTTGTGTTGGGTAGAACTACTACATTTTTTTTTTAGTTTGGTCACAAGAATGGGCCGATGTCACCGAAGGCTGTAAATCATGAGCATTTCTCTCGTGAGGGGAAAGAAGTCATTGTTTAACTGCTGCCTAAGAGGTCATGTGACTATAGCTAAATTGCTTCACGCTGTCATGGCAGGAGTATAATATTTGGACCCTTCACACAGTTATGGGGAAGTTCCTACAAGTTTGAGGAATTACAAGTATTGCTGATATAGCTGAACAACAATGATATGATTTATATTACTGGGCCAAATTCCACGGTAGCACACACACCTTTTTATTTATTGGTAGGGATCAAGAACAGTGTAGGTATTGTTTGATTTTATTGATACAGAGCTGCAACAATTAGTTGATCCATAGAAAAAGAATGAGCAACTAATTAATTAGTCACTAGATACAAAGAATGTTACAGTAATTTCTGGACCTCCCTGCTTTACTGTAAGTAGTTGGTCTCGGCCAGTCGAGGGCATGTTCTGTGGTTTTACTGAGGTGGATTGGAAGGGGTCTCATTTTCATTTTTCTATGAACTTCTATCTTCATCTGGGACTTAAGGAAACAGAAATATTACTTCCTTTTCTTCCTAGTGTTGTCATGATCATGAGACTGTCCCTGTGACTCTCACAATCAGTTTTATTATTGGTCAGTATTAAAAAGAATCACCCCAAGGGAGTCACATGCTGCAAAAACTGCAAAAGCAAATCCTACAAATTAAGGGGTAGGTTTTCTGAATCGTCACTTTCTGTATACAACATAATTTGATTGAACTCGGAAAAGTGGCTCCCAGTCCCATCAAATCTGTTTTCTTGTGTATTCAAGCCTAAACTATTGAAATTGAATGCAATAGCAACGTAACTGGGAATTCTTTTAAGTCAATCTTAAAATTCCTTCTGAAAACAAATTATGAACTCAAATTTAAGCCATGTGACGTGGTCAAACTGCCACTACACAATTCAAGGTCTCTGTGTTACAATAACCTAAAGATTATCACTAACCTGATCAGATGATCTGATCAATTTAACTGTTCAGAATTTTTCCTCAGAACAAGACAGACCCTACACCACAGACATGATGGTACTCTTGTTGAAATGTGAGGTGGCTGACCAAATGCCTCATCGTGGGTTCAAAAACAACCACAGCTTTTTGTGTAAGAGTTTTCCGAAATGTCATGTATCTGATCTGTTATGCAACACCGCCATTTGCACTGTTGGTGATAACGCTGAGGCCTGCAAGAAGACCAAAATTCCATTTTAGCGTTTTCACCATGTCGGAGGAAGGAAGGTTAGTCAGGACAGCCAAGTGCATCTGTCACAATTTGGTCTGGGCTGCTGAACTCACAGTCACCTGGAAGCTTAACAGGCAGATTGACCAGAAAGATACTGTGTTGACATTGTCCCGTGGATAACAACTGAAAAACCCTGAGGTGAACAAATTACAGGGCTATCTACACAAACGAAGAATGTTGACCTTTCTGTGTCAGCGATGCTATCTGTTTTTACTGTAGTCTTGTGCTCAGTTACCTGTGACGCAATGAATGCACCATCATAGATTAAGAGATCAGAGCAACAAATCATGAACAAGTTGATTTGGATTGTGCAAAAAAGACTAACCCTGTGCACGTAGCTTTGTAATTTGGAGTTAGTTTCGAATGACTTTCTCTTTTTTTTTTAAAACAAATTTAGCAAGCTGCTGCAGACATGTGTCCCGTATCTGGTTTCCTAATTTTTGCGAGTTTCATTTCCCCTTTTGATATCGTATCCTAATAGACAGCGATTTTTTTTTTTAAGCCAATACTGAAAGCAAGTTGACATCCTTAAACTTAAATCAAGATTGTTGTTAGTAAAATGAATAGCTGCAGTTTACACTTGAAATGTCTTGTTTTCTTCCCTGCATCCCTTCTTGCAGTTTTCCTGAGCAGCACCTGCATGATCTCCACTCCCTGCCCTTCATTCCACACCGTGGAATTATTAGCTTTTAATTATATTGGCTTAAGGAGGGCTGTTCTTTAGTCCTTAGGCAGTGAAAACTCATAGTATTGTAGATTGTACATCAAACAATAGCTCTCTCTGGGTCGCCTGTGGTGAGAGGCGACCGCACCCTGCATGTCCTCTGCTTTGTGAACACACTTTACAATTTACACTTGATATGCTAAGCTCTTTGTCAACAGAGAAATACGCAGATCTGAAGGCAACATTCCTGTGCTTACTGCATCTCAGGCTGCTTTTCCACTGGCAAAACGCTTTTCACCATATTTGTAGTTCAGCTGATAGATACAGTTTGCGGTGGCAGTTTGCCAGTAAATGTGGCTGCCACATGAGAAGGAACACTTGTTGGTTTAAGAAACTTTGCATATCTTGATAGAATTTTTGTTTCTTTGAATGCCTCCCCTTTTTTTATCTTATTTGGAGCAGATTGTGTGCAGGAGTCATGCCAGAAGTTAAGTCACAATGCCCAAACAGGGAGTACAGTGCCGCCTTACTGTGGGATGAGGGATGCCCTCCCAGTTCTCTGTGGCACCTCCTCTCTAATATCAGACCATGTCTGATGAGTGGTTGGAGCTGAGGCAAAGCATCATGGGATTTATGTTGGGAGTGTTTGTTTGGTGAAGGATAAGCTACTGTGTTCCAGTAATTGCATTTCACTCCTGCTGAATAAGTAAATCTCCTCTGAGGTATTTATTGGTCACGGGTGATCAGCAGGAAGACACAAGTAATGAATAAGACATGTGATTTTTTTTTAAATTTTTGCCACATGTTTATGTTCTCCATTCCTGAAGGAGATTACTGTTGAATTTTGTTTTTGAGGTCTCTGACAGGTTGGTTAAAAACAATCCCGATGGGGGAATGGTATGTTTCAACTACTTTTACACACCCTCAAACACTACATCTGGGTTTTGTGGACATATAAAACTGGACAAAAGTATTGTTGAATTGAGATTGTCTCACTCTGACCATGGGAGTGGTGGAAGGATGCTGCTGTGTTTGGCTTTGAGTTTAAACTAATCATGGACTTGTTGGGTTTTTCTGCAGATAATTGGGTAACATCAACAACAACACAAAACTACAAACATGCTTCAAGGGATTCGGGAGCTTGGCTCACATGCCATGGATATCTACGACTACCTCGTGGCAGGAACTGGTAAGTGATCTCACCTGACTAAATTCAAAAAGATTACACTATATATTGTTTGTTTTTTAAAGATGTGTGTTGTTTTCATCTCTCTAGATCCACGGCTGAAGGATTATCCACTTATGCAGAGTCCTATTCCCATGTCCATAATATTGCTGTGCTATCTGCTCTTTGTACTGTACATCGGACCTCGAATAATGGCCAATCGCAAGCCTTTCCAGCTAAAAGAAGCCATGATAGTCTACAATTTCACGCTAGTGGCGCTGTCGGTATACATCGTCTACGAAGTAAGACATCATTTAAATCTCCAACATTTACACACTTGCAACATTTTGAACATGTTCAGACTGTATGTGTAGTTTATCTGTGAGGATCCCATTTTTGTAATTAACTGTGGTTACACATTTACACAGTCCCCAGTAAATAACCTTATTTTGTTTTTTAGTTCATGATGTCTGGGTGGGCCACAACGTATACCTGGCGGTGCGATGCAATTGATACGTCTGAAAGTCCTCAAGCATTACGAGTAAGTGCCCTCTAACTGCTCTGTCATATTTATTGTGAGGTAAAATAAGTGATGGCTGTGTTGTTGTTAGCTTACGGTAAAATTTCCACTCAACTCAGTCTTTATTCTCCTCACCAGATGGTCCAAGTGGCCTGGCTGTTCTGGTTCTCCAAGATTATTGAACTCATGGATACAGTAAGTTCAGTCCATTTTACCCCTGACAACCTTGACGATCAATTTTGTTCATATATAGCGTGGCTTTAACTAATCATTATCCATATTTGATCAGATCTTCTTCGTGCTGAGGAAAAAGCATGGACAGATCACCTTCCTACACATCTTCCACCACTCCTTCATGCCCTGGACCTGGTGGTGGGGAGTTTCCTATGCCCCTGGTGAGTACACATTAACCAGATAAATCGAAGGCATTGAAAATGATTAAGCAGGAACAATAGCAGGTGGGGTTAATAGGGTGGCTTCTTTATCCTGCAAACCAACCTTGTACCTACTGACCTCTGTACAATCAGTAGCCATGTCCTCCATTTGGTTTCTGCTTTTGGTTTGTTCAAGAAACTTTATGCAGGCTGCGTGTGAAGTAATGAATTCTGTTTAGTCATTAGAAAATGATTAACCAAGAGTCTTTGCATAAAACCTCTATGGCCTCTACCTTAATTTTTCTTGCTAGGTCAGAGGTTCTTTGGTTACACAGTCGGCCTAATGTTATTTCTGATTATTCCTCCAGGTGGAATGGGATCTTTCCATGCCATGGTGAACTCTAGCGTCCACGTGATCATGTATTTCTACTATGGCCTTGCTGCTGCTGGACCACGTTTCCAGAAGTTCTTGTGGTGGAAGAAATACATGACTGCCATTCAGCTGGTACATACTACCTACACCTTTTTCTGTTTTTATCATTAATGAGACAGTATGACGTAACTTTAATGTGTCTATTTTGAGCCTTGCGCCTGTCAGCAGGTGCCAAGTTGACGCCTGCTTCAAAGATAATTTCCTCTACATTCATTTTTGCGAGGCTAACTTCTGATTTCTTCCCAACAGACCCAGTTTGTCCTTGTATCTCTCCACGCTACCCAGTATTACTTCATGGACAGTTGCGACTACCAGTTCCCCATGATCCTGCACCTCATCTGGATGTACGGAACCTTCTTCTTCGTGCTCTTCTCCAACTTCTGGATCCAGGCTTACGTTAAGGGTAAGCGGTTGCCAAAACAAGACATTAAGCAGCAAAATGGCACTGCTGTCTACGCCAATGGCAAACACCAAGAGAATGGCAACAGTATCAACCACGGAGCCACCAACGGCTCCACTCGCCACGAGAACGGCAGCTCTCACATGGGCAAGATGAAGAAGGCCTAGGATATCTGGAAGGAAACGGCCAAAAAGTATGGCCCAGTGAACCTGTTGAAACTACTACGGATTCCAAAGATAATTTTGGCTGTGTTTCTTTTCCGGTTTTTAGTTTTATATGCAAAACGTTGGGAAATGACTTGGTCAATGATTTCCACAGTTGGGGTTCAACATTTGGTTGGTTGGCTTGTTCGTTTCTTTTGACTTGACACAATGTATGAAGAGATAATGTTTTTGACCTAAATGTTATCTTCACTGATGTTGCAACAACCTCCTATTTCAGTTTCACACCACCCCACCTTGCTTTCACTCTGTTTGCCTTCACCTCACTGATCTGACCCCCTGTGGACAGATGACTGTACAGTTTCTATCAAACTTGAAAATACTTTTTGTAAATAGTTTTACAACATCCAAAAAAAAAAAACTAATTGTATTGGAAAGCTTTAGAGTTTCTAAATTTTGTTACACTGTGTATTTAAAATTTAAAATCCAATAAATTCCATTTAAATTATCTTACTTACATTTCGTGTGTCTGTGTTTTGTAAGTACTCGCTGAACTTGCTGAAAAGGGGGGGAAGACTGACATTGTACAGTGTTGCAACAAAGAGGGAAAAGTATTCGCATTGTTTGCTTGTGCCTCTTGTCTTGGCCATCCCAAGTATGTGGAGCAAGTAGGAGGTAAACAAGAGCCCCATTCTGCTTTGTTTAAAGATATTCAAGCAGAGAGAAGCATCCTGTAGACCGGATCTACACCCACACGCCTCAACCATCGGCTGGTTCACCGGGGTCAAGAAGATGCAGCTTTTCCAGCATGTTTGCTGCAACGCGTCATTCGTGTTAAGTTGGAATATGATGCTTTGTTTTAGATCTTACAGGTGCGCCTCTTAAAGTGGCCATTGAGTGCATATTGTTTGCAAAGTAAAGCTCAGTACAAGGTTAAAATGGCAGCACGCAAAGTACTCAAGACTTGAACGTGAGTGAACGCCCGCAGTGTTGAGCAGACCTGGATAAAAGACGGTGAACTGGTTTCTCGGTGCAAGTTTAATTCGAGGCTGACGTTACATTTCATGAGCAATCGATTAAAATACATCCAGTATGAAAACATTCTCTAGGCATTCGTTCAGTGTGCATCAAATCGCTACAGATCTACTACATACAGTACTTCAAGTCATTCTCTTTTTGTCTTTGCTTTAAGGTCGTGGGGCTGAATCCAGCTCCCACTTTAAAGGTATTCTTCATATGGAAGTTATGGAACATTATGACATGAATGAATTATCAAGCTATGAAGTTGCTACTACTGTAGAGTGCATCTGATCCATCTGATCGTCCATCCTAGGTTTCATGCGTACCCAGATTGTCTGCTGCCTGGCAGGGTGAGATCAGAAAACCGCTAAGAGTCAGACCACTTCTCTCTACTTGTGAGTGGGTGAGATGAATGCAGACCCTGGATGTGGTCTGGTTCGCCCTTTGAATGCTTTTTATTGCGCTGAAACCGATGGCGGCACTGATTAGAAGTGCCAGAGACAGAGTTGTGGTCAGGGTTAAAAAGATGAAATAGTCGGGAGCGTGTGTTGGTTCTAAGTGATGTTCTCCAGGATGTAAAAGATGAGCTCCATCACAATCGGCTCATCTCCCCTCTTGCGCCCCCTGCTATGTATGACGGGGATCAGCACGCTATCCAGGGCGTTGAGGTACTGAGCTGGGAGAGGCTGCCCATTGCTCCCGGCCACAAATCCCACCTGAAATTACAAAACAAACCACTAATTACTGTAGTATTAACGCAGTCACACCCAAGAGCATGTGTGTCATAAACTTTACAACTAATGGTTTGTGTTATGTTATGGTAACAGAAGAAAATCTAAAACTTCTAGGACTCAAATGGCACCAAAACCCTCAACTGAATCACATGTAGGTGAAGTTCTCAAAATCTTATATAGTATAGTGTCAACTATTCTGTAGCAAATAATCTAAATATTTTACAGCTAAGTTAAGAAGTATAAATGGTAACTTTAGCAACTAAACTGCACATTAGATGCTTGTAATGCAGACACTACTCTGCATTTAGTCTTTACAATATGTGCAAACAAAAGTGTTAGTTTTGCTCTTTTTGTAGCTACTGGATGTATGTATGAGAATCATTTATGTATGAGAATCATCCAGTGCAGCCTTCTTGGCAGCGTGTAAATATCGCTTTATAAACCACGACATCTGATGCTTAAGGCCTATTTCAACTTGACGTATTACTCAAAAATATGTTGTTGAGTTGACTGGTGCCGAACATCCTTTCTGACCTCTTGAGATTCAAAAGCGACACGTAGCCCCAGTTTGGCCATCCCGTCCTCTTTTAACAGTTTGAGGTGTGGACACAGTGCCAAACAAAAGGCCCGGGCGATCCGCTCTGTTAACCGGTTATGTTCAGCCGAGTCGGTCGCTCCTCCTTTGGGATGATCTCCCCTCTGCAGGAAGAACACCTGCACAAAATACGTAAAAGACGTGATCGTAAAAGGAGGGGACAGTTCCAGATGTTGTTATTTGAAGTAAATAATCAGATGTACTTCTGTCCAGCGGATGATCTTTCCATTCTCTTTGTATTCTGACTTCTGGAACATCTTCGTACTGATGATGGATTCCATGGATTTCCCATCAATGGGACTTATAACTCTGGGGGACACAAACACAGAGCAATAACTGACGACATAGACCAGACATTTAAACTGACGCACCACTAGAGAGAGTTATGAGAGGGAGAGAGTCACTCCCTACCCAAATGTCTATGTACTGATGATATCTCAGTGAAAATTTTCAAACGCTTATTCCTTCATGCGCCTGGTTTATTGTTCTCTTTGAGCACAAAAGCTCCATTCTGAGGCTGCCACATGAACTTCAAACATGTAGACACACTCACCCCTTATTCACAGTGCATTTCTCCTCCACCCATTGTACACAAACAAGCTCCTGGCTGTCTGATTGGTCAAGGCGTCCACAGGTGACGGTGTAGTCTTTCATCTCCCGTAGCGACCGGCGCAGCTCCGCCATGGTTTCCACGGTGATCTGCACCATTAACCCATCTGGGGAGAGGGGACAGCAATACAGGAGAAACACACAAACAGACACCAATGGCCACACACACCACACACACGCACACTCACGCGTCAACATGTACACACGCCTAGACAAACAGTCTGTTAGAATGTACACAGACACACACATACAAAGATCAACACGTTCTGAATAAACCAGTCTTGAAGCAGGGGTGTTAACATGCACTACTTAAAACAAAGGTAAACAATTAATTTCCTGCAGGGTAAGGTGAACCTGACTCCCCTCTGAGTGCATATCCTACCTTCTACAATACTAGACTTGGCAAGGTACCCTGCAGACGCTTTCAATGCACTGCTGAATATAAAAAAGCAGGATCCGGTGACTGCAATAAAAAAATAATAAAGAGAGAGAGAGAAAGTAGTCAACTTTAGAAACAAACTGTGGCTTCAATCCTGTTCTTATCTGTCTGGCTTGTCTGCAGTGACAGGAAAAATCAATCATAGAGTGCCATCTAGTGTTCAATAAGGGAAAGTTAACCTGAATTTGGCTTTTGCGAGTCTTATTTGTCCTCAAATGTAAACTTATCGGCAGCATTTATCCATAATTTCTTGTGCTACATAATAAAGCCTTCACCATACCTTGCACCATGTTTGGCTGCACATTTATCACACTGTATACAATGTACAGATCTCTGTGTGTTGATCATTCTTTCTAATTCCAACATGCATCAAGTTCCCCTAAACAACAGGTCAATTTGCTTATGAGTAAATAAATTGTAATGCAAACTTCTTATACAACAAATGTTCTAACTACTACTTGATTTACCTAACTTAGTATGTAACATTAAAGGTCCAGCGTGCAAGCTTTAGTCCTACACTGATGTTGTGGCCCACCTTTGCGTGGCTGATTGTGGATGCTGATGGCTTGGGTCTGATACTGGCCGTCGTCTCCTTGCACACAGATGAGGTGGGAGTCTGCAGTCTCATTAAAGCACGCTCCGATAGCCAGCACATGCTCATTGGACTTATTCAAAGCCTTCATTAGCTAACGCGAGGCAAGAAGGCAGAAAGGGGAAAGGTGACGACTGGTGAAAATGCACAAACATTAGCATTAACTCCGTGAGGCATTAAAAGGCTCAGTCTTACCTCGTTATACCCGTTGGTCGGTATCTTTATGCAGGTCCTCTGAGCCTCTAGGTCCACAGTGAGCCCCGGCACCATTGGTAGGCTGTAACGGTAATTCCTAAAGTCCTGGAACACAATTGGAGGAACAGGTCAGCATCACTTTAGGGAAGTAATACACCAATCTTCCTGTTAAAGATGGGAATGTGTTTTTTTAACAACACTAAACAAATCATACTTACCACTAACAGTCTCATTATGGTGTGGCCTATTTCCCCAAACAGGGGCTTCCTCAGGCGTACGCTGTACAGAGGGCATGGATAAACTGGAATGAGAAACAAAATCAGTAACCGAAGACGAAACCTGCGCTGGTATGGGCGCAGCGTTTCATATCACAGCCTCACTTACATCTATACTCTGCCCCCAGTCGCAGCATGAGACGCAAGGGAAAGGCTTTGGCCCAGGCCACCTCTGCCCTGTGGACCAGCAGGCCAAAGAGGTAGGGCTGGTTTGGCAGAGGTAGACCTTGAAGGGACTGGAGGGTTGGTCGAATGTACAGGAAGCCGGCGTGCTCCTCGCTGCCCAGGAAGCTACTGCCAAACAAGGACAGCGACAGATGTTTCACAACCTTTCCTGCAGACATAAAGAGGAAAAGGACACGTAATTACAGCAGAATAAACACTTTGAGGTAGGTGACAAACAGTGCACGGTAGGCAGGTTTTGTTCAAAATGTTGTCCCAAAGTGGGCAAAATTTAATATAACACATCACTAGGATGATGTAATTACTGCATGTAAGCATCTTACTGTGTGTGTGTGTGTGTGTGTGTGTGTGTGTGTGTGTGTGTGTGTGTGTGTGTGGCTCTGACCTGTGAGGGTGTCCCTGTACAGCTGGATGAAGTGGCTGAAAATGTCTTTGGGGAAGCTTTTCTCTTCAGGCAAGCACTGCAGCAGCACCACCACCTCCACCTGGCCCACAGCGTGCATCCCCTTTGTCGTCACGCACCAGCACTTCCTGTTAACATCTGGCACACAATCAAGGCACAACCTCAGGGGACTACAAGGACAGTTTCTTCTTTTTCCTCTTCTATTTTTTGGGAATCGACTGAAATCACAGATAGTCATCCTTCTGTGGTCCAAAATAATGACAATGTGTTTTCTAAATGTGCCATTAATGACTTTTTATTATTAAAAAGAAAACAAAAGGGGCCTTTAGGGAAATATCAGGAGTCTTTCTTTTCATCTGAGCTGACTGGAGGGATGTCTCTGTGTTTTGTTTGACTGACAGCAGTTGGCAGAGTGATGGTATTAGACCGTAGGGAACGAGGAGAGGCAAGTAAACAAACAGCAGCCGGTGATTTACAGAGCAGGCATGCATGCAGCAGCGGACCAAAACTTTCAATTTTATTTTAGCTGATCTTTAAAGAGAATATGAATTTCAAGTAAGCACAGTGTAGGAATGCGGATGTATGGTATAAAAGAGATGCTGTGCATTAGCTAATTTTCTTAATATCCAAAGCTGCATGGATGTATCTGCAGGATCACAGCAGCCCTATATTTAATTAAAACTGCACAATATGAAGACAATGTGTAATTCTCGATGCATTTTCATTGAGCAGGATGGAAATTTTAAAATAAATAAACATACAGTTGACCAGCTTGACCATAGCAAGTAGGTTGGCATTGAGGACAAACACCAGCGGCTTGGGCCTGCCGCTCTCCAACTCCTGAATAAGCAGCGTCTCAGAGGGCTGCTCCTCCACAGTGTAATCTGAGGGGGGAAAAAAACATAGACTGCCATTAAACAGTGGACCAGCCCAGCTAAACCAATATATTGGTATCCTCTATCATTGTACTTTTATCTATTGTAGCCAGATGAATCCTAAATAAGATGCAAGGACAGATAGGTTTAATTAACGCTGTTATTTTTGAAACGCCCCTGTTAAATCAGGCGAGACAGCGGGGGCAGATTATCATTTACAGTAACAGCATGAGGGAGCAGTCATGACTTTTAAGCAGGGAGAGTCAAAACTTAAATACGCTATATGCATGCCGGGCATTACCACAGACTTGTGACGATGTGCTTTAACAGACCTGTGATGTGCGGGGGTTAAGTGCTTTGCTTAATAACACTTTGATGGCGGTCTGTCTGAATTGATTATCTTCCCGTCCACAGGTTTTATTTTGTAGGTCGTACCCAAGTACACCTGCTGATTCCACTTACACTGAGCTATTAGTACAACAGTGGGATGATGTTGAATATGATGGATTTTATTACCCGGGAGAAATTATAGCCGACCAGTGTCGCATGGACTGCAGCATATAAATCTCTGGGATTATTTTTTGCACCAGCCTGATGGTGGTGGTGATTTTATCAGGCACCATCAAAAAAAACAATATGCCCTTTAAATTACAGGCTAATGCAATAAAAACAGCTGTCAGGAATCACTAATTAAGTGTTCATTTAGGCTGTTCGGCGTTATTCTGTAATTGCTGCTGTCACTTTAGCTTGTTCTTCCTTTTGTCATCACCAAACTGATACCTCATGTTCCCCTTTTGTTTCTGCGCCTCTCCTCCTATCCTGCACCAGGATGAACAAAGAATCCACAAAATACATCTGCTCAATCTTTGACGTTCACCCCCAGCTTTGGGTGAGACCTGTCTTACCTCCTTTGACTCCTGTGGAGGTGAGGATGGGTGGCAGACCCTCCAGGGGGATGAGGTTGGCAGAGCTGCTCACTAAAGCTGTAGTGCCCCAGCCGTAAGGACCACAGGCCTCCTAGAGGAAGAGGGAGGCAGAGGGGTGGATTGTTTTGTCAAATCTATCTCTTACAAACTATCTGACGTAAAGAAACCCCCAAAGACAATGCTGAGATTCTGGATTCACTCTCACAAATGTGCTCTGTGTTATGTTTTGGGTGATCCTACATTAATATTAGTTCCAGGTGGCCGCAAGGCTCTCCTGATCTGCGGTGAACCCACAGGACTTTTAACCGGCCCGCCCAGCGCTCGTCTCATCAGCGGCGAGAACGCAGGCCCTCTGACTGGTGTGGTTGGAGCAGACTCTGACTGCTTATTGAGGATTTCATCTGCGAACCACACCCTCCTTTTCCCCCGTGGAGGTGTCCCTGAGGAGAAGATGTAAGAGTTACTTGTTCGTATAAATTTAAAAAAAAAACAAAAAAACAACTAAACTTTAACAAAAAAACTCACTTTTGATGAGGGTTGAATGACAGGAAATGCAGACTCGTCCCTCTTTGCCGTCCAGATGTGTGAGTCTAAACTTCAGATTGGAGCAAAGTGCACAAAAAACCTGAGGACACAAACAAGCACGCGCCACATAAGGAGAGACAGATGTCATCAAGTCACCTGAGAAGATTTGTTTTAAATGCTGCACAACATATGAACTTTAAATGCCCCCACCTTCCCACAAGCACGACAGTGGTGCCTCCTCTTAGTAAATGTAAACTTGACCCCACACTTCATGCAGACCTGCGCCTGAGCATCAGGAACCCACACTGGAGCGACCTCCCCGAGGACAGCGCCTCGATCCTTGGACAAGATGCCAACGGGACTCAAATCGGACTCGTTGTCAGGATCCACGGGGGATGCTGCGCAGTCCCCCATCGCTCCCTCCTCACCGGCTGCCTGGGCCTTGCTGCTGTCTGTCTCATCTCCTCCATTAGATCCGACCATGTTAAACTGGCTCTGGAGCTCCCTGCCGTTTGCCTCCTCGTGTGAGAGAGAAGAGGATGCTGCAGTCGCCTCCGAGCCGCAGGGCTGCTCCAGCCTGCTCTCCTCCAGCTCCTTCTCCTCGATCACAGAGTCCTCCTTGGATGGGAGCACCTGGGGTTTCTTCTCCTCTGCCATCACCTCCACCACCTCCTCCTCCTCCTCGTCTTCCTCCTCTTCGGGCCATGCGGCCTCTGCGGGACTCAGCACCAGGGGGCTGGGAGACTCCCTGAAACAGCTTTCACCCCATGTGGAGATGGCGGTCACAGTGCAGCTGCCCTCCTCCAGCTGGGAGGGTGAAGCAGTTTTGGCAGGATGTTCAGATGGTTTCTGCTCACACGGCCCAAAGCTGCTTCTGACGGATGCATCCGAAGAGGTCTTAGACGGAGATTCTGGACGTATTTGGCCACAGCCCAGTCCTGGTTTTGACACGTCCCCATCTTTGAGCACCAGCAGGCAGGGTCTGTTCAGCCAGTGGTGCTTGGTGTCCTGGAGAGACGGATTGTCTCCTTCATCTGTTGATGATAGGATGAAATCATAAACACACGTACTGACTCTCTTTCGGTCGTGCACACACAGTGCATGCATGACTCCTTAGGTGTAAAGGTGTTCACATGTGCTAAGTGGTCATTCGGCAGCATGAGATAATTCACTCGATGACCCTGAACGAACCTCACAGCTCTCAATCATCACTAAAGGCAGCTTTGACACTCAGGCGCCCTTGAGAGGAGCTGACCACCGAACAGACTGGTTAAGAAGAAGAGGAGGAGGTTTGCTGTGCACTAAATATTGACGTCTGACCAATTGGTTTGCTGGTTCTCTTGAGAACAAAAAGTTCAATAGAGGTCTCGCGTTTCATTGGCTCTGCTGATCCACAGATGTTTGGCTCACCGTGTACTGGCTCTTTTGTTGTGTGACTTTGGTGAGGGGACCAAAGGCAGACGAAGAAAATGCGCACGGTCATAAAAAAAATGATTTGCACATTTGAGTTTCTGATCCAAGTTTTCCCGTGGACGCCTGAACGCGCGCATCACGTTCAAACGAGCACACGGAACGCGCGTTTCAATGCAAACATGGCCAATATGAGACTGAGACGCTCACATAGGAAGGTAGTTATGTTCCCTGCTCACAGCCAATCACTGTATCAACATCCGTCCCTCGCGTGTCGGTTACGTAATAACCACTGGCTTAATGGTAACGCGAGTTAATGTGTCCGTGGCTGCTGTTTCATTGAGCTGTAGCACCCAGTGATTCATGATCAGTTATGACTCAGGACCGGATGAGTAAGAGGATTTGAGCGCTGGAAATCATACAGCGGGCGCTGCATCCTCACGGGCTGGGACTGTTTTGCTGCACCGTGTGATTTGTGGTTTGGCACAAAAATGCCAAAAACAAAATGTGATGGAAATCATCTAATCTAGTTAATTCATTTCTCAGGTTAAACTGCATTGCAGCTCCTTTACAGAAGCCGTAAAAAAAAGAAAGAAAGAAAAGAAAAGAAAGGCGGGCGGTGCTGCTCCCGCTGCGGGCTGCAGAGTGAAGATTCCCCCCCAGAAACCGGGCTCCACCGATCCGGCTGGATGGAGCGATCGCTTCCCGGGACGGTGACGCATTCAACACACGTGCAAATGTTTAAATCCGCTCGCAGGCACAGAGGCCGGCGGCAATGCGACACTCACCCCGCATCCCGGTGACATCAGATCCAACAGGACATTTCACCGAGGTGATATTTATTGAGGAGTTTGCGGACAACGCGCGTATGTACGCAGGCAGTCCTCACACGGGAATGTGACACACACACACACACATGCGTTTCGGATGATGCGGACTATGCGCGCAGCCAAATGCTGTATCAGCGGTTTTCAGTGACAAACACAGACGCGCAGTATTCACCATCTGTAACGCAATGAATGGAGAGTAAAGCATCCACACCCCGCTGAAATCAATGCGTTTCTTACCCTCAGTTATTGCCCCCAGAAGGCTTTCGTTCTCGTCATCCCGCGGAGAGAAGAACTTCAGCATTTTTATCCTGTTACATCTGAGTGCCGAGCTTTGGAAAACGGGATTCAAGCACCAGTGCCTTGCTCGCAAGCGGAGGATGGGATGATTTCGCCTCTCTACCCCCCTTCTCTGTGATCTCCCTCCTCCCCTGTGTCTCTCTGCAGCTCTTTGAAGAAACTCAAGAGGTGTGCAGAAATGTCCCTCCCCAGTTTGCCTGTCTACACAGCCCGCAGGACAGAGTACAGGCCAACACAAGAGCTAGGATGCCAGATATGGAAAGCCTGCCTGCATGCACAGCCTTGTCATTTCACAGAAAATATCAGCATCACTGAATTAGGAGATCATTTGCATGCAAAATGATACAGGAGAATCTTCAGCGTTTATAAAATCTTGCCAATGACCACAGCACCATCTAAAAAATGTTAATCACCTTTATTTTGTTTCATAAACAAAAAGTCTTAAGACTTGATTTAATGACCGCTGTAATCCTGACCATGACTGACAATGTGGTGAAGGGATTTAACCGTTTACCAGAGGGGAGTATCATCATCATCATTATTATTATTATTTTTTAATAAGTGCACAAGCCAGTCTGACTCGGACATCCAGGGGCCATCGTGAAGTAGAAAAGTCTCTGGTTTGTAGGGATAGTGTCTGATATGTCTGGATGACTAGACTTAAAAACACTGGAGAGGGTTTCTCGTTTCATTGCAGTCCAGTCCGTGCGCATATGAACTTCATGTGTGTCAGTTTGCCTCGTTCTTTGACGCTTCGTCGAAGTTCTCAACCAGATCTGCAGAACAAAAAACATTTTGGATTGTTACATGGGAAGAAAACAGTTTTGCATGAGACCGTATTTATTTTATTATTCTCCAAAAATATGAAATGCAGCTGAATTAATTGGATTTTTTTGAGAAGATAAAATCCTGCATGAGAATTTGTTGATGTGCATGGACTGTCCGACTTTTACAGATGTAATGGTTCATACCTGGAACATCATCATCCTCTTCCTCAATGTCCTCTGCCTTTGGAGCCTTGCTGTCGAGAGCTGAGATGAAATGCACAAATTAAAAAACATATTATAGCAATATATGTCAACAAATCCCACAAAGAGCAAACTTAAAATGAATCCTAACAAAGCTCGATATATCTTCCTCCTGTGAGCTCCATTGTTTTCCAGAAAGTATTAAAAACAGTGAACCGCACTGGGTGACATGTTGCTTTAGCACAAACATGGGCAGTGTAGTTTATTTTAAGTCAATCCACACACACTGTGCTGCTTCTGTATGTTCTTATTAGAGCACTGAATGTACTGACTATAACACACTGTGTTGCTCAGGAAGAACTCCTCGCCCTCCTCTTTTACAGTGACTGTGAAATGTCACAGGTCTAGGAGGTCCAGGCACACCCACCTTGCCGGGGGAACTGTTCAGCCAGTTTGCGCAGGCTGCTGAGGCTGTCCGCTCCCAGCTGACTGAGGATGCCGGGAAGCATCTCTGTCAGCTGCTTGGTCTCAGCGTGGCCCGTGATGGCAAAGGTGTTGGCGGACAGCGACGCCTGAACTTTGGGGTTGTTGAAGTGGATTACAGTCCCATCATCCTTTATCATGTTCACCTGAGAGAAGACCACTCGCGTTTTAGTTGCAGCTAAACGTGCCAGAATCATCTGCACAAACAGATGAATGTGGAAAAAGCTGACAGAGTTACCATACCAATTTACCTCCTCAATTCCAGCAATATTGTTCACAGCCAACTTCTTTAATGAACTCTGGAGCTTTTTGTCATCAGCTGTTGCAGTTCTGTGTACCACCTTCTTCTTCCTGCGAGCAGATCCCTAAAACCAAAGACGACATGACGTCCTAAATGACAGCAACTCAGCTTTCAAATGAATATGAATTAAACATGTGATTGTGACAGTCTACAGTCAGGAAGATTCTTTTAGGCTGATATGGATAAAGACGTTTGAGAGCTGGAGCTTTGTGATCTCCTCCACAGACGACGGACAATTAAGAATTAAGATGCGCTGTATAAGCGGCAGTCTTTATCATCTCTTGTCTTGTTTTTCTTGCATTTCCTGTCTTTGTAGTTAAACATCTTAAGTGAACCATGATATCCATTCCTAAAGAATCTGTATTAATGTGCATGCTTCACAAGAAAAGGAACACCAATAGATCTGCTGATTACAATGTATACTGTAACTCTGGCTCTGCGACTTCTTTGCAACAATGTTTTTGAACTTTTGCACAATTCCTCGTGACTACTTTTACATTCCTGCACAAAACTGTACAGCTCTTTCCACTGAAGTAGCATATTATACATATCTTTTATTGTCAATATGTTATTTATGACTTCAGTACTTTTATCTTCTTTATATTTTTCTACTTACTGTTTGTTATGCACCCAAACCAAAGGCAAATTCCCTTTATCTAAAGATTTACTTGGCATTAAACCTGATTCTGAGTCAAACAGTCAAATATTATAGTTGACTAAACATGAAAGTTAGCTATAATGAACTAAAGGGGGAATATGAAGCACTTTCTGAGGCACACTGGATTTATTTTGCTGCATTAAAAATGCATCATCATGTGACCGTAACATACTGTATCAGTTTATTTTCATGAAATAACTTTTTAGTGTCAGAAAACAGTGCAAACACAACGTAACAACAATTTCAAAACCAAAAACCAGAACTAGTAAATATTTGGCATTTTTGCTTGAAACATGGCATGTTAACTTCTCAACTATTTGTGTCTGCTCTGTATAGTTTGATTGCATATTATTATTATTTTTAATATGTTTGGATTTCAGCTCTAATCGTCTGAAAGTGACCCACACTGTAACCCATGACAACATGTACTGAAACATGAAATGTACTTCAATCACACACCTGTGCAGTGAGCCGCCTCACCTTCCCAATCAAAACAACAGAGCACTTCCTGGCTGACAGCTTACCTTTCCTCCTATCCGCACCTGGGCTTGAAGCTTTGCCAGTTTTTCCTGATTCATGTTCTCGCCTGTGAGACAAAACGCACAAAAACACATGAATGTTTCGCGCAGTTAGCTTGAAGAGCTAGCACGACCGACGGCGAGCTGCAGCGCGAGCTGAAACGGCTCGAAGCCACGCGAGAGACGCCGCGAGCCCGTCCGTCACGGACTCGGCTGACAACGGTTTCACCCGCGAGGCAAAGCGACAAAAAGAGGCTACAAAGAGGCAGAGAGACGAGCTCACGCTGATGCAATAATAACCGAGGCTAGCTTCAAGTTGTCAGCTGTCTGCCTCGCAGCTGCAGACATGAAAACACAACACAGGGCCTTCACACACACACACAACACAACACACAACACACACACACGCAGCGTGACACCGACAACCACACACTCCACAAACACCGCACACTCCTTCACGCAAACCAACACGCATCATTCCCAAACCTGCTCAAATATCCACAGAGACATGCGGCACCGAAAGATGGAGGTTATGAGGAAGAGATTACGTCACATACCATACGGATTTTTTTTTTTTTTTTTTTTTCTTTCTTCTTCTTCGTCGTTTCCGATCAGCTGCAGGTGATCCGTGCGCCGCGCTGCCCCCCACAGGACACTTTAGGGATGACGCCGACAAACTCTGCTGCAGTGTTACAGTTTTCCTCCTTTTCTCGTGCTTGAATGGATTTTTTCCCCCCGCCAAAACAATGTTTGAAATGAATGAATTAATGAATTATACATTATTCATGTTTTGGCACAAGTGCGCATAAGAGCTGTGACGGAGAGATGAAGGACTCCTCGATACAATGTATAAAATTTGGCCTCATAACACGTCACACAGGGACTGATTCACTGGGCGCCAGCGAGTCATCAATTTGTGAAATCTCAATATTTTTTTATAAATAGAAATGATAAAAGGACAATTAATAAATGGTAAAGGATAAAAAAATAGAAATAAAGTGAAGAAATAAAAAATAAAACAAAAATAGACGACATCACAAAAAGACAAGTGTGTAAAAATGTGTTTTAAGAAGTGATTTAAAAGAATTCACTGATTCAGTGAGCTCTAAGACTGCTCATATGGTACCAGGGCTGATACTCTGTGCAATACACCTACAAAAAAGCACTTTGTTTTGATCTGTTGTGTCTATGAAGTGAGACAGCCCATCCTCTGACCTCTGTTACCGTCTCAATCAGAGTGGCGCATGCTTTCCTGAACACAAACATACAGCTGCAATGTATCTCAAAGAGAAGACATCAGTGTGCTCATAACAAACTAAACAAAATCAAATCAAATAAAAAAAAGTCATTTTCCGTTCACTGTTTACGACTTTATATGAAAGATCAGTTTATACATGTCACACAATGCTACACAAATAAAGGTACTGTACTTACATACACTATGCTAAAAAGCACAGTGTGATACATAAGAGCATTCAGCTATCATCCTTGTACAGCAATCAGTGTCAACAAACAAGCAGAACAAAACAGAGATTTGTATATTCAAAAACATTTCCAGGATTTACATGGTGAAAAAATATTTTGACCAGTCACACGAAGACAAAACAGCTTTTCATTCTGGTCAGGTGTCTGTAAAACATAAATATTTTCCCCATAAAACAAACATTAAAGGAAACTTTCATGCTAAACGATTTTATGGAGAAAAAGCAGGACAAAGAATTGGAATTTATTCCATTTTTAAAAATCTGTTGTAAATTGATTAATCAATCACACATTTTAAAACTAAAGAAAATTATTCTCTTTCTTCGCTCTGCCTTTAATAAATCGTAGATTTTAAGGTGGAATTAAAAAATAAAATCAGTGTTTTAATAAGTTTACTTTTTATTCATTTATGTGCCTGCTAATACCTCGCAGTTTATTGGCTCTCCACTTGACAGTTGTCATTTTGTGATCACTTTACTGCAAGTGAATGACGGCTTTTAAAGATGTGTAAGCCGTTAAAGTAATTAAACCCCCTGAGCAGCAGCAGGAGCTGTGATTAGCAAGAGTTCTGCCAACACATACCAGCTGGTCTGTTCTACTTTGTTTCACGATGCGCAGTTCAACTTCAAATTTATTAATCAACTCATATTACCTTTATAAAAACGTATTGTGATTGATTAATTGTAATTAATATAATTGATTGGAATGGGGTAATTATAATTGATTATAATTGAACAATGAAAAAGTCTAATTATCCCTGCGGCACGCTCTAGACTCCATACAGACAAAGACATACAAACTTTCTCCTTAAAAAAAGGACTCGCTCATTAGTATTCTAGTCGCTCTGTGGCACTTTTGATTTGTTTTTTCACCTTTGTTATACAGTTTAGCCTAAAGAAGAAGAAGTGAAAGGAGAGAGACCACGTGCAACAAAAGCACTTGTGCAGAACATTTCATTTACAGCAATTACCTCGATAGACATGTAAGGTCAAAAGTACATATTCTATTGTGTGTCTGACCGGGGATACGGTCAGTTACAATAACAACATAAGACAAAGGCAATCAAATACGTCCAGTAAAAATGCTACGAAGACGTTATAAGGGCACAAGCTTATAGAAAAAGTGCAATAAAAGAACATTTCAGACAGATTTTGATGCAGAAAACAGCGCTGAAGGAAGTTAATCTCACATTATACAGTAGACCACAATGCTGCCAGTTTATGGTGATTATTTTACAACTCCAAAAAGAACATGAAAACGAACATTGTAGTTTAATTCAGAGTCCGAATGAGCATCTTGTGATAGGTCCAGTATCTTCTATATTCCAGCTTCACACCGTGACCCGGGTTCAGGTGATGGATTTGATCGCAGTGTCAGACAGAGGTAATCTACCGAGGCAGCGGCAGTCAGATGGGCCCACACCCGAGTTGCTGGTCTCCACTGAGCTGCGGAGCATACTGCGCTGCCAGCGGTTTAGGTGAGGAGACTTTGGGCTCCAGCAGCTGTGGAACAACATGAACATCTTCCTCAGAACAGCCTTCCTCAGCAGGATATAAACCCAGGGATCCAGGATCTGGTTCCACGTGGCCATACGTACCACCATCAGGAGGCTGAAAGACGCAGGCTCGTTCTTGACTCTGGTGCTCAGCAGGATGACGTGGATCTGGTGGAGTGAAATGACTGTTTCAGTTATAATTTGGTTTTAAGGGGGGGTGTGATCAATAAATATCTTAATACCAGGACTGCTTTGATTTCATAGGAACCGACCACCACTGTGTGTTGACAGATGTTAACTGTTGTTCAGAACCTGAGGCGCTCACTTAGCCACCTGGGGACTGGGCCAGGAATAGTTTGTTCATCGAGAACGCACAAACAAATAACCTGGTGCATGGATGCGATGGAGGCAGAAGCACTGTTTTGATTGTGTTTTGGATTTTAGGCCAGACGGGGTCATTTAAGTTGTTTCATTTAGTTAGCGATATATATTTTTGTCTGGTTACGTCCATACTCACTTATTTGATCTGAGCAGCACGGACAGGCTCTCCTCCTTTGTAATTTCCCTCTTATGGTTTCATGACATTTGTACATCTCAGTAATAAATGACTCTATTCTATCTAACAAGAACCAAAACAAGAACCATAGAGATTATCTGTGTTCAATAAAATATGCAAATGATTGACCAGAATTATACTTTCCATTCATTCAGCACAAAAGAGCCTGTAAAGCAGTAATTATGTTTTCCAACTGAAGGCTGATGGTGTTCGCTAAGCGTTTTCTCATGAATGGCACATTCATTATCCTTTGTATCACTCACAATGATTCAACACACCTGTATTTGCATTATATTTGTAAATAAATTGTTACCGTCTAACTGAAAAAATACTATTTTGCTATAAAATAAATCATAATAATCAGCACTGCTTTCAATAACTCAGCAACAGTCTTTTCAGCAACAGTCAGCATAATTCTTTCATCACGTTGCCAAGATTTGCAGACAACCGTAAAAATATTATTATAGAAATATGATCAGTGCTTCTGCCGTTGAGCTGAGGCGACGGTGTAGATCACAGTGATTAGGTTCGCTGTAGAGGTCTTCGTGTCATCGACGCACGGTTGCGTACTTCAGCAGAAAAAGGATGAGCAGGTCGGACAGGGTGGAAATGAAAAGGCAGCAGTGTGAGAAAACTTAAAAACAGCCATCTTTTTCTGAGTCATCTTTTCATCCCACATAAACGGATAATAGAGCCTGTCAGGTTTCTGCCTCATTTCAAACCCCATTATACTGTCTCTTGACACTCACTTTGTACTTATCAGCGTTTAAAATCCATATCAGACAGATCCACAAATAGGAGATGTGGTTGGGAGATCGTAAAATCAATTCTTTAAATCATATAGCTGAGTTTAAGGTCTAATGTGGAGAATTTCTTACCAGCAATGGGCCCCAGCACACGCAGGACACCAACATGATGACCAGCAGTTGGCAGATCATCTCTATGTGGTAGGATGTTCCTCTGCAGTGATGCTTGCGGCGCAGTCTGGCCTGCAGCAGAGCGCAGCTCGTCAGTGTATTGCACACTATGGAGAGCAGGAGGGCCAGCAGCCCCAGCATAGAGAAAAGCAGAGGCAGGAGCACATCCAGCCAGTCTTTGGGTTCCTCCATATGGAAGAAGCACCAGCTCCTGGAGCTCTGAACCTCGTAGGGCCTCCACAGCAGCAGTGGGAACACGGCCACCAGGGCAGCAAGCAGCCAGGTGAGTCCCAGCAGCCTTTTCATGTGATGGGAAGCAATTGCCGTGGAGTGGAAAATAGGCCTGGTGACGCCAATGCAGCGCTCAACCGCCATGGCGCTCCCCAGGAACAAGGGGCTCAGGCCAAAGAAGACCATGCACGCGCCGAAGATGCTGCACACGATACGGTGAGGGTCAAACATCTCCCATTTCTTGTGTGAGCTGTAGACAAAAAGCACGAGGGAGCCGTTGATGAGGTGACCCAGGAGGTCCGTGACCACCAAGCTGCTGGCAAAAAGCAGGAAGGACGCCTTGGACTTGATCCGGATGCGGTTGTAGGATTTGACGAGGATGAAGAGGGCGAGGCTGTTGGAAAAGATGCCCACCGTCATGGAGATGATGGAGGCGGTGACAGACAGTTCTTTCTGGGTGCAGGTGTAGTTGCTTGGTCTGACCTCTGACCTGCAACCTGCCTCGGAGCTCCCATTGGATGACATGGTTGAAGTGAAGTCTGAAGAAGAGGATAAACAGTGGATGGGATTTATGATTCATTTGCTCCAGCATAGTTGGAATAAAAACCTGCTTTTATAAATTTAGTCTGAGGAGAGATTTAATTGAAACCTTCAACCAGCACCCTTAAATATAAAGTACTGTCTTTTACACTAGTTTTGTGTGTGACTTTGGGTACGTTTCCTTTGTAGCAGGATGACTATACCAGCGATGATGATGCATAATTCATGCATATGAAGTGCAGTGAACGCAACCTTCATCAGAAAACATGAAATGCTATCTCGATCAAAACATGTCCGACATTTGGCTCAGGCAGAGAAACAATAACTTTTGTTCATGTTCGCAAAATCTGGCACAGCTCCTTACCTCAGGTTTGGTCTTCTCTCACACAACTCGCCATAAGTCGACAGCCTCTTCACTCTTTTTAAAGTCTTTTATGGGAGGCAATAAAACAGATCGGCAGTAAATGCCATCGAAACTGCTCTCCTCAGTCCTCCTGTTGAGGCAGCGATGTGTGCAGCTTGTTCCGTCTGCGCCCCGCGATGTGTAAAGTCAGTGGAGGCGGACGAGCTTCAGTCTGAGAGGTATCAAACTCAAACCCCCCTCAGAGGCTGCACACTTATGTGTCATTCTGCAAAAATCAGCCTAAGTCTGCTCTTTTGTTTTAATGTCGAAAACGGAGCGCTGACAAACTGTTTCCAAAATACGCATGCCATTAATACTTATAATTACGCGTCACTGCTACTTTAAAGTTGCTATGTCTGTAGGGAGGCACATTTATGTATCTTTGCACTGGTATATATATTATTTTCTGTTAACATGCTTATTTTTTGAGGCTCTCCGTCAATTCACATGTCACCGGAAAATATACTATATTAGTTTTACACCACTCTGTTGCTGGCACATCCTGCTGCTTGGCAGCAACTTCCCATCCTGTCCTCAAAGTACAGGCTGTGACTGCAAAGGCATGAAATCACCTGCTGGTGACTGAAGTAAACATTAGGAGACACATCATAAAAAAAATAACATAAAGCATATAAAAGAAGAAAAGGGACAAATATACAAAACATACCAAGTGATATTGCTTTTCTAAAGTTTCTACTTTTTGATTTTTATCACCTGAAAATTTGATTTTGTAACAGTTTCTTAGAAAAACATTGGACAAAAATATCATCCAATCCAACCTAAAGTCAATTTTTGACATAAAATTTTTGACGTGGCTTGGACTGGACAGAGTGCTGTGGTGTGGTTCAAAGCTTTATCCTCAGTCAACTTATCACTCACACCTTTTGTGTTTTCTGATGGACACAGCCGTCCACCAAATCCAATATTGTGCTTAAATAAAATGATGGTGACCACCATGATTCATTTTAATAAAGGTTGTTGGTAGAAAACCAGAAAAATGAAGCATGATGGTCCATTTGTCCATTTGTTGTTGAAGTTTTTTTTTCCTGGTGGGCATGTATGTATCGATTATGTCAGACAGTGATGTGACAGTTGTTTTTTGGAGTGCAGTTGTCTTCAATAAAAGATAATTGGGCACTGATGTCCAAACAAATGTCACATGAACTATTCTGTGTATAATAATTGATTCCATTTAAATCTATTGTGGCTTTTTTAACCTGACTGCTCCAGTTAAATCAGAAGTGTCTTTTCCCAGGGAGATTTGAATAAGACATTAGACCTGAACTCAAACATCGCTGAACATTTCACAGATGATGAAAATAAATCAAAGTGCTCAAAAAAAGAGAAACGGCCAGGCACCAAACAAAAGACTCTTTAAACTAGATGATGATTCCTGTGTGAGGGTAGCTCAGCAGTGAGCAAATTATTGACTTTTGTGAGAGCTGGCAATTTAAGACAGATTAGAGAGGAGCACACATAATTGTGAAGCAGATAACGAGTCAGACCACCTGAGCAGAGCAAATACAGCAATTTAGAGATTCCTGTCCATTATTAGTCATTATCTTATATAAGCCTCGTTCTTGAGGTTCTCCTCAATCAAAAAACTTTTCTAACTCAATGAAAGGAAGGGACTGACTCAGGATCTTCTAATTTGGGAGCTTTGGTCCATTCCAGCATGCACACACAGTCCCCAACATTTGCAGTCAGACATTTATGTATAAAATCCCCTTTAAAGCTTAAAACCCATTGGATCATCTGACAAACACACGGCTGTCTCTTAGTACAACTTGACATTTTGGAGATACACAACTGACAATTGTGCAGATTGCTGATAAGCTGATAACTAACGTGTCTTTGGAAATCTTGATATCCCTTTTTTTCCTTCAGAAGGCTCAAATATAATCATCCAAACAATATTCTGAGCTCCATCTCAACTTTGCATTTCATTCTTCCCTCCGTCTTTCATCTTCCCCCGGCTCGGTGTGAAGTAGATGATCTCCAGTGGGTATGTAATTTGTGTTTTTTATTGGCTGCACACATTGTCCACTCCATAGCTCTCCTGAAATTGTTTTTTTGGAAAGTTTCATTTGTGCTACAAACTCACTTTAATTCTGAAGAGCCTTTCTTCTGACAAAACATGATCATCAGTTTGTGATAGTTGTTAAAACAAGTACTTGGTTCTAGTGGTTCCTTGGATATGTAGAGAACTTCTTCTATCTTCAATCTAGGCAGGATATGTCTAAGTCATATTTTGTCTGAGAATGGAGGAAGCTTGAGCTTTTAGACACGGACGTATTTACTCACAAGGAGCAAATGTTGAACAGAGGGGACAAAATGTTGCTGGCAAGTAGCAGAGATAATTAACTATTTATTTCTTTAAGTTCCTAGGAGAATTCAGACCCACTAAGATTACCATGTCAGCATATTGATTGATTTTGTCTCCTGACGTCAGCCCGGTGCCTGGAACACTTTAACAGTTCCTGAGTATCCACCATGGTGCCAGGCAACCGAGTCAGACAACCTTTAGGTCACAGCTAAAAGCAAACATGACTTCATCCAGAACTTTGTGCGAGGTAACCAAATTTCTCATCACCATATTCTAGCAATAATTATCATTAGGAAACCGTTCCTGAAGTGGTTTTACACACAGTCTCTTTTCGTCTTTTCTGTTTCAGCTCACTGCTGCTGTGTATTAATGTAATTTTACAGCACCGCGAACAATAATTGACCCGGGGTTAATATCGAACTAACCGGGTGGTATTTCCTTTACATAAAAGTTAAATTGAAGTTAAGCTTGATAAAACACAAGAGTCATTTCTGTCCCAACTACTGCAGCACCCTGAATGTTAATGCTTTATTATGTCTGAAGTTTTGATGAAATGACTTATGACTTATTTCCATCCTCCAAAACTCAATTTCCTCTATAATTCCCTGCACAACTGAAGTTGTTTCCTCTTCTCTCTAAATTGCTCTACAGTCAGACAGCAGCTAAAAGCATGTGACAAGAAGTGGTAATACCCTAATTCATCTATATATTCTATATATATTCTATATTATATACATGGATACAGGAATATTAGGAATATAAAGGAATATTATAGCGTTCCTTTGGAAATGAAATGTGAGTTTAATATATTATGTTCTTTGCTCATAAACTTGTCAACTAACTAACCAGACCAGGTTTTCTCTGTCATTTCATCCATCCATCCATCCATCCATCCATCCATCCATCCAGGGTAACGAGGCCTGGAGCCCATCCCAGCTCACTTGAGTTGTGAGTTCATCACAGGGCACATAGAGACAAACAGTCATCCACACTCACACCTACAGGCAATTTAGAGTCACCAGTTAACCTATTAAGTGCATGTCTTTGGGTGTGGGAGAAGGGGGAGTACCTGAAGAGAACCCATGCAGATGGAACATGCTAACATTGCACAGTTCTAATGTTGGGATTTAACTTTTATATCCTTTTATACTGTTTAGTAGAGAAATCAAAAACCCACCATTATCCCTCCTTGAAAACAGCATTTTATAACTCAAAAAGTAGAAGTAGGCACATCAATTTCTAAAACTGCAGTCAAATAAAACAGCCTTTCTTTTTTTAAATGATATCTCATTGTTTTGCGATCGCTCCCAGCATTATTTCCCAACAGAAAGACAGTACAAAGAAACAAGTATATATATGTATAATAAAAAAAATTCAACAAACAAAATTAATTTCTGTGCAACAGAATTCAAAGCACTTTATTTGTCCGTCAAGGGGCAATCGACACAAGTGAGTTTGCAACACAAAAACACACAAAACATTTACTCACGCATAAAGATCTAAAAAAAATACAAGAAATGAAG
The DNA here is from genome assembly GCA_023373845.1 of Nibea coibor. Classification (NCBI taxonomy): domain Eukaryota; kingdom Metazoa; phylum Chordata; class Actinopteri; family Sciaenidae; genus Nibea; species Nibea coibor. The sequence continues at coordinate 16,700,474 of CM041718.1, forward strand.
TTTTGATCATAAAGTTAGAAAAAAAACATTGAAAAAACATTAATTACTGTGGGCAGTCACAGACGTTGAGGTCAGATACATTATTGATTTTTTTTAATTAATACACCAAGCAAACTGGCACTCAAGTCTTTAGGCTTCTATTCTTGTCCTCATATAGGCAATCTAATATGCATCATTTAGGGCAACATATGTGGGGTCTTATATAATAATCTTATGCTGTATGCCCCTTTGAGGACTTGTTAGTATTAAGATAATTAAGACAAGGAATGTCTGTATTTAGCAAATAACACCAGAGCCAAGGTCAACGACACCTTGCATTTGTTTCTTAAACCAGCAGATAAAAAACACCTTCAGTAAATCAGGTTTTGTAAAAGCCAATACTCACCCACATACTGCAAAGGATTAACTGCACAATGACATCTGAAGTGGCACTAAATCGAAGCTATCACACACAAGAAGTTGTAGGTCTGGATGACCTCAACACTTCTGCCATGAATACCTGAAAGACTGCTTAAGTGTTTTTGGTGATTTCTCTGATGATTTTTTAAATTTCATTTCATTGTTTTTGAGTATGAGAAATATACATTTTACCGAATGCCCTACCAGGAGAAGATCCAACAGTTTAACTAGATGTTAAAAAATATATACAATATATGTGGGCAGCTACTGAAAGGGCCCAAAAGACAGTGAAAGTGTCTGTTCTCATTGTGGAAACAGAATATCTTGTCCTCTCACAGTGGCAATAAAAACCTTCTTCCTAAGCTTCCTAATGTGGACAAATAGTTGCTAATTATCGGACAAGGAGCCACCCGAGGAAATCTTCTTCCAGGTGACATTACACCTTCAAGCGTGGTGTCATAAGCTCGCCGCTGTATGTTGTAACGACCGGCAGTGGATTGGTTGGTGACAAGCACAGGCATGGGAGCACAATCACATTCTTTTGTTAGTTGCATGAAATGGGGACTGCTGTAATAGACGGACTGCCTCAGTGGGGTTCAGATGGAGCCTGGAGTACATTGAGCGAGATGGGAAAATAACCCTTAATGCAGGCTTTTTGCCAGCAGCGCTGTCGCTTTCTCCTCTTCGTCTCTCCATCTAATCACCAAAAAACTCTCCCGCGCCAAGATTCTCAGGTAACAAAAGTACCCGTCCTCTGCTCTCGCTCGTCCTGTCCCCCTCATCATGTCCGTCCTCTGTCTGTCGCCCTGACCAAGCGATTTGGTTGATGCCCTGGGAAGGAGTTGTAAAACATGTCAAAGCTGTTTATCAAGCCGAGAAGGAACATTTGATGGAAGTGGTCAATAAGGAGAAAGAGTAAATCAAGTTCAGCCAAGTTGAACGTGCTTTAGCATCCTTGCCGTCACCTCCATCACTAATTGCTACCCACCGCACTTGGTAGCAACTGAATTTATCCGAGGATAACAACTGACAGTGAGAGAACAGCTGACAGACATCATGGAAAATAAAGAGCAGGGTTCTGTAATTGTCTGTGTAATTACTGTATAGTTGCACAGAGATTGTGAGGCTGAACCTAAGATCTGACCTTTATGATGGCGTGAAGCTTAGATAAAAACTGCAGCTGGGCTGCAATAAATCCCGAGATTTGTGGTGACATCAATTATGTTGTGATTGAGGCAGGTAGGGATTTGTGGCACAATCCCCTGTTAGAGATTCATTGAAGGGTTCAGTGTACATCTCACAATAGACATCTGCACTTGTCTTATAGCTTATTGGTAAAATAAGCTATAATCTTGGCTTCTTGATTCTAGTCTGCTAAAAGCTTTCTGCTGGGCTGGTACTGATTGATTAAACCAGCAACATCAGGTCAAGGTTACTCCATTAGTTAACTTTCTGTTGCATCAACTCTCCTTTTATTTATTATCCTGTAGTTGATAGCAGTCATATTACAGAAGGATCAGACATCTAAGAGTAGTACAGGCATGCTCACAGCTCATCGTATCAATGCTAACATGCTGGTGATGTGTAATATCTACCATGTTTAGTCCTAGTTTAGCGTGTTAGCATGCTAACATCGGCTAATTAGCCACTGAGGTTGAATGTCATTAGTTTTGTATTTGATTTCATTTCCTTGCTGAGAAAACAAAAGTCAGATCAAGTGAACAAATCCGGTAATTGGTAAGGCAGAGAATCATTAAACTGTGAGTCAGGCAGTAGATCATGTAGGCAGAATAAATGCAGGAAAGCTAAGCAGATTCACACTAAACAATCTAGTCATGGGAGAGGTGGACTGCTAGACTAATCAGGGGTTGCAGGTGAGTGAGTGGGCGGAGATGGTGAGAAGGTGGGAATGGTGTGAAGGCGGTAGCGTCTGGACCTGTAATGACTGAGGTAGCATGTCTGGAAAACACAGAGCAGGTAGGTGCATGAATGTGCAAGATATTGCAGGAGTCATGACACATCTCTTGCAAAATTTGTCTCACATGACACAAAACTTGGTCATAAATGAAGTAAAGTAAAAATTTAATAATCCACTTGATAACGAGGGGGAGACATTTAGCTGAAAACCAGAAATGTCAAGCTTACGGTGGCATTCAAAGTGGTGGACTGCCAAACCAGCTAAAAAGTTTCCCCATAAATTACCCCTCTAACACTGTTTTCTCCTGACCTTCAACATCTGAAAAGCATTCTCTTAAAAACGGGCAAAAAAACAGCAACATTTTACAATATTGCATCAGTCTTATCAGTACATACTTAGACAAAGATGAAGTCAGCAGGTAAATAAATGTATTAATCAGCTATCCAGACAGCTGCATTTTCTCTAATTTAACGTGATCAAAGTACAGCCGCTTGTCTGGGAACATTTGGGAGCTCTCGGTTCAAGTAAGACAAAGATTCTTTCGGTATCTTGGCCTGCAAATGTAACTGTAGTTGTAATTTTCCTTTGTTTACCTTTAGGGCTTGAGCTTGGGCCTGCAAACTTGATGTAACAATCATTATTAAGTGGAAACAGAGCACTGAGCGGAATTAGTCAGTTTTCTGCGAGGAGCTTGAACATTAAGTCAGAATGACCGTGGGGTTCAGTGATCAGCGAGAAAACATAATGACCCACAGAAAAACAAACATGCTGATCCATCATGAGCTGTGTTCAGTGAGGTGCGTCATGGGAACACCTCATACACTGTCTCCCTGTACTAAAGGCAGCACGTTTGGTCACTTCCCTCAACTTATTGATGAGCAGTGAAAACCTTTCCGACATTTCTGCAGATAGAGCAAATCTGAAGGGCGTGTTGCAAACAAAGCAACTTTGTGACACCAGATTAAGTGAAGGAAATCTTTCTTATCGATTCTCTACATGCTGGATTTGAGGTGAAGAGATCATCTTACCCTCTTGTACAATTCCTTCAGTTTCACAGACACAAAACATGACTAGAATCAAATCTGTGATTTAATAAATGCACCTGACAAAGATAGATTTTACCTTGAATGTTAAATAAAACGGTGATGTAATGTTTCACATTGAGCAATGCAGCTTTAGGCAAGTATATTTAAATGTGGGTTTTATTATGGTGACAACCTATTTATTTTTTTATTCCTCCAAAGAAGGCACAATTGAAAGGCAGCCAAAAATAGTTTATCTGGCAAATAATGAAGTCAGTATAAAGTTTCCAGCTCGTTTCAGAGTTTTATCATTAGATATGCAAAAGGCTAAATAACAAAACGTGTGTAGAATGTGATATAAATTAAAAACTGAAATTAATTGAGTTAAAGAATTAAGGAGCTGACATTTATGTAATGGAAACAGGGTAAACAAGCGCCTTACTGCAGTGATCTGCAACAAACCAAATGGGATGTTCAGCTGAATTCAATTCAGCAAATCTTTATCGTCCCTGGAGGGCAATTCTGGCGCGACATAAAAAATGTATTGTGTACAGCAATGACAACAAAGACACTACAAATAATAGTGGAATGTATAAAAATGTGCAAGTGGTGGAATGTGCAACGTGCAACAATAAACGGGGGGACGATATATATTCTTAATGGCAGCAATTACCTCAGAGATAAAGGAGCCTTGAGCTCTGGGGCCCCTGAGATGGGTAGGCTAAGATAAAGGTGGCCTTTTTTAACCAGGTGTCTGTTGTAGAGAGCAAATAGAGTGAGCTGGGACACCCATCAGTAAAGCACTACAGCACACTTTCACTGAAAACAAATCAAATGACAAAAGGTCAAAACACATTTGAGACAATTTCGATTTATTCTGAGATTTTACCGGAAACATTTCAAAACAGGACGTCTCAACATACTTTGTTTGGTTGATGTGATTGAAATATAAACATGCACTTTGTACACCAACCTTATTCCATGGACCTGTGGTTTTTCGGTCACATCTGTTAAAAGTTAAAAATTGTGTGACTCAATTTTCAGAGCAGAATTTAGACATGCAAAACATTTAATGCTGTCTGCCAGTGTTTTTTTTATTATTATTATCATTTGTCTAAAATCAGTTCCAAGTATTCTTCCATGTTCATTTTTGTAAATTATTGTCCCATTTAGAGTCAAATAGATGATAAAGCGGGGTATGCTTTAGATCACGGATAGCTTGTGATTAACGTGTCAGTTTCAGTGAATCGGTCCCGTGCAACACACTCGGCTCATCAAACTCAGAACAAACTGTAAAACTAGGCTGTGTTGATCAAACATGAAACAAGATTCTGTTACTGCATTGCCTACTGTTTATATATATTTATATAATAAGTCTGTGTCCAGGCAGGCGGTCATTTCTTCCAGCTTGAAAAAACGGAGCCAAAACCAATCCATCCCAACTGTAGACCATCAACTGCACGCTCCCGTCCAAATATGGTCATTTCTGGCTCCAAAAAACCAAGATGGCAGTGACCACAATGGCCAAACTTGAACAGTTGTCCACAAACCAAGCGGTGACATCAGACTAGGTATACAGTTGGGGCTGCAGACTAGTTTGAAAATGAGAACAATGTGGTGGTGTGGAGTTGGACAGAAGTGAACTTACCAGGCCTCCATCTAACTTAACTACTAACTTAGCCACATTAGCATAACACTTTGGAATCTGACAATCATGTTTTCTCCATCGGTAGTCATCCCACTCCTCCCCTGTGTTTAAATGTGCTCCACTCCACAAAGATGAACAGTTCCTGAGCCATACTGAATCTAAGAACAAGATATTTAGAGAGTCATTTGCCGGGAAAGTGAAAATGTCCGTCCACCTAAAACCACCAACAGCAGCCACAGGTTTATGGGAGAGTGTAGAAACACTGATTTTATAGACAATACTGGGTGACAAAGTATAGAGTCATTTCCTCCATTATATCACTTTGCTACAAACAAACAAACACTTCTTAATATGTCTTTGGGCTTCTGCCTCTTTGTAAATATGGTCACATGCCAGAAAAGCACATTAATTCCTGGTCCTCCTGGGAAGTCCCAGTGGCCCACTGGTTTAAGATGCACATGGGATCTTTGTCGCATTTCCTGTCCCTCTTTCAAATCCACTGGCAAACAAAGGTCAAATATGTCCCCCAAATCACTAGTAAGATATACATGAGCAAAAGCATCATCTCTTCTTCCACCTTTGAAGCTCTTATGCATACTGTAGCTGTGGTGCTGCAAGAGCAACGCAAGCGGTAGAACAAGAAGCAGCTAAAATAATTCATTTTTTTTCACCTCATGAATACAGATAAAGAAAGCAGAAGCAGCAGCGCTATGAAGCTGACAAGGCCAGAGGACACCCTTGAACCATCCAATCTGTTTCTAATCCATTCACAGCGTTTTAAATTGGACGAGTTCACTCCTGCTTGTTACTCCATTTCACATTATTAAACAGCTGCACCTCCACCATATGTCACACTTCTATGATACACAAGAACATAAGATGCGGAGACAAATGAGGCCACCAGGTGTCAGTGCAGACTCATAACAAATATCCTGTACTTGCGTTAAAAAAAGATTATTGAAACCTGTCCATAAAGCAGACCTGACTTTGTAAAGGTTTAAATGACTTGGCAATATGTTATAAATCAGAGAGATCTCTTTCATGACTTCTTATCTCTGTGACGATGATATTTTTGCAGGTTTGCTGATAAATCTCCACATTTCCTTTAAAGCCTGCTATCGTGAGCCTGCAACTCAGCCGGCTTCAAATTCCTTACAAACAGCAGGCATGTGGTTAATGTGTCTGAAATGTGTCACAATCAGACATGCTGCTGAGGAGATGAAAGAGTGAGCTTATCCTGCGATTTACAGAGGTGTCACAGTTAAACATACAGGGATGTCTCGGCGTATTAAACACCCATGAGCTGGAACATTTGGAATGGAAATGATGAATCTGAGGATTTGGTCGAGATTTATTCTTGGCTGAGAAAAAATCAGTCCTAAAACTGCTGCAAACACGCATTTAAAACTCCACAGTCTGGTCTGAGATGAAATGTTTCTCATTAATAAAGGGCTGTATTAATACTGTATCTGTATATCCTATTTTCTAATATCATATTGTGCTGCTCAGTATAAGACTCACAATCCAGTACAATAGTGTGCTAAACAAATTCAAAGAACGTAGTGCTGCCATGAGGTGTTTAGTCCCATTTAAGTCTACACATCTGATTGTTTTTGCATTATTGTAAATCACTGAATTAGTTTTGTCTTGTTATGAATGCTGCTGGAAAAAAAAACACTAAAAGAGATCCAGCAACGCTCAAGAATTTCAAATATGCCTCACTGAATACCAAACTGAATGTTATAATGATCTAACAAGGGAAATGTATAGTACATTGTGCTTATTTAGGATGTACAAACCAGATGCAAATGTGTTGTTTTTAATGAATTGTCTCACCTTTGTTACTCTGATATTCTCTTAAGAGGTGCTAGGTGGCTTTGTTACCTTTGGATAGAGTCAGGCTAGCTGTTTCCAATATTTATGCTAAGCTAGGCTAATCGGCTCTTAGCTCTTTTGCTCGCTGGTATTGCTCGTTCTTGCAACTCTTGAACTCCAAAATGTCAATACGTTTTACCTGCTCTGAAAACAACCAAATCCGGTCATGTTAATATATGAATACACAAAAAATACACAATTTTTTTTATCATAGATGAAGAATCTGAATATGTCTACATTTGCCAAAGGCATGTCAGTATCACTCTTTGTCTTCTCTGGTTCCCAAGGTCAGTGAAAATCACGATGTCGCCTCGAGCATATGTTTAAGACAGAGACGGCAGATTCATTTGCAGCCAGCTTGTCCTTTGAAGCCTTTAAAATCCAACCTTTCTACCTGAAGCGCTAGTAATTGGTGTGCAGAGCACACAGCACAGATCTCAGAAGCTGCCAGGGCACTTAGCATGACACCCAAGCACTGCATGGGCTTTTCTCAAAGCACCTGAGAGCATTACAACATTAAAATTCCACCTGAGTGCATGGAGCTCATGGTAAAATCTGAATGAACACAGAAGTCAGTGCCTTTTCTTTTTTTTTGCAGCCCCCTGTGCAAGACAGCACACCCATAGTTCTGCAAAAAGCCTTGCTGCTTTCTTCACCCTGGAGATACGGTTGGATAGCACAGTATAATCCCTTGCTAACAACCAGCTTCCTTCTGTATGCTGAAGAGGCTAAGACAGAAGCCTGTGAGTCAGGATTGGGGAGGTTGCTTTAGACACTTTGATGTAATCATTTGTATCAGTATTACAACAGTGGCTGGCTTGCTCTGTGGGGAAATGCCTTTGAGGGCTTGTTCTGACATTTGGCTTTAATAACAGGACAAATCATGGCCTAGAGTATCAGACACATTGGCCGTACAGACGGCCCATCTGTTGCAGAGCAAGAGAACAAAATGATATTTTATTAACGTGCCCCTTTAATCTGGACTGGATCTGGAGCCTTGACATGAGATGACTTATTTCTGTGAACACAACTTCTACTTAGATACATCCCATTCACATTTTAACACGTTTTTTTTATTGTTATAATCGTAAAATGCGTTTCTAACTTGAACAACACTGATTTTAGGGATCACTTGCTCAGATTTTCTTTGATTTTACCATGATGCACATTACTCCAACAACAACAAAAAAAAAAACAATTTGCACACTTTATTGTCTAATTGTTATGTTACATTTTGTACATTTGATTTCCCTAGGTCATGTTCTAAATGCCGTTTAAAGGCATATAAATCTGCTGCAGAAACACTACACTTCTTCAATCTTTTATTACTAATTTGTTTGTCTAAAAACTCAGAAGAAAGAGAATTTCATGGGCAAAACACTTACTCATTCATCAGAATAATGTTACTTCCAGCCATAAACAAAGCAACTTACCCAAAATCAATTTATGGCAATATTTGGTGCACCCTTAGAGCATTTTCTTCGTTGTTAGCTTGGAAGGCTGCCTGTCCTATAATTAAGTCTGGCTTTCCTTCATTGATTTTGGGGAGAATCTATCCTTTCCAGGAAGCTTTCCACAGCATAGCAACTTTCTATTTCAGGTGCCAGCAGCATCTACATATATACCGAGAAGCAATAATACTACATCTACTTTCTGCATGTTTGTATTACTGTTAAATGGTTGTTTTTGTGTCGCTTATCGAAACACTTGAATTTATTGCAGTATAAACTTGTGATATAAGTGGCCTACTGCAATGTGATGGATTTCTGTCGTTGACAAATAGAGTATGAATGGACTGGTTGCACAGCAGACATTTTGACATATCGTGGCAAGAAACTCACAGGTGTATTGATGATAGCTACATTCCCCTCAGGGAAGGTTCTGTTATTGTGTGTGCTGGTTCACTGTCACCGTTACTGGGACACTAAATAGACCAGAGCCCTCGTTACTGTTATTAAAGGTCCAGTGTGTAAGATTTATTGGCAGAATATGGCAGAAATGTAATATAATATTCATGTTTCATGTTTTTATTAGTGCAATAACCTGAAATGACAATGTTTTTGTGTTTGTGTTAACTTGGAATGAGACATTTTGCAGAGAGAGAGGGTTCTCCTAAACTCTTGGTAGGGAAGGATGAGTCAAGCAGTATTTATTTGGCTGCTATCTGCAACCTCACTACTCGATGTGGCTAAATCCTACACACTGGCTCTGAGTCAAAATCACAGACAGTATTAAAACAACATGCCATTTTGAAGCTCAGGGTGTAGTGCTTCTGGATGACGCCATCTTGGCGCTCCTGCCTCTGCTGGTGCCCCACTAATCCAAAAATGGGCAAAAACGTGGGTCATGTGTGCCGATGAGGCGGGCAGAAGCCTGGTTGACCAAACAAGCCTCCTAAAACGGCACCCGCCTGTCAACCAAAGCGGTCACGCTTCTAATTATGCATAATTTCAAGCCTTAATATAATCTGAACAGATGAATTACGTAAAAATTCACCCTCAGTACAGTTGTCATGAACGCGGAAATTAAGTCCAAAAACTTTTTTTGTGCCAGGCTGTAAACGTGTTTATTTCTGTTGTGAAGTTGGACATTTTAACATAGGGGCTTATAGAGACTTGTTTTGTAGCCAGCCTCAAGTGGTCGATTGAGGGAACTGCAGTTATTGGCACCTCCGCAACGGCTTAATTTCACAGTCAAGGGGGTTGCTGCGTAGTCAACTGTCTTCTGTACAACCAGTCCATAGTCTGACTGTATCAACTTCACCCTAAATATGGGAAGTCTACAACTGAAACTGCCACACTTTTCTCTCTGTGTATGATGAATATCATATTACACAATTAAACGTATAAATAAAGTGTTAAAAAAGGAATGACAGTGACTCTAAAAGTATCACAATCAGCTTTGAAAACGCACTATGTTTAATTGTGTCAAGCACACACTCCTACTCAGGTCAATAGAAGTGTCACATTCTCAGAAATAATGAGGACACGACCTTAATGTGTGTCCTCAATGAGTCAGTATTTAGTTTTATGAAAATGAACCAATCATACTGCTGTTACCGCAGTGTTGTACCGTCTCATTGCCTGTCTCCAACTCAAGTGTTATTAAAGCGGCTCTACACAGAGTAAAAAAAAGATTTGAGCCGAGCTCCATGGCTTTGATTCCAGTATGAAATTCATCCCATTATAGTTACACTTCCAAAACATTGTTGAGGCTTTGTACTGCTATTATGCAATGATCCCGCCTTTGCCAAGCTGCTTAGGCAGTAGGCTAACAGCCACAGCAGTTGCTTGTTCTGTCCTATGCATTCATTTTAGCCGCAGAGAGAAGCTACACACTGGAAACTGTCCACACACATATTGTACACTTCTGGAGATCGTCTCTGGAGGGAATCTCAGGATCCAGCTGGAACTGAAGTGTATGAGCTGTTCATGATGGCGATGGCTGCACCGGGTTCCCAGTCTGGCTGGTAAAAGTGGATATTGAGAGTTCGAGCCCAGTTTGCAAACACCATCTTCTCCGTGATGAAGCGATGGTGGCTTCCTCGTCGACTCCTCTCGTGGGAGAGATACATGGAGCACTCACTGGGCCCGGAGGGTTCATAGTAATGATACGGCACGGAGGGATGGGAGGAGGATCTACACGGGAGCCAAGGAGAGGAGAAGAGAGAGGAGTAAAACATAAAAAAGGCATGAAAGTCAAGGTATGAGGGAGGGATGTGGAAGCTGTGATAATTAAGAGATGAGAGTTGGGGGAGAGGAAGTAAGTCACAGGGGGGGTAAGAAAATGGAGACAGCAACAAAAAGAAACTGAAAGATGAGAAGAATCTGAGCTCAGAGTTGTGTTCATTACCAACAATCTTATTCCTCTGATACTTGCAGTCACACATAGCTCTAGTGGAAGACTCCCCCACATGAGTGTCACTTCAATCTGGACTGAATTTCTCTATGAATATCCAAATGTGTCAAACCGTCCTTTGTGTCCTTGTCGATTCCATTGAGAACATTCGCTAAATGATTCCTCTATTTCCAGTGAACCTGATTGTTAAGTAGGTACATTAAATAGCTGTACTTTGTGCCTTTTCAGTGAAATGTGTCATTTTTATTGTAAAATGTCAACATGAACGTTTCCACCGGTGCTAAAATCACAGTCATTCACCAGCCTGACTGCATAGCAGTGAAAGACGCTTGAAATTGTCACTGCAGGGAGTAAATGTTATATTATCATTACAAGCTGAAGACACCATTAAAGATGTACTCAACAAGATTTTTATGTAGAAGCGCACCCATTTTGTCAGCACACAGTAAAACATGGAGCGGAGCTGCAACAGAAGAGAGCGACCCATGTGATTCATGCACTATTTTCCCCCAGAAAGCGACAAACTGAAATTTAAGGTCTGGGGATGATAATTTAACAGATGAAACAGGATGTTACAGAGAGTGACAGCTCAAACGTGCATGTGGAATTTAAGAGCTTTTGGATTTTGAAGCTGAGGATCACACTGAAGGGTGAAATAATAATCAACAAGGTGAAATCTTTCTGTTGGAAATCATGAAATATTTCTGACCTGAAAAGTCAAGGACATAATATGCCTTTGATGTGATTTAAATCATGTGAACCCTTTTAAAAAGATTACCATATATTGCAACTCATGAACTCTGAGCTTTTGACAACACAAAATAATTGTGGATTTACGTTTTACAATCAGATTTCCACCTCAAACATAGCATGGAAACAGCCCCAGTTAAGATCAACACTGGCCTTGCAGCTGATTCTGGTCAACTCTCTCTACTTATCTTTCTTGGCCTCACCACAGTCTTTAAAGACATATTATATTCCATTAACACTGGAGTTGGGGGCACTGTGGAGTGTTTTAGCTCATACAGTGTAAACTGATACATAATTACTATTTAGAAATCTTCATGGAGTTCCACAGAGTTCAGTGATGGGGTCCCTATTGCTCATTATCTACGTCCTCTCTCTTGGCAAATTCTATAGTATTTACGCAGCTCTTGTCCACTAACACAACTTCCACTATCCCCTCCTGTACCCTCTTTTATTCATGATCTACAGATATGGGTGACAAAGAACTACTTCAGATTCAACAGTAGTGAAACGCTGCCTTTTTCTATCTGCAAAACATCTCCAGACTACACCCTGCCTTAACACAACACTCATTTACTACTGCAGTGCAATCCGGGCTGGCATGGCCTAACAAACTCATTCGCCAACTTCAACTAATCCATAACTCTGCCGCACAGAATATTTTAACGACCTGATAAGCAAAGGAGTTAAATTTAGCAGTTAAAGTTCCAGATATTTGCCCGTTGGAGGTAAAAACAGACCTAAAAGGAAACTAAAGACATCTACTGGAGATGCTCATAAACAAATAACTTTCACGGTCATCATTGTCCTTATTGCTAGGAGGGAGACGGTGAGGCGATGCAGTTGCAATCAGCAGATGGCATTAAATTGTACACACAATATAGTTAAAGCAGAAAGCTTCATCAACAAATGAACACATTTTATCACGTCCCTTAGTACTAAACAACAGACAGGCCTGGTAAGCACGTAAATAATGTGTGTGGTTTACTAATAGCACATAGTGGTGGTATTATGTTATCTCCAGCTTCCCACTTGTGCAAAGCTGCATAAAATTGCTCTAAGCACCTATTGTTGGATTAAAACTGATTTGATTCTACCTGCAGAAATCAGGTGGCACCATGCCAAACACGTTGGTCCTTTCACACAGCTCCAGGGCTATGGCCATGGTGAACCAGCCGGTACTCAGCCAGGAGTTGGAACTCTTCCTGAAAGACACGACAAGGTCATCATTTTTAATGAATCCATACTCATGCAGTGTACATATATTAAGAATACCGGCTTCCAAGAGCCCAAACGTGACTACATTATGGTTGTGAAGCCGTAATTCTAGATTTGATCTGATCAATCATCTTTTCAGAGATACAGATGAAGACAGATTGCATAGAGCCTCTTTGTTTCTATGCCTTGTACGTGACATTAAATGGAAATATCCATGAGAAATACAATTATTCTGAGGCTGACTACATGAAGGCTGAAGTGATTGTATTCTACATTCAAAAGAAACATCCTCTTATCTTCCCGTTGGTTTACTGTTCACATGCAAATGAGTTTAAGAATGGCTGGATTGACGTAATGTCTTTATCTTTCTGCCTCTTATTTTGTAAGCTCGTATTCAGTCAGCCATTTTTCTGCAGGTACCTCGTATGAAAGTGTTATTGTAAGCCAGTTTCCTTTATATTTATGTTGATGAGATTCATTCTGTTTTTTTTCCACACTAATGACTAAAATGTAAAATGCAAAAGCCACAGTAGCTCTCTCAATAGGAGAACAGTTTCTGCACTGTGCTATTATACATTTATAATGTACTATTAATCTATGAGATGTGCTGTGGTCTTTGTGTAGGTTGTGGAAATCCTGATACAATTATAATATTTGGGAAAATAATATTGCCTCCTTACTTTGATTAAAAAAACGAAGGCTGTCTACCAAAGCAAAATTCCCACTAAAGTGAGAATAGCTTGGCAGCTGTAGTACTTACTTGCATAAACATCCCAAAGCTGCCAAACAGAGCAGCAGCAGCATCCAGCCACTCCCCGTCGTCACTCCTTCACGAAAGGGGTTCAGATACTACACAGCATTTGTATCTGTCGTGAGAGTCTTATTTATCTGTGCTCTGTCTGTCTCATTAGACGCCTTAGTTTTTAATTTGTCACTTTGAATAAATAATTTGTAGGTTCCCACTCCAAGATACTGATTTGTGCTTACTCACCATATTGTTTTCTGCTTGTAATGAGTGGGTAACACTTCTGGAACAATCCAAATGACACCGAATTGTGTTTCTTTCTGATGTTGGGCCACTTCTGTAAATGTCTCACAGTAGCACTACAGAAGAAATTACTCTGCAATCCCTGAAAATCCTTCCAGACAAGTTGTAATCTAAATCCTATTAATAATGAGTGTTTAGAGCTCTTATGGGCAAGTCATAAGCTAAAGACATTTTTCAGGTCGCACCAAAGCAAAAGAGGGATTCTGTGAACATTTACCTATCAATCCCTGTTTCTTTTTTAAACAGTTCATCAAACTTCAGCATTTTGATCCGAGAAATGATGTAGACTTTAAGTTTGGGCAGAAGCTGGTTTAACAGCCTGAGGTTGTTGTAAACGTTGCCTTTTCCGTCCCGTCTCATGCAGCTGCTGGGTCCCCAGAAGATGAACACCGTGTCCTGGCTTGCGTTAAACAGCTCCTGCCGGCTCCGCAGCACCCTCTGCAGGCTGGAGTGTGCTACAACACGCAGGCTCGTGCGCCGGCCAACGTCCTGCTGATAGCCTATGCTGGGAGCATCATTCATACGGATTACACATTCGGAGCGGTCGATTTCTCCACCTCTCTTGCTTCCAGTTAGCTGACCGGAGCTCGTGACCAGGGCACAGGTCCTACAGTGCATCTTCAGGGGCTGTACAGGTGAAAGGTTAAAGGTCACAAATAATTGTAGTTTCAGAAAAAGTCAGAAAAGTCTATCTTATTAAGCCATCTTATTTTTTTTTGTTTTTCTTCCATTAAACCCTTCAGAGATGGGATGCTAACAATGCTAACAATACAATAATGAGGATAATGAACTGATCTTCAGTCTGTGAGCGACTAATATGCTAACATATCCTAATTAGTACTAAACATATCATTCATTTTACAGACATCTAGTCATAAACCAGTGTTTTCTGACTTTTTGACTCGCTAATAGCACTAGAGGAAATGTTACGGGGTCACTATAGCTATACGTGTGCAACACTTTGAAGTCCATCCAATAGTTGTTGACATATTTCACTTATGTCAACCTTTTTCTGCTCAAGGAAAAATCACAAAGCCTGACATAGCTCCACCCAGTGAAAGACAAAGTAGCAACAGGAAAAAAGGGACGAATCTGCAAACTGCAACCGCCGAGGTCAAGTGTTCCTTGCGGGGATCTTTGGTTTGACCTTAAAATCTGGCCGCCAAGAGGAAAAAAGCAACGGCCATGAAAGAGTTTAGCACAGTCTGCACAGATGAGATGAAAAGGACACGTTCCTCAAGCTCGAGATAAAGCATCGCTGATAAAGCAGCCAAAACTTTGGAATGCAATTTCAGGATTTTTCGATTCGTATTTGTTCATCAAGCACAAACACAACGATAACCAAAATAAGATTAGAATAAAGTGTAACTGGCACTGAATCGAACAGACTGGAGATGGGCTGTTCTGTCAGGTATCTCATTATTCAAATATACTGCAGATTATTATGGATGACAACAGAGCTGAACCGTGGAGTGTTTTGATTTTGTAGCAAAATCACGAGCAATATTCTCCTGTATAAAACAAGAAACGCGCGTACAGTAGTCGGTCAAAGCATGCTCCGTTATATAAAAATCTAGTTCACTCAGAAGATCATTCGTGTCAACTTTGAAAAGGTGGCATGAACTGCAGGCCTGTTGTGCTTTTTCACAATATATTGACCTGTTATTCATGTTGTTGTGTCTGACCAGGTTTTCAAAGGAGGAAAAGGCGAGCTTGGATTGAATGATCCGATAGCAAAAACCCAGAGACACTTCACATGAATTATTCCCAACCTTAATAGGGAGCTACATTGGCATTCTGAACTGTGCTCTGAGCTTCACACTCCATCAGGTTCTGAGGTGGAAATGTGTGCGCTCATCTGTGTGTGTGTCTGTGTGTGTGTGTGCGTATGTGCCTACAGGTGATATTACCAGCACCACAGGCTGTGCTGCTCCCACTGCTATATTTATAATACTCTTCCACTATCTCTGTGACCCCACGCTGAATGACTGTCTCGTCTTTGTGTGTGTGTGTGTGTGTGTGTGTGTGTGTGTGTGTGTGTGTGTGTGGTTCTGCAACTGTATGTGGGTGTATAGGTAGGGGTGTGCGGGTGGTGTCCGCGGATGTCCTTAAATCTTTTTTGCAGTGCTCGATGTGGCGGCAGATATGTAATACAATCACGTTTCTCTGGCCAGAGTCTGCAACTGTCTGAAAACTGTCTAAATCCAGTGGTAATCCTCTCTACACACTCACACACACACACACACACATCCACACAGTCTCTATGCATTGAGGAATAGGTATTTCCATTCCCTAAAACAAACCATATCCCGTTGGAGTGTGTTTGCACTCTCTGTATGCAGACTCCCTTCGTCAATAACAGGTAGACGGGAGCGAATTACCCATTTCACTGCGCCGCCACACCATCCCCGCCTTAGCTGGGAAAAATCAGTCATTTTAGCTGATTCTTCCTCTTCTACATACGACATTCTGTCCAAGCAATTACTCCCAAGCAACTTTTAATTGTTTTAAAGCCAGGGAATTTGTTAAACTAGTAAAAGGCAATTGAAGGTTGCACGGCCAGTGGAGTTTAAAGTACTTGCGAAATAATAAAAGTGTCCTTGACAGTGATGTTGAAGCTCCAGTCCCAGCTCCCCGAGCTTCTGACAGCTTGATGATGCTGGGAAATAGCCACTTACAGAGCATGTATCACATTGAGAGCGGCTTTCAGAATCAGATAGAGAATATTTCAGCTGTCTGGCAGCTGAAGAGGCAACCCACGGAGTGCTGAATGAATAAATAAATAAATTAATGAGTGCAATGTGTTGCATATTACAGGTAGATTTCTATCCATAATCAACCTTGAATGAACACAGTGGTCCGTTAATTTGAGAACCAATTAGCGCCCGAACACTTGCTGACTCCCACACACACACACACACACAGACACACACACACTTACAGCCTGCACTTTATCATGAGGACAGAAGGCTGTCTCCTTTGATCAATAATGCATGACCTTGTAAGCAATACATTTTTCTGGATAAACATGATCCAAAAAGGCAGTAAGTTCAACCTTGCAGTGAAGTCGGCTGGATGTAGGAGAGCTGTGGTGAGTGTCAGTGGTGATTTGAAGATGTTCATATATGCATGTGTGTTTGTGCAGCCCCACCAACCAACCAATACTGGTGAATAATATTTTCCTTTAACTCCTTTTTATTATTTAAGCATTTGCCTTAACACCTTCATACTATTTGTATGTTTATTTGATATATGCGTCACTTTGAACTGAATGCCAATTTGAATTAGACCTTGTTTGGACTGGTTTTGAATGATTGATGAGCAACCATGTGTCAGTGGTTTAATATAAGTTTGCTTGCCATCTTCTGGAATATTAGGGACCTACAGCATGACGATAACTACCCAGTAACCACGTTACATCCTCCATTACAGCTTTACTTAT
Source organism: Nibea coibor (assembly GCA_023373845.1). Lineage (NCBI taxonomy): Eukaryota > Metazoa > Chordata > Actinopteri > Sciaenidae > Nibea > Nibea coibor. The sequence goes on from CM041718.1 coordinate 16,717,649, forward strand.
TCTGCAGGAGTTGTTTTGGTCTTAGCTGAAGTGCTGAAAGCTTTTTTTATTTTTTCTAATTGATAAAATGTCCAATGTATGTCTGTAATTTAGGTGTTCACTTTTCATTTTACCCGATTTGGATACTAAATCTCTTTCAAATCCTGAACTGGATCATCATCATCAACTTGATCTGCTCATATATCAAAAATGGCCTCTACCCTAAAGAATTTTACGGCACAGTTAGGCTTGTGTGAGACTTTCTATCATTTTTGCAAACTACAATTTTTAAAAAATGAACCATCTTGTATTTTCCATTGTTACGGAATTGTCTATCCTTTGGGTACACAGGATCACAGGCGGTGACGGCACTAAGCCAGATCGGACAAGACGCTCTCTCTTTGGCATGGAAGGCCATTGTTTGGAGTGCAGGTGCCAGCCTATCTCAGTTGCCTGGTGACCAGGGTTAAAGAATGTTGGCTAAGTGTTGACGTTCCATTAGTATGAACAGACAACAGTGTCTCCAGCCTAGAAAGTGTTGAAGGTGAACACTAACATGGGTAAATGCATTCTCTTTGACTATTTGGGGCGTACAGTATTTGGGGCGTACAGTATTTGTGGCGTCATCTGTATGGGTTTAAAGTCTGACCTCCAGCCTGAGTTGAGCAGAACAGAGACTACTATGAATATTACAGCATCAGACATCGCTTTCTTCCCTCCTGACCTGGTGCCATTCACTTTCAGCAATATCTCCACAACAACCAATTTCTAAGTAGTCAAGTCATGTTGATCGATGTCTCTCCAGATTAATTTATTAGCAAACGGAAAAGGAAGAAAACACTGTTAAACTGAAGGATTTTCTGGTGTTAGATTTGGCCTCCACAGTCAAGGCAAAACTCTTGATTCTTCAGGACCATCAGGGGTTGTATTACTCAGATTAAGAACTGTACTAGCTCTTTAGTCTCTGTTGATGCACAGATTAAAAACACATTTTATGAATTATTATACAAAGCTTGATACTTCAGAAGCCACTGCAACACGTCTGTAATTGCCTGATATGCATCTGACTTCTGATCCTTATCGCTGGAAGAGTTTCAAGATGCCTCACAAGCAGGGATCACTTTATTAAAACTACACAGGCCCTTTGGCATGTTTTCACACAAATAATGTTAATAACTGAGCCTGTCTCTGTTCCAGAAGTTGAGCTTGTGACAAAGCCATGTATCTGAAGAGAAAACTTGAGGAAATTCATGAGATTGCATTTTATGCAGATGACATTCTCTTGTTTGTCAGTAACCCATTCTGAATAAACTCACTTTGTGAAATTGTTTGACTATGAACTAAATTTGGTGAAAAATGAATTATATTCTATCAAAACATGCACTACTCTGTACATCTAATATAAATTTATACTCTCTAAATTTAATACCAGCAACATGTTTGAAATGCTAAAAGAAAACACCTGTCAGAACATTTCACAATCAATGAGGTTAACTGGCAAGAGGTTACTGACCTAACTGGATATAAACATAACCTCTTTCTGAAGTAAAGATGAGGGGTTCACAACCCTGCGAAAGAAAGACTGTACAACTGAAATCCTACACCATGCAAGAATACAAAAAAAACAACATTCCACTTTCAAGATTATAGCAATTGGCCTCCCCAACTCCCAGACACACACAGAGGGTTGTTAAAGGAAGAGGTGATGCAACAGAGTGGAAAACATGACCCAGTCCACTTTCTTTGAAACACTTTGCTGGCATCAGATTCAAAATAGGCATAAAACTAAAAACTATAAAACAATACAATGTCTAATGTTTTAAGATTTGATAAATTGGCTTTGTGCTGTTTTTAATTAAATATGGGGTTACAATATTTTACATACCATGCATTAATATTGAAAAGAAATGTATTCAAGTTTTTATTTAATTCAAATTTTAATCTGAATCTGTTCTCAATCTCAGGAAATTTGATGATTTTATAAAAATATAAACACTGAACTATTTTTCTATGGTCACTGTGATGACAAATTGGAGAGACCACTTATGTTTGGGGTTCTGCAGTCCTGTGAGTGAGTTATATATATTAATTGTATTTCCTGTGGTTTATCATTTTACATGTTCAATGTATTGCTGTAGCCTGATGGAGAGGGAGAGATGAGTTGTGTTGTGTCCAGAAGGCAGACATATTGTGTACTACGTTGATGCTTTTTTTTTCTTGTTTCGAAAAAAGAAAGCCCTGGCATTCACTGCAGCAGAAGAATTAGCGCTCATACACTAACTCCAGACTCATCAGTATGATCCTGCTTATATACTTCCCAGGGGATCCCAGGATCATAATTGCTTTCAGAGCAAACCCCATCAGTCAGACTCTAACGCTGCACCAGCACCTCCACTGTACCCCCAATCCACCAGCCTCTGCCTGCACCCCTTTGAGTTTAAGAAGGGTGGAGAGGAAAAAAGATTTGGCAAGGCTTTACAGGTCAGAGATGAGTCATTGGTAAAAAAACAAAAAAAGGCATTATTGTCATTGTTAATCATAAAATCAAAAGATAAGGCTGGTATTATTCTATATGTTTCTTACTATCAATAAATCCAAATCAGACATTGTCCAACATCAGCCCCTATTTTCAGTACACTATATTTATTGAATTATAATGTTATAAATTAGTGTTCACGGCATGCACACCATTTTCTGCAGTTACAACAATCCCTCAATGCATTGCATATAGTTTTATAGAAGCAAAAATTACCATGGTGCAAACCTAATGCTGCAGTGACAAAATGATGACCGGTTTGGTTTTATTATGTCATATAACAACCTACGCATAACACACTTTTCCATATATTCGCAAACAAAACAAAAAGAAGAGGAAGAAATAACAAAACAAAAATAAAGAGTTCACTCCAAGGACTATTTTAAGCTGCAGATAGCAAGAATTTATCTCTGAAAGGTTGATGTATGTGGGACTGACTCCAAATAAACAACAAGAAGAAGCATGTCACTCCGCGCATCAATGGATGTCTATGTCAAGGAGGAAAAAGTTATATTCGGCTTTGGCTACACAGGGAGCAAGTTTTTAGGAGGATTAATTTATGTTGGCTTTGGTCTTTTGGAGTCATGCGATTTGTTGACAATGAGGAAAACGTAGAATATCTCCAGCCTTTATTCTGACAACGTTGTTGGGAGTAACACGAGGACTGCGTTTGCTTGCAGCCACACAAATTATTTAGATGTTGATCATTATCATAACAGTAACTGTACACTTCCAAAAGTGTACAGAATTAGGCTAATGGCTCAACCGAGAGCAGGGGTGGATTAAGTGGCACCTGTTGTGTGGCTTGAGGATTTAATGATCAGTGCTGCTTTCTTTTCTCAGAGACCAATTAATTGCAGCGAAATCCTCCTGACAGTTGACATCTCATTAAGCTCGTCCTGGTGGCACACATTCAAGTCACAATCCTGAACTTCCTCTGTTCTCAATTTGAGGGAATGAAAGCGAGCTAATCAAAGCGCTTGTTTTCTTTTTCTTCATCCAGACAACCTCAGACAGAAAGAGACCCACGGCTCCAACTCAGAAGATGTATTCTTGTTAGCAGCACATGGGTTCTGATCCTAAGCACATCACATGACTGGATTTCATTATCCAGACAACGCACCCAGATCCAGATCACATCTTAACACCAGGTATAAATGGGGCATTTAAGTATGTGAGCATGACTAAAATTCGGGGTATGTAATGACACCCTTAGGATAATATAAACAGTTTTTACAGAGGTGCTGCCTTTCTTTGAGCAGAATTAAAATTTGCATATGCTGGAAACTCATCCATTACGTGAGGTGTATGTTAACATGCATAATTTATAAGATAGCTTAAATTGTACATTAGAAAAAGGTGTCAGCCTGGATAGGATGCATAACTGACTTTCTAATGACACCTATTTCTCCAAGGCTGACTGCATTAAAGTCTGTCAGAGCACAGAAAGGTTTTGCCCATAATAAGTAGGTACATCATAAACTGGCACAGGCACACAATCTACATTCATGCTCGCACACAGGCTTTGTGATTAGAGCGTATAAAGGCCAATGTAGATTGATTCTGCTGACAGTTCTTCAAAGGTCAACATCTCTTTAACTGGAATCGGCAAAACATCAGAGAGGGAGAGAGGACGGGGAAGTGAAGCAGAAGAATGGAGCGGCTGCCTTTTTAGGTGTTCGAACTCAAATGATGTGTGCGTGTGTGTGTGAATTTGAAAGAGTCTATTCAACTCTGCAGCTCTAATTACTGTAGCTTGTCAGGGAAAAGAAACACATACTAGAGGAGGACATCTCACAAAAACCTGCAGACATTGCAGAAGGCTGACAGAGAGAGAGAGAGACATAATGAACGCCGAGACTCCTACCCAGTTTCTCAAGATATCCCCCATAAATGCAGGGCACTATATCTTTGAAATCTGATCTCACAGTGTACAGATTTTTGCTGTTGTCATATTACCATTAAGCACTGAGAAGGCTGAAGAAAAGCCCAAATGTCTAGCCTTTAACCCTCAGCCACATGAAGCAGCAGCAGTGAGTAATGTGCGCTGGATCTTTTGTGCCCTCTTAGCTGAGACATAAATGAGCAAAGCAGCCACAGCCCACCGCCCACCTTAGTGAAATCACAGCCCGTTCAGACAAGATATGCACATAAGTTAATACAGGCCATAAAAAGCCACATTAGACAGAGCTCTCCTCACTTTTTCAAGCATCTCTGGCTCTGATGGGGGCATCAAATTTTAACAACATGTCTGGGAATTTGCATGGGGTTTTCTGCATGCATGCACCAGTGCTGTATGAATGTGTGTGTGTGTGTGTGTGTACTTGTGTCAAAGCCAAGATTTCCTCCAGTAGCAGCAGCAGCAGACCTCAGATGGCCCTGGAGGGAGCAGTAAAGACTGATCCACCCACTCCACCAATCCTACGGCAGGTCTGCTCTGGTTAGTCATTCCCCCGGCTCTGTCTGAGGGTGCAGCAGCAGCAGCAGCAGCAGTAACAGAGCTGGAAACCCCCATGGGAGAGGGGAGTAGAGTGACACTAAGCAGCATGAAAATGTCGCAGTGTTGATCCTTCATGAATCAGCCGTCAGCAAAGAGGAGGTGGACGGCCAGGGAGCGAAGACTGATTTAAAAAAAAAAAAACTCCAATCTGAAGCAGCTGCCTCTCATTCCTCTGAATAATCTGGAGATGAATGTTTCTTTTTCATTGACTTTAAAGGGAGGGTTACAACATCTCATAGGGGCCCTGAACTTAGAATTCAAGATGGGAAGCCAAGAAGTAAGAGTTCAGGAGCCTCACCCAGATCAAACCTCTCTCCAAACCAACACCGTTCTCGAACTCTCGTGTCACTAATCATTAATCACTGAAAGGTGAACTGGCTGTAACCAACACTTTTTCCCCCCTTCTAATTCCTCCCTTGCCCAGTGCTGCCTGAGCAACGCAATGTCCTTTCCACTCTGCTGTGCTTCGCTGCGTATCTTTCTCACCGAGAAGAGACACGACGCTGTCTGAATCATCTATCTATCTGAATGAGCTGTCTGTAATACCGCGCTGAGTCTAAATGATAGGCCTCTGCTTTGCAATAACGCCGACCGAGGCGCTTATACGACCAAAAGATTACAGCGACGATTTCTTCAGGAGCCCTTCTCGAAGAAATCTATCCTCTTTTAAGTGCTTTTGGAGCTAAATATTTCATGGTGGACACATTAATTATGAATCAAGAAACTACACAGAGAATTTAGAGATGGTACTACCACAGAAAATTCAGATTCTGTGTTCTGTGTTTAACTGATATATATATTATTATATCCTCACAGGGAGCAATAAAACTGAACATGTTTTGATTCTGAATGATCAGAAATTGCTACACAATTTCAACTTTTTTAAGTGTTATTGCTACAAAAAAATAGCACACTATTTAATAAGCATGAAAATGAAATGTAAGAAATCTAATAAAAATCAATGAATCAGTATTACCCAAACTGAAAACCCTGGACATGAGATTCAGCCGTGAGGACATAATCCAATGCAACACAGGAGCCGATTTTTCAGGCCAAAACCCAAAGCATCAAAAACCATTTTCAGTGCATACCTGAACTCTACATTTACACGCTAGTCTCTCTGCTTTACCTGGATGACAGCAGAATACAAATTAGGTCCAGCTCGTATTAAACTTGTGCAACACTGCCACATTGTCCTTTTTGAGGGCTAGGTGCTCCACACATATGTCCCAAATATAAAATGTCACACAACCAAGCGACCTCAACTGCTCCATTTTCGGCAGTTTTCATCCTCAGTTTGATGTAAGCACCCCCCCCCCCCCCAAGTCCCTATGTGCTGCTGTCACATATGTCTCCACTGTTGGCCTCCACATGCTCCTTCCAAAACTTGCCAGCAATGCTATTCCCCCAAATCCCTCTCACCCACCTCTCCACACCGATTGCGCTGACAAAAACCCGCCTCCTCACCCCAAACACTGCTATTGTTTTTTGTTGGAACACGCAACCAAGCTGAGGTTTAACCTGCCTCACTGTGGTGGTGGGTGAATGGGGTGAATGTTTGAGCCTTGCAGCAACCGGCATCTTTTATTTATTTGGAAGGTGAAGAGATTTTTTTTTTACTGACATCATATTCCAGTGTACAGATGGTGGATATTTACCTTATGATCCATGACACCTGTGTACCCTTCAAGTGTTGATGCTGGGACTCTCTGTGGTCTCTCCGGCTTTTTCGTGGACGGTCCACCCGAGCGGTGGGACGATAATAATGACGGCGGCGAAGGAGGTGAACTGCCACCAGAGCTGTTGTTGTACACCAACATAAAACTGGTAACCATGGTGACGATGATGATGCCACTAACCCCTTGGTACTGCAGAGACACATAAAAGGGAGAGAAGTTCAAAAAGACCATAAAAGCAAGGTGGAGGCAGGGCTCCTACTTTGGAAAAACAAGCTTAAGGACAGGAGCTACATTTTTTTTTTTCTGGTAAACTGGAAGAATTCTCTGCTAATTAAATGTCAGCGATTAAAGCAGAGGCAACACAATAATAACAGCTGCACTTTCTTTTGCCTGCTTGGCTGCAAATGAAATGTCAGCTGTGCCACTCAAACATGCTCTGTCAACATGTTTTAAAGAGCGGTGCAAAAATAGCAATAGGGTGCTGAATTCAAACATGTTTCATAATTACTTCCCTGCCTTGCAGAAGAAAAAAAAAAGCAACAATCCACGGGTGTAACCCTGAAGGCTTATTGGTCCAGGAATAAGATATATTTGAGCTGCTGCAAAAATAAAAATACCAAAAAAAAAAAAAAAAAAAAAAAGTGCAATTAGGTCACAGTAGACTAATGACACAGCTCAGCCTGTTACTCACTTCTGAGCAGCAGCAGCAGCAGCAGCAGAACAGTACAACATTGCAAATGAACATTACAGTGATGTTTCCTGCAGGTCTAATTCATAATTACCACTCTTATCTTCATCTTCAGTTCCCCTCGTTTCCAAACGCGCATCGAGCCTTCATCCTATCGGGGCCAAAGCTCTCTCACAAAGAGCGTCTGGACTCTTCAGCATGCAACACTTGAGCGGCAGCATCATTGGGATCAGCGAGGAGAGAAATCGACGCTCCACACACTACTCTTTTCCCATGCTCTCCTCTACAGGGACGCCCTCACTCAACGCTGCGCTCCTCATGGTCCTAAACAAGTCGATTTAACCCACAGTTTCAGGGTTCACTGGAGGTTCATGAGATGGTGATTGCAAACACAACATTATGATAATGAATAGCAGGCTTGTTGGACGTTATGGGGGGGCTCTGTGGTGTGTTTATAGTGACACATCTGTAAGCATATCAGCTCACCGTGAGGCTACTTTACTTTTTCCCTTGGCACAATTATCAAATGGCAATCATGGTTCTGGACACACATGATTTTTGTATATGCATCTTTCATAGCTTTCACAGAGATTTTTCTAACAGCCCAGTGATGCCTTAAATCTACATGATCAAAATGGGCAAGAGTGTGTTTTCTAATCATTTCCAGATGGGTTAATAAGTTTGCTCATTGTGTAAATCCAAAATCTTCATTAGCTGTCACACATTTAAGTTTCATCCTCGCATTTTAATGCAGCCCAGCACATGCTGTTGTTTGGGTATGTTTTTCTGTCCGCAACTCCCGCTCTGCTTCTTCATCTTATAACCCAGCTGAGGATTTCTATTCTTCACTGTGTATGCTCTTCATGAAGACAGCAGGTGTATAATTATCATCCTCATGATGACCATATGTCTGGTCTGCTGGGAGTAATGAATGCTGCCTACGGCTCACCGCAGCTATCAGAGATGCGAGAAGTGAATTTACAATGACAGTTTTCTTTACTGCACAAAGATACCACCGCTTTTATTGTGTATTTAGTCCTATTTATTTGTTATTATAATGTTACTGGCTGTCTAAGTCAGAGGCGGGTTTCCCAAGGGAGGGCTCCAAACAGTTTCAGAGGAGGTTCTGTGAATGGAAGTGAAAAAATATTAAAACATTAATTACCAATTAACAACCAATTATAGCCTAATTATGTTACAGGTTATATCTGGTTTTGTTCAGGTTATATCTGCTATTGTTTTATCTGGTTACAGAGATAGTTCAGAGACACAGATTCCCACTTTCCAAGAGTCATAACCTAATGAATTGCTCAGGGTAAACCATTTGATGTATTTGCTGTAGTCTGAAGTTATATCAAACAGCAATATTAGGCTGTCTTGGCTCAATTGTTGAGTGTCTATAGGATTAAATAACAGCATGATTCCATTGGCATCCCATTTTCAAGCTTTGCCTGAGGGCAGGGCAGTCTTAGACTTTGAAAACCTCTGCTGTATTGTAATTACAACAAGGCTCACTGAGAGAAAGAATTCAGTGAATGGACTTTGTTGAAACTGGTCCATAAGATAAAAAGGAATTAAATACAGAAATACGTTTCAATGGACTCTCTCGTCCTGGCACAATTTCTCAGATCCCTTGAGTTATACAGACATGAGAGTAAAAATTCTTTTTGGAATAAAGGAATCACTCTCTGATATTTGTTCTTAAATGTTAGCTTTGGTGGGTCAGATGAAGTATTGTGATGCACATTATATACCTATACAGTAGCGTAGTCGAAGGGTGTTAGGAAAATATGCTTAGGGCATTGAGAAAACATGTTATTTAGTGGCCTGAACCGGTCTTTATTTTCAGCATCCGGCTGACTATTCTTCAAAAGGTGTTAAGGGAGATAATACAGAATATACTGATGTCTATTCTTGACAGAGACCATTTTTTGTCATCCAAGTAGATTTTGGGACATCCCATTTAAAGAAAGCAAAGTACTTTTCTCATTTGTCATGGCAACCTGAGCAACTAAAGCACCTCATGGGAGACAGATTTGCTGGAGGCTTTAATCTTGTCAGGAGGAGCTGGGAAGTGGGGAATGAATCTTTTTATAGGCATCCTGTGAGCCGGCATCATTGTCTTCTTTCACTAATGTGTTGTTCTAGTCATTTTTCAGAAAGTCTCACTTCGCAAACTGAAAAAAAAATATATCTGCTGGCTTTGTGGGAATTGATGAGTCATTTCTCTCAGAAACAACACAGAATATTACGGTCAGACCAGATGCTGTAAGAAAAATCAGGGTAGCCTACTTAAAAACTACACTGGGAACAGCATGCCTTCCCTTTTGTGTTTTTTGGCCCAGATTTATACTATACAAGTTTAAACAACTGCCTTTTCAGACTAATTAACGCTCGATCTGAAAGCCTCATATAGATTAATAATGCAGTGTGATATAGATATAATGCAATACGATATGATACAGTAATAGATACAGATATAAAGTGACATCTGGATGTAACAGGATGCCCGTTATTTGTTACATTTCACATTGTCAGTCTAGGAGAAGCTAGGAACCATAATTTCATAATTTATATTTATTTCATTTTTAATTCAGGACAGTAGACAATGAAGACATGGGATTGTCTGGGGAAGTGGGAAAGTGGTCTTGAAGATGATGATTTTTCTTCTGTCTTGAGCCTCTCACTCTCCTTTGGGCTCGCCCTTGACTTAGACTTGAACCTCTTTGTTCTCGACTAGTCCTGGTCTTGGACACGACAAAGGTGGACTTGACTACAACACCGTGCACCTACCTGCACCTGCCTGCTCGTACTGACCCAGTCTGCCTCGACTGTCTTAATTTGTGTCCTTCTCCTGCTGCCTCGCCGCTCGCTTGTCTGACAAAAATAGACTGGTCGCACAGCGGACATTTTGACTCGTCAAAGCCAGTAACAACAGCTCAGTTGCATTTAGTGTCCCAATAACGGTGACAGTTAACCAGCATGCACAATAGCGGGACTTCCTCTAAGTGGAATGCAGCTGTGAGTTTCCTGCTATAAGATGTGAAAATGTCAGCTGTGCAACAGTCCATTGAACTGATGAGGTTTTTTTTTTTCTAAAAGAAAAATCAGACCTACTGCTAGATTTGCTCCAAACTTTGGGAGTCCTCTGACTGTTTTGATCACCCTTCATAACCATTATATACTAATACTGAGCTTCTGAGGACAGCAGCTCTGAAATATAACCTATTAAAGAGTCAGGTCATTCGTTGGCTTGGCAGCAATCAATACAGTTTTAAACTCAGCCTACATATAAATGGATACTGGTGTGAGGTTGCTAAAATGTAGATAACATTTCTTTGAGCTCTTGTTACAGTAACATCTAGCCTGAAGGCTTCTATTGTTGTATAATAGGTGAGAAAATGATGGAAATAGTCTAGCAACTTATGCTTCACCGCACCGTGATGTTGAAAACACTGTAGGCATATTGATTTTCGCCAACATATATGCAGGGTGTAACATTCTGTCTCTTCACTGTTTTCTTTGACACCATATGGCTGTCATTGGTAGAATCATTTTAATCACCAAATTATCTGTATCACCAAGGAGCAGTGCCTCATAATGCACCTCGTCATTGTGAATTCAGAGGATTAGGTGGCTGGCAGTCTGTGTGTTTTGATTAGAGGTGTCCCTGAGGTCTTAAATGCATCTCAAAACACAACTCCGGGGAGCGCACACACACAAGGGCGAGGCAAATATCTGTGGAACACAACCTTTTTTTAATTAACTCGATCCTTCTATGCAATGAGGCTCCAGACAGCTGTCTGCCTTTTCTGAGCCAAATACAATGCAAGTGTGAAATAATCTGCTCTGTTTGCACCTGTTTGCTGTGCCAAAAGCTGTTTGTTTTATTCATTATAATGTCCCCCAACTTGAAGAGTAGACGCCTCGGTGTGTTAAACTAAATTAAACTAAGATTAAAAGTCAAGGGACTGTGAGTACATTCTCAGAGGTGTTTATGTTATATGTTGTACCTTGCTGTCAGATGCTCTGTGATAACTGAGGTTTGGCTCACTTTGTTTTGGCACAAAAAATAAAGGTTTATACCAACAATGATCTCAGAAGCGAAGCAGCCTATAGTCGGTAGATGCTCTGAATATTTATGTGAATTTTTTATGATCAAAAGATGCACCAGAATTTCTTGTTGGTAGGACAGAAATACCGCAACAAGCATAGCTCGACCATTGTATGACGCTTATGAATATATATATGTATTTTAAGAGACTGTTACAAGAAAGAGAGCTGTAACTGGACCAATTTAAAGGGCATTATTAGCATAATAAACAGTATGTCTCAACCTTACTGTAATACCAATATAAATCTCTAATGCACCTGCAGAAAACAAAGTAATGTTATTATATTCTCCCGTCCAGACAAACACATTTAAGCTGCTGCAGTTTAAAAAGAGAACATTTGGGAGATAGATTCAAGTTTTATGTCCTGCATTTTCAGGCCCAAGAGATAAAACATCTTCATTCTCTTTGCAAATTGTCTCACAGACAGATCATTGACCATCAGCTGGCAGCCTTATCAATCACGAATGCAATTTCCTCTCACCCAAAGTACAATATGTTTCTCCCAATTCTTGGGTTTATCATAGTAATTGAAAAAAAAAGAAACACTTCTAATCACCCAGTCCACTCTGTATCTCTGTTGCTCATTTTTCTGCTGTACAACTTCACTGAATTACTTCCTTTATGGTGGGACTTGAGGGATTTCAATTTTTAGGAGTCAGCAGGGTTGATTGCAGCTGCAGCAATTGTAACAACAGGATGAACAAAAAAAGGGGTGATTGTGTTGAGAGCAACACCTTCAGCCTCCGATTATATATAAAACTTGCTATCCAAACTGAAAACGGACAACATCCCCAGAGGAATAAATTATCTTTTGTCTCAGAAAGTGGAGGGAAAAAAGGCTGCAAACCAAGCCAGGACAAAATGTGCCTGACTGTTGTGCACCCTCTCGATTATGTAATTACAAAGCTGTTGGTATCCATCATTATCACTGAATGACAAGCAGATGGACTGGCAACTCTGGAATTACAGTTATTCTTAGGGGGGAGCACGATATTAAATGTCATTGCCCTTGTTCAGTCTTTGCAGGATTAGTGAACCTTACAAATACGACTCAAATACTGTATGTTGCTTGACCTTGTGACAGGTGATAACATAACGCTGTATTCAGCCTTGTGGATGAATGATGGAAGTTAGTTGAAAAGGAAAGGTAGATGGGCAACCGTTTCTGGAACACTATCGACCTCTTGAATGTACAAATTCATGCTGTTCATTTCTAATAATGCACCAATGCACACAGTATGTTTCCAACTGAGCTATAAAAAACCAAGGTGCATCTGGCTGTTGTATCAGTTATTAGTATCTATTAATAGCATCAAAACCCAACTACATCAATAAACACAACTGTAAAAGATACATTACTTCCCCAAATTCACAGAGGACAGAGGACTGAGAAGCCATCCTTTAAATTTCTGCTGACCATACTAATACCATGTTACCGGATTGCACTATATAATATTAACAATAATGTGATCCCGATTCCTCTCTGTGTGCTACTGGCAGTGATCCTGCCACATCAACTATGATCTGTCCAGAGGGAAGTCAATCCCTCCTTAATGACCGGCTTTTGGCAACTTGAGCTCTCATTACTTTTATCTGCAGAGCACTAACAGAGACGTCACTTTTTAGCTGTCAGTGTGTTATACAAATTACCTGTCCCATTTCTAATCCACTCTAATATCAAATGCATGAAATATTCATCTTTTTAGGCATTCTTTCATTAAAAAGGGATCGTGTTTTGGCGATGTGCAATTATTATTCAGGTGACATCCGGGTTGAATCCCTTCGGCTGCTGCTGTCACAGAAAAAAAACATGCTTTTGTCTTGATCTTACTTTGTTAAATTTTTATGAAAATCTCACCCTGCAGCTCCTGGATCCTCTCTGCTGCCACTTGCTGGTCATAGCCATGAACTCTCAAAGCAAGCTCTGTGTCTGTGTGAGTGTAAATATGTAAAGCTCCTTGAGTGTTTTTGTTTTCTCTGATTATTTTACTCCATTTCAAATGGGAGATGCTTGAGCATATTTACTTTTCAGAGCATTAGTTTGCCTGTATTTTCTCTTATTTTTGCCTAATTCAAATGTTCTCAGGACCACGTGAGTGTGATCACACTCCACTTCATTTCACTGCACCTGTTTGGGTGGAAGAAGTTACACCTTTATCATTATTATGAGTTTTTGATGTATGAGTCTTTGAATGTGGTGAGGTGCCCTCGAACATTGCTCCAGTGGAGGTGCTCAGTGGCCAGCAGATCACACTGTGGTTCTAGCGGGCAGCTCCCAGGTGTTAGTGTGTAACTGTGTGAATGTGATATGGGAAGCTCTAAAAGAGGAAGCATTGCTGTCAGTGAAATCCCCTTAAATAAATAAATAAATAAATAATAAAATAAAGTAGAAAAATCTGTGTGGGTGTGCAGGATCTTTATGTGAACTTCTAATGAAGTCTTTTTTTTCTCTCAAATGTGTGAACTCGAGTCATATGATTTGGATTTGAGTCAGACTTCACAAAGAGTCATACATGTAACAAATGGGATCACTTTAACATTGAATGACACATGATGAGGTCCTCTTTTTAATGAAGGCTACAGTTATGGACCCTCCTGAGCAGCACATAAAGACATCAAACAGCCATAAAAGACTCAGATGGAGGTGGGAGGCAGAGGCTGAAATTTGCAATGTCACGGAAAACCCGGCTGAGGTCAGTATTTCTCCACCAAACGGCCCCAGCAGTGGACAGAGATGTCACCTAAAAACACTACCTGCAATTACCGCCTGTATTATCAATCCGACAAAAGATCCTAAAATCACCACCCGTGCTGCAGACACAGGCGACGTACCTCTGTTCTCTATAATCGTTTATATAACTCCTAAATGTGCTCGTGTCGGGTGACAAACTGCACAGGAACGACGTGGTTTTGTTGTTTAAATGCCGTCCTAACAAAGGGAAACAGGACACTCAGCAGCAGCAGCAGCGGCTCCGTGGTGCGCAGCGGCCCCTTTAAGAACGTTTTGGAATAATTAATGACGTCGCGCTGTAAACACGACTGACGCTCAGCTGCGTGGCCGAAGCATCCTCCAAGAGCTCCAAGACCTCTCCAGGTTCCCCGTGTTTATTTCTCGACGGGACCGCTGAAAGGCACTAAAATAAAACTGCGGTACACCTCGACTCTCATATGCGGTCTCTAAAACCAAGACGACGGTGCTGCATCTCTCCTACCAAGTGCCATGGCTAGAAAGACGGACATCCCCTCCTCGTACTATGGTGAGTCGGCTCGTCTTTGTTGTAAACGCCAAGATATTTTTCTCTCCCCTCCGTACTGTGTAACGTTATGACAACGGGATATCACGATAGCTCCCTAAGCCTGGATGATGTTTGACCTCCCCCTTGCTGTGATTTACAGCAACGGCTGCTAGCTATCGTTGTCAGTTGCGCCAACTATTTAGAGGCTATTTAACGGTTGACACCAGATACGCAGTAACGGTTGAAAAAACGTTTTTTTTAATGTTTCGAGCGTTTTCTCTCCCCTCCGTACTGTGTAACGTTATGACAACGGGATATCACGATAGCTCCCTAAGCCTGGATGATGTTTGACCTCCCCCTTGCTGTGATTTACAGCAACGGCTGCTAGCTATGGTTGTCAGTTGCGCTAACTATTTAGAGGCTATTTAACGGTTGACACCAGATACGCAGTAACGGTTGAAAAAACGTTTTTTTAATGTTTCGAGCGTTCGAATAAGTGACGTTAGCCTAACGTCTTGTTCGCGTGCTCCTCTGAATTACCGTTATGCACATTCACGGCGTTACCTCCAGTGATTTATCCTATTATTTATTATTTTCTGCCTTTCATTGTGTACCTGCTGTAAAAATCATCACAATAGGAGGCTGTATTGAACAGTAACACTTTCCTCCTCCACTTGTCGTCACTTCGTCTTTGTTGTAACGTTAAAACGTTGAGATATCACCCCCCCTCCATCCCTCCGGTAGCTAGCTAGCTGTAACTACTGTGTAACGGTATGACAACAGAATATAACATTAGCAGCCATCGTTAGAGCTGCAAATGACATGGTCGTCATGTCGATTAATGTAGATGATTTGGGTCAAAATCAGCCTTGAGCTGTCAGAATAGAGTGGGGTGGAAATGCCCGGCTCAAAAAAAAAAAAAAAGATGCCATCAGATGGTTTTTGTTTTATACCAACACCAGTCCCCCCCCCCCCCCCCCCCCCCCAAAAAAACCCCGAAAATACTCAGTACAAGACAAAGGAAAGCAGAAAGCTAAGCACAGCCATCAACGTTGATAAACTGGAGTTAGTACAATATTTTGGATTATCGCCTCAAACAGGAACATTAGCCAGTTTAACGTAGTAACAGTCAGCTGGCTATTTAAAGGTTAACGTCTAATACTTAGTATCTGCAACTGATTTTTTTTAAACGGTTAACAATTTTCCTTGTATGTTAAAGTGGGGGAAACAACAAGTTAAGTCTTCTCGCCCACATCCAGGATAATTACAAACACTGTAACAACTGCAGTCCAGGTAGCTACAGCAATGTCCTCTGTTTACACTTTTGCATGTTCTCTGCTCCAGGTTATGGATATATTTAATCCGTGGGCAGATTTTCTGTCCATTAGCCAGCCTTAGTAATCATGTTTATCGCAGCGGTATAATCATTTATCATCACCAGCTGCCTCCGAAACAAAGACTCATTTAACACACTGGTGGCTTTTTTCAGGTTTGTTGCCACAGCTAAAAATATTCTGTTTCTATATTTAGTAACCTTCCATTTAATCATTGAAAAATAAGCCTGTAGTGCTTCTTTCTATTCTTCTTGCCTGTGCACAGCTACTACTGTACGAGACTATCATGAGAAGCTCATTTGCCACTGAAGCCCAGACTAAATGATCCGCTACACTGAGGAGACAAGTAATGGTTGGTCTCAATGAAAATGCCCTGAAGAAAAACACTATCAGTTGTTTTTATATGGCTGCTGTCAAGCAGTAAACTCAATCATATGATCCAATATCAGTATCAGCAGGATGTTCCACATCTATATCAGTTGCATTATGCGTCATATCATCTATCTTTGGCCCAAGTCGTAAATAATGATTACACCCAGGATGACTGTCAGAGAGACTTAGACGCAGTAACTTTAAAGTTGTGGAGTGACACAAGCATTTTCACGTCTTGTCCCGACAGCTCACGAAGAGCAAAGCTAGTGTGTCTCCATGTTATTTCCCCACATGCTGACCCCGTGTGTCCCACAGACCTCATGACTACAGCACTCTGCCAATCACGACTGCAACCTGTCAGCTGGAACTGATTCTCACAGCTCTCTGCAGACGCGCAGCACACCATCGGGGCCTACAAATCCCATCACTGCCTGTTCAAAAGTTCAGGCTGGTAATTTACAGCGGACCATAAACCTGACATTAGTATGTGGTGTAAAGTAAACAGCTCAGTGCAGGTTTGGAGTAAAACTCAAAGTAGGGCAGGTGTATCATGATTATTATATGCATTATTTAGATACAGTGAATGTGCATCATTACAGAAGCTAATAGACTGTATACTATTGCTTGAACTAAAGTGCTTCTCTCCAGAGAATTATGTAGAATATAGTGGGAGAGTTTAATTAAGGAACATAATTTTGCCCTAACAGCGGCCAGCAACCTAGCTAGTGGGGCATGGGATGGAGTTATGGTGCCTCTCACTGTTTAGGTCAGCTGCTTTATATTATTGGCTCTCTGATGCTTTTGTTCCATCAGCTAGTTTGGCAAAAGAGCAATTCAGAGTATTTTGTGCTCACAACAGAGCAGGAAACAACAAGCCACACATAAGCATACTCTCCTGTACTCTGTATCTGCTTTAAGTGTAGAGTGCACAGTAAAGAAAATCACATTTTCTGTTGCTGGTAATGCATTTCTGTCTTTATTTACTTCTCTTATCCCAAATTACAGAGTGGAAAATTCTGTCCAGTATATTATTTTTCAGCACGATCGAGTTGGATAGATCTTGTCCATCTGGCTGAACTGTATGTAAGTTGATTCTGATGTCACTTCTGCAGAATCGAAGTCCCAGAAGAAAAGGGGGTTTTCACATTGCTGCCACATTGCACTGACACTTAGTTGTCACGCAGGAAGGAACAGAAAAGACAGACACACCAGTTTCTTTATGAACAGTAGCCACAAGGCATGTTTTGTGGAAGAAGTGCTAGTGTTCTCACTTTTCACAGGAATCCCTCCTACTCTCTTCAGAGTTGTTAGTATACATTTCTTGGAAATTTAGGAGATCATTAACTGAAGCAAAGGTAGATAAAGCAGGATTGAACCGCAGTGATGCTATCGCGAGAAAACATTACCACCTAGCCCTGATATAAAGTTGGATTTTATTTTTAATGAACATATAAATTGAGCCATGTTTTGGCAGCTTGTCGAACTCCCTGGCATCCCATCATTCATGTTCAGCAGTTCTCCACTTGCTCTACATCCCAGATTCAAGTGTACTCTTGTGGCTAGTATATTATATAACGTGTCTAACTATGTAGCAAGTGTTCAGAGTTCTTATACTGTACTGCTGAAATGTTCAGTCAGTCAGAACAGTAGAAAAAAAGCTCATAATCATTCTGTGGCAGGTTTGTAAGTAACAATTTAGATATGAGTTCCATTCACCACAGAAAGTGTTGAGTCGGGCACACTGTTAATTAACAAATTTCTCGCATGGGCAGCTTCCCTAAACGCTGCATCTTTGTACTGAGTCAATGCAGAGTCTTGACAGAAAGCTGAAAACCTTGGTTTAGAATCAAACATTCGCAGCCTCATCCTGTGAAATTGCAGTCAGAGAAGGTTGTGGCTCAAATGGCCCATTTTGCACCCAAGACTAAGTGCTATTATGGGCTCTTTAAGCATCACTGTCCTCTGCAAATACTCATCTCAAATGAAGACCGATGCTCGCTCCGTAGTGCCGCTACACATTTTATTAGTTTTTATGGCATTTCTGCTCATTATTTTTAACAAGGTTATGTTCTTCAGCTACTAATTTCACGTGTCTTTTCTCAAGAGATAGCTGTGTCAGTGCCTGGAAGTTTGAAGTATATTATTCACACTAATGATAGGGTGAGTCAGTAAATCATTTCAGAGATTCACGTCTGCACAATGGCAAGTGCTGGATGGTTATTTGTTCGAGTTGGAACATTTAGCTGTGGAGATTTTGTCTAGGCGACAGCAAGGATACTTTAAATTTCCAATTTGCAGTACAAATATAGTCAGTGTTTGTTTGTGACTAGCGGGCTAAGTGACATTGACAGTGATTTATGACACACAACCCAAAGATGCACTGAAAAATGAGTCTGATTTACAGCTACGTTCATGCTAGACACGTAGGTTTTATGTCTCGGGTACACGGTGAGACTTTAAATTACTTTTGATAGGTCTAATGCGCTAAATGATGCAGCTAGCTCTATCGGGAAAAAAATGAATCATCATCACAAGAACAAAAGAAACATGGTGTTCTGATGTTGTGAACATGCTTTTTGTTTGCACAGGTGAGATCATTGGAGAAGAACCTTGCAGGTTTGATGTGTGCAGACTACTGAAAGGCAGAGGTGAAGAGGATTCCCTATTGGAGAACAGTCAGTGAAGTAATATTAATTGGGATGTGGAAACTAACTGTACTCCCACCTGAACTTGGTTTAAGAGATAACTAGGGGCATAAAATCACATTAATATTTCTCCCATAACTAAGGTACCAAGATTTAAAATATCTATTGTGCCCTGACACACTTGCAGTAATATACGGCTATATCATTGACAAACAGTGAGGACCTGACTTTGTGACCTTTAGCTGTTGTAGCTTTTGGCCAGTGCTCACAGTTTCAAAATACAGTTTATTAAGACAGGCCGTGGTCTTGAACACATCCATAGTGAAATATGTGTAATATATGCCTTCTGCTTTTGCTGCACCACATCAGTATCCATTTTGTGTACGTCTGCTTCCCCGCGAGATCACGTGAGGCGGCGCATTGCTCCCTCTGGCAGGATAATCTAATAATCTTCATGTCCTGTAGTGTGTGATGGGCCATTATATCATTATACAAGCTTGAGATTAGACAGAAGAAAATATGCTTCTTCTTATGATTTGAAAACTCTGTCGTCTGAACCAGGCTTAAAAGGAAGCTGGGACAGGAAGAATGAGTTCATCTTAAGTCTTGAATATTGAATGTGATTCAACTATATTATGATATTTAAATGCGTGTTTCTTCACCTTGCTGTGAGTATTGCATTATTTGGATATTAAGATGTGGCCTATCCTCTTATGTTTAATTCTTTAGAAATCCAGGCCAAAGCCGGTTGAGCCTGTGACTGATCTACAGTAGCGAGTAGTGAGCCTCGTTCCACAGGAACACAGGGCTGCCACTGACATGCCTGGAGGCTCCCACAGAAGTAACCAAGGTCACAAAGCCCCAGCCACAATACTGCTACTTCTCCCCTCGGAGCAGCAGGCTAGCTGTCAGAGCTGACACTCTCAGATGCTAACACCCCTCCTGGGGGTCGAATCCCAACCCGGATACCACTATTCTCGGAATTTAGGGAGGGGGGGGCAGCAAGCACTGCCTTTGCTTCCCTCCCAGAGTATGCACAGTAAACACTGTTCATGCACTGATAGGAATTAACCCAGTGCACTATCAAACCAGATATGCCAAGAGATGCCAAGTGCTCAGTCCTCGACCATCTGCTAATAGTTGAGAAGGTCCTAAGGGACTCCGCTAAGTAAACCTAAACCAGAGATCTGGATGTTGTTGTCTTGTCTCAATAAGGAGACAAGCACTTTAAAGGTTGTACTGTTCTCCAGAGAGGAAAAATAGAAGCAAGGCAGGAAAGATGTTTTTCCGATGGCGAAGGCCGATAGAAGATGGTCAGAGAAAAAGCGAGAGCTGCGGTTCTACGCTGTGTTTGTGTGTATTATTTCTCCACATTTTAATATTATGAAGCCATCTGGAGTGTTTTAACTGCTTTGATTCTTTCAGAGATGGACTCCAAATCTCGCTCTTTTTTTTTTCTTTTCTGGGGAGTGTGGGAGACTTGTGTGATCATGATGCTGTTCCCAAATGTGAGTATGTCTGTGTGCGTGCGCGTGCGGGCGTGCGCGTGTGGGTTTGTGGGATGTGAGAGTGTCGCCTGAGTCAAGCGAAACCTTGCCAGTAAATTGCTGCCCCCCCATGTCCCTCTCAATTCTTCTCAGCTTGTGTGTGTGTGTGTGTGTGTGTGTGTGTGTATGTTTTTCATTCAACTGTGAAACTTTGACAGTGAATCTCTGCCCTACAGACTATCATAACCTTCTCCCAGTCTCTTATCCTATTGCAGCTTCACTGGACCCTTTATCTTTATGGCAGTGATTGTTGCACCCAGTGCCAGTGTCGCAGGAGAAGAAACCTAAACTTTGAGCACTGCTCGTTTTTTAAATGCAGACTAGAGGAAAACACAAAGCACCAAAGCCATGTTACTGATGTTGCTTTCCTCTATGGATTGGCAGAACCCAGTGCTTTCATCAAATATGGATGAACATAAGCACAGCATTCTGACTTACAGACTGTGCCTACTCCGCTGAGCAGCATCATTATGCTGAATTTTTAACATTTCTATTTCCTTTTTCCATTTCTATTTTTTTTTGTTTGTTTGTTTGTTTGTAGTTGGATCTAAGCCTAACATAGCTTTGACAGAAGTGCAGTCTCGCAGCACTTCACTCTCTCTCCAGGTCTTAGAAATGTTTATGAATCAGCACAGTGGAAACAACAAATTAAAAAAAAAAGAAAAAAAAAGTCCTTTCCAAATGGCCCCTCTGACCCAGCCCATGTAGAGCACCTGCGGTGTTCGAGCTGTTTGCCTGACCATGGTATGAAAGAGGCCTGTGTTGGACAGTGGAGCCTGGTGACACTGGTGCCTGTGTCTGCCCGTGTTGATGTGTCTGTGCACTGGATGTGTTTACGGAGACAAGCTGAGAAATGCGGGGGAAGGGGTGCTATGGATATGGGATAGAAGAAAGTTGGACTCGGGAGGGTGTGTTGACACTACTACTGTATACTGTATGATTAATATTCCCAGCCATTTTATATTCCACAGTTATGTGCTCTATCTACTTGCATTTCTTGACTTGGATTTTCTATAAGTGCTATAAGCTGGTGCCATTTCATTCACTGGCATTATCTCTGCTCTCACAGTATCATATCTCACAGTATCTGCGGTGATATTTGCCACAAAAAGTATTAAATATATGAGTGACTCGGTAAATGTGCACATAATCCCTGATCAGTCTAACCTTCTGATAAAGTGAGCCAGAGGAAATAAGTGTGCAATTTAGTCCCCTCCCAAATTGTGAAATACAAGGCGATGAACCGCTTCTGTGACTTTCCCCTGAAGCTTTATCACTCCAGGCCGGGTTGTTACATCTGGCACTCTTCCAGCACAGGCACTATGAAGTTGATTCTCAGCAGTCAATCTCGGCACATACTTCAGAATCTGTCTCACAGAAGGTGCGGACTTCAAATTGAGCCATTGTCACAGTGCCTTTCAGTCGTTTTAGAGCTTTTATTAAACCCTCTGTGGAAGGAATTTTAACACACACATCTTTTTGTGTGCGTCGCAGACATAATGCGATGTTAGGTCCTCGCCTAACTGTAAACTGATCCATAGATCTTGTTGCTATGGCAGACTGTCTGCAAATGCAAATGGGATTTTTGGGAGCAAAGATTACTGCCAAAGCTTTTGTCTGAGCCCGACGTGTAATTCCTCACCTCGTCCAGCCTCGTTGCCTCATAGCCTTTGATTACCACCACGATTGTTGTGTGCGTAAATCTTTCAGTCACAGCAGGACACGGTGGCATTGTCCGACACTATGTCAATAGAGGAGACTAGCAGTTAGTGAAGTTAACAATGACTCTAGCTGTCCCAGTGTAGCATGCCTGCCAGGCTTTTTCCGAATGTTGTTGACTACAGACCCTCATTCAGCCTGACTACAGCAGCAGCACACATCCAGTCCACCAGCCTCATCTCCTGCACTGGCAGACTGCAGTGCAGTCTAAACAGCCGTCATCTAATGCAGAGTCTGCTGGTGTCCAGGCATCACTGATGATTTTCACCACTCTCTTTTAACCCTTCATTGAAATCTGTTTTGTGGGACAGAGGAAAGTACAACAGCCCGGTGGAAGTAGTCAAGCCGATGTAGAGTAGGAGCAGCAGCTAAATCTAAATTTAGCTTGGCTGAATAAGCACATGCTCTGTCACCTGGATGTTATTGTCTTAGAATGAGGTTGGTAATCTTCCAGAATGTTTTAGTTTGCTCTGTATCTTGAATATATTACGCACGGAGTGTGCTAAAATTTGCTATTTGAGCGTACTCTTGCATCACTTCACAGCATGACAGAGGGAAGTGTCATACTGTATTGACATTTTGTATCCTGGGTTTTGATCAACATAACGACTGACCTCATTTTTTGTCAGCTGCCGGGGGACCTTGCTGCCTGCTGGTCCTCTTGCTGGACTTACTGGCAGGCTCTGCAACTCCAAACAGAAGCTGATCAAGAAACCACTGACATGACTCTGAAAAAAAAAAATCCTCTCCTCCCTGACACTCACTGCACCGCAATCTGTCCTCTCACCACTGGCTCTCCTTGATCTCAGTGGGATTCAGCTTTGCTCTCGCCATATGGACTAACCTGTTTTTGTCACAATTGCTCCCACGCGATCGAGACCCGCACATGTTTTGAATATTCACACAAGCTAGGGAGATCGATGAAAGGATGTTTTAAATCCATATAAATTCAGCTTGCATTTGGACCCAGTCTTGTAGCTAGCTACGCATCTTATTCACCCCCAGCAGCTGTACTTCTAATTTACTCTGATGTGAGTTAATGCGATTCAGCCTCCTGGTCATGTGGGTATAGCAACAACCACTGAGATATAAAAGCAATTGGAGATAACTTTAGGCAGAACAGAGGAATAGTTCACTCTGTCAGTACAGCACAGTTGTTACTTTAAAAGCACATATTAATATCTAAGCAGGATGGAGCTTTGATCCGTTTGCATGTTTAAACTGATTATCAGTGGGATGCTCGACCCCGGTTCATGGAATTTGACTCACTTCGGGAATCCTGCAGCAGTTGGTCAGGTAACAGCGTGGTTCGTGCTCCTAGTCATACATATTGGATGAAACGAATGAAGAAGACACCCTAATAGTTCTGAATGTTTCAGCTCTGTTATCATCATTGTAGACCAGTAAAATAGAAAGTAGCATCCTCTCATATTCAATGCCAGGGCCCTCTGAATGCTGCAGTGAGCACCTGGTCTGGTGACACTGCGTCCTTGGCAGAGGAATTCACACGCTTAACCCAGAACATCTCCCATTTTTAGACCTGAAACACAACTCAAGTGAGGGACTTTCAGTGACAGCCAAACAGGTGGCAGTAAAATACTATTTTTTTTTTTACAGCAAGGACAAAAGAAAAATAGCATGGAGCCTCTCATATCGAATATCTAAAAAGAAAGGATAGCAGTTCAAACTGCTTCAATGACGAAGAGCTGAAATGGTCAAAATCACACCTTCAGTAGCTTCACATAGCCCCGTTTAGTCATGAACTTTGAAACTACTTTAACTTTTTTTGACACGCGCAGCTCACCGTCTGCCTCTCTCTAATACTGCAAGAATGAACAGAGACAAAAATGTGACAACTCCAGCTCACTCAGATTCAAGTACATTTCTGGTCCAGTGAATTTTTTGGTCCTGACTGTGCAGCTCAGGGACACCTGGGTCGCTGGTGAGCGAAAAAAAACATTGCTCCATCATTTTTCCTGACATCGTTTTTGCTGTTGACCCAGAGATTTGGCATCTCTATCCTTCTACTTTGCAGTGGTAGAGGAATCCAAGTGGGTCAAGCCAGGCATGAACATTATGTGCAAGATCCTGGATTTTTATTTCCTTATGATCATCCAGAGATATTGGCTTTAGAAACTTTTTTTTTTTTTTACCGCAGGACGGATTTCCACCGTGGCCAGACAATTGTCAATTATGGTATGGCTCACTCGCTAGCTGGCGGTTTGTGAGAAACAGCTGCCAGGGTTTACTGCGCTGAATCATTTGTTTTTCTAGCCAGAGAGGAGAGATTTTGGTTTTGTTTTTTTGGATGTATGTGTTGTATTACAGGCTTTATCGAATTGCAATTGTGTCTTGTCCGAGCACTCCAGAATTATCTTTGTCGATGCATTTTTCTGATCAAAGCATACTTTTTTCAGGTTCAGATTTTATTCTGTTGATGATAATATTGACTATTTTCAAATGCAGTGCTCAGCGGCTGTTTCTGCACAGATGGATACCACCTGCTGTTCACAATGTTCACATTATGTATGTAATACCCCAGTGGGCTGGGTGATAGTGTGAATGTGTACAATATGTGAGATAAATTTGGCAAGAAATGTCCAAATTCTCCGATTTCGGTTTCTGAAGTGTGAATATTTTCTAGCTTAGCTTCTATCTTTGGGCTGTGGACAAAAATAAGACATTTGAGGACATCGCTTTGGGCTTGGGCACCATTTTATAGAACAACTAATCCATTAATTGAGAGTAAATATTAACAGATTAATCAGTAAAGAAAGTAATCCCTACAGACCACCAAAACATTTAGTGGTGATTGGTATTGACAACAGTTCATCATCATTTGGCATTAGACGAGCGTCTCCTGGTTTATTTCTTCAGGTCGAATATGCTTTAATTAATTAGAAACAAAACAAACAAAAGAAAAAAAAAAGTGACACGGGGGAAAATATATAACACACATGGTTGAACATGAGCAGCACAGGCATTACAATTACCTGGTGACTTACTAAACTGTAACTCTGGAGTTTATTGATTCGGTTTCAGCAGAGATGAGAGCACGGTGCATTTATAAAACATGCATTTCTCATTTTCTCTAGTAAAAACATGTCTACCAAACCATCATTTTCACTTTATCCAATAAAACAGAACACCAACTATGATGTGACATGTCACTGATGATTTTGTCTTTGAGACAATGAGGTTCATTCAATGTAAT
This sequence comes from Nibea coibor, assembly GCA_023373845.1. Lineage (NCBI taxonomy): Eukaryota > Metazoa > Chordata > Actinopteri > Sciaenidae > Nibea > Nibea coibor. Next base: position 16,743,213 of record CM041718.1, read on the forward strand.
CCCTTCATTTTTGATGTTTTAGCGTCAGTATTGATAATCCATGAACATGAGCATGTCTAACTAGTTTATCAGTGTATATCATGGATGTATTAAAGACAACTGGGCTAGAGTTTAAACTTTGATAGAATACTAGTCATAAGAGCAAAGCTTAAGACATTCAGTACCACAGTAAAAACAAAAAAAAGTCATAGGCACACAAAATTGGATACATTTTTACTTTTTTTCTTTGAATAAACAACCAGCACACAAGGCTGGGACAGAAGTAGTCACGGTAAATATTGTCCACTAGTTATTCACTCACAGATGGCTTTGTTCTGATTGTAGATCTGTTACTGGATACTTCATTCAGAGACGCTGTCCCATTCCTTCCAGTGAAAGTTGCACAGACATTGCAAATAATAAAAAAGAATCTTCCTCATGGTTCCATGTTTTTGGGCCAATAGAACACCAGAGTCATTCTCCATCCTAGCCAGTTGAGCTCATGCCCACCTGAGACTTCTCCTGATTTGCTGTTTGCTCCCCAGACACACGAATGGGGTAAAAATATTAAACCATACAGCGATTTTCTAAATTTTATCAGGCTTAAGAGATAAAACAGTCGATGAAAAAGAATCATTTCTTGCGGTATCTGATGCTCAAAAACACATATTCACTGTTTTAGATCTGCTAAACACACAACAGCATTAGTGAGCGTGTTCACTGATGTCTACGTGGCACAGAGAGCTACTCTCTGTAGATCAAGAATCCAGTTGTAGATTTGTTTCCAGAGTAAACTACACTGGCCATTTGTAATGAAAGATTATATCACTCCTTGCAACAGTATGGCTTTTTAATGTGTTTTTAATATAGTTTTTGTTTTTTGGAGCTCCATGGGGTGAAGGCATACGCTAAATGAGGCGCAGACAATACTTGTTATTAGGATGAATTAGCTGTTGACTTTGGCATTATCACCGGATTTACTGGAAAAATAAAAAAAGCTGCTTGTGAAATTCAGGACTTTCATTTTTTTTTAATTTCATAGTACATTCAGAACAGCTCCACCAGATTTGCATGTACGTAGTACAGTGTACTAATTCCTCACACTTTTAGAAGCAAGGCTGGCGTGTGCGTCTTTCCGACAGGATCCGTTTGGGGAACGGGCAGATGGGAGATAGGCTCACTCATGCTGCCGCTAAGTCTGCCCCAGCTGCTTGGGAGATATTGCGTTCCATGCGCGATGATTAATAGGTCCTCAGGAACACGTCATACTTTGTTTCAACTGGGGTAGAGACTAGTTGGGAACCAAAGACGCAGCCAGCGATGAATGCAAAATGTGCATGTGCTCCTCACACCTACAAGCACATGCAGTCAGTTTAGCCCCTCGGATGACTGATGATGCCTCCAACTGTGGTTCAGTATGTTCTCTGCTGGGTCAAATGGGGAATCCTCACTGTGACCCAGATAAGCTGTTTGTTTAAGAGTTGTTAAAATGATTTATTATATTTCTGTGTTGGCTACATTGTTTTGGCTTTTACTGCTTTAGCCTAATATGAGCCTCCCTCTTCACCCCAGTACTGCCACTGTTGGAGACCTGCGCTGTGAAATGGCCCAGTTAGTTCATCCTGGCCATTTGAACAACGCAGCAGGTTAACTTGTGACACTAGTGTATGACGTTGGTGTGAAAATGAAATGTTGCTCATAACCATTTAAACATGTTATTCTGTGTCTCACTTTTTGCTCTATGTTACACTCGTAGAAATCGTATTTTGTTGGTGTTCATAGTCACTATAGATTTGCTGTTGTGTCATTTATCTTCTCTGTCAGTCTCATTCTTGTTCTATTTCACTCTCTTTTCAACTCCTCTCACCATATTCTGCTTGTCTTCCAGGTGAGCCGCTCAAGTTTGACCCAGACTTCAGAGGGCCTGTTCACAACAGGTACCGCATACACTCAACACCACAACCTTTTGCTTCATAGTCGCTGCGTCTAATAATGTAACACTGTGTAGAAAAGCTAAGATGAACTAAAATTGTGCTTACCCGCGATGCACAGCGGAGTCACTGAATTACAAATATGTTTGCACACATTCCGGAAGATAGCTGAAGATATTAGAATGGAGGCAGAAATCTCCGAGACAGAACTTACATAAATTCATAAGTGTGTGCACTTATTTGTAAATACCACTCGAACAACATCTGATTATTGCATGCGTATTGATTTTTGCCCATTGTGTAATCTTTTTGGCACACGCCGCTCTTCGGGCGCTTATGGATCGATTATTTGTCATGCAGCGTTAATAAAGATCAAGGCCGGGCCCTGGCAGCTCTCTCCACTCCACCGCACAGATCAATGGCCATAAGTCAAGCTGGTGGCTGGAGTTAGCCCAATGACACACACTATTAACCAGACAGATACACCCAAAACTGATGTAGTCCTCACATCACCTGGGCTTATCGCAGGGAGATAGTGAAATGTCTCCTGTTTGTCAGCCGGCAGCACAGAGGCACTTCTCCTGATGAACTGCACTTGGCCCTGCGAGGGCTGCAATTCTATACACGTCACAGGTAGCTGCACTGTGCATTGATCTAATTTGAAATGTGTGTTGCAAAACAGTGTTAAAAAAAAGGCATGTCTATATATAAAAAAAAATAAAAGGCGTAAAAGAGCTTCAAACATGGAAACACTGACATTTGTTTTATATAATAGTTTAGACCATCCCATCACTTACAAATAAGGGCACATGCCCCCCCCCCACACCCCAAAAAAAGAAAATTAAAGCACGATGGTACAGGTGTGATCCTCTACATTTAAAAACACAGACGTAAACTTTGGGTCGAAGATTCTCCCTCCAAAAATGAATGTATGGCGTATAAGAAAAAACGAAGTCTCCATTTTAAGACTACCTGATTTCTTGAGCAAAACGAAAAGCAGAATTTTGCAATAAAGCAAAACCCCTCGAGGGTGTCACCACAGGCTTTTCCTGACGATATAGTCATTTTCTGAGATAATGTCGGCTCTTATCTCTTTTATGTTCAGTGTCGGTTTGGCAGGCTGCTGCGAAAGCATGTTTCAGTCCTCCCGTGTCTCTTTATCCCACCCTCTCCAACCCATTTCACTGCTACAGCTGGGTGAAAGCACCGAGGATACTTTGATGTTTCTGTGGCTCAGAGGCTTTTCTTAATGAGAACTGGGAGAGAACTGACTCTGTGGTCGTCTTGTTTTCATGCGAGCTCAATGCCTAAATGAAGTAAGCGTATCTGTGGTTATTGAGTAGTCCTCTAAAGGCCAGACAGAAGTGGACACGGCGTAGTGTTAATTCAAACTGGCTCCAGTTGTAAACACGCGTCTAATCGCTGTGAAGAAAATATATATATCCACAGATGACCCACAACTCCACAATCATTTTGTAGAGTAACACTGCCTTTGTTAGTGTCCTGTCAGAGTGCGGTTGTCCTCACAAACACATCTGACTGCAAATCAGATGGCCCCTGCCCTTCACAGCACCTGTGACAACTCACCTAAAGATGCCTCGTGTTTGTCAGGAAAGCTGCTCACTTGTCCCTCCTTGGTCTCTTGACCATGAGAAATATCCCTTTTGTATGCAAATCTGACCCTCCAAACATACCTTCCTGTTAAATGTCTGTTACAAAGCAGGGACAAGCTGGCAGATTCACACCACAATGGCACCCATGCTATTCTGTGGCACTGCTGCCATCTGTGTCACCTTGGCTGCTGCTGAATATCAGCCCTGCAAAGATAACACTGACACAAAAGTTTCTTACTGCATCGACAGAGCTTCCAGTGCTCTTTTTCTCTCTCTCTCTCTCTCTCTCAAAGCAGCACCGCATGCCAGTACAGTAAACAAGCAGGGCGACGCCTCTGTCCCTGTGAAAGCATGTGTAAGTAACATCTGAGGAGATCTGAAGTTTGGGAGCGGGGCCAGGTTGGGGTCCGAATAGATTTGCCTGTTTCACTATATTTTGGATCTGACTTGCAGCGCATGTGGCCTGCTTTCCTGAGATAAGACAACAAAGCAGAATTGTTTTTCCGCTCTCCTCTCTTTGTCAGCTTCCCTTCAACACTCACCCATGCTTCAAAGGTGACTTTGTACTGTATTAGAACTGCGGTGCTGTGTTTGCACTTTGTCTTAATACCGCGCTCGTGTCTACGTGAGGGAGGGAGAAACAAGACAGATCTACAGTAAGGGTTACATCAGGATGGAGGAGAGGCAAGGTCGGCTTAAGACTCCCACCCGACATACCAATCCACCTTAAATCACCTCTGATAGGTGGCTGACTGATGGCTAACTTATCAACCAGCTAAACGATGGGGAGGGATTCAGAGACAAGAAATGCAACCATCACCATGGCAACCCCGACACCTCTTCCCTTTGTTCCTTTTTGAATGAAATGAGATGAAGTGGTGCTCCCTTGTCTCCCTTTGTCAATAATGTGCACAATATTTGCAACAGCTTTGTAGGTGGTGCAGCAGGTTGTCTCCACGCTCCTCGTATCCACCATCAGTATAAAACTGCGACTGTCTTCACTAGCGCCCACTTTAGCCGCCTTTTGTTTCTCGATTATCTCCGAAACAATAACTGCTGTGCTTTCAGAAAAATAGCTCCAAAGTCTTATTTCTTATGGCAACCAGCTGCTCCTTTTAGTCTTTTGTCATCCAGTGTCATCTGTTGGAGGTTTCTGCTGATGTTGGTGTATTTGCCTGAAGGTACGGTACATAGCAGATCTGTGGGTCAATTATTTTCAGCTCCAAATGTGTTGCCTAGGTTATGAGTGGAGATATCACATTTCGTAGGTATCTACAGTCCTAATCTTCAGATAAGAGCGGTAATAATGGATGTCTCTTATTCTGAAAATGAGGAACAAGTAGTATTAGCAGCCCTGCTGGGACACAAAAGATTGCCAATCCTTTATATTGCTAAGTTTGGCAAACCAATTTAACAGAGCAGCCTGTTAACATAGATTGCAGGCTTTACTGCAGTTATTAATGCAGGGCCATAAAAAAAAAAAAAGCTCGTAATTGCGGCTGCACTTGCAAACAGTCCAAGATGATTTGTAATGTAGGCTTAAATTACACCGCTGACCTTAAATCTAAGATGTTACGCTAAGCATACAGTTTTAATACTTATGTTTGTTTCCGTCTTATTCATTAGTGCCTGTTTAAGCTGATGTGTCCCGCTTTGTATGGGTTGCTCGTCAGCTGATATCCTCTGTGTGAGCGGTGCCCATATGTGGCGCCTGTATTGAACCATGTCACCATCCTGCATACAAAACAAGGACAACCTGCTCTTCAAAGAAGTGCACAGAGGAATCACTGTGGCATCTCTGAGCCCAGGCCTCCCTTTGACATTGGCTTTGCTCCTCTGGATGAAAGAGGAGAAGGGTTGAAAGCTGGAGGACATGAGGTTCTCAAGTCAATTTGTGTAGCATTTGGTGTTAGGGGGAGGCTACCTATGCCCCTTGTATGGTGCTACTGGACACAGTGGATTGAACTTTGGCTTTATTTGAGGCTGGGCCCAGTGCTCACAGTCTGAGTAGTTTTGAAAGAGGGCTAAGAAGGGGCCGAACTGACAGTTCTGGAAAGGAGGGAAAGAAGGCTTGTTATGGGAGACAGACAGTGAGACGGCGAAGAAAGACTCAGAGAGAGAGAGAGAGAGTGCTTTAAACAAGCAGACTGAGGCTACGGCAGAGAGAGAGAGGCAATCTTCAAATAGCTGCCTCTGCGCCTGTGGGACAGTTAACTCTGGTGGGGAGGGTGGGGGGGGGGATTCAGGGTCTCATTAGAAAGTCAGTAGAACTCCACTACAGTTTCTCTGAAAATGCTGCATACTGTACAGATGACACCTTGTCATGCCTGGTAGCAAGGGCTGCACACAGATGTAGAGCTCTTTGCCATACAGCAGCTGTGTTTACCAGCAATGAAATGGTCAAACAAATAATGCAGATGGGACAAATTCCCAACTCCCATGGGTGACACATTATGTATTCTCTCAGCAGTCATAAATAACTTTAATTTCCTCTTGTACTCATGGCTTTCCCGCACATCTCTTTTATTTGTTCTCACTTCTCTTTCCCCAGGAGCTGCACTGATGTGGTTTGCTGTGTTATTTTCATCATCGTCATCCTCGGCTACATTGCTCTGGGTACCATTGGTGAGTTTGACACATTGCCGCTGATTACATCACACAAAGATTCATGACAGACAACCGCACACACGCTTCCTTCCGCACACGCAGAAGAGCGGTGATACGGTCTGGTCTGGTCCGCCCGCTCTGCCAGGTTGTACAAAGCAAAATCTCGAGCTGGTGGAACAAATGGAAAGATGAAAAGTGGCAATAATGTGCCACAAGCAAAACAGACCCGCTCTTCTCCACGGGATGCACCGACACTTAGGGAGAAAACCATCTGTTTGTTTTTTTTATTATAATTATTGTTGTTTGACTTTTTCATAATTTGGAGAAATGCAGCTCCCCCCAACAGAAATAAGCTATTCTTTCAGTAAGTGGAAGTTTCCCCACAATGCACAGCTTGTATGGCTTACGCAGGCTGAGGTGATCATGTAAGTGAAGCTGTTTTAATGTCCCTGTCAGGTTGTTCACCAGACGACCAGTGATTCCCTGTGGCTCTCATTTTATTCAAATTTTCTTGAAGCCATCAAGTTCACTGGAGTGTGACAGAGAGTCCACTTTGTCTGCCTGGCTGAGGCCATGCAGTCTTGTGAATCTCCCCATCAGCTCTCCCTTTCTTTCTGCCTTTCTCTTTCTCGACTCCCTTCGAGTTCTCTCTTTTTGATTCACCTTCCTTTCCCTCTATCTGCCCTCATCATCTCTTTCATTTATTACCAGTTTTCTTTAATCCCATACAAGCGCATATCTGTTTTTACCCAGCACACCTCACAGCACTTTTTCCCCTCGTTCACACACACACACACGTGTGATATACATCACAAATTAGGGGGGAAATGAAGTCCCAAGGCTGTCACCAAACTGCCATCCCTTGCCAGCTCGTTGTCAGTGGAGTCACGTCTTAATCTGGGCATGGGACATGGGAAGGATTTACTGCTTCCCAATAATTTAAAAAGAGCAGGAGTCATGACAATGGATGGCACTTGGAATAGACACTGACAAGTCTGCAATCAGCTAAAGATATTGGTATTCTTTCTGCATATTTTTTTCAGTTTCATCATCCTTGTCGTGTCACCGACTTGTAGGCTGCCTTTGTTGCTCTGTCTCACGTTCAGTGCAATCCTTCATTGACGAGCTAGGTGAAAGGCCTTAACACTTTGTTGTTCAGGTCGGGCAAATAAATGAAACACAAGAATTGCTTCGTAAATTGAATTTCAGAGTTAGTGCCACTCCTATCTCGAGAAACAGAACACAACAAATTAAACTAGATTGATTTTGCCGTTTGTTTTTTTTTATGTGTGTAGATGTTTCTTCTTAATTGATATGCATACATGCAATCTTCCAAATAAATGTCCATTGTTGTCCTTTTAATTGTGTTTTTGTTTTGTTTTATCCTCGGTTAGTACATAAAGAAGCACAAATGGCCACAGCCTGATGGAGTCCTATTGGTTAAGATTTATCGATTTTTAGAAAGGAATAATAATGCAATGCATGTAGATCACTGGCCATTTTCTGTGTAACAGTACATAAAAAAAAAAACTCTCTGCACATGTTATTTAAGATCTGCAGAGAGTCTGCAAAGGGTAATGTGTTGACCAGTGGCCTTGTGGACCTCAAAACACAAATAACAAGACAACAATGGACTTCTACCTCAGGATTATTTGTGCAGTATGGTCACGCGTGTCACAAGTTCATCCATTTCAAATGAAAAACTCTTTTCAGCCTGGATCCACGGCGACCCCAGGAAGGTTGTCTATCCAACTGACAGCCACGGGCAGTTCTGTGGACACCAGAACACCCCCAATGCGTGAGTATAAAAATATCTCTTCTCAGATTGTCGCACACTGGAATAATTATGTTCCCCAGTTTGTCTGTCAGCTTTCCATTGTTATCTTTAGACTCACAAAAGGCTTTGACCACAATACACGGAAGATGGTTTGTGATTAATTATGGCAGGCACCATACCCCTCCACCCCCACCCCCTCTGTCTTAGTGTGTGTGTGTGTGTGCTGATAAAACATTGCACGATAATGCACTGATTTCTCAATCTTTTGAATCCTCTTAATCAGACCTCTATCGTTATCGTCATTGTTTGCCTCTGCAGAAAGAAAGCCATATTATTCTACTTCAACATGTTGAAATGTGCCAATCCTGCAGTTTTAATTAACCTCCAGTGCCCTACAACCCAGGTAAGAGAAGAGCGATGCCCCCTCCAGCAGCACATTCTTGCACTCCTTTATGTTCCTCTACGAGTCTTCCTCCACGCTTGATTATGCAAGATTGATGGGCTCTCTCATTAAGAAGATGTGTTGTCTCCTGCAGCTCTGTGTCTCCAAGTGCCCTGACAAATTTGCAACTCTCCTGGACGCATGGAATGCCAAAAACTGGGAATATTACAAGCAATTCTGCAAGCCGGGTTTTGAGATTGGCAGCAAGGTGAGAGGCTGCGGTTAGTGGTCCATTTCAGCTTTTTGCAGACTAGATGAAAATATTTGTATCAAACCCCATGTCTTAATTACACAAGTTTAGACCTTCTGCCTTGGTTGTAGGCACACCTTTTGACCAAGAAACAGCAAAATCATGCCCAGCACAGCATTCAAAAACCACCCTCCCCATTCAATAAACCAAAGAGCTCATTTGAATGTCCTTTGAGGGACGGGCGGAAGTGAGCTATCAGCTCACTGATGCAGATCACAGCCCCGTTCTGTCTGCTGGCAGCAGTTCAGCGATGGTGACGTTGGCATGATGGTGTGTAAGAAGCCGAGTGTGAGGTGGTGTGTGGGAGCACCTAACAACTCTGTCATAACTGTTTGAACTAAATCGTTGGTTTCACTTCCCACATGACAGTGTTGATGCTGTTCTGGAAAAATTATTAATTATTAATATCAACACAATAATCACTGAAATTTAAACCGTGCCGAAGTAAGACTTGTCTGTAAGATTATTATTCTGAAAATGAAATATAATGTTTCATAACTTAAATAAACTGACTTACAGTTACATTTAAATTAAAAATCAGTTTTCCCAACATGACAAGAATGATTGGGTAAAACAGAAGAGGCCCTCAGCGTCATCTCTAGCTACGATATGATGATGAATACCGTGTTAAATGAATGGTTAGTGATGAATCTCTTGTTCTCACTTATTTGAATCATCATCTTTCCTTTCAGACAATTGCAGAAGTCATACGAGATGAAGACTGCCCGTCTATGATCGTGCCAAGCAGACCTTGTAAGCGAATCTAAATAAGTGTAAACACAGTAACCCTCATTATTTGCTTGCGAAGCCACTAAAGACAAACAAAAAATGTGTTTCAGTCCTTCAGCGGTGCTTCCCTGATTTCATTACAAGAAATGGAATTTTAACTGTAGCCAATCAGACCTTCTTCAAAGACGGACACAATAACGAGAGGAGTGTCAGCGACCTCAAAGAGGCTGCCAAGTAAGATCTGCCTCCGAAGTGAATGTCTGTCCTTGTTGTTCATGTTGGAAGACACGTCAGATACATGAAACTGATGCATAAATAATCCAGCCTGTAAAATGAAGTGTTTTAAAACTGTTATACTGTCAATAGGGCTGCCAACTCTGCACCCAGAGAGTTGTGGACAGATATTACAGGGTAGGAAAAGTGGGCATGTTGCTGATGTCACTGATGCCCACGAATGTGTTCGAGCACATTCAGTCATTTGCATGTTTATTGCATGAAAATACAGCTTACCCGCAAGTTCACGAGTAAGTGGTACCTAGAAGCTTCCAACAGCTGCTTTGTAAATCTACGCTGTCAATATGTTAATGCGCTCAGATAGCAACCTTTTCGATAAGCAGAGAAATCATGTATTTAAACCAGCGAGCCGACGTCATAAACGTACATGATTCTGTGTTTGCTGTGGTCTACTTTCGTTTGCCCTGAATTACCCGGAAAATGTAATGTGCTTTAATGCTTTTCTCTTCGTAGCCAAGTAACCGCCATGCAGCAAGGAGAGGAAAGGTCTCAAAAATGATTTGTTTCAGCTTTTTAACTTTGCCTCTGCCGTAGCCAGTAGCCTTGTGTAAGACTAACCCTCCCACTCGTGCTCTTCATCATAAAGAATCTGCTCCTGCGTCCCTCCACCTGCAACAGTGGACAGGAATCAGGACAGATTAATACAATTGTTTGTCGCTTTTTTTTTTTTTCCAACCTCAGAGCATCAAGTCATCTTCAATGTGAGTGGCTATGTATACTGTGTGTCTAAAGCAAAATAGAGAGTGATGTAGTGCACCCTGGTGGTCAGTAGGCTTGCTTCCTTGATGTAGATGTTGTGTATAGATAGATATGAATGCAAGCAATGCGTAATGGTGCTGGATATGATCCAAATTGTCGTCCGTGGACAAGGTTTCAGTGACTTTTAGGGAGGAGAATTAGCGCTTGTCATCGTAAGGTCGTTCCGTTCGTCCCGTAGCAATGTTAGCTTGTCCTCTTTCCCTCCTGTCTGTACTTTAGAGATTTATCTGAGTCATAGAGCAGTGTGTCTGGAAAGGTATCAGGCCAAGCTTGAGTCAGCTAAGATTTTTAGATAGACTGTCTAGTCTAGTCTCTAGTCTGTTTAGAGGCTTAAAACTTGAAATAAAGGTGATTTCAAGTGACAAGTAAAACCATTAAAAATCAATCAATTTATGCTGAGTCTGTTATGTTGCGTATTTGAAGGACTTATTTGGTTTTCATTGATTATTAAACACTCTTGTCTACTGTGATCAGATATAAATGGGTTCCTGACCTGACACATCCATGAATAAGTGTTGTTCCACTAGATGCTCCTCACATTCAGTAACACGCTGCTATATCATTTACTGCTATACTGAAGGAACTATTGCTTAATAGTGCTTCAGTAACACTAATGCTGTTTCGTGGCTCTTTGATATGAAACCGAAATATTTTCTTCCAGACCCCCCGACAATTAACCTGACGATTAGTTTCTAAAGCAGAAAACATCAAAAGCATTTTGAAACTGTATTCATCTTTGTTTCACAGCGACAACATTTAAGATAAATAACGTGTCAAAATGTTTTTGAGAAACTGTAGCGATTAATCTATCAGAAATAGAAACATAACCATACCGCAGCTCCTCTCTTTGTCCTTATTTTAATCCCTTTCCTTTTGTTACCTCCTCTCTTTCTCGCTTTTTCCCCCATCTCACCTTGTTACTTCATCACAGAGGTATCGCCAGTCTGCTGGATGGCAAAGAAGTTGGCATGAAGATCTTTGAGGATTATGCAAATTCCTGGAACTGGATCCTCTTGTAAGAATAGCTGTGGCTTTAAGTGATTTTCATGTTTTCACTTCTCTTAGTGGATTATGGTGCTCGTCTGTGGGGAGAGAACTTCGCCTACCCACCAGTGGAAATTAATAATGTAAAACCCTGTTTTACATGCATCATCTTACCTGCTTTAAGTCCTGAATTGGCGGAATTTACATTGAAATAGCATCTGATATGAATATTTACAGAACAGCTTACTAAATGTATTAAAGTTTCAGTTGTTAAAGTCTAAATAAACTGTTACCGATCAGCTACCAGTCAGTTTCCAGTATGTATGTGTGTGTTGTTGCAGTGGTCTGGTGATAACCATGGGGATCAGTCTGTTCTTCATCCTGCTGCTGCGCTACACTGCTGATATACTCCTCTGGCTCATTATCTTTTGTGTCATCGCTGTGGTTGGTTACGGTAAGCATGCACCAAAGACAGTTATCCATGTTGCCACTGGTTAATGTATACTATATAGTTCCGTTGTCATGGCAAACTGAAGCAGGTTTAGATCCATCTTACCTTGTTGCATATTTTCCTGTCGATCATTCTTTCGCTCAGGTATCTGGCACTGTTACTGGGAGTTCAGCATCCTGAGCGGGAAACCAGGCGCTAACGTCACCATCTCTGATATCGGCTTCCACACAGACTTCAGCATTTACTTTAAGCTCAGCCAGACATGGCTCGTCTTCAGTACGTTGTCATCCACTACCATACCTTCACTTCACTCTTACGATGCTAAAGTGACACATTAACGCATATCTGTTGCATGTGCATTGACAAATGATTAAGCCTATTTGTTTTGCAGTGATCTCACTTTGTGTGATTGAGGCCATCATTGTGATTATGCTGATCTTTCTGAGGACAAGGCTGCGCATTGCGATTGCATTACTGAAGGAGGGAAGCAAGTAAGGATAAGATAAGGATGGATAAAATCTGCATTTTTCATGCATGTGACACACAATTCAAAGAGTTTTTTTTTTTGTTTCTTTTGATTCTAGGGCCATCAGTTACATCATGTCCACTCTCTTCTACCCTATCATCACCTTTTTCCTTCTGGCCATCTGCATTGCTTACTGGGCGGTCACAGCAGTGTATCCTTCCAACTTTACATCAAGTATTTTAAGGCTATAGTAGTAAGTAGTAACAAAACTGACTATATTTTATCTGTAGTCAGTGTTGATCTTAACTAGTTTCCCCTCAGCTTCTTAGCGTCATCTGGTAATTCGGTCTACAAGGTCGCACCGGCTGATGATAAATGCATGTATGCCAACATCACATGCAATCCAAAGGTTAGTCCCCGGGTCTCTCTTACACAGTGAAGCGTGTTTGTATCTGGAGTTTATTTTGTTGTTTTCAGAAACGCGTTAGTGTCACTGATTATCTGCAAAACTGTATTTATTTTATTTATTTTTTTTTGCTAATTCTTGTTCTATGAAATATTACTCTGCCAGACTTTCATCAGAATTTGAATGTAATGGCTTCTTCTTATTGACTACAAGTAAAATCTGTCAGCCCGGAGTGAGTTATGTGTGAGAACCGTTCAATCTCTAATACTCTTTTGTAAATAGAAGTCACAATAACGGCTGACAGCAGAACGCTTATTTGACAGATGTTATTTATCATCTGCAAGGATTCATATGCAATGTTGTCACACAGCTTTATTAAATGCAGAATAACTTAAAAGTCATACATACAAAAAATTCATTAAGATGTTAAACAAAGGTAGAGAAAAAGCCAAGAGGAGTGACACTGGTGCTTTCCCATCATTGTTGTTGTCAGTTAAGTGTAACAGAAATATTGATGCAGATATTAAGTCACAACACTCTTGTATGATGTCACATCAAATTCAAATCCATTGCTTTCTTTCAGACCTTCAATAAGACCAATATTACCAAAGTGTGTCCCGGGTCACAATGCATGTTTGCCTTCTATGGTGGGGAGAGCGTGTACCACCGCTACATCTTGGTCCTCCACCTGTATAACCTGTTCGTGTTCCTCTGGCTGGTCAACTTTACCATCGCGCTGGGCCAGTGCACCCTAGCCGGCGCTTTTGCCTCCTACTACTGGGCCCTGAAGAAGCCGAACGACATCCCCGCCTGCCCGCTCTATTCTTCTTTTAGCAGAGCCATACGGTAGGAAGCTCTAACAGGTCACCGTTATACGTCTCACAAATATTGTCGCTGCACAAATATTTATTTTACCCATAAGATTAAGGTATGAAGGATCAAATGTCTATTATTCAAATGTTTTTTTGTGTAACAGCTACCACACAGGTTCCCTTGCCTTCGGTTCTCTGATTCTCGCCGTGGTGCAGATGGTCAGAATTGTTCTTGAGTACCTGGATCACAAAGTGAAAGGTAAGCTGCGACGCTTAAAAACACTAACCTTCCCACTCCTGCACAATTAAACTATGGCTCCAAATGGTATGTTGATGATTGATGATGTTTTTCAGGTTCTCAGAATGCATGCGCTCGATTCCTGCTTTGTTGCCTCAAATGCTGCTTCTGGTGCCTGGAACATTGCATCAAGTTTATAAATAGAAATGCATACATTATGGTGAGTTAAGAAACATCTGCTTTGCCAATTGTTTGAAGTGATTTATTGCAGTCTGTTTGCAGGTCAGCTGTTAGTTGGCTTGGTTTGTACCTCAGTGCTTAATTACTCTGTACTAAGCAGCGTTTTTTTTTTCCCTTCCCACCTACAGATAGCAATATATGGGAAGAACTTCTGCACCTCTTCCAAGGATGCTTTCTTCCTCTTGATGAGGAATGTTATTCGGTAAGTACGCTCTAAAATCTGTAAGTCTATGTCACATTGTTTAGCATACCATATGGTTATTTTACCATTTAAATGGGTAAAATGTGTTTTTCCGCTCAGTTAACATGTCAGGCTGACTAAATAAAAGCTGTTTAGACTTTGGCCCAAAACCAATTTCAACACTTCACTATATGCAAATCAGTCTTTTAAGCCGTTGCACATTTGTCCTCATTAGCCTCCTCACTGTTATATATTTAATGGCGTGCGTACTTTTATAGATCTCTTCTGAGTCTGAATGTTTCGGTGCGTGACAATGCCTTCTCCGCTCTCCGGTGTCTGTGTTTCTCTTCCACTCTGGCTTTTCTCTGCCTCCTCTGTAGGGTGGCTGTCCTGGACAAGGTGACAGACTTTCTGCTTTTCTTGGGAAAAGTTCTTATTTCAGGAAGTGTCGGTGAGTTTCATGTCACCTGCAGCCTCTGAAGTGACAAATAGTGACGTAGATGAAAAATTGCAGAAGAGACAGGATGAGACATCCTTCAGAATATTAAGAGGATGATAAATCGTCTCGCACCCAATTATTTTTGCCAAGCGCATACTTTATTTCCACTCAGTTTGCATCATTATAAGTTGAAATTTACTCTTGCATGGATTTCAGTCGGCCTTTGAAAAGAACTAAATCTTTTACATTACATTTTAGTTGGCCTTAAATTCAGTTGAGTTGATCCTAGCAGTCTCTGTACAAAGAAATATTGCACTATTTGGCCTTAAGTTTCACAAATGTAGGATTTATTGGTCCTAACAAGTTTATAACTGTTATTTTTTCCCCACATGGAGCTCCCTACCTCAAAATACATTTATTCTAATCTTTGTGTTGCCTGTTAACTAAAACTGTTTCTGAAGTTAGCTGTTCTTTCTTCTTATCTTGTGTTATGTTAATACATGTAGATGGTAAATGGTGCTGTACTTCTGCTACCTGACTTGTCTCCAGCAATCTATTCCATGTGTTTTCTTATCTCGGCCTGTCTTTTTTTCTCTGTTTTGCTCCAGGTGTTCTTGCATTTTTCGTCTTCACACGTAACATACCGGTCATTCAAGAGAAGGTGCCGTCCCTAAATTACTACTGGGTCCCCCTTCTGGTAAGGAATTATAATGTGGGCTATTGAATGAGTAATTATACCAACAATAACAACCGAGCCAAGTTTCTTGGGGAGGTTGAGATATGTTTGTATTCTGACTCGGACTATTCATTGTGCACACAAAAAAGGTTTGCTTTATTCAAAAAGCAGTGGAGAATCATTCAGTGGATTCCATTTAGTGTCTTTGGCTCAATCCGTGCCTTTGTATCGACTGCTCCTGTAATTGTGCTTTGTTAAAGTAACTGCAGAGAAAGATAAAAAAAAAAAGTGAGCTGGAGCATTAGCTTGGCAAATACATGAAATATAAATGTTACTTTACTAAACTGATTTAGAATGAAGCCTGGGCTAATTTCCATGATAACCTCGAGGCAGGCCCAGACAGCGTGATCTATTTTCTCTTACTCCATAACATCTCATCTAACGTCTAACACCTCACCTGTCTCCAGAACAAAGAGAACACATGCTTCCTAGTGTAAATTGTGTTCCTTATTAACTGCATTTAATTTGAGTTATTCTGGATTCCAATTATTCAGATCAGATGACAGTTTTGCCCAAGCTAATTAGTTTTGCTGAAGGACTGAGTCTGCGGTTAGGCTACTCTTGTCTTTTTTGGTGGATTTTTGTTGTTGTATAAGAAAACAGACATGGAAGACACACTGTTGATAATCTAGCTTACTGACTGACACCCTTTGATTCTTTCAGACAGTGATATTTGGATCCTACATGATTGCACATGGTTTCTTCAACGTCTATGCCATATGTGTGGACACATTGTTCCTGTGCTTTTGTAAGTATCCTGCTCAAACAGTGTGAGAATATGACTACATGCGCAGAGCACTGCTACAGCTGTTAAAGATGAAATGTCATGTAGCCTGTCAGCGGTTGAATCTAACTCTTTCCATCTTTAATTCTTGCACGACCTTTTTGCTAACTTATTTCTCACTAAGTCTTTGCTGTCCTTTCTCTTCCTGGCTGTCGCTCTGCGTGCTGTCCGCTCTTCCTGCTCCTCCTCTTCTCCCTCGCCGCGACCCGGTGTCAGGTGAAGACCTGGAGAGGAACGACGGTTCTTCCTCCAGGCCCTACTACATGTCTCCTGGCCTGCACAAGATCCTGCGCAAAGGAGAGGAGGGTGCCAAACTATGCGCTGCATCCTGAGCGATGTGCGGCCATTTTACTGACCTGCTGACTCTCTCACTCACTTCTCCATATCTGCTGTATGTGTGTGTGTGGGGGCGGGGGGTCTGGACGTTTGAGAGCGAGTACTGTAGGGCTAAATATCAAAACTGGATGCATCCCAGCCTGGTCAGGGATGGCCTGGACATGAAAAGACATGCTTTTACTTCAGTTCCTCACAGAAAAGGCATGGTGGGGGGCAAGAAAAAGACCTCTGTTTACTTCCTCTCTTGAGCCAACTCAGATACTTGCCTTTTTTTTCTGCCACGCTTATGTTCTTCTTTCTTTTTTCTTCTCTGTATTCTCTGCTGACCTCTGCCTTACTGAGAGGGTACGTGTCAACTCGCAGGAAGTACGCACAAGCTGAGATGAATATGATCCGAGCATTTTTACCCAAACAGACATGAGGACCTTAACATGTACAGATGCCACTGATGGACCATGGCATAAGGCATCACCGTGAAGAAGTGGTGGACTTATTAACGGGGCACCCTCTTGTCACACTTTGGTCTTCTAGTGTAAAAGTGTATGCACTTTCACATATGGCAAACGAACCATGTGATTTATTTCTTCTGTCTAGCATGATTATTTTGCTGGCTGTTGATGTTTACCATTGGTTTTATAGGTTGCTTCGATCCACCATATTTATACTAACACAAACACACAGATCCAAAAATGTTATGGTGTAAGTCTGCACTTAGAAAAAAAAAACTGGTTTCTCTTATTTTACATCATTTAAAAGAAGGAAAAAAAAGGTCACAATCATTTCAAAGTTTCCATTATGGTCATAGATGTACTGTAAACCAGACAGAAATATTGTGGGAGGTCAACACTTCAAAAGACATTTTATGTTTTGGGGTTTATTTTTATTTATTTTTTTTGCTTAAAATTTGAAAAGAGCCTGAGAGTTTTCAGGAAACTTCTGAATGCAGCCACTAGTTTATGTGCCTAGTTGTGGAAAAAAACAAAACGAAACAAAAAAAAAAAAACGTTCCTCTTATTCTGTGGTTTTAGACCTAACACCAGGAACCTTTTGCGATACAGTTTATAAAAGGATGTCAAAGCCATTTTTGGTAAATTTTTTATTGGATGGTTTCAGATGTAGTGCTGTTTTAATACTAAGTATAATACACGCATCTGTCTGGAGGTTATTCAGTGTTCTTTTTGTATAGGAGAGTTTTTTTTATCAATGAAATCCAATGAAAATGTGAATCATTTTTTGAATAAACATAAATGGTTTAAGTATTGTCCAGTGCATTTTCAAAGTACCTTGCTTGTGCTTTTAGAATATTAGAATATTCATAGATGTTCGCAAACGTCAGTGTTTAACTCTGCGGTGATTCTCTCAGCTGTTTGTAACATGTCGCTACTGCTGCCTCCTAGTGTGGGATCTGGAGGTGAACGATGGCTCTCCTGGCCGGCCCTTCCGCATGAACAGAAACTTGCGGCGAATCCTGCACAAGAAGAACCACCACCCGCCGAACAAGAAATAGAGAAAAGGCGAAAGGTGGGAGAAGGAGACAGACAGAAGATCATTTACCAAAGCTTGGTACAAGCCATGTGGTCATATATAATTGGAAAGAAAAGTGTAACTGTACACTATGATGGACAAACTGTAAGTAAGCAACTCTAATAATTAGATTACTTGTAGTTCTTTGGTATTTGTAGCTGAATGCAGAGTTCAGTATGCCAAAAAAAGAGGGTTTTTTTAATGTTTGATGGTGTACAAAGTCACACCAGATTCTTGTAAATATATTTTTAAAATATAGTTTGTTGTATTTTCTACAGCCACAGTCGTACTACACAGTAAGTTTCTATAGAAACAAGTGATTTCTTTCTTGATTGGGCTTGTGGTAAACGCCAGCCGTTTTAGCTCGTAATCTCTTGTAGTTACCGGTTTTCACCACTTGGTGGTGCCAGTCATCACCAGACATCTTGTTGTACTCTTGTGGAGGGGTGTATGCACTGCTGATTGAACCAGTTTTTCCATGAAATGGTCAAACGTTAGCTCATCTGTGTGTTGTGTTACCACAGTGTTTATCCTCAAAGTCTCTCACATTGAGAAGCCTATTCGCCACTGTAAGTGTCCGCTGTTTTCATATTTGACTGTCAAGGACATAATGGCATAGCAGCTCAAAGTGCTTCACTCATGAAGTGCCTTTTTTTTTCTTAGACTTGCCACATTCGGTGTCTAATTGCATCTCGTAGCTACATAGTTTTATAATTGACGATGCTCGCTTGAATATTTTTGAAAGAACTTGTTAAAGGGATAGTCGGCAGCCACTGACGAGGTTGTGTCTTTTCCAAATGTTGTGTAGGAAGCAACCTGTGTGTCTGTCCACCAAAAAAATGCTTCTCCCTGTAGCATGTGCTGTTTAACATGGATACATAACACTCATAGCTGTTCTTAAAGTGATACGCCTATGTATGTTAATAAATCAAATCAAATCAAATCAAATCAAATTTTATTTGTATAGCCCAAAGTCACAAAACACATTTTGCCTCAGAGGGCTTTACAATCTGTACAGGGAGTGACACCCTCTGTCCTTAGACCCTCGGTTCGAGTGAGGAAAAACTTGCCCACAAAAAACCCTTTGCCTGAGTGCCTGAGACTGGCTTCCTATTAGTTTTTAAGGTGACTGTAAAAAATGTCTTTCTGTACTCCAACACTAGTAAATTTTCACAGCATAAAAAATACCAGAATACACCTGCAGTATTACCACTTCTCTGCTGTGAGACCCACACCTGCATATTGTACGTTTAGAAACAGAAGTGGTGTATTAAGTCGTTCGAGCTTAAACTTAAGCTTAAAATTTCTCTTTTCAGTTATGAACCTCATATGAACCAGTGTTTTTGTAACTATGGGTCTTCTTGTTGATCCAAAGTGGCACTGGTCCCACATCGTATTACTGAGTTATTAGTCAAGTAGAACATTGTTTATTAATCAGACTCATTTTATGTTTATAGTTTTTGAACTTTATAAATATTTTTGCATCGCTTTCTCCTGGAGTATAAACACCTCTGTTTTATAAAAGCATATACGTGTATGCTTTGTCCGATACCAGTCAGTCTGATCACCAGTGAGACAAGTTCAGGTGGCACCAGGTTGTTGGTCAGGTGACAAAATAAATAAGTGACGCAGCTGTTGGCAGTTTCACCCACTGTGTCCTTCAGACTTCTGGTGAGGTCTTCTTTTCCATTCATTGCTTTGAACGATGCTCACCTCCAGATCTCTGAGACGTGACTCATGCCTGTAGGTCTTTGTGTTTGTCAAACTCAAGAAGCAGCCCTTATGGTGCCTCGGAGTGACAGCACTGCCAGACTTACACACCTCCTGCTCCCGTTTGAACCGAACACGCCGGGACACGTACAGCGTTAGCATTAAATAAGAGCAAAAACAACTCAGCTTGTGTATCCCAACCTCTACAGAATGATGCATGTGCTGCTAAATGTGGCATATTACGCACGTAGCATGTTGTTGTTGGTTTTTTTTCCCACACTATTATACTGCCAGATGTATTTTGCGTCTTTATGTGCACGCAGCTCAGGTTCAGTTTCACTCCCATGAGGGTGAATACCTGAGATCTGATAAGTGAAGTAAAAACTGTGTTTTTATATGCCCCCACCCTCCCATGTCTGGAAATTAGATTCTTTTGGTCAACCACAGTCAACAAGTAGACACAAGTAAAACGCGTGCGTCACTTTTCTTACCACAAACTCTTAAACGTCAAATTTTGAAGATTCCTTGCTCTAACCTGTCAATACATTAAACATTATTTATTGTTGCTCACATGTGCAGAAAGCTGACGTTATAAATGCCTCTGTCATATATTTATTTATACGGATAAAGCTGCATGTTTTTTTAACGGAATATGTTGCCTGTGTATCTGTTTATTCAAATATAGATGTTAATGTTTTGTTACTTCTATTTTTATCAATAAATGCTTTGTATACTTTCCACTGAGGTCTAAACGCTGCACCATGTCATCTGTTGTGTAAAATATCTTTTCATTCATTCATCTCCCCCGATTTGTGAAAGTAGACATTTATTTCCAAAACAGACTTCACATACAATAAATAAATTAAATTGCAATATTCAAACACAAACAATTTCAAGTTCACCTTCATACTGAGTCGACATTTTGGGTCTGGTAGGACGGTCAAACTGTGTCACCAACTACACAAACAAATATAAATCTATAATGTCATATGTCACAATCCTATTAGGTACACTGAAACCTTTCCATTTGCACATCACATTTAGGACTGTAAATCATATTCAGCCATAATATGCTCAACAGCGAATCAAGTGTTTTTCAAGAATGCCAACATGTGAAAGGAAAGCTCTTGTGGTTCGCTTAAAATGAAATTATATTTACCATGGAGACGTGAATACTGCAGCTGCTAATGAGTCGGGCCATCACAGGGGGAGTCTGAGGCTTCTGTGTCAGTGTGTGCGTGTGTGTGTGTGTGTGCGTGTGTGTGTGTGAGCAGCTCAGGCGTGAGACACAGGCAGGGAGGCCATGGCGTGTGCGGGCAGCAGCGGTTGAAACATGGATGGAGGGGAGTGTACTGTGGACACACAGAACATTTGATTATATTTTCCATAATGAAGATATTCAAATATATGAATGGATTTTTTTTTTTAATAAGACATTGGTAAAAGCTTTAGTATGTATATATTTTGTCATGGTTTGTGATGACATGATTGTGATAGACTATTCACAGCAGTATAAAAAAATCCTGATTGTTTGAATGTTGCTTTTATCAAATTCATCAATATCTTTATTCAAAAATGTCCATTGTTCTAACAAACAGCAGTAATTATGAACACTCCTTGTGACTGGTATAAATCTGTTTCTAGAAGAATCAACACTGGTTTGTTTGTTGATGGATAGAAGGAGAACTACAGAAGAAAGTTATTTTATTATTAGCCCTTTTATATATATATATATATATAATTTGTTTTTCAGAATTTGTATAGCTACATAAAAAAAAATCTTTTTTCCTTTTGAAAAACTTCTACAGCATCCGTCTTATAGTCAGATGTTTTTAAAACTATTTCTGTGTTTGGAGAATGTGAATCACTCAATAATATTACTCAAGTATAACATCAGATCGTCAGCAAATAAACTAAGCGTATCATTTTCTTTGGCCACGTTTGTGCCACATACTTCTTCCTGTGAAATAAACTAGAGCCAGTAAATAACTTAATGGTAATGGCAATTAAATACAATAATATTTCAATTGTTTATTTTTATTTATTTATATATATATATATATATATATATATATATATATATATATATATATATATATATATATATATATATATATATATATATATACACACACACACACACACACACACACACACACACACACACACAAAAATACTTTTTGTGGCAGTTTGCATAACACACATTTCACATGAATGTAGTTTTCAGATAATTCACATGTGAAATGTAAGATATCACAAGGTTAATAAAATATGAACCTGTACCTCTGTTAATTTCTTATGTTATATCACATCTGAAGCAACATTTCCCTTGTGATTAATTTACATTAAAAAACAACAACTTTCTAAACAATGTTAACAGGAAACGTAATGAAACGACTGGTGCTCACTGTCTATGAAGGAGTGTAGCGCAGAGAGCATTGACCCCTCCAGGCCACCGTAAGCCGTGTATTGCAGCTCCTCGGGGGTCGGGGTGGGCTGGGACAGCCGGCTGGGCTGCAGTGAGGTCATTGGGGTGCTGGAGGTGTGGTTGGGGCTCACGTGCTTCTTGTGGCGTGCTCGGCAGTTCTGGAACCAGACCTGAGTTAACAGCACAAACAGCTTTTTGTAGAGCTGCGTCGGAACGTAGCAAACACAGAGATACAGTGGGTAGGTAATGTTCGCTTGTACAAGGTAACGACACTCCACCAGAGACAATAGGCTGAAGTAGCAACAGACAAATCTGTGTGTTTTCACAAGTGTCACTATCAACCATGGTGCTGCTGGAGGAAACTGTGGCCAAATAACTTTGCATAGTTTATCAAACAAACACTGGCATCACTCAACCATTGCTACTTTAAACGTACACTTGATAAAATGCTCATCCTTCTTCTCATCTACATGACATGCACCTTTTGCCCATCGTGGAAAGTAACATTGTAGTAGTACATTTACCCAGTCACTGCATGCAAGTATAATTTTGAGGTTTGAGGTATTTGTACAGTATTCCCATGTTGTACTTTACTGTCACCTACAGTGACTTTGCAAATTAATATTTTGCAGCTTATAAAATATAATGCATTGTTGAAGGTAGAAGTATTTTAAACTTTGACCAGCTACACCATTAAAATGCACAATAATTCATCAAGTCGCAATTATAAACCAGCAATACAATATCAAGTATGCATGATGCTCAAAGTTAGCTGAATCCTATAAGCAGTATTTAATGGTCTTCTTCTTTTTTATGTTCTTTTCTTTGCTTTGGCACAAATGTACCTCACCATTCTTTGAGTTTCAGCTCTTGCATCGTCCTTAAACCAGTCAGATATCCCATCATCCACCTTCCCTTTATTCACCCTGTCCTTCACTGACCTGTATGACTCTTCGACTGAGGCCCGTCTGCTCGGCCAGTTTCTGCAGAGTCTGAGCGTCTGGGTTGTTATCCTGAGCAAACTGGGCCTGCATCACCTGCATGTTCAGAGGCAGAGGGAAATCGGGTAAGCAGCAGATAGATTGACTTTGTTTCCGTGATATGAAAATGACTTTGAGTACCAGAAAATATATAATATACATAATATACATCTATCTCATTCTGCACGGTGCTTAGCGCTCTTCATATATTCTTGCTTTAACATAGTAGCTCAGAATTCCATTTATAGTACCCTGAAATATCATAATTATTATTATTAGTTATTATTTGCATTATTACGAGAAGAAAAACAGTTAAAAAAAATGTTTTGTGGCATTCTACCTGCATCACATCTGTTTCATTAAATAAATAAATACATGCTATACTACATGAATCTAATTTATTGAAATGAACACCTCATGTTGGTGTTTTCATTAAGGATACAGTCACATATATTTCCAGGCTATAACACTGGAGACACTGAAATTATTTTTTTAACACTGGCACACAGAATAGTTCACACAAATCTCATGCCACCATGTAACAATGGCCTGTAAACACATTATTAGATATCATGGTTCCTTTCTGCCTTAACAAATTACCAAAGCCACTAAAGTCTGTGTCAAAAATATATATATATATATATTTTCCCCCAGTAGAATCTTATCTCATGTATTATTGGTATATCTGTGTGTGTGTTGATAGAGGTTCACCTGCAGCTGGTCGGCAGTGAAGCTGGTCCGAGCTCTCTTGGAGGGTTTTGGCTGGTTAATCTCCTGTTCCGTGGGCACAGCCCCCTCCATGTTAACACTGTTCCCTGCAGCAGGAGCACATTCTCGTGTTAAAATGTTTTTGAAATATTTAGCGCACAACATAAAAATCTTAAATGCAGTATTTTAATATTTAAGAATGTTAAACCTATTGGACAAATAGAGCAGCGCGCAATAACCATATTTAATCCAAGGCATTAAAAACTAGGACGATTTTGCTTTCACCTCTACATTCAGACCCATACAGACTGAGATATAATATCAAAAATCACGGACAAACAGCATCTTTAACTTCTCTTTCAGCAGCTTGAAGTGAAATGAAATACTGATGTGATAAATGTTTGTATTTTCTTTTTCTTTTTTCAAGACAATAACCGAAATATTGTGACAAAATCTAACCGATCTGGAGGGAAAAAGTTTTTTTTTTTTTCTGGGTCCCTTCAGCTGCCGGCTCACCTTTCTCCACGGCCCGCTTGAGGTTGTCCAGCATGCAGTCGTAGTGAACCCTGCAGAGCACCTTCTCCTCCACCAGAGCGAACTCCTCCCCGGTGGACAGCTGCCTCTTGCAGGAGAAGCAGGCGAAGCAGGCCAGGTGGTACACGTTGCCCTTCGCCCGGCGGACCCAGTCTGTGGAGTGGATGTTCCGGCCGCAGCACGCACACCAGGTGCCGTATCTTCTGCAGGTGAAGGTCGAGGTGAGCAAATCAGACACCGGCACACACGCACACGCACAGGTGACGGAGGCTTCGACAGAGCAGTTGTGTCTTTTAAAGGCCGATGTCAGTTTAACTTGAATTTTTGAGTGTTTGTTTAGGACAGAAATGAAAGAATTAACCTGGATGACTGCGGGGGGAACTGACATACAGACACGATGGGCCCTAAATTAAATTATAACGTTATAATTAAAGTGACTCCCATAAATATTAATATCATTTATATGTGACAATGAAGAGCTCTCTCTGTTAAAGACAAAGCCGTGTGTGCGTGGAATGATTGATCGATGATGCCTTCACTGATCGATAAATATTAATGAACTTTAAAGCAGAGAGAAGTATCAAATCCAGCAACTATATCAAACAATATAAGCCCGTTATTACTGTCAATATTACCCCTCAATTTGCAATATAATGTGTGGCCTGATTAATAAGCTTTCCGCCTCTTGCTAGTTGAATTTCCCCTCAGTAATCTCGCTCTGGCCGTCGTTAAACCAGCACACACACACACACAGGGATGCTCTTACCGAAAGTAATCCAGTTTGCAGAAAACTTCTTTTTCTTTAATGTAGCAGCTCGTGTGGCTGCCAAGCGAAGTCTGGCACACGCTGCAGGAGAGGCAGCGCACATGCCAGCACAAGTCGTTCACCTGACGCAGGGACAGGAGAAAGAAGCAAAAGTCAATCTCGTTGTGTTCGCGCTCAGACAAGAGCCTCCAAATCACGACGACCAACAAAAAGTCAAATCAAAATGATAATAATAAAAAAAAAAAATAAAAAAAAAACCTGCGTAAAACAAACCGTCGGTGTTTACCTTTAGTAAATATTTATCCACGATCTCCTCGCTGCAGTTGGCGCACACGGCCCTGCCGAGCACAGGTGCAGATGCCATGGCCTGAAGTGACGACGCGTCTTCGTCCAGAACTTCCACCGGCGCGCCCTGAAGGGATCAGACCCGCGGTTAGAACATTACGCGCAGGAGACACACGTTTAAAGCGCACCTGTTCACTGTCATCAACTTAACTATAACCTGCAGGAAAAAATCTGATTAAAATCATCTTAAAAACATGAATGAGTTTACAGATTATGTTATTTTAAACTGAAGAAGTGACTTTTTTTCCTCTCTCTCTCTTTAGGCCCCGATAAGTGAAAAGTTTGCTTCATTTTTAAGAGTTGCCCTTTTTAGATTCTTGAAGTTGATTTTTCTAATTTTGTCGTCCACAGTCACAATTTAAAACTATCCGTCCAAAAAAAAAAAAAAGTGGTTAATTCCGAACCTGTTCTTGGAGAATAAATCAAAGTTTTAGCTCCAACAGTTCATTCCTACCATGATGTCTCTCCTGTCCTCAGTGCATTTGCCTAGCAGCTCTTCGTCTCCTTTGCAATCTTCACACATGACGAGAAGCTACGGCGGGTGGAGGACGCTGGTCGTGCCTGTCAGACTGTGGCAGCTGCCTTAAATGCCCCCTGCTCCATCCCATAAATATCATGCCTTTCACTTTTCACCATGACAACGCCCGGCGATTACCAAAATGACATTTAAAAGAGAGGGATAGTCATTACTTACAAAAACAGACAACACTTGAACTAATACTTATCCCGCGCGCATTATGTTCTCGAGATCTGCATTTGTGATTCGGCGGCAACTGCGCTCGCGGACGACTGCGCGCGCGCGCGCCGCGGTTAAAACCCCACAACACTCCAATTTCACGTGTCAATCAAAAAAGCAGCGCGTGGTCTCCGAGGGGAAAACGGGATTGATTTTTTTAATAACAGCAATTAAAAGGCTAAGTTCGCCACAAACGTCTAACCGGGGCAACCAAAAGGTGAAGAGGTCTCATTAACTACTTGAGTTTTAATTGCAGAATTCAGGGAGGGGTAATTTTCTTCGACATTTCTTCAAATTGTGAAAATACTGAGCTGTCAGCGTGTGGACGGCCGGCTTTAATAACAGACTGAAGCCCACTTTGATTTAATTGGCAAAGCAATTTCGACTAATATTTAATCTCCCATACGGTCTGTACGCTGACTCTGACCTCAGCCCGCTGCTCGGAAACGCGCGTCTGTCTCTAATTGTCGTTACTCACCTCATCGTTGGACACCAGGGATCCGCTCTCGTCCTCGCTAACTATGCAGCACTCCACTTTTACTTCACTTTTCCAGCGCATGTCTGTGTCCCGTCCACCCACCGGGAAGTTTCAGAGTTTTAAAAAAAAAGTGCTCTTTCTTTCTTTCTTTCTTTCTTTCTTTCTTTCTTTCTTTCTCCTCCGGGACTCCTGTGTCAGTGTTCCCTGAGCTGTGTCTACAGAGGGCGGATCATCCTTCATATTTCCCTGTCCTCTTTGGCCGCGCCTCCCCTTGGGAATAAGCATGTTGTGTGGTTTTTGATTCCAGCTCTGAGGGGGGAAAAATATCATCCAAAATCTGAGATGACACATGATGCATTTTAGAGTTCATAACTTTCAGATTTACTCAAATACTCTTTGAGGCGCTTGTACTTGAGTATTCTAATTCTCTGCTACATGCTGCAGTTGATTTCATAGCTCTGGTCACTGGTTGCATCTCATGTTAACACACACAAACCATGATTATCTCAAAATATATCATCTATTTTTCTAGATTAAACTAAATACAACATGCTCATTGCACACCGATACATCAGTAATTATCCTGTAATATAATAATAATCTGGAAGTGGACGACAGGTTTACTTACTTCACTGTATGTTGTCAATGTAATGCTCTGCTTTTATGTAACACTTTGAATGCAGGAAGATTTAAAACACACAAACATCCGAGCAACATGTGACCTGTTTATTCAACATTTCAGCACTTAGGTCTAATGGCTTGCTTCCACTGAACATAAAGTGTCTGTATTTTATGGATTTGATTTACAGTTTACCCTTTGGCCACACCTTACCACACCTACTGAACTGTGACTTCTTGTTTGATATGAATAGTTTTAAGACGCCTGGAGAGAATTAAGAGAAATTTATTCTGTTAACGTTTGAAAAAAATGGACTGAATTTTATGTTTCGTAAATATCTTTTATTTCTGGCAACCCCTAAAGATTTATCCTCTGACTTTTTTTGTTTTTCTTATCGTTCAGGTTGTATTAGATTTTTTGACAGAAATCAAAGGTGATATTTAACTCTTGTGTGGTTAGGAGTGTGTCAGTCTGCCAGGTTGGGAACCAGGTTCCTGGGGATGAGACATAAATGTTGTGCCCTTACTGACACATCACCCACTGTGTTATGTGCTATACGGATGTAATCTGTCACCTTCAACCTTCAATCAAATTCAGTGTAATCAGCATGCATGTGCTGGAATAAATACTAACTAAGTGAATGA
This sequence comes from Nibea coibor, assembly GCA_023373845.1. NCBI lineage: Eukaryota > Metazoa > Chordata > Actinopteri > Sciaenidae > Nibea > Nibea coibor. The sequence goes on from CM041718.1 coordinate 16,771,139, forward strand.
TAAAGCTCTTAATAGGTTTCCATATAGGGTTCCCTAAAACATTTACACTGAATCATGTTAGTAATCCGTTACTGCCCCTCAAGGTTGTCAAGACTATAGATCCTAATATAGGCAATGCTCACACTCCCTGTTGGTTGATTAGTATACAGCATATGCACCAATGCAGTTCAACAGATCTGCAATAAATCCAACCTCAGACAAGATTTCTGTTCTATTAGCAAGCTGATGTGTTGTCTAGAGCTGCTCCCCTGTCAAAACAGAAGGCTGCGACTGCGGCCTGAAACGAATGAGTCACTGAAATTATTCTGCACATTATTTCTCCTATTCTGAGAAAGAAAACAAAGCTGCACGCACAGTTAGAGGCTGATTGATCCGAACTGCGTCCTCTCACCAGATGTTCGTTGCATGCACCAATACAGCCTGCATCCACGGGATGCTTTTATGTTCTTCAGGAAATACTACAAACACTTTAAATTTCAGAGGCACTGTCTGCAAAAAGTACATCAAAAGTCTTTAAATACAAAGTACTACTTATACAGAATGACCCACAGTGAGTTACTGCATCTTAATTAAATGTTTAATACAATGTTTCCCCCTGAAACCTCATTGAATCATTTAATGTTTGATACAATTCAAACATTTACCTACAGAACAGCCTCACAGCTTGACTCAAGAGCCTGGATTTCCCACTGCAGGCCGTGTTTAACATTCAGAAGTGTTCGGAAATGTGATATTTATTTGTCTCTGAATGCCTTTTTCGCAAAAAATGACTTCGTAATTGTTACTGCATAGCCGAGATAACACATAAAAGAGTCAATATTTCCATATTTGGTGTAATAACGCTGCTTCGTGGAAGGAAATCAGGCAGCCCACCTGCTTTAAATCTGTATGCAAATCATGTCACCTTTCAGTCTTTACAAGGGTTAGAGCGACAGGAGTGACACACAGATGCTTTCTTCTTTCTTTATTATTATTTTTTTTTACTCACTCATTCAACCCAGACGCTCATGCAATCCCACCCATCCCAGCCGCCACACACACACACTTTCATCCCAGTTACCACACACACACACACACACACAGCAAAAGGCTACTTTATGTTCTGATGGGATAACAGTCCGACCTGTACCGGCATGAGTCTGCATCCGTATCGCACCATCGCAGAGGGATAAAGGAGTTAGCGTGCCTCCATCGAGATGTGTCCTGTTCCACCTGGTGGAGATGAATGCTTTTTTTTATCAGATAACGCATCTCAAGCGTTGCGAGCTGCAGAGCAGAGAGTTCACTTGAACGGCATGAGAAACAACCACTCCTCCTTTTCCTCGATTTGTAGATCTCTCTCTGAGCACTGTAGTCCAGGGAAGCTGCTTTATTACGGCCTCTGCGGTGAGTTCACAGGCAGAGGTCAAAGGTCAGAGGAGAGATGTAATGCCAGCAAGGCGGTGTTGCCGCGAAGCGAAACACTGAAACAAATAATAGGCTTTTATCTTGAAAAGACAAATCCTTTCTCAGACATTAAAGTCCTTATCACTCCAACGCACCATCTGTAGAATACCTGATAGGACCGCAGACGTTGAGACAGATGTAAATCTGAGTGTGTAACAGTTGCTTGTTTTCATTTTCCACGTTGCATGGCTGACTTCGTAAATGTTTTGCGTGCTGTGGACCAGACAAAAACAAATGTCTCATCTGTCAACGTGCTTGCGAACTTATTCTGCCGCTCAGCTACTTTACATCTGCCCAGGTGTGAGGCTGCCGCGGTGTGTATGGTCTGATCTATAAATACTCCAGCGTCAGGTATGGGAAGGAGAAAGTAGGTCAGTGATCACGATGGCAAATTGGGTTAGTGCGGAATTATGCAGCATCTTATAGTGTTATATCAACAGACTTAATAACAGTGATTTTTATTTTCCATTGTTCGACTATACACTCAACTTTAAGGCGCTGCTTGTAACAGCTCAGGAAACACACGTAACATTGTTATATCAGATTAATACATCATGAATATGATTTTGTGTTGACATGTTTCATACGTCTGTTATAGAAAATGACCAATTTCTTCTATTTGGGTTAAAAGAGGATTAGAAATGGATTTCTATAACTGAGATTAGTTCTGACAGTACCCCTCCGCAAATCACAAAAAAGTCTGTTTGGACTTCTGTTAGTAGAATTGAGTTTGTTCATAAAAGGTTGCACAAGGAGTTAGACCATATTTATGTGTCAAAAACAATTCCACATACAGTATATATTTGGTATTTATCGCCTCTGAAAAATATAAAATGTGTCATATTCCCTCAGTTAAGTTTTAAGTTAGTACTTTTGGATCTGGATCTGAATTCCAACAATATTTCGGTCTACATATCTTTTCTTGATTGGGGTTATTATTATTATTTAGACATGCTAAATCTATTACCTTTCTCAAACTATCACTTGATTCTTTGCGAGTAGTACTTGTTGCTTCCTTGTCACACTCGGCTTTGATTGTTTCCCTTTTTTGCAATATGCTTTGGATGAAAACGTCAGCTAAAAATCGTCATGTAAATGTAAATTCCTGTTTCCCGCCTATTATCTCCTCACACTCCAGCTCTGCCTCTGAGCCTTTTGAGGTGTTTGACATGTTTCGAGAGCTGTTGCGCATCTCAGCTTCACTGTACTCAATCTCCCGGAGGCCTCTCCTGTTGACTCCTACTTAACCCCGTTCCCTGTCACAAAGGATATGATCTTGTGTCTATATGATCTCATCCACTCATTGTGTCCGGCCACTTTACATCGCATAAAAACTCAGTGGAGGTGAATGCGGAGGAGGAGATTGTAGAGGACTTGTGAGAAGCATCCTTCACTGTACATACCTCACTAAAGTCAAGCTTTCTTTACAATGATGTTGACCCTACGTGTGATAGATGTCACTAAGCCCCCGCTACCCATATCCTTACACACCTATTGGTTAGAAATCCTTAACTCAATTTCAGATTGTTTAAGGACTCACTTTGAACCAGCAGCAATCACTGCGTTGTTTGGGCTTCCACCTCCCGCCGTGCTGCTTATACACTGTACAGTATAAGACAGAGTTGGTGGTGTTTGCTACCTCACCTCACCGGGGTGGACACCACCTGCACCTCCCTTTCATTCCTCATGGATCAAGAAAATGTTGAGCTTTCATTAAAGTGGTGCTGTCAAATCTAACAAAACACGGGGGACCCTTTGTGCACATGCTAGAGAGTGGTGTTGGGGATTCCTTCTTAAATGTGCAAGTTGCAAAGGAGTAATCAGTTCAGTCGTTTTCAGGTCAGAAAGAAAGAATGGTGTATTTAAAAGGCGAGGAAAGATTTAAAACAATAGAGAAGGGGGCAATGTCAGCCAAACAGAGGAATTAACAGAGTTACGTGAGTGCTTAAACATGGAACATAAAACTAATAACTAATAAAATGAAGAAGAGGCTGTGCCCAGAATCACACACACTAGCAAAGCCTCTACAAGATATAATGATATATTCCCAAACAAGAAATCCAGAAGGATAACAACTGAAAATATTTTCAGCATTTTAGCATGTTCCTACATCCAAAGCGAACATTTTTATTAACTCGGAAAAAAGTTTCATCAAAGAAAACACAAGACAGTCAAATCCAGTGAGAACAGGGAATGCAGGTCCAGGAGAAGCGATGGGCGTTTGGCCCCGGCGAGCCTCTGAGAAAATCTCCTAATTTGCTACTTCCACATGGACCTTTGCTTTCTTTCGGGCTGCACCTACTCATTTATTTCATTGAAATCAGTGTGAATTGGGGTGGTTTACAATTGACACAACGAGTTTGGCATGACCTTTTCTCCTTGCTGTAAATGGGTACTCATCGAATCTGAAGGGGTAGGTCGGGGTGCGGGTGGTGGGGGGAGGAGGCGGGGGGAGGCGGGGAGGAGGGGGTGGGAGTTGCGTTGGCTGGGGGCCAATGGGGGGATTGGGTGGAAATCACAGCAGTGAAAATGGCAGTGCGGTGAAAGAGGGGCCTGATTGCATTGGGACAGCATGCGAGAGGGAGCAGCATGCTCAGCCCAATCAGAGCGACATAAGGAAAAAGTGCTCTTATCAACGAGTAATGGCCCACTTGACAATCACACAGGCACAAAACTGCTCTATTTAACGCTGATTGCAAAAACTGCTGCCCCCCCATCTCAGAGCCGCATGACTCCCCGACATCTCCCTGCCACCTCCCAGCTTACAGCCAAGACCTTTTCCTGAATGGAATTTATAATCACCCCTCCTCTATTGTTATTTTAAGACTTGCGTTGTGTATTAGGCATTTAGTGCCGGTTAAATGACTGCCTTGATTACTGTTTATTGCGCGCATTGAAGGCATATCCATCTCAATTCCACCAGTTTGACAGGTAGTGAATGCTTAAACAGGTATCGTCTACCTGGATGCTCACCTTCAGTCCGCGTCCGTGGCTTAAATGTGCGTGTGTGTGTGTGTGTGTGAGAGAGAGCTGCTGCAGCACACATCTGTACATGTGAAGGTTAGAAGTGATTAAGATCTGCAAAGCATGTTCTGATGATTCATGCAAGACTAAACAATCACTAGTTTAGTCTCAGCCTTTAATGAGACGGCCCGAAAAACATTTCGGTTTTGGCATTTCAGCACATTATACAGTCTTACCACAGCCTGCTGTCACCTTAGTCTTGTTTCATTAACAGTTACCACTGTAGCAGCTGTACTAGAAAGGCGTATGTTTCTCCATTTTGGGTGTATAGGATTAGTTCATTTCATGTATAACTGTATTATTTTATACGCATCCATAAGGAATACTCTGACATATAAATAAGCAACTGAGCAGTGTCCTCTGTGTCTGAGCTGAAACCTTTATGACTAAGCACATGTACATTGATTCACTTGTCGTCGCAAGCACAGATGTTGATGTGTGATTATCGCTCTACTCTTTCTTTTTTTTTTTTTTACCTTTTGGGTTGTGCAGTCTGGTTGCCTCAAACATCTACAGGTGTGTGTTGGGGTCCTGTTGTGAAACAAGAGCATAAGAGAGAGTTTGAATAATCAACAAACACGAGAAGAGTTCTGGACATCTCACGTCCACCACGCTCAGCCAGTCAAAGAAACAAAGAAATAATGATAAAATACTGATAATATTCTGATAAATTACATTAAGTTCTCTCACTATATCTGTTTGCTTGTATATTTGTATTTGTTTGTATTATCATAACATATATTTCAAGAGATGGCAGGCAGACGAAGCTGGGTAACAAATGTGCTTCTATCTTTCTGCTTCTTTGTCTTATTATTATTATTATTATTATTATTATTATTATTATTATTATTATTAGCCCTACAATCAGCTGCATTGCTGCTTACATGAACCACATGCTTTGAGGAATCTCAGTACGTGTTGGCAGTTCTCATCCATTCATGAACTCTGTATGTTATGTTGACACAAACAGTTCATTGTATCTAATTCAGATTTTTAATTTTATGTGAAAGACTACTCAGCAACAAACACAGATCTGACTTCTCTTCTAGCCTCAGTATGTGTGTTTTACAGCATTATATCAGAGATTATCAGTATATGTAAGTGGCCACGATGAAGGATGCATCATGGATCCTGTCAAACCTCCTCAATTCAGCAGAGAGATCGACCATCATACACGTTTGCACACTTCTCATATGCTGCACACAGCCACTGAGCACCACGTAAGCACCGTGGATAAATAAATGCATAAATAATTGATAAAATGTGATTCACTGTCTAAATTGTATGTACGTAACATTTATTCTCCTCTACTTTGCAGCCTCCAGTCTTACTTGTTTTTATAAAAAGTGTATCTTTAGATTTATGAGAGAGCCAGTCCAGTCCATGGTTTAAAATTTAGAATAAAATTTAGATTTAAAATGTCAGAATAATGAATGTTTGTTTGCATACTGACACATTTGAGTCTGAGGCACCTTTACTGGCAGAACAACTGGTTCAGACCCTTCAGCTGCAGCATCGTGCTCGAGTGTTCATGAGAAACACTTTCTACCCCTGTAGGTTAATGTTAGACACACTGTACGTGATGTCACACGCTCATTTCAAAACGATCAGAAATATCACAGCCGTGCATCTGTGTGCACGTCGTGTTTGAGTATGATCAACTAAGAGACACCATCACATCACACTCTTCTCCTTCCCATTGTATTTATCAGTGATCCTGAAAGAGTGAGACTCCCAGGCTTCCTTTGTTGCATCTTGAGGCAGAAACATGGCTCCTCTTACTGGTCAACTCAGGAACTGACAAAACACTTCAACCGGTTCAACATAAGACGAGTTTATGCTAAAAAAAAAAAAAGAAAAAGACTTTGTCTGACATATCATGTTTGACACACAATGAGGCAAAGCAATGAGACACTGGATGACACACAGCCATCGCATGTACAAGGATCACAATTATAGAAGATTTGATTAAATATTCCATCCTGATTATTTGCTGTATATAGTTAACGCAGCTCTAATCACACAAAGTGTTTCACAGAACATCTGATGTGATGTAGCGTCCAAGCAAAAAATCATTTTCAACTCTTCCACAAGAGGGCCACAGAGGACCTGCAGCCCAAGCTCTACCTGGTGAACTGTGGATATATTTTTCTGAGGAGGAAACTACGCGTGATGACACTGAATCAATGATTTTCTCATTGTGTGGTCCATGGCTCGCGTGGCGACCTTTGAAATCAGAGGCTGGAGCTGTGATCTGATGTGATTTTAGCCTGACCATCAGTGAAGGCAAACATATGTGTGTGTGTGTGTGTGTGTGTGTGTGTGTGTGTGTGTGTGTGTGTGTGTGTGTTTTTAAATGCATCATTTTGTTAGCAGATTAGTTGTTTTCCTGTGGTTTAATATTAATTTGATGGATAACATGTACTGACAATATACAACACCAACATCTCTACGAGTACTCCCACACAGTCTAAAGGAGTCAACAAAACACACACACACACACACACACACACACACACACACACACACACACACACACACGACTGCATCAATCAGCAGTTCTGTGTGAGTCACTTTACATTACAGATCTCTGGGGATATGATAGTCGCTCCTCTGCCAGCTTGTTGCTTACAATATCCAATACACAGACTAAAAATTATAATGTTTCATGTTACAATATATATTTTATATCTATTTTAATGTTGTTGTTAAAAGTAAAATGTTATTAAGCCTGTTATGATGATAATTGGATATTTGGAGCACCGCTGGATCAAATTAAGGCTGTGAGATCATTTGAGTATTTGTTTCTGCTGCTTTATACTGCTTACTCTATGACATTTATCTGACAGCTGTAGTTACGAGCCATGATTTAGGGGGCAAAAAATGGAATATAATATTCACAACTATGTTTTCTTTAGTGTATAATCACCTGAACATAAGAATCATTATGTTTTTACCTTAGAATGAGCCTTTTATATCTATGGACACTGTAAGTCCACCTCTTTTGCAAGTTTTCCAGCCACTTTAGTTTGTCCTTCATGCTGGGAAGGAGAGGTTGAGGCGAAGGGGTTGAAATCAGTAACTACACTGCTAGATGCCACTAAATCCTGCTCACTCGCTTAAGTGAACAAGTTGTTTGATGTGTAAGGGTGTGAGTGTGTCATCCTGGTTTAAATGTGGTCACAATTAATACCTCATGCACGCTATAACAGGAAACCATGTCAGTAAAAGACCGTAAAACACGCCATGGGGTATGATTGTGTTTTCCTGTATACAGTCAAAATTGAAAACCTTTATTTATACAGAATAAAACAGTATTTTAAGAGACAATCAGAGACTTTTAATTCTACAGTAAAACACTGTAACATTGTTTTTTCTAGTAAAATTTTAAAACATGGACTAAAACATCACCCTTATGGGAAATCAAGAGTGCTAATATCTGTATTACTGTAATGTTCGAAAAGGTTACACCACATGTATTAAACATTTGTCAAACGTTGTCTCCTCTCCTCTCTCTCCTGATTGAGTGATTTTGACTTGAGTGTTTTTGATAAACTGAAGGATGAAATGTTAAAACTAAACAAACTTTAAAAGCCTCTTGGACTAACTGGGGGAAAAATGCATGGTCACAAAGACGAGAACTGTTTTTCTGACAAGTTATAGAAAATGATGCCATCCAACAATATATACAGTAATCACACACTGAGGCACCAGTACTTTTATATTATATATATTATACCATAACAGTCAGACATTGGCAGGGATCACGTTACTGCAGAATGAGTACTTTTACTTGAGTACAGAGCTCTGCGTGCAGGACTGTGACTTGTAACGAAGTATTTTCTCAGTGCAGTCCTGCTGTCTGTACTTAAGTAAAGGATCTGGATACTTCTTCACACTGTAAGTGGAAACCAGCCTCCATTGGCAGCGCGGTCACGTGATCTCCCATGGCAACCGGCGAGTGTCATCAGTTCCGCTCTGGGAGAAGTGCAGCCTCAGTCCGGCTGAATATCCTGCCGCACTTTGACACAACTCTGCGGCTTACATTTGACCTCACTGCGACTTTCTTCAGAGAGGACCACGACACTTCTCTGCCGAACCCACCGCGAGGGGATTTTTTTATTTTAAAGAGAGCCCGAGCTGTAAAACCATGAGCCACCTCAGCCCAGGGTAGGTGCAATTTAATTTTTTATATTGTGGAGTGGAGGGAGCTGATGTCCAGGTCTCAATGAAACTGTGCTGTGTGTGTGTGTGTTTGGCTCAGTGAGTTTACAGTGCGCGTAAGTTAAGTGTAATGCTCTTCTTTGTTTCACTCTCCTATTTTTATAATTACCTGCAAATGATTAAATGAACGTATTAGTCCAAATAAAGCACGGGATTTAAATGTCTAACACAGTTAACTACTTTTAATGGACTCTAAAGTTATGCTCGTGACACTGTTGTGCTACCAATAGGCCCCATGACCAATAAAATAAACTTTACATACAGTTTTTAAAAAAAAATAAGATATGAGATATCTGGCAACATAGTAGGCAACACAGCAGGTTTTTAGATAGAGATAAATAAAGAAAAGATAAAGAGCAGAAACAAAGATGGAGAATAATATAAGCACTTTTTTGTCAAAGAGGCTGTAAAATATCGAATGTACTCTGTTACCAGTGCTGCATTGTAGGTAAGTACATTTTATTAAGTACTTAGGTGGAAAGTTGAGGTACTTTGCTTTTTAGCATTTCAGATACTATTAAAAACTACTTGATACTTTCTGCTCTGCCACATTTATCTGACAGCTTTAGTTACTTTTCGGGTTTTTACAGTCAGAACAGTCCATATTAAAAACATAGTGCATTGTCATGAATTAAACAGCGCATGAAGTAACTTGCTCCATCTCAGACTGCGGTATTAAAATACTGCTTACATGTTAATGAATCAGTAATAATGATCCTGTAATGTAATAGTAGTACGTGTCGTAGATGTTGTTTTCGTGTATTGTACTTGTACTTAAGCACATTTCAAAGCAGGATTTTTACTTGTAGAGGTTGTCAGAAGTTTTCTTGCATAGTACTGGACTCAGTAGTAGTCAAGTAGTAGTAGTATTGGACTTAAGTAAATTACTTTAGGAAGTCCATCAGCTTATTACTAAAATATATTATTGAATTACAGCAATATGGTCACCACAGACACACAATGAACTGCTTTTAAGTGACTTTAAGCATACGTCAATACTACTGTTAGGTTACTAATGATTATGACTGCACCTGCATGATTACAAGTGACTAAAACTTAGATGAAACAGAAGAAAAGAAGATATTTTTTGTCTGGCACACACTAACACAGTATATATTTCCGTGCCATGCTTCACCTCAGGGCATCGCTGTTTTAGAGAAAGGCCTGTATAAAATGACAAGAGGTAGTTAAACCACCATGTTGCGGTTCAAAGAGAAATCTGCAGCCAAAGCTGTGGAGCACGGGAGACTAATGAGCCAGTTGCACAAAGAGGAGGCAGACAGGGTTAAGTGTAATTCCTGTGCGTAATCAGACACCGGTAACAGACCCTATAGTTGTAAGATCCTTTCGTCTCGTACACAAATGCAAGAGGAAATCAAATCTGTGTTGGAAAAAGACTTTCAGACGAGCCTGGCTGTGGACGGGCTGATGTCTCGTTAATGAAGGACAACAAACAAACATGGTGTGTCGTGTCAAACTAAACCATTTGATCGAGATTCTGGTTTTCTGTTCACTGTAATCAAGAAGTAGTCCCGAGCTAATCCGGTAGACGACAGATTTGGTGAAAGTCCGGGTGTCTTCCATGAAGCGGGCCCTCTTTTCTCAGTCGGGATTATGTCAGTGTCTCTCTTGTGTCTTTACTGTGTCTGCAGACTCATTTCAGCCTACAACAGTCTCACAGACAAACACCTGGCCGGATACTTCAGCAACACTCGGATCAGGAGACACCTGCAGAGAGCAGGGCTGGTACGTCCACAGAGTGATGATGATGGTGACGGTGATGATGATGATCAGGGCCGTAGCTACTGCTGATTACACCGAAGTCACGTCCTCAGTATTGCGGTGGGAGCTGTTGCTGTTAAACTCAGTAGAGAATCATCCAAAATATTGCGTATAATAAAGATATATATTAAAGGGGGTTATATCGTGGAAGTGTGAAGTACTTGAAACAACATTTAGACAGAAAATATGATTGAATTGTACAAAAGTCAAAAGTGTCTCCAGGAGGTTGAGTTGGTGCTTGGTATGATCTCATTTAGTATTTAAAAAATACAGTATCACTCGTTTGACAGCCTTTAATCACTCACAGTGAGGTCAGTCAATTGCTGGCACTGCGATTGAGTGATCATATTTTAATTTCCATCAGTTTCCAGTAACATGGAAGCTCCACCAAGTCCAGGGAAATGTAAGAAATGTGTTTTATCTGGCAGATTTAAAGCAAATACAACACAGATAGAAAGCCATTAAGACCAATTAAGTCAAAAACTCTGTTTATGTGATTTGATCAGCAGTGGCTGCACAAATATAAAAATCTCTCATGCAAACTGTTTTCTGACATAAAAGTGTGTTCCCGTGGGTCGACTTTGTCGATTGAAACACGTGCTTTTACTGCCATTAATGATTTTGTATTTCTGCAAATCTCATCAGCCGCTGTTGAAAACACCGTTAACCCCCTTCATGCTGACACACATTGTTGTTATCAGATCACCAGGAGTGGGCGTATTGTTCCGGACAAAGAGTACAGACACAAGCTGATCCAGAGAGCCCACCAGAGGCACGTTCGAGAATGCCTGGCCCAGGCCATTTTCCACAAGGTGCTGGAGATGGAGGTGGGAGCCAAGTGCTTGCTTGGGTCTCTGTAAATAATATTGTAAAGAGTACGGCCTAGACCTGCTCTGAATGGAAAGTGTCACGAGATAACCTTTGCGATGATATGGAGCTATAATAAATAAAATGTGTGAGTGTACCAGAGAAAGAGAGAAAGAAAAAAAAATACTCTCCTAAAACACTGTCAGCTAATCTGAGCCGTCTTTGCATAACAAGTGATGGCAATTTGTTCTGTGCCCCTCCCATAAAGCGAGTCCATCAAATCGAGATCAAACGGAGACTGGAGGAGTTTGCAAGGAGGGAAAGAGTGCACAAGATCAAGGTACATCATTTGCATTTAAACACTGCTTCGCTGGCCCGTTTTGTAAACAAATGACTCATGAAAGAAATCATTATCAGCATTTAATATTATTTACAGCGCCATTATTAATAAGTATCTCAGGTTGGAACAAAACCCCTCATGTAGCTACACAAAAAATTGTAATAATATTAATGAACGGTCTTGTTCGGAAGGTGGAGCGCACTAAAAGGTATGAAGAAGACATCATCCGTATCCTGTCTCCACGCCCGCCGACGGGTGCCAGGGGTCTCCGAAAACAGCACTCGGGGCCAGAGGGGGAGCACTCCGAATCCTCCGAGTCCGTGAGTCAAAACGTCTGCGGCACTGCGCAACACCGCGGGAGAAAAATATTAACACAAAGCAGGCACTGCAGTCAAGAAGCACTGATTGATGATGAACATATGAAAAAATATCATAAACACGCTTGTGTAAGAACGCCACTGATCCAAGCTCTTAATCAAGTCAAATTTGACCTTTAATTATCGCATCTCCTTCACAGCTTTTAAATGCTTCGACCTTTTTCGTCAAACAACCTTCATTAAGCCAATCAGTTTAAGATGACACGGCCAATCAGACCTGTGTTATGCAAGATAAAAATATGAGTTGATTTTTTATTATCTGAAAAACACAGTGTTACAACGCATCACCCCCAAAACTTTGGTTAAAGTCAGACAGCGGATGTGTGAGATGTTGGGTTTGTATTTAGAATTCTGATATTTAATATTTCATAATTTAACGTTTTAGGAAATAAGACTTAATCACAGCCAGTTAGCATAAAGACTCTATCCAAAGGTAACACAATCAGCCCTCCACAACCTAAATATCATGTTAAACGTTAAAACAATTAAATGAAGTAGAAGTTGTGGCTTTCAGACTGTCTGATGACTTCCTGGAGCAGCTAGGCTAGCTGTTTCCAGTCCACCTAAGCTGAGCTTAACGTGTGCTGACTCCAGGTCAGATTTATCTACCAATCAGACGTATGTCCATCGTCGTATCGAAGCAAAATTCACATGATGTTGAACGATTCCTTCAATTTGCAGCCGGCGTTTATGGATGTCAGTCTAGTTTTTCCCTTTGCAGCTGAGCTGTCGTGTTTGATAGACAGACAGTCGAGCAAACACAGTTTGATCTGCAGCCAAACACCCTAAACCTCCCTTCGATGCACAAAAAGACGAAGATCAGTTTGAATCACTCAAACTCACTCCAAAGCATTATTTCAGGCGACGAGTGTCTCTTTGTAGGCAAAATGATCATCTATGCATGTTTACGCCGACACTTAAGTTTGAAGAGCCGTCTCGGCTGCTGTTTGCTCTGTGTTTCGAGCGAAGTGGTGGGATTAGACGCGCGTTATCCTCGAAATATAAAAAGCCACAGACCTGACTTGATGCCAGAATAAATAGAATTGGTAATCCTGGGCTTGATCTCTCTTTACCCTGCGTGAAATCTCTCTCTTCTTAAGTCTGCAAACATCTCACACTTGAGCAGGCGGAGGCTTGTTTGAGATCTATCAAGTATATCAGTGTTGGATAAAATATCAAGGCAGATAAAGGAGATTACTGATGTGCATTTGCAGATATCAGCCGTGTCATTTATTATGAATTTCAGCAAGAAAGAACAAAGAAAAGTCAGTGGAGTGATTTAAACGAGCAACATGGGAAACTACATTAAAATAGCAGAACATAATGAGTAGAACATTACACTGCAGCATGTGGTGACACACTAAATGATGCTGAATAATGCATAAATCTACTTTATATCTTAAGCCTTAGCAATTTTCAGCCTGTATTAATTGTATTAAAATAGTTTATACAACATATTTTATTGGTTTCCATAGTGATACATATACAGTGTTTGCAGTTCACATGAATGACTGACTCTTTGCTTATTACGTGTGCCGCAGCCGGGGTCGTCCCGACCCAACACGGCTCCGGGAAAGATGCAGAGGCCGGTGCGCCTGAAGCCGATCCACAGTAACAGCACCACGGCTTCACTAAGACGCAGCTCCCCTTTCAGACTCCTCGAGTCCTCCAATGGGAACGAGCAACCATTCAACTGCACTGTGAGGCTGTGACACATGAGACTCACTCTCCTTCATTCATTCATTCATTCACCCATTCGCGTGCCTGCTTGTACAGAGGATGTTTAGGGCTGCTTTACTTTTCTCGCGCACACCGTCACGCCCTCGTTTTCACATTATGACTTTGTTAACGTCTCTCCCAGATGGACAAGGAGTCCCGCAGACGTTTGACCACAATGGAGGCCTCCCATGGCATCTCACCCTACTGCCTCCCAGTCATCAACAACTTTGTCACTCCTGTGCCTCCGGCCACGAAGAGGAAAGAGAGGGGCGTGAAGGTCACTCCCAGCGGCACGCTCAGAGGCCGCAGACTACGTCCTACCACCGCCTCCAGTGGTGCTGACGTCAATGAGGTCTTTATCTCTCTTTTTGTTTTCCCTGGCAACAAAACTTTCCACAACAAAGCAACAAAGCTGTCGCCCCGTCGGATTAATTAGGAACAACAATTAAGATTTCCACGAGAAGCAGTGACCCAGCAGGAGTCACATCAAATTTAGGCTCAAGGGGTTAAAATCGTTTCCTAAACTGGATTAAACTGATATCAAACTGACCACAACTTGACTTCGTTTCTCCCCCATTCAGGACACCCCCATGCTGAGGAGCTCTGTGCACCAGAGCAGAGTGTCTGTGAACATGACGTACTTTGGCAAGTCGGTGCATCTCTCCCACGACCTGAGCGACATGAGAGATGAGGTCAAAGTGTTTCAGCAGCACTGTGGAGGAGAGAACCTGTGTGTTTACAAGGGCTTGCTCCGCGAGGGAGGTCAGTGTGAGGATCCGTGGTTGTGTGTGTTAGATATCTGGGACTGTTGACTGAAATCAGAGCAAACACAGGGAGGCTCTCTGTGTACAAGAGCCTTCGAGCAAACCATCTATAGGAAAACTCTACATGGAGTTATTTCTGTATGCTTCATTGTGTGCGATTTGATTCTGTAAATTCTCCTCCCCTCCCTCAGAGACCTTCCAGTTCATTTCAAGGCGACACAGAGGTTTCCCCTTCAGCCTGACCTTCTTCCTGAACGGGCTGCAGGTGGAGCGGCTGAGCTCCTGCTGCGAGTTTAAACACAGGAAGGGCTCCAGACTCGGTGGCAGGCACGGACACTTTGGCTTCTCCAGCGTAGAGGCGGCTTCTCCCTGCTACAAGTAAGGCCTCCTTTCAAAGCACACAGTGCGTTTGAAGGAGAAGTGCTAGTAGGCGTATTTTGCTACCTTTGGTCAGAGCCAGGTCAGCTCGTTCATCCTGTTTCCTCCTGTTGAAGCATATGTTAACAACTGATCTGATGACTACTACAGCAACTGCTACTGTGATGAACCCATAGAGAGTTATCACCCATCCTTGTGCTTTCTCACTTGTCTACAAAGCTACTTTACTGTTTTGGTTCCCTCAAAACAAAACTCATTCATTCAAAGCCAACTGTACATTCTCTACCCAGCAATAAACACCAGAAATGCACAGTTGTTGTGGGAAGTGACTACCCACTGAAAATAGTGGAGCATTTAGCAGCTTAACAGCCAGATGATACCTTCAGATATTGGGCTTCCATTCATTAGGTGTCCAGAAACATCACTCCAAATCAAGAAAGTTAATTAGCATTTTCGAAACGACCCCCTAACAGAGCGTTATGGTGTTTTTTCAGATGCATCATAGCAATGGGACTGGACAAAAAGCCCACTCCTCCACCAAAAAGGGTCAAAGAGGGTGGAGGAAGAGAGGAATCGCTAATCAGCCCAAAGGATGCTCCTGAGATCAGATTAGAGAAGACGGAGAGGACTGCAGCGGAGGCTCCAAACCATTCAGAGTGTGAAACCAGCCAACCACAGGACATGGATACTGAAGTCAAAGCAGAAACAGCAGCTGAGGAGGGCGTCAGGAAGGAGGAAGCCAGAGACGGTACAACGACTGCGTCAATAAGAGGACGTCACAGATGTTTTCCGTACGTCGTATCTCAGTGAATTTATGAGTTTCCTGCACCTTCCTCTTCAGATTATGAGGAAGACTTTGAAGCAGACGACGAGGGCCCTGCAGAAGATGTCGAGACAAAAGAAAAACAATCCCCGTCGCCATCTGCTGAAAATCAAAGGAAGGTTAAAGAGAGCGACGCCTCCGAGAGCGAGGACGAGGAGAAGGACGGTGGGTGAAATCTGTTGTTTGGGCACATCTCTCAGGTACTGCACGAGAGCAAAACAACTGAGAGCAAAACAGATGTTTTATTAATTTGCTTTTAATATCGCAAAGACAAAATCACTCTACAGCCAGCAAATCATATTTTTAAATGTTTGATGATGTATTTCCCTGCTTCAAGATGAGACTGTTAAAGAATTTAAAATACTTTATCTTCCTTGCAGACATAAAGTCTCACTCAGGCTCCAGCTTCACGGGCAGCGACCGCGAGGAGAGTGATGGTGAAGCCCCGGAAGACTCCAGAGAGGAAAAGACAGCAGAGCAACCTAAAGAGAAAACCGCTGCTCCACCAGACGAAAAAGACGAACCAAATCCAGAAGAATCTGCGGCCGCCGAGGACGAGCCTGTGCTGCCTAAAGACTCGGACGCACAGAACAGTGCGGGAGACAGCACAGAGATAGACATCTCTGACACCAGCGTCCCCTCGGGGGCCGAGAATAGACAGAGCGATGACGCCTCAGGAGAGAAAGAGGTTGAGAAAAGTGTAGATGAAAGCAAACAGGAGGAGGAACAGGAGAGGGGTGAGTATGAACCAACAAGCAGAGGTCTGGAGCTCTCACCTGAGTGATGGGTCCATCTTGAATGGAGGTTTTTCCACTATTACAACAACCAGGGCTTCATGTGAGTCAGTGCCGGGAGCCCATGTGTGCAGCCCAAAACAACAAAATAATTCACTCAATAACTCACAATACTAATAGTGGAAAAATGACTTGTGTGTTTTTATCTTTATTATTTTTTTTGTTTGTTTTGTTTGTGTGCGATGGTTTTCTGTCCGATCTGCTTTTTAATGTCAAAGTTCAGTTTTATTAAAAATGAGTTTGTAAATGAATAATATTAAACCACCTGTAACAATATTTGGCACTCCCGACAAAGTTTTAAAGCTCAAAGAAAGCTGTGTAGTCGGAGAAATTATGTAAAGTACATAAACATTTCAAAATATAGTGCTGAAAACAAAGGGAGGAGGTGAAAATGCAATCAGGAGAGGAGGAGGATGCTGCCACTGATGTAAAATTGTCCCGGTATTTTAAAAATCTCAAAAATATGCAGCTGCGAGGAGCTGCTGCATATTCACAGGTTTGGAAAATGTATTATTAATGATAAGCAGAACTGTAGGCACCACATTCAAAGACAAACAAAACACTTCAGTGCCAACGTTCTTGCCAAGGTTCTTTCTTTTAATTTTTCAACATCTGGAGTTTCAAATTCACATCCTCACACTACATGAAGTAGGTTTAAAATAGGCGGCCTTATAAGTTTGTATTGTTGTTCTGGTCGTGTACTGAGTGAACCTTGTTTATGTGTCTTTTTGTTTTACGTTTGTTTCTGTGCATGTTAATTATCATTTTGCATGTCGTGTTGCTTCCTCGTGTTTGCACCTGAAAAAAAATTAAAGATTGTTTATGGCTGGATGTTTCTTCAGTGGCTCAGTTCTCTCATTGCATTTGCATTGTTCAGATTCTGCCTCGTTCATTTTAACACCCGAGCGCCGTGCTCCGTCTCCACACTCCGTCTCATCCTGTACTTGTTTTACTGTTTGCTGAATGTTCCCTTTTTGTTTCCCAAGCCAAATCTGTGCAGGAGAAGCTGGCGGAGGCCATACTGAACGAGCCCCAGTGCAGCTCTGAGCCCGAACTGAGCGACACCAGCACTGAAGAAGAGGAGGAGTCCGCAGAAAAGGGCAGCGAGCAAGACAACAAGGGTACCAAATTTCATTTTAAAGTGAATCAGCAAGCTTCACACAACACTGCTCTTTAAAATACTAACAATCTCTCTATTGTATATGCAGATGCAGTTCTGGAGAGATCTGTGGCATTTACAGAACAGCAGCAGACCCTCGTAGAAGAGACAAAATGTGAGGAAGTCGTTTTTGGTGAAGCTGAAGTGGTCGTACATCAGGAAGAGACGTCTGAGCTAAAAGAGCGAGAGGATGAACCTGAACCGGAGGTCAAGAACAGCGATGGTACCAAAGACGAGGAGGTCAAAACAGATGAGGAAGATGAAAATGTTGCGTCAGAAGAAAACACAGCAGTGGACGATAAATCGGAAGATACAGGTAAGCATCCTGTATCCGACGAGGAAATCGCTGAGGATGACAAGACTTCAGAACCTCAAGAAGATGCAGCAGCTAAATCTAATGACGCTGCAGAGAAAGACGAGGAAAACAAGGAGAAAACTGCAGAGGAGGCTGACACGCAGCCCGACGAGACGGGGCAAGGGGCAAAAAGCAGCGAGGAGGATGAGTCATCGGTGTCAGAGCCGAATAAAAAGACTGATGAGACAGCAGTGCCAGATAATGCAGAGGCGGAGGCGATGACAGCAAGCGAGACGACGCAGATGAAAGCGGAGCCCTCAGAGGAGCGAGAGGCCCTCAACTGTGAAGAGGCACCTGTAGCCAGCACAGAGGAGAGGCAGGAGGGAGACAGCGAAGACAGAGCCACAGAATCAGAGAGGGAGAGCAGAGGAGACACCACGGTTGAAAAAGCAGCAGAAACAAGTGAGGACATAGCAAAAGACGAGAGCAGTAAAGATGAGATTAAAGTGGAGGGAGCAGAGGAGGTTTCAGAGGCAGAGGCTAGGGAGGATGACAATCCACAAGAAAGGTCTGAACTGGAAGAGGAGCAGACAGAAAAGTCCGTAGAAGTAGATGATAAGGTAGAGGAGAAATCGGAAGAGGAAGATAAGGAGGAAGAGAAGCAAATAGATCCAGATGAGAAAACAGAAGGTGACAATAGTGAGGAAAGCCGAGTGGATGATAAAAATAAGACAGAAGGAGATGAGAAAGATGAGAGTAGGACAGATGAAAGGGTCGAAAACGAGGAAAACATTTCAGAGTTGGCTAAAAGCGACGCAGACACTGAAGAAAAGGCAAAGGAAGGAGCCGTGGAAGCCCGCAGTGGAGGAGAGGAAGCTGCAGAGAAGGCAGGCGAATCAGATAAAACAGAGAACGACGGAGACAGCGAGTGTGTCAAGAATGATAATGACGAGAAAGAATCTGAAGAAAAGGGAGCCGCGACTGATAAAACTAATGAGGGCGAAATGATGAGCGGGACAAACACAGCTGCTGATGAAGAAAAAGATGATGAGGCAGAAAAAGAGGAGAAAGATCAGGATGAGAACAAAGCCGAGCAAAGTGAAGCGGCGGTGAATAAAGACGACGAAGAATCGGGAGAGAAAAAAGTTGATGAGATGGTAGAGGAAGAAGAAATACCTGAGATTGCAGAAGAACCTGAGAAAAGTGCAGATGCAGACTTGGATAAAGATAACGGGAAAGTATCTGATGAAAATATTGTTGAGTCAGAGGGTGTCAATGACAGTAAGGCAGAAAATGTAGCGCGTGAGGATGAGGAGACGCTAAACAATACTGAAGATGTGAAGAAGGAAACTGAAAGGGGGAGCAACAACAGTGAAAATGGGGACGACGGCAAGGCAGCAAATGTAGCCCATGAGACTATAACAGCTGAGGAGATGCCAAACAATGCAACAGAGGCTGAAGATGTAAAGCAAGGAACCGAAAGAGGAAGCAACAACAGTCAAAGTGGAGAAATTAATGCTGAGAATGGAGAGATTATTACAGGAGCAGAGAATAAAACTCCCAAGGATGAGGAAGAGGCTCAAACTGGGGGCAATAAACACGTGGAAACAGCAGAACATACAGGAGATGAGATAAAAACTGAAGAACTTACCAGAGATGAGAACAAAGAGGGAGAAGAAGTAACTGTGGAGTCTAAAGATGGTACTGAAAAACATGAAGAGGACCAGGCTGATCAGGACCAGGCTGATCAGGACAAAGTCGACCAGGACACGGCTGGTCAGGACAAGGCTGATCAGGACAAAGTCAACCAGGACAAGGCTGATCAGGACAAGCCTGATCAGGACAAGCCTGATCAGGACAAGGCTGATCAGGACAAAGTCGATCAGGACACGGCTGGTCAGGACAAGGCTGATCAGGACACGGCTGGTCAGGACAAAGCTGATCAGGACAAAGTCGACCAGGACAAGGCTGATCAGGACAAGGCTGATCAGGACAAGGCTGATCAGGACAAGGCTGATCAGGACAAAGTTGATCAGGACAAGGCTGATCAGGACAAGGCTGATCAGGACAAAGTTGATCAGGACAAGGCTGATCCGGACACAGCTGATCAGGACACGGCTGATCAGGACACGGCTGATCAGGACACGGCTGATCAGGACAAAGTTGATCAGGACAAAGTCGATCAGGACAAGGTTGATCAAGCTCCTGACGACAATGTGGTAGAAAGTGAGACTAAAGACGGAGATGATAATGTGGAAAAGAAAGATGAATCTATTAAAAACAACTCTGAGCCGGAGACATCCGGTGTAGAAATAAAAGAAGAATCAAAATCAGACGACAGAAAGGACAGTGAGGAAACAAAACAAGATGTAAATGGCAACATATCTGATCCTGGTCATGAAAACAGAGATACAGATTTGACCAGCAAGAACGATATAGTCCAGAGTAATGTCACTGAGATCATAGTTGCTTCTTCAGGTGAGCAGGCACATTCATTAATGCCCAGATCTCTGGATTTAGATGCTATGGCTCATCAGTTAGATGAGTCCAACAAACCCTCTGACTCTGACCCTGACAAACAACCACACGCTGATGTAAAAACTACCACAGTCGACTTCTCTGCTGCCGACGGAGAAAATGGAGACACAGAGGAGGCCAGCAAGGCCTCAGAAGAAGGAGCAAGTGTGTTGCTCAAACCTCAGGCACAGTCTACGCTGCTGACCCAAAACAACGAGAAGGAAAACACAGAAGAGAGCGTTGTAGTTAGTGAAGAAACCCCAGACGCCTTAGCAAGAGAAAACAACGCAGATCTGGTCACAAACTGGGTGACCCTGCACCAAACGTCCAGGTTTTTTGAGACGTTTGTTGAACCTATAGAGGACTTAAAGGAATCAGACGCTCCAGTGTCTGACTCTAATAAAGAAGCGACACAGTCGTCAGAGCTGCCAAGATCAGGGAGTCCACTGAAAGTGGTGAAGATGTCTGAAAATACAGAACAAGAGCAAACACCAAAAGATGTAAATGAGCCGAGTAACAGAACCAAAGAGGAACTTGTGGAGTCGGAGCTTGAGAGCAATCACTCGGGAGTTGCTGAGGATGTCAAAGAAACACTGCAGGAGACTGAGGTGAAAGACTTAATGCCAGAAGCTGAGAGTGAACAAAATGATAAAGTGTCTGTGAAGGGGCAAGATTTGAGTTTAGAAGAGCACAAAGGAAGAAGAGGATCTCTGGAAGAAGACAAAGCTAAGGATAACACTGAGCAAACGGAGGTGGAAAGCATTGCAGGTACTCATCACTCGGTAACTAGTGGCAGACCTGAGAGCATCTCTGAGAAGCAAACGAAAGAGAAAACTATTGATAACGGTCAAGACTCGAGTGGAAAACAAGCAGTTGAAGAGATAAAAGATGTTCTCCCTTCATCTGAAACAGAAGAGCGCCGTGAGCAATCAACGAATCGAGAAGGGCTC
Organism: Nibea coibor; assembly: GCA_023373845.1. Lineage (NCBI taxonomy): Eukaryota > Metazoa > Chordata > Actinopteri > Sciaenidae > Nibea > Nibea coibor. Next base: position 16,792,538 of record CM041718.1, read on the forward strand.
TCTGAAGTGAAGGCACAAGAAGTCAAAGACGCGGATGAAACATGGGAGAAAAGTCGGGAAGTTACAGAAATAACTGATTTCACAGCGTCCAGGTCAGATGATGGAAGCCAGGAGGAGTCCCAACATAAAGAGACTCGGCCCAAACCGTCGGACGAGAGCACTGGCGGAGACAGAAGAGACGTACGGCTGATCCAAGACATCCAGCACACGCTTAGTAAAGAGCGTCTGAGCGCTTTCTCGGTGGATGAAACGCTGTTCGGTCAAAGTTCGCATCCCTTGCTGACTGCCGCGAGGACAGAGAGCGGACATTAGAGCTGCACGCTTCAGAGAGGCACCGAGGTACGGTGATTCTTTCCCTTTATTTTTTAATTTTACAAGAAAAGAAGCAGAAAATAAACGTAAAAGTGAATATATAAAAAAATATATATAAGCTCGCAGACATTCAAGAGAAAATGCTTCAGCGCGGCGATTAGACAATCAGATGGCTACAATATTTGTAGTGATCAGGAACTGTAACGTTATTCTAGTTTTGACAGAGGCCCTCGAGTGTCCTGTGGTTCCTATGTTTACATTACAATGACCTCTCAGATAGCGTTCATCCTTCAATCACCAAAAAGAAGAAGCTACATAATGAGTTTTGACTGCTGTATAAAATGTTTACAATAGATCATCTCTTCCTATTGTTGGTAACAAAGAGGCATAGTTTGTGTGAGGTATCAAGTACGGCCGCTATCACCTATTACCTGTAAACAGATACTATTCCACTCATGCTCACAAGTGAGTGAATAATTCATAGTTGTTGGTCTCCCGCAGCTTACCACGCTTTACATTTCCACCGACCGGGCACAAGCACAAGTTTACTTCAGCTGTGAGCACCTCTGTGTTAATGACACTTTTAGTCTTTTAGTGCTTGAACGTGAGTGTTTGTTTAGAAGACCTCAAGGCAAAAAACACACCAGGAATAGCGACATAAGCTAACGAGGATGATTCATTCATTATCAGGCTGCTAATTAGCTGAATTAAACAGTGGTGACATTGTGAAATCTCAAATGTAAGCACTGATTTGTGTCATTATTGCTACTAACACTACCTCTTTAAAATATATATTTGTACTGGCTTTACATCTGATGTTTATGGCTAGTGTGGGTTTGTAAGGCTTCATCTATTGATTCGATGTCTGTCACTGACTGAACCCTGGTGTGATTTGGCCACTCAAACAATAAAAGCAGTGAGATGGATAGCGACTTCCTGTTTGTTTTGTTTTGTTTCCGGCGAACATTAACGCGCACATTGGCTGGCATTCACGAAGCTTTTATTTCAGAACAAAATCTGCTCGTAACACAGACGGTATGTACAAGATCTAAAAGTGTCAGCAAAGTATTTAAAAAAAGTTACATTGTATTGTTACGTAATAACAAATAAACCAAATATGACACAAGACTAGAGTGTAATGTAAACAGCTGAAAGAGATATATTGTAAATGCTTTTTAGTCAGCAGTATCTAGTGCTTCTATCGTCTATTTGTACAGTTTTGCTTATATTTAAATGTCAAAAACAGGCACGAATTCATATGACGATAATAAAAAGAGCTGAGAGCTCAAAGCGTGTTCAGTTACTGTCCTCAAAGCTGCCGCTGCTGCTTAAAGATGAGCAGAATCTCATGGTGCTCATGGGATCAGACACGTATCCTGAAAAAACAAGACAAATCAGTGACTAACTGTGACACAACTGCTGTTGACACAATAAAATGTCATTATATTGTTAAATTAAATACATTTCATTGAAATACCCAAACTAAAAATGACTGAGAGTCCCACATATCTTTTTTTTAAACAAATGAATCTGTATATTTGTGGTGGTGTGAGTGCCACAGACAGGGTAGGAAGGTCTTTTCATGGGATTTGTTGTCAAAAAAAGAAAAATATAGAGTAGCAGGAGCTTTGTGTTTTAATATCATGATATCTAAGAGCAGAAAAAAAATCAATAAAGGATAAAAAAACATTAACATAAAAAGTCAGCACTGCATCAGAAAAAGTCTTCAAAAGTAACAACCTGAACTTTAATTTAATCCCAACACCAGCACTGAAGCGCTAACCTACTCCAGCTTTACTTACAGAGAAAATGACTGGACTATACAGCATCAGTTCACAAACAAACAAACCGTTTCGATCGATGGGGGAAAACTGCATGTTCCTTCTGAGTTCCTCCAGTGAAAGGCCTCCAGATGCCCGACGCCGTTCACTGAAAGATCAAATAAATAAAGTCAACGCTAGTCAACGCTAGTCTAGAAATATATACTGCTTCGTTTACATGGGGAAAGACAGGTGAGATGGATCCAGATGGAAGCAAGAAATTCAATATGCAACGTTCAACCTATACCAGGCTGCTCCCACTTTCTCTGCATGAGAACTTTATAAAAAATGTATGGCAAGTTTGATGGGACGACAGCAGACACAATCTGAACAACTCTTAAAACAATGAAAGTTTTAGTAATGATTAATGATATTAATTTATAGGGAATGATGGCTGAATAATGGCTGTGTTGCTCAGTATTTGATATTTAAACGTTTTGAACAATATATTCACGATTTGTGAGAGTTAAACACTATGTTTGGGGGATATAAACACCCAGCAATGTCGCGTCTAACTTCTGATGGAGAGCCAGGGGATGACTGACAAGTCATTGTCACGCCACAATAACCCCACCTCCTGTTTCTGGGTTCATAGCGACTGTTACCAAGCTGCGACTCCTCTGACACACACACACACACACAAACACTGAAACACACAGAGTAGAGAGGCTCAAAGCCAGGCGTCTAATAGAGGCCTTCCTCCAGGGTCAGAATGCCATGCATGTTTTATTGCATTTGCTTTCCTTTGTTTCCTGTTCGGTATCCGGGCAACTCCACTCGTCACTGTTGCGGTACGTATCTTAACTGGTCTACATGGTGCTGACAATTGTTCAGAGCGAGTCATCTCAAATACAAATTAGAGCAAACCCAAACCTGATGTTTGTGGCATTCCTGGTAGCAGAGTCGAAATCATTTAACTGAACTTCACATTTCTTAGTTGCAGCCTTTTTTACCGACTTTTCGAGGCCATCTTAAGGCGATTATGTGATTAACCACATAAATCATTTTATGAAGTTTAAACATCTGTGTTCCCTCTACAATAATCACTGTAAAAAAACATAGAAACAATTTCAGCCAATCAACAAAGATCATGGAGGCAGAATTCACAAGTCGACTATGCTGAAGGAACGTCAGCCGCGGTGTTGACCGGGGAAGTTCGTCAGATCTGACTGTTTCGATATTTTTCACTCGCTACATTGTCTGTTTGATTTTCACCTTAGTTATCTCTCTGTGTCACATGAACATCAAGTCATGAACTATGAAATGTAATGTAGAACCTTCTCATTACTTTTTACTTTGTCCAGCAAAATGTTCCATCAGTGTGCAGATCATCTTCATCTCAGGTGAAAAGTAGCACATTAGTGACTTAAAGGGAACAACTACAGATCAGTCTATTCAGCCTTCAGGCCATCTGTCATGAAACACTGATGATTACTGCTTGTTTGGTTGTGGGAATTTTGAATTTTCCCTAAAAAAATGTGACTCGGGGCATCAAAATGACAAAATCTGCCCTCAAATTGTGACAAATTGTGACAGTTTGCACCAAAATTAGTAGAAAGTAACTTTAAGGTAAGAAAATAAAACACAGTCTACACCATCAAGTTGTAATATTTATATTAGATATATAATATTAGATAAGTAATTAAGTTTCTAGTGGTAAGATTTGAGCATCAGTGTCCACCTGTCTGTGCTTGAGCTCTCTTACCTCTGAGTCCAGAAGGCGTAAGCCCGAGTATTGAGAGCATACTCAAGTTCAAAACGGGAGCGCAGGGCAGCCACGTGGCTCCGACCGGGCCCTCCCCGGCCGAGCAGACAGTCAGAGGAAGAGGACGGCGACAGGGATCCACTGCTGTTACTGGAGGCCGGAGACATGAGCTACCACAACACAAACCAACAGAAATGTAGTCGCAACTGAGAGAAGCGAATGATCACGGCATGTATAAGTAAACGTGGGATATACCTCAACATTGCACAAGCATTCCTCCAGGTTGGAAACCACTTCAGAGAACTCAGGCCTGTCCTGAAATTGAGAAACCATTATTATTATCATCCTTTCTGCTCAGTGCTGAAGGATTAAACACATCAGGTACAGAGGCACGTGTATTTTCCCCAACATTGTCCTGTATGTTGGGCTCATTTTAGTCCACCCACGCATGAAGCAAAGGTGAACTCTGCTTCAAAAGCAGTCCTCAGATCTCTTGCCTCACTGTAAAAGAACAAACACTGCCACCCAGAGCTGTTCAATTATACATCATGTCCTCAAATAGAGGCTAAGGTCTGTCTGCGTACTGCTTCAATGCAATGAGACCAAGACAAAACACAAACACGGGAATATTATGACAGTACGGTAGAGTTAAAAACATAATGACATGACAAATCATTTTAAATAAATATTGTGCATTTTGCGCTTTCAAACGATGTAAAATCTGCTAACCTGCAGCATTAATTCTCTGACGCTTTAACAAATACATTTTACAATGCAGTCCCTGTAAACACAGTGCAGCATGTCCTTCTTTTAAACCCCACGGGGGCTGGTGAAGGGTACGTCTGAGGCACCATGAGAGATGCGTGCACATGTAGAGGGACGAGTTGATCACTGTGGGAGCGAGCGACCGGTTGGCAAACAGGAAGGAGACGCAGAGAACGTGCCAACATGCTCGGGCCGTGTTATAATGTGTCTTAATGAGGCCGCCTGGCTAATTATGAATATCACAGCACAGGGGGAGGATCATCCAGGTCATGTTTTGCTCCTAAATGTGAAGAGCCGTGCAATAACGTATCATCTGGGGACTATGCCTGTGCCACTTATTACTGCTGCATGCGTAAGAGAAGCTGACTCAGCATCGATTGCTTCTCGGAGATTAAGTATGTCTCAAAAGCTAATGACACAGAGGGATTATGATAAGAGTATATACGCTGGACAGTACATCATATGAACATCATCACATACCACTGTATAAAATGTAGTGAGAACTAGTCGTTATTATTTTTGAAAGCTCAGCTGAAATCAGGACATTTACCTCCGGGCAGGCGTACCAGCCTCTCATCAGAAGTGCAGAGATGGGTTTTGGGATGGAGTAACCAATAGGAGGCCGGATGTGATGATAGGCCATGTCTGCTGCTGCAGCAGCTAAGGACAGAAGGAACATCTTAAACTTAGGTCCAATAATGATCTAATGTGGCCTCTTTGCGTCATATTTTTCTTGTATTATTATTACTTTTCAGTACATTTTGTAAAAAAAAAAAAGCTAAATATTTGTAACCATTCTAGCTCTAGGGACAGAAATGTCTTTTGGTTGGTTGTTCGGTCCACCACTTTGGTCCGGGCTGTAATATTTCAACAATGATGATACACTGCCATGAGATTTTGTGCAGACATTCAGGGTCAACACACAATATTACCTAATAACAAACTCCCTGACCTCAGGCTGGCTACTGGCATTGCCATGAAATTTTTCCCAAAGAATATATGTAGTAATTTTAGTGATGCTTTAAATTCTTCCCTAGCTCCCTCCTCAGCTCAATTTTTTCCATTACTAATGACCTATCAGCCTCAGGTGTACTGTGCGTGAACTCCAGTATCCAGACTTAACATTACCAGGTTTCAAGTGAGCGAAGGGGATTTCTCCAGTAAGCAGCTCCCAGAGACAGAGCGCGTAGCTGAACATGTCCGCCTTCACTGAATAGCGAGTGCACTGGGTGAACACCTCAGGCGCCATCCAACGCAGGTTCTGCACAGACACACATACATGCGCGCACAAAAAAAAATATGCGTACGTATGTACATAGAGAACATCATAACATTGTGGTATTTCAAGGCATCAGGCAATCACACAGGCACGCACACAGAAGCCCAATTACTGACATAAACACTGTGTGCAAGGGCAAGTAGTTCCTCACAACAGGCAGTTCCCAAGAGATATAACACACTTAACACCAAACTGCAGGCCAAGCACTCTGGGTAGTGATGAGTCAGCACATTGAGACAAAATCTGCATGAAGGCAGTTTTTTTTTAGCTGGTGGGTAATTGATGGCAGAAGCCAGCAGAAGCTCTGGCTTGAATTCCCACAAAATAACAGCACACACTTTTAATATAAAGTGCCATATTCTTCCATGCTTTCCTGCAGATGGTGTGAGAGTTTTTTGGCCAAAGGAGGAGGGGAAAACTTGTTCCAAAAAGGTTTTGTGTGCGTCATCAAATAAATCAAATGGAGGAAAAGGCACTGACCCCTGGCTGCTTGGTCATGTTATCCTCATCCACAGACTGTAGAAATCTAGACTCTGCAGAGGAAGGGAACAACAACATGCAGGCAGTTAAGTCATTTAGCTCTACTTTCATCTAGACTCAGCCAAACTCAGCCACTATGATTGGCAGTATTACAAGACTGGCTAAAAAACAGTGAAGTTGATGCTGCTTACACTGAAGTGCACAAATAAATAAATACCTGGGCAAAAAGAAAGTTTTTCCTATTTTCTTCTTTATTCTAAGTTCTGTTTGTTTTTGGCACAGGACTTTAACATTGCATTAAAGCTCGGGTACATAAACCTTTTCTGAGCAGCAGCTACTGTGGTCACATGTGAAACAGGTAAATCTGAGTTGGGTCATAAAATAAGTTAACTGACTCAATGAGTTGCGCACTAATATCTGTTGAAAAAAATGCTCCACAAGCTACTGCTCATGCCAGATCAACCGAGGCTGTAGCAGCGAGTAGCCAGTTAAAGGTCCAGTGTTTTTAGCGGCACCTAGTGGTGAGACTGCAGATCGCAACCAACTGACTCACTCCTCGCCTCTCTCTCCTCTTCACAAGCATGTACAGAGAAACTATGGTGGCCACAAAACTCACAAAAAATGCAGAAGGCCCAGTCTAGAGACTGTGACGGTTCCCTGGGTAATTTGAATGTGTGTTTCCATGCCCAGTCGATAATAGGTGGAAACACCTGGGAGTTAGGAAGAGTATAAAGCTTCACCCAGACAACTTGTCTTTTTCTTTTGATTTCTTTCTTTTCATGGCACACAACACCTCACATCTACCCATTTTCACTCCTGCATACATGCACTCTCACCACTGATTGACTGATCAACACACCCCCAGTGTTACTTTGGTTTGTTTTTGGTAAAAGTTGTTTGCGTTGTTGAGTTCTTTACAATAAATTACTTCAATTTTGGCCTTCAACCCGCATCTCCCTTTGTGTTTGTCATGGCTCTAGAGCCGGGTCATGACAAGAGCCAGTGTTGTTCTGGGTTACCGTAGAAACATGAGGACCAGCTCCCGATATAAAAGTCCTCCTTCTTTGCTTTGTTGGTTTTTCTACTACTATTGTAAACGCTGTTTTTAAAAGGTGCTATATAAATAAAGCTATTATTGAAATGAATTAATTAAATGTCTCTTACCTCCAAAATCAGCCACCACTGCATGGCCATCCTCATACAGCAGAATATTGTGGCTACAGGAAACACATGTATTATTAGTAAAGACAACAGTTATTGGAGCCTGTCACTACCACCCCATCACCATACTGTGGCACCCACCTGTTGAGGTCCCTGTGGATGATAGGCTGGGTGAGATTGTGCAGGTACTCCATGCCCTTGGCCACGTCAATGGCAATGATGAGCTTGGACTGCAGGTCGATAAGCCTGTCCATTGACACATCATTAAAGCAGCAGCCACTTAGCGCCAGATCAATGATCCCTGCCAATCACACACAGCACTTTACACAGATCAATAGGACAGTCTATAAAGACAACACCTGGCCACGCAGTTAGCCGAACACTTCATCTGGATCAATGATGAGGGTGAGAGATGGGTGAGGGGACACTTCTAAGGAGGATAATGAGGCCTGAAACAGTCGGCTGTGCTGTGCAAACATGTCTTTGTCAGACACTGAGTAACTCCTTAAGGTAGTTGGAGCTGTTTTTAGATCTCAGCAGAGTTTTAGTGTGTGAGCAATCAAACACGATGAGCTGGAAATAATATACGTCGCCGCGCAGGACATACCAGAACTTCTTTGTGGGTTTTTAAACTTGCTTCATTTAACTCATGCTGTACTGGTCTCATTTTCCAGTGTAAGCTCCAGTGTGTAGTGTGCATATCCTCACCTCTTCTGCTCGTGTAGCAGAGAGAACAGAGAGCCTCCAGAGATATACTGGGTTACGATGGCAAACTGGCTGGGGTCATCCAAACATGCCCCCACAAACTGGATGATACAGGGGTGATTGAGGCGGCAAAGGATGGAGACCTCCCTGCAGAACATGTCCACGTCTGACTTGGAGCAGTACGTGTTGGCTCGGTACCTACAAACAACAGGAAGCATCGAGGAACTCATCAGTTTTCCTCTTACTTAGAATGGCGTTCAAAATGTCAAACTCAGCGGAGGAGTACCGTTTTATGGCAACAATTTTGTTTCGGCATTTGCCTTTGTAGACTCTTCCAAAGGAGCCTGAGTGTGAAACAGATTCAGTGCTCAATAATTATCGAATTATATGAAGCACGTTCATTGACCAGAAAACATATGAACGCAGTTACCTGATCCAATAATCTCATTGAACTCCAGCTCAGATAGCTGAAGATGGAAATGAGATGGGAGGCTGGCCCTGAGCAGGAGAACTTCTGCTTTCTCTGAAAACAGAGAGCCAGAGACATTTTTAGAAAACTTTATCCCACCAACAAACAGCTTCATGGAAGCTTAAAGCATTGTTTCCCCATAAAGAAAGTCACCACTTTTTAGTTTAGGAAATATGTTGAAATCACTTCATAGTTGCCTCATAATTCAGTTTATTTGTCCAAATCGTGGCTAATTGAGGGATAAAAGGAGCGTCGGCATGGAGCTGTCAGGTCATTGAGTTGAAGTACTTAAACAGAAGTAAGCCACGTGCACCACGCTTGAATAACTACAGCTTATAGTGACAACTGTAATTTCCTTTAGACGGGTTATAGGCCCCCTTTTTAGCAAACGGCTCCACAGATGATTCCCTGTCTTAGAGGCTTCAAACATGAGTTTCATCCTATTCACATCAATGGTTTCTCAGATAAGTCTGGATATCAAACAGCCCGAGACAGATCTGTTGTTCACACCGCCCCACAATGTCACTGACAGTCTGTGCTGTCATGTTGGCTGACAGCGATGTGAAGTGTGGGAAAATCTGCTGCGCTTCGCTCCACCTCACTACCTTTAGTCATGCTTTTGATCTTTCCCAGAGGAGACGGGACAGAAACGTAGGACCCATCTGGAAGAGAGCAGACGTGTTCAGACGTATTAATGGGAGGACCTGTGTGATTTTTGGCTCATGTAATATTTTCTAAAGGGGTGACTCACCCCCTCCTGGCTGGGAGTACTCATTGCAGGGGGACTCATCTGGACGTTTGTAGTGTTTCAATAAGGTCACAATGGCATCATGACCTAAGGTAGAAAAACACCAGAGTGCTTATATTAGTCCTCATCAGATCTTTCCTGACAGCTAAGCTCATCATCACGCTAACAGACCTTTTTCATAAGCCCACATCAGGCAGGTTTGCTCATCCTTCTCCCCGCTGGACCTGCTGGGATCGCAGGCAACCAGGTTCATGTCCGCCCCGCTGTCCAGCAAGAACTGCACCAGGCGGATGTGGCCGTGAAAACAGGCACTGTGTAGAGCTAAACAGAGTCGTCAGGTACATACAGTTATAATTAGGAACACACCTGCTTATTTAATTTCATGTGAGGTAACATGTCTTTTAAACATTAATGGAGAAAGTATTAAATCTTTTCCTTAAACGGCCTGCATGTAGATTTAGTGGCATCTAGCTATGTTATTCCTGATTGCAACTGGCTCGCCTCACCCTCTCCTTCCTTGCATAGAGAAGTAGAAGCTACAGTGAAATGCAAAAGAGCCAGTGCTGATTGTCCTTTCTGGGCTAGTGTGGAAACATCATCTGATTGTATTATGTAGTGCAGCAAGTAATGATTATTTTCATTATGGATTCATTTTATTGGTTATTTTCTTGATAAATCTATGTACTGCTTGATTTAATAAGAAAGAGGGTGTAAGAAAACAGTGAGAAATGCTGTCACAATTATCCAGAGTGCAAAGTGACACCTTCAAATGTCTGTTTATCTGCAGAATTATTCAGTTTACTTGATGTTTAAGACACAAAACAGCCAGAAACAAATTAAAAAACTATGAAATGTTTGGTATTTTTGCATGAAAAATGGGTTAGGGATTTTTGATAACTGAACAATCATTTAATCTCAAATCTTTTATACGATACTACTTTAATAGTTCTTCATATATTTCCATCTGAAGTCTCACAGAGTAGAAATATTATTCAGATAAAGTACAGACACATTCTACCTCTGGTTTTAAAGGATGTCAACAGTCACCTGTGTGTCCGTCTCTGCCCTGATGGTTGATGCTCATCGCATTCTGGCTCAACAAGAACTTCACCATCTCCAGGTCTTTACCATAGGTGCATGCACTGCAACATAAGAGTCATTATCACCTCAGAGCAACATGAATCACAGGTTATCGGCGGTGCCCATAAATTAAACAACATGACATATAGTACGTGTATGTATTTGGGTATCTCTGTTGACGATGAATAAATACAGTGTGAGACAATACCTGTGAAGTGCTGTCTCACTGAATATGTTCTCCTTTGACAGACTTTCGGTGCCAGAAAGCTGTATGATCTCCTTCCCTGCCTCAAATTTCCCATTGTAGCAGGCCCTGATGAAACATTCGATACAGCACTTCAGGTTCGCTTCACGTCGTCTACCAAAAAACTTAAAGAAAACTACCGACACTGTATTTACAGGTGTAATGGTGTGTCCCCGTAGATGTTGACAGAGTGAGGCTGAAGTTCAAAGTTGCCCTGCAGGAGGAAGCGAACAATCTCGTGGTGACCAAAGCGGGCACAGAAGTGGAGAGGAACATGATCTTCATTGTCCTGGGCATTTACTGAGAGAGAAGAGCAGAAGTATGAACTATCTTTCAGTAAATCAGTAGGTTCGGAAGTGTTGAAGTACTTTAAAGGCTGTTTTGCAACCACAGGCAGGTGAATTCACAGCTCATTGACTCAAGTGAGTCCATGCTAAATGTAGGGAAGCACTCAGGAGTCTCAGGTCACACCGTTAGCTTTGCTTCCTTCCCCCATCAGCAGCTTGACGATGCCGAGTAAACCTTTGGCTGCAGCCAGGTGCAGCGGCCGGTCACCAACCTCACCGCTCGCATTGACATCTGCCCCAAATTTCAGCAGCAGCTTTGCCACCTGAAAGGCAGAGAGAAATAAATTCAGACGAGCAAAGTGTCAGCAAACATGGTGCAGGGGTTGGTTAACTTACCTGCTCGTGGCCGTTATAAGAAGCAATATGCAGTGGGGTGAAAAACACAGCGTCCTGAACATTCACGTAAGCTCCGTGCTGCAGGAGAATATCTGCTGCCTGGTGGGGGGGAGAAAAATCTCATGTTATAAATGTGCAAAAGCAATGAAAAGTCCATATCTGACATCATTTCAACAGTGGACCAGCTCTCACCTCATGGTGCCCAGCCAAGGTGGCTACATGAAGGGCAGTGAGGGCACCGTAGCCCACTTGCTGCACATCTGACCCTCCATGGAGAAGCGCTGTCAAGTGCTCAGCATTATCCTGTGGCACAGAAGCAAACATCCAAAGTCCCTGAGGTGAAACCATAACTGCTGTCTTACCATCACACACCCACCTCAACTTTATATTGCCACCATTGCTCTGTCTGTACCACGTTAACATCACAATGAAGCACTTCAGAGATGCAGCTAATCATGCTGGCTTTGTGTGTACTTGCACTCCACCATGTGGTAAAACTTAGACAGCTGTTCACAGCATAACGACTCAAGCAAGACAAAGACAAAGAACAGACACCGAAAATATTTCAATCTGTAATTAGTGCTCTTTCATTCTCTTAACCTTGTAAGCAGCCAGGTGGAGCGCAGTAAATCCGTTCCTGGACAGTCTGGAAGGACGCAAGCCTTTGAGCATCAGGGCACGGATATGGGCCTTGTTACCTGATCACAAATATGTAATATTATGAGCTGATGAAATATGTAACTCAGCAAAACATCCTGTTTACTGTGACTGAAAGAACAAGGTAATGATATACAAATCTACAAAAAGAGGCAGTCAGACTAATCATTTATTTATTATAGTCTTTGTGTCCAATTTATTTCAGATCCACTGTTTACTTTTGTGTCTAACTTTCATGTTTAAGGTCATCTTCACACAGTAAAGTCAGTCAGTCCTTAGTAATCCTTCCTGCCACTGTCACATTTTGTTGAGGAGTTATTAATAGACCCTAGTAGTCATGCATACCTCCGCATACACAGCAGAGATGCAGCAGCGACAGCCCCTTCTCTGTTCGGTAGCTCACGTTCACCTTCTGAAAAGCCTCATCAGAGCTGAGCCACAGAAAATCAACATCATCACCTCATTGTGACAAACCAAACGTGACCGACACAGAAAAAGTAAGCAGGCGGGCTGAGGAGAACGCAGGCATGAAAGGCGCTGCTCGATAAATTACGTGTGGGTTGTGCCGTGACTCACGCACAGATCTGAGTTTAAAAATCACCTGAAAGCCAGTTTGAGGTCTGCGAGCTCGCTGTCTTTGAGCTGGAGGTCATCTTCCAGCTTCTCGATGATCACCGAGTACGATTCGCCCACCTTCTTCTTCCACTCATCTTCACAGCGACGTCATCAGGGTTTAACATAAAAGAATTTAATCATATAAAATGTAATGTTGCCCCTCACATGGTAGTGTATTTCAGCACCACTAATACAACTGTTTACAAGAGTTTTGTACAGCCTATCAGTGTTTGTGACAGAGAGTGATGTCTAACGGTAAAACCCACCACTCCAGGCCTTTGTCAATCCAAATTTCATTTCTCAGTGCTGTGGATCCGTCTGGCATTAACATATTCCCAACACAATCACACCAAGCCATTACCTGTGCACGTCTGCGAGGGTCTTGATTTGTAATTTCCCATTGATATGATCCTTCTCTTGCAATATGTGCTGTGTAGTTTGGTTCACTAGAGTAAAGCAGTAATACAATCTCTCACTCTGACACAATTGCACAGGTCCAGATAAAGGGGATGTGTGTGTGTGTGTGAGGGGGGGATCATGGCTGTGGGCTAAAAATAAACACCTTTGAGTGGAATGCCTAACAACTACGACAACTGATCTCCCTCCGAATGCAAGGAAGCATGTATCAGTGTGACTGTACGTGTGGTGTGTGTGTGTACAGTAGAAAATCAAAGCAGGTCATCAGTGCCCTGCACTGTGCCAAATAATCTGTACTTAACATGCATCATTCAGTGCTAGCTCAGCGGCTCCGAAACTCTGTCATGAATTTTTCACAGCAGACATGTTGACTAACATCATTAATAATGTCTGCAGTAATTACTGCAATGCCGTAATGAATGTTATTAATAAGTACCTGCTTTTGCCCTTTTGTCTCACACCGTCATAAGACAAGGGACACGTCTATGAGGAGTGTGCCAGATGCTACCAAATACACACCATGACCCAAACTGTGATACTTCTATTCGATGCTGCCATATTAATCACTTATCATCTTGACCCAAGAAATTACAGAAAGCAGAGCGCCACCTAAATGCAAACACGGCGTGGACGTGGATGAGGAAATAAGCAAAATAATTCTAAAAGACACCGGGAAGTTATATTTTCATAAAAACTTTAATGAATGATTAAAAAAAATCATGTGAGGTGAGGATGAACGCCATGAAAGGTGACACCACACAGAAATCAGATGACAAAATCCATATCAGATCTTCTGACAAACGCTCACGGTCCTGAGAAATCATTTAATAATCCAATGATCACGGAATAGGCTGATGATTTACAACACAATGGATCTAATCTCACACTTGAACTGACAACATAAATCTTTTCACATAATCTCAGTCACTGGTTTTCAAAGAAAATCCCACAAAATGCCCCCTTTGGTAGAGAAAAGTGCCAGCTTTGCCCTTTTAGACTGCCCCACACGCTAGAATATTAGCTGGGCTCTGATAGTTAAATAGATTAAATAGATAAATATAATATGAACCAGGGATTGGAACCGTTTCACCATGTCTGCTGCACCTCATACAAACAACCACCACTGATCTCAGCTACAAATAGTAACTTCAATTCTTCGATTTCCTCTGTGTGATGTCTTCATGTAGTCCCTTCCTGTACTTCAACATCTCCCCCAGGTTCTTACACTGTAAGGACTCTTGCATGGACATCAGATCTGTGTCTTTGGGGAATGTGAATGCAGAGCCACTCAGGACCGCCTGCAGCATCTCCAGAGACATGGAGAACGAGCTTTGCGGATCAGGGCAAACGGGAAACAAACGAGCCTTCCACAAACTGCAGCTGGACGCATCGCCAGAGAACCTCAGGGCTTCGTTTTTTACCCCCCAGCGGGAAAGACACTCAGCCAGGCTAAAACCGAACAACCTCAGCTCTTCCATGTACGCAGGGGCTTCCACGCTGCGCTTCAGGTCGTCGTTAATCCCAAACACCACAGTCACAAACCTGCTTTGGTGCTTGTGATTCACGCACAGTGAATGCATGAAGACTCCATCCGGCACCGAGAGACCCGAGCTGACCCGGCAGCCGCTCACGATGGAGCCCCTGCCTATGCAAACTCCCGTGCCCAATTTGGAGTACTCCACCACTGATCCAGCGCCCACAGAGCAACCGGGGTCCAGGACGCTGTACATAACGCAGCATCCTGAGGAGTTTTCATTCATGTGTACGCTGAAGGCAGATGACAGGAGACCCAGCTCGCTCCTCAGCGCCACATCCTCGGTGAGGTGAAAGAGGTACTCTGACGTGGTTCCGATGTGATAAAACTTGGAGTTGTTCAGGAGAATGACATTTAAAGGAGTCCCTTTTAAAAGATGGAAGATCTTTTGCCGGATTCCCACCAGGCTGCTCTCCTCTTTGGTGACATTTGCGGTGTTGCTGGTGTAATCTATCGTAGCTCTGGGGCCCAGCGCTTGGAGAAAGTCTCCGTATGCGTCTATCTCACAGTCCAGTGGCCCCAACTCTTTCAGAAGGTTAAGAAGAGACTTTGCGGTATCAAAGTCGACATAATAGGTGCTGTCTGTGTAGACAAACTCGGTATCAGCGAGAGAAAAACAACCGCTCTGTCTTTTACAGACAGCGCCGCTATCGCGCATCTTATCGACGCTCGGCTTGTGCAGAAAGCGCAGGCAGGAAATGTTCTCCATTTCCGTGTGAGTGGACTTTTCGGATGAATCTAATACAAAGACTCCATGGGTAGTCCCGATGGACAGTGTGGAGGGGTGTGCTAAAGCTGTGAAACCAGGTTTGTCGAACCTGATGCTCTCATCCTCCGCAATACTGTAGAGCTCTATGTCATCGGCACAGGTCACTAGTACACCGGGCTTCATCTGCAATGGGAAATCCACATACATGGCCAGCTTGAGCTCCAGCATCTGGTAGAGGGGGTCACCCAGCGGCATGGCAGTGAAGATCTTCCCCAAGGCGCTGGCACTGGGCAAACGCTGACTCAACCCACCTAGAAGTATAAGAAAGGAAATGTTAATAAATGTGCGTTATTTATTTTATTTTACCCCTCACCTCCTTTAAAGACCAAAATGAAAATCAGATTTCTTTTGGAGTCCTAAATGTACGTCACCAGAGTAACCTGGAAGACGCCATAATCACATAAGAATTAAGCTCATTTTAACCTCACGTGTTTTGATCTCATCACAGCGCAGACCAGCTGCAAAGCATTCATCTTCACGACATGTCGCATAACTGAAGGAATGTAAATCTGCCTTTTGACGCATGAGATAAAGAAATAAATGTGATTTTTGAATCTGTTAGGGATAATTAGATGATAATGATGGCCTGCTGGAGGTGGAAGGTAGGTTTGCTTGAGTGCGTGTGCAGTTCTTGACCTTATTTTAAGACTCTGTCGCGTTGCCATATTTTGTTTTTTGTGGAACTAAATTAGCGGACGTGGACGCAACATTAACCGCGGTGTTGTGATTTCATGTAAGCGGGAGCCCCTTCGCAGTGATAAAAGTTTTAAAGGCAGGCCATAACATCATGTTTAAGTATAGTTGCTTAGTTTATTAGGGCAGTAATACTGTCCAGTAGCTTTAAGAATTCATGGCTGTTAATGGATTTTCAATTACTTCTTACAGTACATAAGCATGTAACCCATCCATCTTCTCTCCGTCTGTTTTCTGTACTCCTTTATTTGTATTAAGTGTAAAGAAATTATTATTCGAGCAAGCAAATACATCTAAAATGTGCAAACTTCACACTTCATTCATGTCTATATGATATTAAATTTAATCTGTTAAAGTGATTTAAAGACAGAATAGATACTTCACTAATCCCAAGAGGGGAAAATCTTTTTTTCTTTTTTCACTCATTTTACTGGAAATACAACCACACACACAAAGTGCTCATAGAAATGTGGGGAGATGGTGGAGTGATGGGCAGAGCCCAGGAGGTGAACTCCAAGCTCCATACTGTGGTCCATGCTGGACTTGAACTGGCTATCCTCTGGTTCCCGAGCCACTGAGCCACCTAGACGATGCATTGAGCTCCATAACATTGTTGCATCAGAGTATTCAGCCAATATGAAACTAAAGAGTTGCAGCCCTACCAGCATGCACTGGAAGAAAAGCATTTAAAGGAACTATTGATTTGCAATTAAATGTCTGAAAGCAACAACCTGCATGGATGAGGATGACTCTCAGGCTGCCCAGACCCTTCCCATAGATGTCATGCAGCTGCTGCAGCGCATACAGAGTGGAGCCCCCATTTCCTTGAAAACACAAGCTCATATTAGTAACAATAATAAAGATGAGCCGACTCTCAGCCTCTAACAGGGGGATGAAACTCTGTCTGACTCACTCACCTATTTTCGATCCAGGCGGATCTGAGAAGACCTTGTAGTGTATCCCGAGGGGAAGCTCCTTCCTGTCAACTTTGTCCCTGATCTGCAGCTCATACGCTTCCCTCTGGCTCTCATCCACAGCAGTCACAACGACCACGTCCCAAAACTCGGCAGGCTGCACCTCTCGGTCTGCAGAAAGCAAAAGCAGCCGGCTGTAACACCTCCGTGAGACAGTCACTCACATCTATCAGATATAAACCTCACCTCTCAGGCTGTCAAACCTCCTCAGCTTCTCTCTTGTCGCAGTTTGTAACTTTGTGTTGTATTCCTGACTCATACTGGCGCTTCTAACGTCGGCTGTAGTTTTTTAGCAAAGCTCTTACTTCCGCGTGCCGTCACGTGGTTACGCAGGGTGGAGGAGCGTACGTAGGACCAGGACCGACCTGCAGACCCACATGTCGGTGTCATGAGACCAAGGTCCTGTGGGTGGATACAAACTAAGTAAAGTAATATAAAAGAAATAACAATAATTCAACTGATGTTTTATTATTATTATTATTTATACACAGTAATATTTCAAATAATTTTATCATATATAAAGTAGACTGAATAATTAATTCGAGAAAGCTTTAACAGTGTCAAACTTAAACAGAATGATCACGTTTATTTTTCTTATGAGAGCTATATATACATATATATAAAATGGGTGGCTGCATGGATGATGGCCTTTGACCACATAACTGATTCAGGATGAAGTCCATTTTGAGGGTGGATATGTTGTTCTTTCTTTTTGTCTATTGCAATTTATGTCTATATCTGTTACTTATTGATTTAGGTTTATGTTATTTTATTTTTTTGTTTGTGGCACAGTGGTGCAGTTGTTAGCAATCCAGAGCCTTTCCGTGTGGAGTTTCCATGTTCTCCCTATCTCTACACGGCTCTTTTCAGACACACTGACTTCCTCCTACAGTCCAATGACATGCTGATTAATAGGTTCATTGAACTGAACGTATATGAATATGAATATATATATATATATATTTATTTATTTATTTATTTATTTTTATTTATTTTTTTTTTGCTGATTTATGGTGTAATGACATTTTTCTTGTCAATTTAATCTCCCCACATTATGATCCAAAGAGCCCTCTCCACACTGTCAGGTGAAATACTACAGTCTGTTTAATGTGATTATACGGCTCTGCACTGCTGCACCAGTGTTTTCACTTTACTGAATGATTAGAGGATGAAAATGTGCAGAGCTATGCTGGGAGTCATGTGAGGTCACCACACTACACATATCAGGAGGAATAGCTGGAAGGTAGTGGGAGGACGTGCAATCAAGGCACAATAAGTGAAAACACCTGTGTGGGTTTACAGTGGTTACAGGGCTTTTAACGTTGGCTGGAAGTTCATTCTTGACCTCTGAGTTTGTTTTGAGTTAAGATTTTTTTCTTAAGCTGTTGATGCAATCTATTTATTTTTTAATCTAATTTATTTTTTTGTTCTTGTGTAATTCAGATATACTGAGCAAAAACTCCACCTCAGGTCATAAAAACACAGATTCCCAGGTTTGATTACCAAGCACAAATATTAATGTTGTTTTGTGTGGTTTACCTCTGAGTTTGAAGATAGCTGATCTTACCTCACACACATCCTGACATTAAGAAAAAAAAAGTCTAGTCAGCAAGAGTCAAATAAATCATTTATATTTCTGACTGTGACTAATCGTCTGCTGTATACATCAGCTTATCCACTGATGAAGGTGCACTTTAGTCCCTGAATTTACAATGTAAAAATCAATGATGGAAGATTTATTAAACAGAAATAACTGAGCATCTTTTTTTTAAAACAAAGAGCAAACTGTCACCATGGCAACAGATGCTCAACTACATGCTAATGCTTCATGTTGACATTAAACTGCATTTACTTTTTCCACACAAACCTTAAAACTGGGCCTTAAAAAAACAGAATTTTATATGACAGCAATATGTGGAAATGTCTACGGACTGCTTGTCTGCCAAAAAAACTCTCTGACATCTCAGCGGTGCTAATAAGGAAAGTTAAAAACACTTTTAGACACAATTACAGACAGCCGAGGAGCAAGCTGGGTCAAAGAGGCAAGTCAGATAATGCCAATAATTGAGGATATATTTAACTTTTAAGTCTGTTCCTTCCATATTAACCGGACATGAACATGATTTTTCATTGTAATCAGCCGCGGGTAAATGAGCCATGTACAAAAGGCCTTTCACAAGAATAACACGAGCATGGCTGCGAGCATCAAGCTGCAGGGCAAGATTCATGATACATTAATTTAGGGATGCTTAAGAAGATTTATTTCACAGTACTCATGATTACATGCAGTACATGACTGTATTTTGCTGCCTGGGAAGCAGTGTTAGCGAAACAGGATGATCATGGAGCAAACAATACCTGGAAAGCAAGCAGTGCTAACAACTCCTTCTAACCCCCAGTCTGAGGCAGCCAGCAAGCAGAGGCTCGATTCGCTTGCAGCGTACTTCTCTGCAGCGCACCTATCACAACACTGAAGTCACAAGTTACCGTGGGGTACAATTGCAAGCTGTGTTTTTCTTTGTTGTTTCCTCATAAGAAACGGTTAAGGAATCTCAGGAATGCCGGGTGAGGGAGGTGAACACCAACACAACAGCTAAAATGAGCATAATCCACTGGTCTGTTGTGTTTATTGTTTCAATAAAGAAAACAGCTCGTCAAGAAAGAAACTCGGCTATTGAATGTCAACATGTTAATACAATCAGTGCAAAAGTTGTCCTCTAAAATATGTACATATTGGCTTACTTACATTTTAGGTCTTAATCAAATAAAAACTTTATTTAGGAGGTAAGAAATATCAAAAGAGGCAGATTCAAACATTCAACTTTTTCTATACTCATTTTAGTTTCTGTACAGACTGGCATTAAATAGATGGTTGTCCTAAGATTACGTTAAATACTTAAATAAACTTAAGTACCAAAATTCATCAACCTATAAATTAGTATAGCACAGAAAGTTTTCTATAATACAGCTTAGGAGGTTTAAAATACAAGAGACTCAGAGACATTGTGCAGTCTTGCTTCATATCTATAATACCGCTGAAAAAGTGTTCAGTGACAGGTTCTTTAAAAACTATACAGTCTATTTATTTAAAGAGGATTTCTCTCATTTTCAGAATGAACAAAGTCACACAGTGAGAACTCAGGTTTAAAGACTTGAAACCATTGCAAAGACGTCAGTAATCTCACAACCGGACACTTACATCCAACTATGGCTTCCTCAAGAGCACAGCACCTCCACGGCAGAGGTGAAATGAGTCACAGAGGTCATCATCATCCCTCCTTCCTCCTTCTGTAGGGAGACCGTGGCGGCAGTGTTGTGTCACAGTGCAGAAGGTGGCAGAGCAGCCAGGCTGTCCTTGTTGACCTCCAGGAAGTGGCTACAGGCAGAAAAGGCACTGTAAAAGCTGGAGGATAGGCCAGCGATATCTGTGGAGATGTAGGGGAGGACACCGGGTGTAGCCTGGTTGTAGTAGGTGATCTGAAACAAAACACATCAGGTCAGATGTGATGAATTAAACTACTGTGTCTTTGAATTAAAGAGTAGTTTTGCAGTTGGGATGTGAGCGTCTGCTGTGAACTTCATGCCCTTCTCATCTGGCCAACCTTGGTGACAGTACTGGACTCTTCCCAGATTGTAAACCCAGCGCAGAGCACCTCTCCCCTGGTGTAGTCCTCAGTGGGAGGGTGAGTGGGTAAAGTGACAGAGCGCAGAGCGATCAGATATGGGTCCCTGAGAGGGACAAAAGAGGATAGCATCATGAGACTTTATGAAAGAGCAAGCGGCAGGCAGTAATGCAATAACCTAACTGCTTGCATAAAAATATGAGATGGAATAGGAAATCATGAAAAAAAATGTGAAATGACATGAGAGAAGTGTTTATTATGTAATATGTCACAACACCTGGAATCACACGGCTTCCTCCGAGATGCCAGCAGGATAAAGTCCTTGCCTTTGCCCCCTTTGCTGACAGACGGGGTAGCTACGCGATAAAGGGTGTCTTCCTCATCCGCTTGGTTGATCATCTCACACTCCCTGCAGTGGTCACAGAGCAACGAGCATGTGATGAACATGCGGATCTTAAAGAGGAATTCAAATCAGCTTTACGTTTCACACTGTTGTCACCATCAACTAAGACAAATAAGTAATTCCAGGTATTTATCCTGTTGCCCACACATTGACATGTTGCTTCATTCCCATGAATAAGGGAACTGTAGTTTATTTTGAGTCCATCCCACACACGCCTTCCTGCTGCTGTAAATAAATCCAGAGCTGTAAATAGTCCACTAAAAACACGCTTTCTACCCCATTTGCTAAAACTGAAATTGTATATTTGAGACCCATTTTTACACGCAGGACAAAAAGGTCTAGTGGCCACAGATGGTCAAATATTGAAAGACAGACAATGCCAATATGTCGTTTGCTGACAGTAATAAAAAACAGAGAATACATCTGATTTATCCTTGAAGATTATTCTGCTGTCTTTAAACTGCTGAGCTCCAGATGATGCTTGAGGCCAAAAAATATATATATACACATTACTGACTCATAGTGCTGGTCCCACTCCTTTCTCCTCCTCAGGTCTGACAGTAGGTGGAACGTCTGTTCTGCTGGTACACTGACGTGCATCTCCACCTTGAAACACAGCATGTGGTTTTCCTCCAGCGTATACAGCCTAACCTAAGAATGGAGCACATCCACAGAGAGGAGGTGTATGAACATGATTCATTCCAGCTATTTTAAAGCCCTGTCAAAACTGTCACGTTAATTGGTGGGTGCATGAGAGATTATAAATACGGTAATTATACATATTTTGAGGAGGACTATCAGTCAGGTCATGTTCTCTAAAGCTGAAAGTTGACTTTCGGGGGATGCTGGAGCAGAAGTTTCTTGATTTAATGAAAGCAATGTGGGCCTACTTCAGGACAGCCACTGTGTCCAACATAATACAGGTGTGAATGCATGGTGGATTCACAACAGCTGCAACTATTTAACAAGCTATATCCTGAATGATAATATAAACAGTACTGACCTTGTTTTTCTCAGACGTTAATACCCAGTTGTTTCTGGTATCCATTAGTTTCAGTGCTGATACGTTATTGTAGCTCAGGTACATCTGAAAAACAAAAGGCCCGTCTGAACTCTTGAACGTGGTGGCTACATCTAATAAGCCTCGCTAAGCATGCGTGCCTCTTTTTTGGCAGATATTGCAATACCTGGTTACTCGGATCCCAGGGTACAGACAGAGGCACTTCAGTTTGCTTGCAGGAGATAATGTATTTCCTGTAAACACGTAGGGCACAGTGATTTACATTCAGGGACAAAAGACAGATCTGAGAACCAGGCCGATGGGAACCTTTTTTATTCTAGCAATGATCCAACTCATTTGGTTATCAAACAGTGGCATGAAGATTATACTGGAGGCCGGGTATTTTACAAGTGAACAATGAAGCGATTATGCTTGACAGACTCTGCACCAAAGTCTGCTCAGCTGTGATATGCTGCTCTGCCAAGTCATGTGATGCCACGGAGTATTGTAAACAATGGATCCTGTAGAATGACACTAGACAAACCAAGCAATGATACTTCCAGTGTTTTATACTGCATCATGCACAAGTGTTGTTGGTTTGTTTTTGTGTTTTTCCAACGCATCTGTTGGTTTTGTAATGGTTTGTGATGACTCATGTTGCATCAAATGGTGTACTAGAATTATCCGGCAAAGAACCACTTTAGGCTCAAAACTACTTTTCCTAAGGTCATAAATAATAATTTTTCAAAAGGGAGCAGAGAACTATGTGGTTAATCCTTTGGGAGATATACATTATATGTTCAGCATATGAACTTTACGCTGATGTGCAATAAATCACACCAGTCTTTGGACATATCTGTAGGATGTACCTGATGATTTAAGAGGAGATGCTAACCTGTCAAGGCGAATCTTCTTTCTGGCAACAGCCTCTTGGTAACGTCTTTTTCCATCCTGTAGAACATGAGAAGACCTGAAGCTGGAATCCTCACAAAAGGATTGCCTTTTTGTGAACTTGGTAAATGAAAATGTCCCTTTGGCTCCACACTTTACTGTACATTATGAGCTCTCAAAGCAATTACAGCACACTTTGAAAACTCACCACAGGCTCGGGTCGTATCCGTGGCAGCGTACTTGGTTTCCTGTCACTGTCCAGCACCTCAAAGGTCATAAAAGCACTATTTATATGGCGTAGAGGTTCTCCACCCTGGTAGGCCTCAGCACACACGCCCACCTCCATGCTAGAGCACACCATGTACGCATTCACACAGATGAATATTATAAAACACACTTAGACTTGTCAATGTTTGAGTTCCAGTGATACGTTTCAAACATTTATTAGATGAGCTGAGAGTTATTTGTTGTTTGTGTGGTAAGAATTGGTAATTGTGCGCAGTCTCACCTGTGCTTGAAGGCATTGTTAACAATGGCTTTCAACACCAGTCGGTCACCAATGTGAGACGGGCCGCGGAAATGGAACATGTCTATGCTCCTCAAGGTTGGGTGAGCGTTACACAAGCGACTGGATCCGAGACAGAGAGAAAAAAAAGAACGAGGTGTTTGTAGACTAAACTAGTCTTATTTGCTGGTGTTTTGAAGCCTCATTACAGGTAGCTTTTTAACAAAGTAGAATTCACTTGTTTTCCTTCCAAGAGTTATAAGAAGATTGATGCCACTGGTAACAAAGTCCACCAGCAATCATCATGTTTCATTGCCTTTTTTAATCCATACAAACACTGAAATGACATAAAGCGGTTTTATGAAGGTTTCATGTGGGACTATTTCTTGGCAGGGTCAGTGACTTCTGACAATGTTTAATGGTTTACTGGCAACCTCATAGAGAAGACAAGACTCCACAAAGCCACAGTATATATAGTAGTCCAGCACATATAACTTGTTGAGTTTTGGAAGTGCTAGTAGGTGGATTTTGTTTCCATGCAAACTCTTCTCCCGTTTCCAGTATTTATGCAAAGCTAAGCTAACCGACTGCTGGCTATAGCATTATGTGGTACATACATACCTTGCTGCAATTGTGGCCACATTCTCCATCCAGGCCATGATTTGACCCCCAAAGGTGCTGACTTGGTGGTTGGCATGTGGCGGTAGCACCAGCTCTACACTTTCCACTCGTGTCCGCTCGGCTGGCACAGCGTCCTGATACTCCTGGCATTCACCTGGGAGAGTGCAAAAAAAAAAAAAAAACCAAGAAGCTCGAATCAATCAGATTTCAAATGGTGCTGCCACCAGGAGAAGTGCTGTGTTATGAAGCCCTTAGTCTACTGCCTGTACCCAGCTGAGCTGTGCTGCTGCTCAGTAGGTCTGTAATGATCTCAGCATGGATGAGCCTCATCCTCCTTCGCTCTGCTGCCAGGCTGTACTCCATCTGCTCCATTTGTGTGTGAGGAATCACCTGCTTGAGCTGTACCTGTGCACACACACACACCAAACGTTGTTGAACCAGCTCTGGTAAAACGGCTTTGTTTACATAATTTGGTTATTGTCCCTTACCTTTCCAGCTTCAGTTCGTCTGGCCACAAAGGTAGCAAAGGCATGGCAAACCTTCCACTGCTTAGCAGTGTAAAGGTCCTCGCAAGTCACCAATATGCCCACCTGAAAGGAACAAAACCACCAGGTTTATTTCATTCATTCTGAAACTGAATAAATGTCTGCCATGTTGAAATCAAAACCAACGTCCACCGACCTCCATACTGGATGTGAAGGCTCTGTTGACCTTTGCTATGATGTTGACTACCTTTCCCACCCTGGAGTAAACAGACACACAGATGCTTCTCTTTACTATCAACATGGAGCAGTGATGATAGTTTCAACACAACTTGAATGTCTTTACTTTCATAACTTTATCATCAACGTCCACCTTCCTCTGCTTGAGACACGCTGTGGTAGAGCAGCAAGTTAACTTACCCTATGGTGTGTTCAAAATGGATGTCATCCACAGATGCAGTGATACAGGAACAACCCGCGTGTCTCTCAGCTGGGAGAGGAGAGAGTGCACAAATATTGAACTAGTGCAGCACAAAGTCACCAAGCATATGCAAATAAGGGAGTGTGAAAGCTTACGAGTTGTAAATATATGCATCTATAAAGGCATACAGAAATAATCTATCACACAGACAGACTTCAGACCCTCATTTAATTGGTTTATACAGCACCAGAATATATTAAACGTATAAGCATAGTGCTTCCAGGAGACAATATACATTTGTCAAATATCACAGATTTTTTTCCATTTGTGCTGCGGTAGCTATCTCTTTTATTTATTTATTTTTTATGTTTTTGATTAATTAAGAAAGGTTGCAAATAAATGGGCAGGCAGGAATGTTCTACAGCAATAATGGACTTTTAGATAAGTGCAGTGAATTTTAAGGTATTTATTATGCTAGAGCAACCAAAAACTGACATTCTTCTGAAGGTTGATTATTTATTCCTTGAACAGCGTCTCAATTGATTTTCCAGAAAATCCAACTATAATTTGATGTATGTGAACACAGAAAATATAACATTTCATGTAATGCGATTGAAGATTTCATCCATTAACCTGCTTCCTGCTAGAAGACTCAGATAGGAGTTGCAGATAAGCATGTTTAGGGCTTTATGGTCTCTTGTATAATATGGGTTACATGCTGTGATGTAAGAAAAGAGTTTAAAAGTAACCATTTCACTTTGCATATATTGTATGAACTGACAGGTCTTGAATGTTTTCCTACCAGACAAACAGGCTGTGGAGTCCATCCACTTCAGCAGCTGTCCGACGCTCAGCTCTCCACAGTGGTTGGCATGGCATGGCAGCACGATCTGACTCATCTTGACTTCGGTAGGGTTTCTGTACCCTTCCTCACTCTCCTCGGTGAACGGAGGGTCCTGCACGGTACCTGCATGATTCCCCTCTGACGTCATAACTCAAGACTACACAGACAAGAAACACAGAAAAATGCGTTACAGCAGAGATAAGACACTGCACTAATTTGGACTCACGTGGCGATGGAAAAGCATTATTATTACGGGTACAGCCTCTGATACACATCTAAATAATATGGTTACCACCATCAAAATGTAAAACATATGACTGGAACCTGCCACTCTACATCATTTGGGTGCAGTCAAATATGTAGTGTAGTGTAAAGGGAGTAAAACAGTGATCTTTTCTGCATCAAGCTGGGACATGACCTGATGTAGAAACATTCAGAAACCCAGAAAACTCAGTAAAGGTTTTTCTTAAATGAAGCCCAAGGCCTCCATTTTAATGATGACAGTTAACAAGAGAAACCCAATTTGTCATTTTTTAAAATTTTGGCTCCCTAAAACATAATATGAACTTTCTAAAACTGCCATTTCTCCACGAGCCGCGACGATAGATAGTTGATGAAATATTGTTTGGGATTCATTCAGGGCCACTTTCATCTGACACATCCATTTTGGGGGTTAAGTGGTCTGCAGTGCAGCTGTTTACACCCACGTCTTAACAGTAACTTAAGTGTTGAGTCAGAAGCACCACTATCAAAACACAGACAGTTGTAATATTAACATACCTAGATGTTGTTCACTACTACATCTGAATGCCTGGAGCGTGCTGCAACCTAAGACGCTTTAAATAATCTGTTTGAGGAGTTGCTCAACATCTCTTGCCTCAATGAAGGATCAGAAAAAACCTGACGGGCCTATTTATGTAAATATGCATTCTCTGAATGCATTTTTACACGCCATCTTTTTTTTTTTTTTTAATTGCAGGCTGAGACATGTTTAGAGTAGTTTTAATCAAGCTGGGATTTTAAAAAAGTCAAGGCACACACAAACTATTTAAAAGCATGGAAACTATTTGTTTTGGGATACACGTGTTTGCCCATAACTTCTGCTCCAGTGGGGCTCAGTGGTCACCTGTCTTTCCTGTTATCGATGACAGACAGCTGCAGTGACCTTTACATATGACTTCAAGAGAAATGAGACATTCAACATGAACTTCTGCTGCAAAAGAATAAGAACGCGTGAGGAAGTGAAGCCTGACATTCATTCTGAAAAAATAAAAACATTTGAAAAGTCGTCACCAGTAAACACAACAACGCATGTCACACTGTAAGCAAACTAAAATAAAATGGCTTACCTACTTTAAAAGTTACAGCTGATGGTGAAGTCCTGTGAGCGTCTGCTACAAACCGTGAACACCGGCTGAGAGCCTGCAGCCTGTGACCGGGACCGGGGCTTCACCCATTTTCTCTACACAACACAACAACTTATTAAACACATACATACACACACACGCCACGGATTTACTAAATAGTTTCGCCACTGGAGGGAGAGAGAGAGAGAGAGAGAGAGAGAGAGAGAGAGAGAGAGAGAGAGAGAAGGGGGGGGGGGGGGGGGGGGGGACTATCTCCTGTCGTGGTTACAGTTACGTCCACATTTTTAAGGTGGAACAGCAGTGACCTCATATTGAGGAGGCTGCTTAAAGGCGACAAGTCCATACACTTGTTCAACTAAAACAAACTTGAAATGTGATGGAAGATATATATATGCTTTCTTATCTACTCTTTCACGTTATATTTATAATATTTTTTCTATGTGTTTGCTATGTGTCTGCTTCGGAATCCTCCTCCTACAGTATAAATTGCTGATGATTAATGCACTTAAAAGACCATACAATATGGAACAATAGGTCCCTGTTTGTAGGTTATCAGAAAAATATCCAATAAGATAAACATTTTTAGATGTTTGTATTTAAAAAGTGGCTCAAAATAAATATAAGCTCTCTCTTTAATCTCAAAAACCGGAAAAGCTTCCCAACGCACCATATTTTGTAGTTATATATATACTAATAATCTTATATTAGAAATATTTCTTGGATTATTAAAATAATTTACCATAAATCAACTTGTTTTATTTTTGAAATATTAAAATAATATCAACTGCAGAGAAACTATTGATCCCTTCATTAAATGACGCTCACTTGATATAACAGCTATCAACGTCAAAAACAGCAAAACTGAAAGCACCAAAAAAAAAGGCACACCTTAAGGCGAGCGGCGGCCTCTCATTGGCTGCCGGGCGCATCAGTCACGGCCTTGGCCCCGCCTCTTCCCCTCCGCGGACCAGGCTCGGTTGAGTCGTCGGGTTGAGCAAGGGAGTGCGGTTGGAGTGCGAGAGGGTCGCGGCCGCGATGATCTGACAGATGAAATAGCGAAAAAAAGAAAGAGAAGGCGGGCGACCTCCCACACAAAACAATGTTCCCCAAAGGCAAAGGCACCCCGGTGCCGTCGGACGGCCAGGCACGAGAAAAGTAAGCTCAGAAACGGTCGTTATCGTGTGTTTTTCGCCTCGCAAGTTTTTCCCTCTCCGCTCTCTCTCTGTTGTTCGCTGGACAGGCTAGCGAGAGGCGATTTCCTCCTACCGAGAATGGAATTGAATGAACCGCCTTGTCTGCTCGCCATTCCTTCCCTGCGCCGTGTTTCTGCTACCTTTACCTCAGTGCTGTGTCTTTGCGCTCCCGTCGAGCAGTTTTATGGTGTTTTTAAGCGTAGGTTTTTTTTTTGCTCGCATGTTTTTTTTTTATGTGTGTGTGTTTTTTTTTTTTTTGCGGATATATTCCAGTCGAGAGCACGGAGAGGAGAAAACAATAACATCGCCTTTGCCACACAGTACATTGTTTTCTCTGTTGCGCTCTCTGGATAGGCTCCGTTTTTATTTCCCTCAGCCCCATCAGTGCCACCAGGACACTGTATCCAGCTAATACACAGCAACATTGTGCTGTTTTTTTACCTCTTTAAAATTTAAACATCACGACTCTGAATTTACACTGTTGCTTTTTTAGCGCTCTCTTTTCCTCGTTGTTGCTGAATCTTAACCAGGTTTTTGTCTTTTTTTGTTGTTGTTGTTTTTCTGGCTTGGTTACACAGTCCCCATTTAATTTTTTTTGGCATAGGCTATTTGGCAGCCATTGTTCAGAGGGCCTGTGCCCGACTCCAGTCACTCAGTGTGCCCGCTGAGGAAGATCTGACCTGCCGTTTTGACGTTTTGACGTTTTATTGTTTTTAGTTCAATCAAACCTAAAATGTTTTTTCTTTGTCTTCTCCTCCACACAGGTTGGCTCTGTACGTCTACGAGTATTTGTTGCACATTGGAGCACAGAAGTCTGCACAGACCTTTTTATCAGAGGTGTGTTGGATTTTTTTTTTTTTTGAGGAGGGGGGGTCAACTCTAATTTTCATAATCAAATTAAATGCATGTGCTCTTTTAGGCTAGATTAAAATGTATTTTTTTTTGGAAAATCCCCGTTTCCTAGATCCGATGGGAGAAAAACATAACACTCGGAGAACCCCCTGGATTCCTACACTCTTGGTGGTGGTAAGAGACAATGTTCTTGTCTCCCTGTAAACATGTCCAGCGGTTGAGTGTGTGTGTGTGTGTGTGTGTTTTGTTTGCTTCATGACTTGTCTTGTCCACAGTGTTTTCTGGGACTTGTATTGCGCCGCACCGGAGAGGAGAGAGACATGTGACCACTCCAGCGAAGCGAAAGCCTTCCATGATTACGTGAGTAGTGCTTACACTGGGAAACTGCTGCACAGATTGCTCTGTCTTCTCCTGAAGAAGACAACAAGTTTGCCTGTCAGGGCTCCGGTTGTGCAATGAGTCAGAATTTTCTTTTCTTTTTTTCTTTCGTTGGCGCTATCAGAGCAAAGTCCTCATAATCTCTGTTTGTCAACACTCAAGTCCTGACAAAATCTCCCACATTCCCCTTCAAGAGTGAGACAGCTGCCATACCAAATTCCCTTTTAGTTTCACCGTGTCAAAGAAAACGCTGTCTGCTTTCTGCTTTTAATGCGTCTTCAACGTGTCCTTCCAGAGATGTAAGTCATTTTCTATTCCCCACTGCATCTTTTGTGGCTGTGTTTAACTACCTAATGTAAATTGGGACTGTATTTTTTTTCTTCCCTCTCTCCTCCTGAATTTACGATCGGTCATCTTGCCCCCCTGTCGGTGGGTCGACTGATGCGCCCAACAATGAGCTTTATAGGCTTCTGGGAAAATGATGCTGATGTCAGCATGTCCTGAGTCAGACCTGTCGAGTGCTCTCCCCTTTATCCACGCCGCGCTCGAGCTCCCTGCCTCAGCCGTGAAGACGAAAAAGAAACCTGCCGTGTGTTCCGCACATTTTTTTTTTTTTTGACACACCACAGCTGATCTGATCTGGTGTGTGTGTGGTAGCTCAAGTACACGCTGAAACATATGATAACCTGCTATGATATAATCCTAATAGATCTGGGAGTTAAGAACTTTAAAGGCTCCGTCCCGAAATTCACCCTCTCGTGCTGCCACAGTTTTCTTTCCCATACGAGAGTTTGATCTTCAGTCTTGTGAAGATCAAACAAAGTACGAAGTGGCTTTTACCTTTCCCATCCTCACGATTCTCTGACCTTTATCCGAAAAAGAGGACACAAGCATGGTGCGGCGGACGTAAATAAAATACAGATATTCGGCAGCCAAGAAAAGACTTTGGAGGTTGAGAAGCCCTCTCAGGATGATGATAGACAAGCCCGGTTTGTGTTGGTAGTTCCTGTAGATGTGTCAGACAGGAAGGGGTTAAAACAGAGATGTTGGTCTTGCTCTTAGCAGATAAGGTTGTCAGGGTAACAGGCCTGATCTGGCAGGTGACCTGGGAGCCAGGAGAGAGGCTACAACGTGGCTCTGCCCTTTCAATAACCGCGTTTGTTATTATTCTAACTCGTACAAACAGAAGAGTTTGAAATCAGCCTTTATTCGCCTAGCTTACTTTACAGTGATTGATTGCAGTATCTTAGCTGGTTTGGGCAGGTGGGACGTGTTTTTGTGTCGTGTGGTTGTGCCTTTTAACCGCAGAGTACGTAAGAAAGTGTCACATATTTCAGACGCGCTTCATCTGCTTGGAGAAATCACGTGTCCAAACATTTCTCACATATTGTTTTCTTTAAATTTTCTCTACTGTAAGCGAAGGTCCAGCTCCATTTTCCTGCATCCTAATGAGGAAACCACCCCGGACCAGTTTTGAAAGATTAAACAACATAAAATAAGCTGTTAGATTGCAGCTCGTGGTTTGACTGGGACCATTTTCATAACATGGAAAACATTAAGCAAATGAGGGAACAGTGTAACGTCAGTCTGGGCCGCGTGCTGCTGCGGTGGGGAGCTTTGAGAGTTCCTGTGCGGCTGACTCTCCCCGACATCTTGTGGTTGCCCTTCGCTCTGATGTTGGTTCTCCTTGTGTTCATTTGTGGATGTTGGGGGTCAGGCGCGTGTGTCTGTGTGTGTGTGTGTGGTGTGGACAGTACTAGTCCTTGGACCCTCGCCTTTGTCTAGGTGTGGGGGAGGTGAGCGCCGCTCTGTCAGCCGGCAGCGCTCGTAAAGCCCCGGCGGGCCTGATGAACGCTCCCTGAGGGGCCCCGTCGCCATGGCGTCAGCGTCTGATTGATGGCTGTCACAGAGCTGAGGGGCAGATTGGAGAGGAAAAAAAGGAAAGGGGAGTGGCACCGTGGCATATGCCCAGCATCCACCACCGCGGAGGGAGCTGAGGGAATAAAAAGAGGAGGGGGGCTGGGGAAGGGAAGGGAAGTGAGGAGAGGATTGGAGCGAGATGAGAAGTGGAAGGGACCTAGAAGTAACTAGAGAGGAAGAGAGAGAGAGAGAGCATCCAGTCAGGATCCAGAGTGGGTTTTATTATGTTGATTGATGGTTAAACATTTACAAGCTAAACATAGGGGCTGGTTTCTTTTGAGCGTTGGTTTCAGTGGAAGAAGTGAGGCTGTTAAGAGCACGCTAGGTCAGGAGCCGGCAGTTGGGTGGTCCACCCCCCACCTCACATCACTTCTCCTTCATCCCCCCTTTTAAATGTTACATTTTTTCTTCTGTCTGTTTGTGTCTGTGTCGGTGTATACCCTTGCGTTTTCACAGTTACCCCAGTCAACCTCTTGGTCATCCTCTCTCATTCCTACTTTTTCTAACCCCCCCCCCTCATGTGTTCCCTCTCTCTCCCTCTCTTTGTTTTTGTAAAGAGAGCACAAGCACATCCGCCGCCACTCTGGCCTTTTATAACCTCCTTCAGTGATTCAAGGATTCAGGGAAAATTTGTTTGGCTGGGATTTCTCCTACAGTTACACGCGCACGCGCTGAATCACGGTGGGTGAGGGGTGATTGGGTGGGTTAGTCTAAAGGACGTCCCCTAGGGAGTTGTAAGGAAGGCCCCAGACAAGAGCCTTATAGCCCGGGGCAGGGCTGAGACATCTGCCCCCTTTTCCTGTACCAGAGAGTCTGCGGTGAGAGGTGGTTCATTCAGACCCAAAGCAGCATCAAGCCAGTTTGGGACAGTCCAGCAAACACAGCTGTGGGCTTTAGTGGGACATGATAAAGATCTAACACTACATGCCTGGGAACCCGCCATGCACGTTGCTTTTTCGGTCTGGTAGTTTCTGACTTCTACGTAGAGCCATTTAGACTGTTGACATTGTTTATGACTTTGTGGTAAATACCTTTTTTTATTTTTTAATGCTCCATTGTTTTACTTCATTATTCCTGTGCAGGCCTCGTTCTAGGTATCAGCTACATGAACACAGAGGAACAAAACAAACCGTTTCACTTTGAAGGAGCCAGACAATGTGGTTGCATCTACTGTTAAACTGCCCATAAACTGTAGATCAGTCTTTATCTGTAATAAACAGAGTGAGTTCTTCCTCCAGTTGTATCATAACCTGGCTGCTATATAGTGGTTTTGTGAGAGGCCCCCTTTCTGCTGCTTAGAGCTGGTAAAGTTGGGCCGCTCGGGCTTTAAAATGCAAGTAAATTTCCCTCTTCATTAGAAGAAATGAGATCACCACGAGGGCGGGTTTGCTTGGCAGGAAGTTGCAAAGTACTAGTTATCATGAATTTTGAAAATGTCAGATCTATGATTAACCGATTTTAACTTCTAATGCAAACAGTCCAAATGATGCATGAGATTCTTCGGCTATGGTAGAAGATTTATAGTCTGTTCATTAGTGTGCAGAGCAATAAGGGAGGCCTGGTGACGCAGAACTCTAGGAAAGCTAGATGTTAATAAGGCACAGGGTGCTGACCACAATACTTGCATCTAAATATGCTCAGACCAGAAACGTGTTCCTCTTCTTGCAACAATGCCATAAATCTATGATCTCACTGCTTTTAGTTCCTGTCATGAACCTCAAAGAAGTATATAATTGTCTAGAACAGTAAAGCAGGAGCGACAACAATGAACCTCTAGCTTGCATTCCTCCCAAAGTGTCTTTATCTGTCTCTGATGAGCAGTTTAGAATTGGTTAACAAATGGTTCCTTAATTTGTCTTTAAAGCGTTCAAGCGCTGCACCGATACGTCTTCTTGTTCACTTCACACAGCTATTACACACGTTTCACTTTTTTTTTTTTAAGTCAACGTTAGAGGAACTACCTAAATACTGAAATCCTTGTGTGTTTGTATACCGGTCAGGCCACGCAGGTTAGATGTTGCTGGATGAGTCCTTCCAAGTCGGTCACTGTTTCAGACAGGATGGAAAGCTCGCTTCATCCTTGTTTAACTTGCATATGAATGACTTGTCTGGCCAGTTCAGTTCCTGCTAAGCAGGTTGTGTTTTATATATGCAGATGATTTGATTGTATTTTCTCCATGCAGTGTTTGGTCTTCAAAAGTTGTTTTCCCAACATGGTGCTTCAGATTAAGAGCCAAAAAGATACATATTTAAGAATAGTAATTATACAGGCTTCTGTCCATGTAAGAAACATGGTGAATAAATGTATTTACAGATTGCACAAGGTAGAAAACAACATCAGCGATTCATTGCTAAATCCGACCGGTACTGAAGGACTCCTGCCGTCTGAGAACGTGGAAAAGATTCACTTTCTTTGTTTTATTTGGCCTTAATCAGGAGCTGCATCTTAGTGCCATCATGATGCTTTTATCATGACCATGTGTATGCAATTATTATTTTTTTTCCAAGTAGATGCTAAACAGGCTGTGAATTTGAGTGAGTCATTGCAGGTCTAGAAGTACGTGTTGTGTAACAGTTGCATTTGTTAAAAGGGTAACTTTGAGCTTTGCACATTTCCAAATTCTCAGAGCAGCCTTTTCCACACGAACGGGCTCGGTAGTTGAGAGTAACTGGTCAAGCTGGGTGAGGAAGCGCATGGAGTTTGTCTGCGGAGCATCTGATACAATTTCATCTTACACATTTACAGCCGTATGTTTATGTTAGCCGCGTTCGAGGGTTTCTCACCCCGGCTATCTTGCTGAAACAGGATTTACAGGCTCCCTGTGTCTCTGTGTCTCTGTCCCGGTGGTGGTGGTGGGGCCTGACGAGACGTGACTTTTCCCTGTGGCCTCACTTCTCTCCCTGCTGAGGTATTTCACAGTGGCCCTGCAGTGGCAGCCTGAGCAGATATAATTAGGGGAGGTGCAGTCGATACTAGGGAGTGTGTTGGCTATTGACCAGTGATGTCTGTAGAGCTTTGGACAAAGACAAGGTGTGTGTGTGTGTGTGTGTGTGTGTAATGGGGGGTTCTGGTTCATCCATCCCTGTGGTAATCATCGCTTGTTTGTGTACATCTACACTATAACACGAGTGAGCCGCGCATTAACAAATGGGATTGAAGGCGCTCCTCTCGTTCCATCGCTGTTCTTTGGAAGCTAAACCCCACAGCTCCGAGGACATTAGCCCATCTCAGATCGCTTCAGCTACAGGGAAGAAAAACTCAGTCAATTAGGAGCGTGTGACCGAAGCAAATGGCACATTAGTGAATTAGGGCTGCGGTTTGAGCAGGAAATCGGCCCAGCAAGCCCCTGCTGTGTTGCAGCACTTTGGAGCCTCTGACTCAATGAGTCTCACTGATACTTATCTGATCCACTGGATCCTGGATCAGCAGGGTTTTAGAAGCCTCAGTAAGGACCCCGGTAAACATCCGTTACATACGGGAGACCCACAAATAATGCCGGTCTACCAGACGCATTTCTCTTTCTTTCTCTTAAGATGAGTCGCAGATAGGTTAAAGGATGTTTAAACGGCAATTACACCGAATGAAGTCAATTAAGTCTGGATAAGAGTCACAAAGCCTGCTAAGATAAGGCACATTAACCCATTCAGAGCCCACGTCACCGTTGGACTAACAGAATATTTGATTCCTCAGATGTGCTCCTCCTGTGGCCGGCAGTGCCAAGAACCTCATTCACAAAGTGCTAAAAATAGATTTCAGTACAGTTACGTTACACCTGCATGTCACGTCCTATGGCGTACCGTTTGTCTCATCGTTTTAGAGGTTTTAATGTTGCTGTTCTTTTGTCTCTTTTTCTCAGAGCGCAGCAGCAGCCCCCAGTCCTGTGATGGGAGGGATGCCCCCTGGTGAGGGCATGCCAGGAGGACCCATGCCACCTGGCTTTTTCCAGGTCAGCCAATCGCCTCACTGATGCCGTCTGTGACTAGGAGTGCTCTTAAATCTTCATCCCGTACATTCACTATTAAATCACTTCATAATCAATTATCAGAATTGTCCCGGCTGGCTGTCCAGCTTTATAAAACGCTGTCAGGGTTTCTTTGATTTTTTTATTTTCTCTCCACACTGGTGTCTATACCGCTTCTGTCTTTTGTTTTGCTCCGGTCTGCTCAGTGAACTTGTAGTAAACGTCATAGACGTTCTGTCTGCCCGAGCCCCTCCAGTGCTGTAAACAGGCAGGCGTGGCCTGGCCATTTTCCCTAATGGAGAAATCGAAAGGTGCAGCACCTACTGTAAATCAATATCTCATGAGGATAAACTCTTGGCAGGATCCTGCGTGGAACTGTGGCTCTAAGATGTGACATACATTTGCGATGTTGCTCTGCCTCCATTAGACTCAGCCATTCGCTTTGAATCCACCATCTTATTACGCACTAGAAAGCTACAAAGGCGTGACTTATTATGTGATCATGTTAATATCAGGAAAGACATTTTGACATTGATGTGAGCGCACACACGCACACTCATACTTTCCATACCGGGATGCATTGGAGGAGGCTCAATTAGACCCCTCGCTCTCTGTCAGATCAGCAACATTAGCGACACAGTGCCGGTGTTTAGTGTTGTTATACAGCTAATTGCATAGAGCTTAATTGACGCTGTTAATTCAGGGAAATTAGCACTGATAACATGCTGCATGCAGCAGGCTTCTTAATGTCTTGACTGACAGGCAAAAGAGCACACATCCTCTCCATCTCTCTCTCTCTCTCCCTTTTCTCTCATTCAAGGCTAAGCCATTTGCTTGCTCTTCTCTGCTCAGTCTCTCTCTTTTTACTGTGTTCGGTACATGTAAACCAGCATCTTATTTTTTTTTTTGTACGTTTATTTTGCGCCACACTTTGGTTCTTGCACTCCGACTGTCCTCTGCCCTGCAGTAACCCTGCTTCTCTCTCTGCCCCTCTTTTGTCGCTCCTGTTCCTCGCTCCCTCTTTCTCTCTTCGTCTCATCCCCTCTCCCCCCCTGCCCCCTTCTCTCTCCCTCCTCTTTCCTTCCTCCTTTGCCTCTTTTATTATTTTGTACGATGCCACAGGGTCCTCCGGGTCCCCAGGGCTCTCCTCACCCTCAGCCTCCTCCCCCTAACAGTATGATGGGACCTCACAGTCAGGTAACACTCCCTCTCCCTCTGTCTCTCTTTTCTCTGTTTTTTGCTATCCGCGGTCATTTGGGAACGCTGGTTCTCAGTGCTGATGCTTCATGCTTTGGCATTCGTCTCAGCTCGATGCTTTATGCTGCTTTCAGTATTCGCACAAACATGCTGTTGAGAAATTGGAACATTTTGAGAGATTTATGTCACTTTCTTATTGAAATCTCACTGAGCAACGTTGTTGTTTTTTTTTTTGTCGTAGCCCTTCATGTCGCCTCGCTTCGCCGGAGGCCCAAGAGGTCCCCCCATCAGGATGGCCAACCAGGTAGACCTCACACACATACAAACATGCATTATGGATGCAGAATAC
Organism: Nibea coibor; assembly: GCA_023373845.1. NCBI lineage: Eukaryota > Metazoa > Chordata > Actinopteri > Sciaenidae > Nibea > Nibea coibor. The sequence goes on from CM041718.1 coordinate 16,829,656, forward strand.
ATGTTAAAAACTGCAGCTTCATTGTGTCTTTGTGTATCCCCTGTAGCCACCAGGCGGAGGACCAGGTCCTCATCCCATGCTGCCTAACATGGACCCTACACGACCACAAGGTGTGACTCCGTACTGAATTTACTGAAACTACACATGACACCTGCAGTAGAGAATCATTTTCTCGCTTCTCTCTTCACAAGAATTTCCCTTTTCCCTCCAGGCCATCCTAACCTGGGGCCAATGCAGAGAATGAGCGGCCCTCGAGGCATGGGACCCATGGGGCCCGGCCCTCAGGTAAGCTATTCTCCTTGATGACCCATTAGCGGTGGGTCTTTACTAGACTAGTGCTGATGACGGTAAATTGTGTGCCAACCAGATCTCTGTGTTATTGCCTGTGGTTTAAATCCTTAAAATTGCTTTTGACAGTCAATTGAATGATTTCTTTTGTTCTCTTCTCAGAACTTCGGTGGTGGGATGCGGCCTCCACACAACACCATGGGTCCCAGTATGCCAGGAGTGAACATGTGAGCCTTTTTTTTTTAATTTTTAAATATCTCTGACAAATCTTTTAACCTTAATGTGTTATAAAAACCTAACATTTCTACTATTCAGGGGCCCAGGGACTGGCCGGCCATGGTCCAATCCCAACAATGCCAACTCTGTGAGTACTAACACACACACACACACACACACAAAAAAACTCAGGTTCAGATTGCAGTCAGATCTCCTCTTAGAGCTGAGGAGGTCTAATGTGCTCCAAGGTTCTAGTCTGGAATGTAATTGTAGTATTATGTGTCATGGTTTCCACAGACAGTTGGACAGACAGCCATAATGGTATTAGGATGATCAAATGATGAATGATGACATTTTGAGGTGTAGAAAGGGTTTGCACTCACCCATTTCTGGTCTGTAATGTTTGTGTTTTTGGTTTCAGATGCCTTACTCATCACCTTCTCCTGGTGCATACGGGGTAAGAACACATCCGAGAACCTTAACTTACACATACTGTATGAATTTCAGCGTAGGAAAGCGTAGTTTTTACATCAAATTTTTTTTTTTTTCTGCTTTTTCTCCACAGGGTGCTTCTGGAGGTGGGGGACCCCCAGGAACTCCCATCATGCCCAGCCCTGCAGGTTAGTGTTTCCCTGACTTAAGCTGTTAATCTTTACCCCCTTTTCATGCACCATCTAGTACCAATTACATGTGTGACTGCACCTTTTCCAGACTCAAACAACTCTGGTGACAATTTGTACACCATGATCAACACTGGACCCGGCAACCGAAATAATGTGAGTTCCTGTTCGCCATTCTAAGTTTGAATATTGTGATTTATTGAGTACCGTTAGTACAGTTAGCATAAACCTGAGCACAGAGCACAAATAATGTGCTCTCACTAACAAACCCTTCGGTGCCAAGAGCACAGCTCATCGCGGTGTTATCCTGTGTCGAGCTGTCGGTTTTCAGAACCACCTAAACGTCAGAGTCTGAATGTAGTGGGGCTCTCTTAGTGATAGGGTGGATGATTGAGGACAACAATTAAGTGGTGGAGGTATCCAGTGTGTTGTGAGCTCCACTGGTCGCCGTGAAAAGCTCTTACCATTGACTAAACACCTGACCTCTCTACCACCTTAACGTCCAGTATCCATCTCTGTCTCCTGACAGCCGGTGGGATAGTGAGGATTTCCGCCCTCTTAAAAAATAAACTGCCCAGCAACATGGATGTATAGATTATCTTTGCTGGAGTTAGAAATGATTCTACTCTTCACTTTATGTCACGACTGTACAAAGAGTTTACAAACCTTTGGTTTTTTTGTAGAATTCTGGTGGTATTTTACTTGATACCACCAAACTGTTTACATTATATGATCTATTTTTGAGTCATGCTCACAATTACATATAGGATGTAAGATCCTTTCAGACAGATCAACCCGAGCCCATGTTGAAGGGGAAAGAAAGCGATGTACTTGTTCCCTTTTAATAAAAATCTGAAGTGTTTTTTTAATGATTTATTAAATGGGTTATTTAGCTAATTTCTCTTCCTTGTGCATAAATGGAGCGAGCCAGCATGAAAAAGTATTTTACCAGTACACTGGCCTTACTAAGGTACATTTACACTTCCTGACTTGCACCCAAGAATGTACAGACGAGATTTTTATAGAAACAAAACAAATGCACTTGTTATACCGATTCCGTTTGTGTGTTATTTGATACTGTAAGCTACTGTTTCAGCCGCTCTGATGAACAGAACGAGGATTTTTGTTCAGTTAAAAGAAGGACGAACGTTCACCGTAGCAGGACTAAGTAAATGTAGCACGTAGTTAGCTGAGTTCCTGGTTATTTTTAGTCATTTTTTAATTTGAAGCTGGTTTGGTACTGAGGACTGTGCTGTGGAGATGTGGTTAGTGAGTCCATGCTGCCTTTTCCCCCCCCCCCTTCAGTTCCCTATGGGCCCCGGATCTGACGGACCCCTGGGAGCCATGGCTGGGATGGAACCACACCACATGAACGGGTCACTAGGTAACACTTCCCACTACACACACCAAAACAACACAGAAATGTTTTTTCAAACTAAGCAGATGATAATAAATTGTACTTCAGGTAGGGTCAGTGCATGAAAACAGCTTTCGTAGGATCATGGACTAAAGATGTTTTTCATATTCTTTCATTTTTTAGGCTCTGGTGATATGGATGGAATGAACAAGGTAAACAGTGTAACCATGCAGATAATGTTTGCATTTAGAGCTTAATCTTCACTGGTGAAATCTTATACATTGTGCACTCTCTGTTTCCAGAATTCCCCAAACAATTTAAGTGGCATTAGCAATCCTCCTGGGACCCCAAGGGATGACGGGGAGCTGAGTGGAAACTTCCTCCACTCCTTTCAGAGCGAGAACGTAAGTCTCCCTTCTTGCCAGTTCCCCTTACTCGGCTAACATCACTTGGGCTCCCGTTGACTGTAATAGTGCTTTGATGAAGTCAGAGGTAGAGCGCCGTCGACCACACGGTAAAGCCACAGTCACAGCATATTAACATCAGTGACTACAGTAGCAGTGCGGAGAGCTAGCCGGGCGTTTGACCAACTCGGTAGGGAAAAGGTGTGCTTTAATCCTCTCTTCTCTGTGCCCCCGTAGTACTCTCCAACCATGACGATGAGCGTGTGACCCCCCCTCCCCGACTCCACCCTACCCGACATTATTTGCCATCATTCCGAGGATCTGAACTCACTATAGGACACGGCCAAACACATCAGCACCGAATCAGGGACAGGCGCCATTTTGGTTCCACACCAACGCCAGAATGCTGATCGGGGAAAAAAATCGAAATGGCTGGCGACAACTGCTCCTTGCTCAAAATGAAGGACAATTTCTCCATTTATCACAACCCCAATTGTGACAAAACCAGCTACTGAAAATGCATACATGACACGTTTTATGTTCTTTGCAGAGCCCCCCCACCCCGTAAAACCCCTCTCAGTCCCCTCAACCCTAGAGCGAAGAGGGGGGAAAAAATGGTTGAAGTTTACCTCTTGTACTTTTTAATTATTGCTTTGTGGTGCAAGATGTGCAGGAAATGTCTCCGCTTTTGTCACTTAAAACACTGGAGAGTGTGTATATGCATTGTGAGCTTGGAAAGTCTTTGTCTTGTCATTTTACTTATCGCCATGCATACTGTGTCACACAAAGTCAGTCGACATAGGACTCAGATTTTGCCTTTTACTCTGTGGCCACCTTTATGAATAATGTACTATTCTTCCCAATGCCCACCCTTCTATTTAAAGAGGTTTGTAAGGGGGAAAAGACTTGAAAGAACGGCTTTTATTCTGACGACCTTTCACAGTATGTAAGTGCTCAGATGGTTCTTACATTGTCAAATTGATCCCGTTTGATCAATTTCAGTCTCTTATTGTTGACAGCGACGCAACCCTGCAGCCTCTGCTGTCCAAACGGCTAGGCCGCTGTTGCGTCCTGTCGAGGGAAACCAGACTTCGGCATAAGAAGTGAGTGCATGAATGCTGAGAATCTGTGTACAACATACTACCTAGTGCTGCTCTTCTCTATGTGGACACCTGCTTTAAAATGTGGTGTATATCTCTTCTGTCTGTGCTTAACACTCTGTGCTCTTCATCGTCGTAGCCTTCTGTGTTCTTTCCGGTTTGGTTGATTATAATGAAATGGCTATGAATGAGCTGCCCATTTTAATCTCTCGTACATATTGGTTGTTCATACTTCCCTCCTGTATCATTGGTCCCTGCCCCCCTCTTGCCCACCCACACATTTTTTTATATTTTGATACAATCTTTGACTACATATATTGCCCCAGTTATTCAGAGTTAGTCAAAGCTTTCTAAACCGATTCTAGTAGGCATCATTATAAACTTAGCGGCAGTCTTGTAAATGTGATGAAAATTTTTTGTTTTCTTTCTTTTTTCTTATTTTTATTTTTTTTTTTCCTGTGAACATTACGCATTATACACATCTGTCCTATGTTGCCTTTATTTGCTGATATTTTTTTATTTCAAATTGAGGAAAGATTGCTTGTTAATATAATTTTACAATAACTTAAACACCTGTGTGGTTTGTTTTATTTTGCCTCATCAGTGGTTCTCACCCCGTAGGGTCAGGACCAAAATGAAATATTGATTAATTGGACTAATTATTTGAATGACAATGTGAAATGTTTCTCATAGGGGAAGTTTATTATTTGAGGGAACATTTTACAACCCCTACATATCTAATACCTAATGTAAGAATGTGGACATTTGGCAGTTCCCCAAACTGTCCCCTCAAAAGATCTCTGCAAGTCCTCAGGCCTTTATTTCTACACAAGCAGCATGTGGAATATCGCTAGTATGTGTAAATATATTGAACAATAGCCTGCAGTTTTTCAGTGTAAACAGGATGGTGTTTGGATGCATGACATCTGAAGGGTGAGACTGGGACTGGGTTGAGTCAGGGTCTCAGGAGTTTTCTGGATATGGTGACCTTTTGTTTTTCTGTCATATATTTTCTAGGTAAAAGTCAGACTTTACATTTTCACAATCTGACCTACATGTTAAATGCAAACCACCTCACTCACCTTGCTTCTTTCCCCTATGGCGGTCTGTCTGAGGAAAGGGGGATTTTCTCTTTGGATTTATCCATGATTAAGGCAGCTTAAAGCAACCAAGGTCATATTAAAGTTAGAGGGTTTTTTTTGAGTACAAACTCGGCCAGATGGTGACTGAACCAAAGTCTGAGAGCCAAAAAGGAAAACAGCCTCATATTTTTCATATTTGTTGCTCTGCTGTTGGACTAGAAAATGGCTTCACATTGCCCTCTGCTGGGCTTCAGTGGACTCGCTTGGCTTTGAGGAGACCTCTGACCTAGACGCAATATTTACCATTTCGAAGACCAAATGAACATACTATACATGCTGGCTTTGGTTTCACCATAAGATTCAGATGTGAATCTTAACAGAAGGTGCATAGTTGGGGAGGATCTGACAGTGTTCTGGTTCCTGTCTAACAATAGGAAATGAGGCTGAGCTGCTGCTGGATGCCTTCCACAGGATGTGGCCTGCCTGGGCAACAGCCAAACCTCCTCTCCAACTTCAGAGCCACACAGTTAATGTTATGAAAGCTGTAGCCACACAAAACTGCTTTGTTCACTACTATATCCTAGTAGTGAACTTGTAATAATGAGTTATGATCCTGTCCTTTTACTCTTTGTTATGCTTTATATATTAAGATATTTACCTGTTTCTCTTTCCAACAGGCTTTATTTTTACACTAATCGTGTCCACTGATGCTGTTTATTCCATTGATCGTGAAGGTAATACAAGAAAACATCTTCAACTGTGTAAAATATACATTTGAGGTTATTAATTTAGTCTCAGTGTGGAGGATAAGAGGTAAAAACTATGACAAAGACAAGAGGAAACCTGATTAAACTAATTACAAAAATACTGTAGGGAGTCCTATTATACCCATCTTAAGGGAAATTAAAATATCTATTGCAGCATTTTCCATTGTCAAAATAGTAATAAGCCATTTTCTGCTCATTCACCACTCACAGACATTCATCAATAAAACAGAGCGTGAAAAGCCGCAAAACTCACATTTGATTACAGTCTTATGTAACACTATAGCAGATCTTTTAGATCATTTTCGAGACACTGGAAGCCGAAATCAATAGATGTGCAAAGATTAGAAGTTAGATATTAACTCACGTCAGTGACTGAATGGCACACTCCACAACTGGCATGCACACTGAACTTGTGCGACCTGCATACGGTACAGTGCGTTTAATATTATCACTTCCAGACAAGACAGCAAACAACAGTCACATTGTCATGCGGTGGAAGACTGCTGCGCGCTTCAGTTTGCGTCAGCCTTAAACCCCCGTGGCCATTTTCTCTGAGAAAAAAAACATGACGTAAAAAAATGAAAACCTCTGAACCTTTGCGTAGCATTTTATTCTGAGAAGTGACGATACAAGTGCAGATATGTGGCAAACAATAACTTACACACAGTACTTGTGTTTCTCATTTTAGTGATTTACCGTGAGAGCAATAACTTGGACTCACGTTTTTTCAAATCAAAATGTTGATTTAATACAATATGGAAACTGACAGACATTTGATCAGTTGATGACAAGTATCTTGAAGAAAGATAAAAAAATGAACAGGTGAACTGCAACACACTTAAGGACTTGATGCAGGACTCATCACGGCTTATTCATTGTTATCCCATAATGCAATCGTTCATTCAATTCATTAATTCAAACGACTTCTATATGTGCCCCACATAATTCAAAGAATGCCTACTTTTAAGTCTTCAGATTACAGTTACCAGAGGTTTGCACTGTAATCGTCATATAAAGAGCAGCCTCCTGTGAAATTCCGCTGAAGCATTCAGCCACAATAGAAACCATTAGTGATAACCTGCAAGAGAAGCAGAAAACAAACGCTTTCCTTCGACTTATCTCCCGTTAATTACGTGATACCTCAAACAACAACAAACACTTGACCGTCTCTCAGCGTGTTTCACATCATCTGGTTACAGAGGCCCGCGGTTTAATCTGTAGCCGTCACTAAGAAACGCTGAGAGGTGAGTTCAAGCTCAGAGATTGACAGTTGTGAGATGTGTTTTTGGAATGCAGGAGATCCTGAAGGCAACGTGTTTTCTACTTGTGCAATGGATTGTGTAAGAGCAGAAACAAGCTATAGAACTACATGTAGGTGTGGCAGCGTATTCATTTCAGTCTCTCTCTCTCTCTCTCTCTCTCTCTCTCTCTCTATATATATATATATATATATATATATATATATATATATATATATATATATATATATATATATATATATATATATACACATATATGAAGTGTTAATATGCTGGTTACAATGTTGACATCGGTGTCCCCTTCTTATTCTTATTTCATCTTCTCCAGGAATGAACGCACCTCTTGTGGATCGTAGCCCCAAGGCCCCAGCTGACCCTGGAGGACACAGAGTGAAAAATAGTAATGACACATAATGAAGGACTTTGTCATTTAGCATGAATGGGCTTTCATCAGAATCAGAAACAACATGTCAGCATATGACATAAAACAGACAGAGAGAGAGAGAGAGAGAGAGAGAGAGATGTCTTTGCCATCTAATAATGTTTAATTATAACTTTTCCAGCATAGAAGAGACTAAACCGGTTCACTGCGTGCAAAATGGTGCAAGCTGTCACCTACGAGGGTAGCTTCTTTTAGCCTGCTAGGCAGCCAAGCTGGCAGCAGTTCTCTCAAGAGACTTGACTTCTGTTGCTTTGTTATTACTAGTAACAGTATTAAATCGGTATCTGATTGATTGATAGCCTCTAATAAATACAAAACATTTGAACACCAAGTAATGGCGTAGTCTTGTATCCTACACAGCAGCCTAACGTAAAGCTCTCCCAACATGCAACTACACGTCACAGTGATGCTGACTGCAACAAGTGACATTGGTCCGCTTGGCGTGTTTGTGTGCGTCGCCTGAGAATGGCAGGGGAGCGCTGATGTATTAAAGGGAGAACACAGGCGCACGTGGGACGTTGACTCGCTGCATGACATGTTCTTGTCTGCCCCCGCATGTCCTCTCTGCCTTTTGTTTCACGGACAGGGAATAAAGGGAAATGGCGCAAACATGCAGAAGAAAGGACAGATTGAAGGGAAGAGATGAGGGAGAGTTTTCAGTTTCATCCGCTGTTGTCTGAGGTACACAAAGAAACTCAGCGCAGTGGCATAGAGTGGCTCTTGTTGGTGGAGCAACGCAGACACACAAGCACCCAAGTAAAAATGCTCACAACAGTGTAGGTCACTTGTTGTCGGCTATAGCTATAAATCAGCCATAGCCCCTCCCTCCCTGACACAGCTAAAGAGCCTGGCTTCTCGCCAAGAATTGGAGTGGTATATGTTTCTCTCACTGTTCCTTCTCACGCTATCCCAAAAGAAGAGTGCAGTACACCACAATGCTGGTATTACTTCCAGTCACACAATTGCACAGACCAATGGATTGCAAGGAGCAATCAGGATTGTATAAAATAAAAGAAAATGAAATGGGATCTCACCTTGTACACAACTTTCCCGGCCTGCAGCACATAAAGCCTCTCTGGCAGAGCACCATACTTTACGGCAGCAGCATTTTTCATTTCATCCACGACCACTGGACACAGAGGCTCTTTCTGTACCAGGATCTGTGCTGCGGACAACCTTTCCTCCAGGTTCCTGTGCTGATTGATGTCAAAGTTGTTGGTAAAGGCCCAACCATCTGAGGCAAAGATAGGAGATAAAGAATGACTTAGGTGGAATGACACATCAAATTTAAGGAGTTAGTTGTTGCGTAAGTGCATTATAGCACCATGGGTCATGCATTTTAGATATTTGAGAAAAGGGAACTTCCCCTTATAAATTCTGGATGCATTGTTTTTCATCCACCAACAAATGGTAAGACTTTTACTTGGCAACTTCCACTCACCTGTTGAGTGTGCCTCAGCGATGTAGATCACAAGAAAGTCAGCTACATCACGGAAGTCCTTGACGAGTTGCTTGAACTCCTCAAGTTTGAACATAAACGGGGGTCAGGTGCAACTCCCAAAACTCAAGACCAGTGGTCTGTTGCCTGCAGAGAGAGAGAGAGAAATACAACTCAGTGTTTAGGAGCAGAGAGAGATGCAACTGCACAAAAAGCCTCGCACCTTTCAAGTACTTGCAGATACTTGATTTCTCTCCCTCCATGCTGACCACAGGTGAGTCTGGAGCTTCTCCTCCCACAAAAGCCTCTTGTCCAAGAGACATCCACATGTGCTTCGACGCGGTCTTGATGAACGTTGTGGACATAAATGTCAGACCCCAATCTTCATACTTAAAGTTGGGGTTCTGGGTCATGGTGGTCCTTTCACCCACTTTGAGGATGGCCTTCTTGGCAAGACTTGGTGAAATGAAGTGCAAGATCCTGAATATGAGATTCAGTGATAGCATAAAACAAAGATTCCATGCTGTCGACATGTACACAAGCAGCCTTCGCAGAAACATGCTTGCTCCTTGCAGGCGAAGTCCCGTTGTCGCAGCCTCCGCTGCAAAACTTCCATCAGATAGTTCAACATGTCGGGGAACGCCCACTCGGCTGCAGCCCGATAACAGCTGCCTTCAGGGCCTCTCCGTGAGCTCGTACTTTCCAGCTCACCGGTAACAAACACTCGTAGGGCTGAGCTCCCTTTCCCCTCAAGCGTTGTGAGGCAAAGGTAAGGAAGAGATAAAGAGTGGCCTGTCACTTTTTGGTGGACTCAACATCAGACTGCTTTGGTAAAAATATGATAACACAAGTCAAAAACTTCAGAAACACTCTAATAGTTTTCACTCATCATAATGAGCATGCAAAAATAAATAAATAAATAAATAAATACACAGTTTACAAGAGCTGAATGCAAAACTGCAGGGATTCTTCATTCTTTCATCAGTATGTAAAATGTTGAAAGTCACTAAAAAATATAGATTATACTGTACATGGAAAAAAAAAATCAAGCACTTTTAAGGCAACGCCCTCAAACGTCTCCTTGTTTATCCCACCATGGCCTCCTTGCCCTAGTGACCCCTAAATTGAAGTTAACGTGTCCATCCTATCTTATCTTATGCCCCTTCAGTGTCTCCATTGCTAAATTATTTTTGCTTCGCTTTATCTCTGGGAAAGTTGATTAACCCATGTGTGTCCTTTAGCGCCATGAATGTTCACACAGCTCACTATAACGAGGGAGGTAAACTTATCACCAGTCACTTTTTATCCATACCTCAACATGTTGATACTTCGAGGAGTAACCCTGTCGTTAACTGGCGACCTTCAGCCGGGTGCGGTTGTCATGGTCACGGCAGCCGTTGAAAATATTAGCTGCTGTCAAAGAAGACACCACAAGATGGATACATTTTATTTATTTATTTATTTTTGACGTTGTAACGTTAAAAAAAAACTAAATATAGACGACATTACCGAGGACAGCTACATATCTTCACGTTTTCAACAGCCGTCGTAACTACGACAACCGGCTAGTGGCCCCCATCTAACAGGGTCACTCGTTACTCCGAAACACCGGTATGTTTGCTAGCTACAAAACAGTACGTAACGGTGGAGCTATAGACACACGGTGTCGCACTACAGCCATCTTTCCCTCTGCATGCTGAATGTAAGTCTAATTGAAGCTCCGTGCTGCCATCACCTGAAATATGTTTAATTAAGGGCTCTTTACTTTGTTAGCTAACATTAGCTCAAACGTCTGTTCACCGCCGCACCCTGGAACCAACGCACAGCTTAGCTGTTGATCTCTAATACATTACTGCACCTGGCTACTGGTGAAATAAACACTGGCGCATGTGTAACTATTTAAATAATTACAGGTATTTTATGTAACCATAACATTTTCTGTTCTGCTCTGGCACACCTGCTTCACCAGAAGATGCCATGAAGATGCTTGCTGAATCAATTTAGTCAGTAGAAGTGAACCTACATATCTGGCCTCACTCAGTTCCAACATTGATCATGTATTTAGTAGCTCTTCCATGTTATTTAATTTAAAAATATACATTAGTAATGTGCACAGTTAAAATCACCAAAAAGCCAATTGAATAAAGGCCACGTGACATGAGATAGACAATGAGGTGGACCTTGCTTTACTTGGTCAGTTCACCTTCACTGACTAACCAACTGACTAACCAAGCAGACAAAAGGGCACACAGGCTGCAGTTGTCAGAGCAGATATGAGTGCGTCATTTGCAGAAATGCAGGATGAAAAGAAAACCATATGCAACCATATGCCAAACATGACACACAGTATCTACTGCCTAAACTCTCTCTTTATCCTGCAGATAGGCGCATCTCAGTGACTGCTCATGCTCATGTGTTGGATTCACATTTCCAGCAGCACTCGAAGGCAGCATCAGATTAAGTTGGTCCATTGTTTCAGTCGCGTATTTCCGCATGTTTTACACTTTGGACCGGACTCGTAAAAAAAATAAAATCAACACAACCCTTCACACTCCTTCCACAATTCTCCCAAGCGTTAACTCGATAGTTTGTTCGACACGCCTTGCATAAAATCACAAACTCTGACCTGAGCTTCATGTCCAGGCCACGAGATGGCGCTGCGCAACAGCATTTCTCACATACTGTTTCAGATGAAGTCCAGCTCTTAATCTCGAGTTTATCACAGGAAAGAACAAGTCAACGCGGGATTATGGACATTGGTAAGAAGGGAGATTGTTCTTTAATTTTTTATACCCACTAAGTCCAATTAGAAATGTCTAAAGGCATCCAGATGATCATTTTGAGTATGTTTTTTTAATTTACATATTTCTGTCAATCAGAAGTAATGAACCATGATCCAAAGAATAATTCAGAAATAACCGAAGGAATCATGAAACGGAACAAAACACGCTGTGCAAAGTGCCTCTCATTGTGTGAAGTCCAACGTGTTGGTTTCATATTTTTATTCACGTTTTTTTTTTTTCAGAGTAATGTGCGGGAAAATCAGTCAGTAAGCCAAATTATGGAAAGCTGCTGCGCTGCATGATAATTCACATCACATTTTCTGAAGCACGTGTGCGTGCCAGTCCCTCATCAATCTTTATACGTCTCATTAAAATAAACACAAAGCACTTAAACCTTAGAGCGATGTTTCATTGAACGGCGCCGTCTGCCGATCGTACAGATGTTTGGCGGCTGGTAGATTCGATCAGTGTTTGATAATGTGATCAGCATCGTCGCTGAATGATCTGTTTGCCTTTTTTTTTTTTTTTTTGAAATTCTGGGTACATGCCACGCACGTATGAGCTCGCGAACTTCACATCCAAGCTCAGAAGTAGTTACAAGCACAGCCGTGTCGATCCGGATCTTTATCCTCCCACAAGAAACACGGACACGGTCTTCATTGGTGCTCCTGAATCCTGCGGAGCGGTGGAGCTATCGGGTGTCAATCAGAGAGAGAGAGAGAGAGAGAGAGAGAGAGAGAGAGAGAGAGACGCATGGGATGCTGATGTCTGATCCTCTCTGAGAGGATGCTATCGATCAGGCTTGCAGATGCTTCCCCATCCAGTCTGATCAACATGCTGACGTGCGCAATTAGACTTTTTCTGCTCCTCGTTGGCTAATTGGAGAAGGTGGGTGTTACCAAAATCCTTGAAGTTTAGTGTCCGTTGTGTTGACTCTTCCTCTGCAGATGAATGCATGAGTCGCAGCAGCCTTTCTGCTGATGCAGTGACTTATTCCCCCCTTTCCATGTGCGCAGGTAATGTGAGCAGCGGATGCACACTGCACGGGAAAGCCGAGACATCAATGCAGAACCCCTCAGCGCTGTTCGGGATGGTCAGTCACTGTCAGACCTCGACTTTCACAGACTTCACCGGCTTGTCGCTCTCCGCTTACGGCAGCAAAGCGGACATCTGTGCGCGGCGAGCCGGGATCGGTGGTTATGGATCTCAGATTTGCCGGAGCTCCCACGACACCCCGACTCACATGAACTGCTCCAGCCCGAAGAGGCTCTGCGCGTCCGAGGAAAAGGCGCACCAGTCAGCCAAGGCACCGCGCTCCTGCCTCCCTCTCCCACCCGCGCAAGGTAGGTCCCGTAGGTCCAAATATGTGGCACCGTCCTTCAAGGCTGCGGAGGTGACGGATGTGAACAGATTGCAAAAACATTTAATGTAGTAATGATGATAGGTCTCATTAAAACAAACTCTGAGGATAACAATAACAAATTAAAGCAAACAGCAGCTGTGTCAGTTCGGCCAATTTGACCAAATTAGGAGTTCAGGGTTACTTGAGATTGATAAAAGCCGTCATCTAAAATAATGCTGCTTCCATATGTGCTGCTCAAGAGCATCCTTTGATGCAGCTGCATTGTGTATTTGTGTTGAGAGCTCTGTTTGCAGTTGTGGATTAGGCCCGTTAATTAAAGCCAGAGCTCTCTTGGATCCATGGCCAATTCATAAATAACACCAGAATCAAAGTCTCCCTTGCACACGAAGACCATGTGAAGTGATGTAGCCCAGCACTATGTGGACTAAGTGCCAAGCAAGTGCGCGTTTCCTATGGATGTTAACAAGGCATGGCAGCGTTTAGTTCACGGGAGGATTAGTGTGTGATGCTGGCTCATTTAGTTAAACGCAGAAAAAAAAACTTGGCAACTTGAGGCTTTGACAGTTTAAAACAATAGTTTTAATAATTATTCATTTAGAAATATTTATTATGTTTTTTTCCCTTTTGAATAACACAATAATAGGACAATAACAAATGTAAAAAAAAAAAAAGTGTATGCTCAAATTGTTCAAAATTCATATTGGAGTTTCCTTTGGTGTCTTCCAAAAAACAAACAAACAAAAAAAAAAACGTGTTTTGACAGGGACTCATCAGTAAAAGGGAAATCTTTAAAAACAATTTCATAGATGAAATGAACACTCTCATACAGATACAGCATCCAGAGTGGAAACTGGGCTTTGACTTTCTGTGGAAGCCTGCTCCATCCTGTTTAGACAGAGTGTTGTTGTGAGAGGGCGGAGGTAATTACAGCCCCATCCTAAATTATGATTAGACGGAACAGACTTTTATATTAGCAATCATCCTTGCAGCAAGAAGAGGATCAACGGATTTGATTATTGTTTCTTCTTGCTAAACACAAACCATATGTCCACAGAATGTGTCTCAGCATTTATGAGTTCTCTTGGAGCACAGTTGTGCCCTCAGCCCTCCATCCCCAGCATCCCGACCAGAATGAATCGTCTCATTGTCTTTGCAACGCTTTTGAACTCGCTTCCCGTAAATTGTGGGAATGCAAGATGTGTTATGTGTTTGCGGATTATGTTGTGGAGATTAACATTGGAGCAGACACATATCTGTTTGTTTGGTTCTGACTCGGCGAGGCAATTGAGTGATATTTTAATAATTTCAATACTTTGTGGGTTTATAAATTAAAATAGTTTTCAGCCTGGAGTGCAAAAAAAAAAAGACCAAACATTTACTTCCTTAAGCGCATACAGATTCAAATACACCACAAAACATATTAGGCTTTCCTGATTAGTAATTCATTTTCACATTATATTTCACTACAATATTTTAGTAATTATTTTTTTTTCTTTATCCAGTTTCACTCCTCATGTTGCTATCTCTGTCCTATACGCATACACGCTGTATGCCAGGCATTTTGTTGTTTTATAGTCTCTTATGGCGAGCACTGGAATATAAAGTGATCTCAGTACTCATCAGTCTTTTGTATCATGCCTCATTTCAGCTTGATCATATTACATACTCCCATTTGGGGACGGAGCTGGAGTTTAAACTGCATTCTCAACCATTACTTTAGATTTATACTGAAAGGAATCTCTGAACAAACACAGACTGTAATATTTATTCTGATGGAAGTGAGACAGTGAAGGAAGAACTTACCTAAGACGGGAGATTTCTGACCTCTTGCTTGTACCCTGTGATTGCAAAATATGAACAGTTACTCACTGATAAATATGATTAAATGTTGTTCACTGTTCAGGTCAGTGTTGGATTTTTTTAGGGGAGGGAAGCTGTTTGTACAGCGATGCACCCTGAGTCATTTGTACTCAATGCTGCTCTGCCGATTTCCTAATTATTCCCAAAAATCTACAGTTAATATTAACTGGTTTACATCCATGTGTGTCTTACAAGTATAAGTATAAAAAAGTACGTGAGAGAGAAAGACAGTGAACGTGAGAGCTCGTGTCTTAGTGAAGGAGTGAGTTATGGAGCTGAGGTGCCGTTGTGTCAGTGAATAGAGATTTGGATTTGATTTTTACTGGCCAGGTTATCCCGAATGAAAAATGAAGCACTCACTGCCTGAGCCGTTTCTGTGCATCCTCACCGTTGCTGAGCAGTTGTATTTTCAGGAATGTTCCCAGCATAAATCCAAGTGAAATTATTCCACGTTTATTTTACATAAAGCTGAATGAAGCACAAATCACGGTGACTTATGTCACACCTGGTGCGTCGGTTTGGAAAGCATGCGTGCTGCTCTTCGGGAGTGGAACAGTGGCTGATCATCCTCACACGCTACGGGTGCGCCGTGCTGTAAATATTGGGTGCCCACCAGTAAAGAAAATATTTTGCTTGCAAAGAAAAACACTTGAGCCCTCCTTTAAAAAGAATATCAGGTTTGAATGAAGTGTGTACTCTAGCATCATTTGATACCTTACTAAAGTTTCTCCTGGCTGGGACGAGGCTGCCGAGTCTGTGAGCTTATTTGAGGAAAATGTTTGAGTTAGAGGAGCATGCTGGAGTCCCACACTCCCTCTCTCGGATAAACGTAAAGGGCCTATCTGTTGATTCAGCCTGTAAAGAGATGAATAATGGACTTTTGGATTTAATAATTGTCAGGAATTTCTACGTATCTGTGGTTATGTATTGCTGCTTTTGCCAGCACATGTCATCTTGACGTGTTTTCTATAAACCTTTACATTGCAGTATTTGTACATGTGGCATGCACACCTGTATGCAAGCACACCAATCCGCCAGCATCCATGCTAATACACACAAACACAGTGCCAGCATATGCCAAACACACACTACGCACGCATATAAACATACTTTTTTTTTTGCGGTGAAGTGGCATTGGCACCAATGTTAAATTTCCTCCAAGTGACTTAGTTTCCTGTGTTTTCCCCAGCAGCATTCGTAGACGTCAGACTGCGGGGCGATAATCTGACTGTTATGAGAAACAACCGACAATTACAGGCCCGCTTTGAGCCTTTGCTGTGTCAAACGTTTAATGACAGCTTCCCAGTAGCTCGTGAATAGTGAATAGTTTTGGTTGTGCACCGAGAAACGTCACTTTTTCTAATCAAAACTGCGTGGTTTGTTTATTATTATTCTTTATAGAAAGACGAGTGGGCAGTTAGAATTTCATCCTTAATTTGAAAGCCCAGCAATATTTTATCGTAAAAGAAGTCATTTTTACATAAAAGAGTAATTGATAATGCAAATTATCCAAAAATATACATACCATTCATCATCAGAGTAATAAAAAATATGGTACTCTGCCTAACCTACATGGGAACTGGTGTTCTCATTTAAAATATCTGTGTGTTCCAATGCCTACTTTGGGTAGTTGTCTGGAGACCTTCATCTCAGTAAATCTTCACATTTGTGTCACATAAAATGTTTATACAGCTCTAATTCTGGGAAAATGTTTGCTTCAGCTGTTTCAGGGGGTTTTGAATTACTTAAATTACCTTGGACTTCAGGCTTATAATTGCAATCAAGTTTGGTTTTGATTTATGCACAGATCATATTATTTATTCATCTTGGATCTCAGTAATTTTTTTTTTTGGTTTTGACTTGTGAGCCAGTTAGCATTTATTATGCTGTTATACCCATTTTTCTGTGTGACAGAAGTGTTTGTCAGTGATTAAGCAGCGGTAGAATATTAGAAGTGATTTGCTAATTTGTTGCTTAATGTTGAAAAGATGGCCAAGGAGATGGTACTCCACTCCAAACCTTTGGAAAACGTATCCCTAATGAATGGAACAGAGGGAAATAATCGAGCAGGTGACGCAGTGCCAATATTACGGCGTGAACTGTGACCGCGGTTTATTAGGTCATCAATATAAGTTTTTACGATCTTGAATCAATCATTGACTTTTCCTGCATAGACTATGGCTCCGTGGAATAAATAGGAGCATTGTAATGATGTTTTCCCACGTGGCGACAATTGAATTAGTAATTCACAATGCTTTCATAGTCTGGTTTGGCAATCTAACTGTGAAATTAAAATTACAAGTCCATAATTTGATAAGTCCAAGGGAAATCAAATTACTTTTGCCTCCAGTATCTTTATAGGAGATATTTGAAGAAGAAACTGTTAAGCAAGCCAATTTGGCTGACCCTAATCATGTCCTTCCAGTGAATATGAGCTTTTGCCATTCAGTAGAAGGTCATGGTTCCCGCTGATCCTTAAAAAGTATTAAATTTAATTTTAGGCTGTAAAATGTCTTTAAAAGTCTTTGATTTATTGGTGAGAGCTCTTAAATTTTGAGGTGATACTTAGACTAAGACATTATCAAACCAACCTATTTTACTGTCTAGTTATTGTTATATGATTTTTTTAATGCTCATTTTTTGTGGATTTGCATCTTGCTTTTACATAACCTGTTACGTACGCCCTCTCCCACATTGAAAACCGTGAACAAAAGAGAGAAACAGAAGAAAGTTTGGCACCAAGATGAAAAGTACTTGGAATGGTCACACATGCTACGCCTGTGGGAAGATTAATTTCTCTTTGTTTAGGTCTTAAACAGTGTGAAAGTGTGCAACAACTCTGAAGGTGTCAGTTCACATGAAAGTAAAACAGTAAAAAGTGTTTGACAAGAAATTGGCTTAAATGTGTTATTGTTGTCATTGCTGTTGCAATGTTGCATACTGCATTTTAAAAAGAAATACTTCTTGTGTGCATACTGCATAGAAGTATAGATTATTAACATGCACTAGGCTGGGGGTGGAACATCAACCCTCATGCCCAAGCCAAATAAAATATTTTCTTTCTTAAATATTTGAATCATTACAATCGTTACAAAGCTGAAAATCAATTCTGGTTAGCGTCCAAATTCTCTGATAGAGAGGCATCTAAAAATATTCGTGTTTTGACACACAAAAAAATGTAATCCCAAATAAAATATCTGTAAGAAAGACACTGCATATGTGCCAGCTCTACTGATCTCTCCTCTGTGGAAAAGAAAATCAACATGAGCACCAAAATATCTGTTTGCTAAGTATAGTACAAAGAGGTTTGACAGAGTAACTGAGGATCTCAACATCACAGTCGGTCAATATGCCAAAAGGTTGTAGCAGCGAGGCAAGGTTATAGCAGCTATTCCTCCCAGATGTTGTGAAAGACTGATCATCCCTCAGAGGAAACATTTTGCTGTCACTGCCGCTAAAAGAGATCTGACCTTTTATTGAACTTGCGGTTCAGTTAATTTCATGGCCGAGGTTAACCGAGAACATTTTTGTATCAGTTTGTGAAGAGGTTATACGGTACATTTTCTGGCATTACTTGTCAGTTTTTCGCTCAGTGATATTTAACGTAGAATTTGTCAACAGGAACTGACTAACAAACGACCAGACATCCATTCTTCCTGCCTTTGTGCCTCTAAATCATGTGGAACCGTGTGTGTATCAAAGTCGCGCACAGTGATAGTAACATTCCTTTTGCAAGTTTTCTCAGCAGTCAGTACATTCCCATGAGCTAAAGTGTGCGCCTCAGCCCACGTCTTTACGTCTTGCATGAGCTCAGCAGTGAGTTATGGGCAAATGTGAGGGTGCTGCCTGGGAAGGGTGTTGCAGGGTGTAATGTTTGCAGCATGTTCCATTGATTCATAAAGCTCAGGCCCGGCGATGATTCTGCAGCGGTATTCCCGTAAACCTCAGTCTGGCCGAGAAGCTGACGAGGGAATGCTGGGTAATGGAATCAGAGTGCTTCCTGAGTCACAGCCACTAGAGAGAGAGAGCGAGAGAACACCCCTGGTCTGGCATCTGCTTGGCTGAATCACCTCAATCAAACTTGGCTAGGAATATACATGACGTGTGTGGAAACAAGAGATAAGTGGCAGAGGAAGGGATGAGTGTTGCATCAGCCTCACTGAGGTTGGATTCAAAGAAAAAGGAGAGGAGTTCTGGGAGACGTGTGCCTTTTTTTTTGTATGAGTATCATCTGATTCGTACGCTGAAGTTGCAAAATTAAAACGCGCACCCGCAAACAGACACAAAACTTTTTTTAATTTTAGCACGGCCGTCTCTGCACTGCCCTTTTCCTTCTCCGTATTCAGTGTCGGTCAGGTCAGATGCTCTCATTCTTATGTGACCAGTGTGGTATGACTATGGCATCTCACTTTAACCAAAGGCATTCTGGCTTTCTTGCTGCCAATGAATCCAAGTCAAGTCACATAGCAAAAATATGATCTGGTTTGAGTAAGTGTCGAAATATCACTGGAATACCAGAAGAAATGCGCTCTGGGCTTCAGTTTAATCAAGTAAAAGCTGAGGAGTTGGCTCCGATGTGTCATCATAAAAATATATTTTTAGCATAAACCTTGCCCTGAGAAGTACTCACAAAGTTTCATGCACCCACTTTCACTGAGGGGAAGCTGCCAAGTGTTTTGTGAATTAGTCCAGATTTCTTTTTTTTTACCTTTTTAACTATTTGTAGCAAAGATAAAGATACGCCTCTGCTTCTCCCTGATTCTTCTCGTCCGGGCAGACATGCCACAGCTGACCACACGTCTATAGAGTCTGTATTACTCATACATTTTCAGACAGCAGCGACTCCTCTCGCAGACCTCTCTGTGTATGACTTAGCACACGGGTGGGTTTTTGATTTACATCTCGGCTGTGCCACTTGCTGTTCTTGGCTCGACACTGCTGTGTTTCATCAAAGAAAAATCCGCTCCACTCTGACTGTGGCAGTTAAGACGGCCGTCCGCCGCTGCGCTGCCTCTGCCAGAGCGGGGCCGAGAGCTGACTGGGCCCTCGCAGCTGTCAGCTGGAGAGAGAGAGAGAGAGAGAGAGAGAGAGAGAGAGAGACAGTAAGAAGGAGAGAGAGAGATGTGGCCATTAGGATCGGGGCTTCACCTAAACAAGCTGCAAGTTTGTTTGAGTGTGAAAGGGCAGTTTTGAGTCAATCGTGAGGAGGCTCACATTTCATCTTTTCCACCAGAGACCGTGTTACTACTGTATCAGCAGTTTATCTCACTCCGCCTGTGATCAAGATGTGAGTAACATCCCCGACACCGAATAGTTGTCTGCATCAGAGCTTTAAAACTGCCACAGCAACACTTCCAAATGCTCTGACTGGCTCAGCTTGTTTAAGTGGTGTTTTTTTTTTTTTTTTTTTTTTTTTACAAGACTGGGCATGTTGGAGATTAATCAGCCAGCCAATCAAACATTGGCTTCAACTGAGTGGTCAAAAACAAATGGGCAAACATGATGCGAACTGAGGTTGTTTTAATGCCTTCATTAGAGTGCGGGAGAAAGCAGCCAAAAAGCTCGAGTTTTATCCTCTCTCTTGTTCTCTCTCCGTCTCTGCCAGGAAGCTGCCATGGGGCAGTGCCCAGTCAGCTCACTGCACCATTGGCTGGCTTTGCCCCAGAGGACTATGAAAGACATTATAAAGTCTAATAGTGCAGTTTATATACTTTATTAGTGCTTGTTAATAGAAGCCCAGCATTCTGGAAGAATTACTTATTCTCTAGTCATGTGCAACGCAATCCAGCCCCTGCGCTGTATTAACTCGCTCACCAGGACTAATAAGTGCACAAAGGAACGACGGCATGAAGGTTACTCAGAGAAAAAGTACTCTTGCTCGTGTGTGAATGATGTCAGTCGACATCAATCACAAACCCCTGAGCGTGACAACTTTCACTTCTGTACTCTGCTGATTTGGACTCAAGATATTCATATGTGCATTATGGCTTGGCAGATCTGTAGATCTGTATGCATTATTGTCCCAGATAGAGAGCCAAGTTTCATCACACCGAGTCAATATATATTGAATTATTCTTTCGGTGATATATTATAAAGCGCTGGCAAGCAAAATCTTTGAGTCGAAATTTATTATGGCTTATGTCAGATGCTCCAAGGTTCCATCGGGCGCAGAGAGTGATATCATCCTGTCCGTCCAATGTCAGCACACAGGCAGCATTGTAGCACAGGTGGACCGATGTTTTGACAAAATGTTTCTTTTTTAGTAGCAAATCTGGACAGCGCGGTGCTACATGATGAGAGGAAGTGGAGGATTTTGGGAAAGTGAGGCTGGACCCCTGTTCAGGTTAATGCTTTTAAGTCCAAGTTGCCGGGAGCTGGGAGACTCGCCAGGCCGACTCTGGATGTTAATAAAGTTTAGAGGCTCGATGCCAGCACTGTGATCTGTAATGCTTAGGGTTATTTTTACAGACTTTTTACAGACAATTATATTTGAAAGGCTAGGCTGTTTTTCTGTGGACTAATATCAGAGAAAGGAGATAAACTATGTGATAAGAAGATGCAATTTCCCATGATGTGATGCTGGATTTTTTTTTTAAATGTGTGGGAATTTTTTTTTGTATGAGAACTCATGTATGACTGAAACAGCAAACAAGACAATAATACTTAAAAGCTAAACTTAAAAAGCGTGTGTGTGTCTGTGTGCTTTCAGAGAACGCTCTGCTTCATTACAACCGCACACCCTAACACCTGGTAGTTGTCCAAGTACAACCACAGACAGATGGAGGTTGAGTGGCTAAAGGGCGCTTTGACAAGATTTTTTAAAGGGAAGCGTGAGCTTTGTTGGTCCATATTTCCCATCCATTTTCTCAGCTAATCCAAGGATTGTCTATTTATTCTATCTGTCACACATCATTGTCTTCGTTTAATCACCTTTGACAGGCCAGTTGCCGAACAGTGACTTGAAGCAATCCAAGATGACATTGGCTTGTAGTTTCTCTACTGATGTTGCTGCCTACCAGATATGTCAGCTTGATTTCATCCTCTGGAACTGAAAACCACATCTCACAGATGAACTGATTGTTCTGTCCAGAAATTTCCGCTGGAAACAGTAGAGACATCAGTTATCTCCTGGCTCCCGTAGCACGTCTGCTTTACATTCTCGGCATCAAATTGTGCTTTAAGAAAGCTGCACAGTTTTCATTTTAGTGTTTTCCTGCAATCCCATATGAGGAAACTATTCCGCTGTCAGCAGTTCTGTTGCGGACAATCCGTTCTGTTCTTCTTCTTTGGTTTACTGTTGCCAGGATTAAACGTAGGACCTTTTTTTTCTCCATTTGAACTTATATGTGCTGTGCAATAAGCGTTAGTTAAATGGATCCATATAACACTGAGTAATAGCCTCAGTATGCACTCTTCATTAGCATGCTTAACATTCCCCCCAAGACCCAGAAGTCGGCTTCTATAATACACTGCTTAACACAAACATTATGTTGGACACTTAAGATCTCTTATGGGGCTCGTTGTTGGCAGTTTTAGTAGTGAGCAGATTTGGACTGTGCGCGTATTTGTGTGTGTGTGTGTTAATGTTTGGGTCGGAGTGGAGGACAAAATGGACACGGTCATGAACTCTGAACATGAAAACCTTAAAAAGTTAATAAAAGATGCACACACTATTTGCCAGGTAATTAGAGCAGACGTCCAACAGAGAAGTCTAGTGAAGAGGTTAATAAAATGTTATTGTTGTTAGCTTTTTTGGCTCAAGCATGAACTCTGTTGCAACACTGGTCAGCCACTTGTTGCGTGTTTCCCAAATGGGACACGCAACTCTGTTTGTGAAAGTAAGAAATCTCTATGTGAGTAAGTAAATGCTGAGAGACTTTGTTTATGAATTTGTTTATGACTGACTTGATGACTGAAGATATTTACTTTGCATCGCCTCTTCCAAACCTTGATTTCTTTCATATTTAATAAAGATGACAGTGGGCAGGTGATGTTAAAAATGGAAGTTAGAAGATTTTAGCCTAATGGGAAACAGTGCATAGCTGTCCAAGCTGGCTTGACATTTACAACCATTTCCCCAGCTCAGCATTCAGCCTTTACGACAAAGCCAAAACCCATCACGAGGAGCTTCACTCATCTTAAAACTGATATGCTGAGATTCTTGGATCCGCACTGACAAGACACATGGGTTCACACGGTTTCAGTAACCAATAAACCTTCCCGTAGCAGGAAATGTGTCTTATATATCAGGAGTTATGCAGGACATTTTGGGAAAATATTTAGGATGAGTGCCTGGCTTTTTCCCCAGTATGTCCTCACTGAAGCTGAGTCACAGATTTAGTAGACCGATAGAGGGGAGTGAAGAAAAGAGTGTACGATTTCCCTCTTCTCTCATTTCTGTTTATCTTACTTTTGCCCCTAAAAAGTCAGCTCACAGCACATGTTGTCTAATACCGATAAAAAGCCTAATCAGGCACTTTCAGCTCATATCGACAGTGATCTAATAGGCATGTGTTTGAAAGTTGAAATGAATTAGGCAGCGTCAGAGCCGTGACAGCCAGGTGCTGAGCACTTGGCCCAGCATATCCCAGCCTCCGCCAATTGGAAAATGCTTTACAGAATTTATCTGCACCCTTCTCCCTTGACAAATTATTTTATTGTTCCCACACAGTTGGTTTTCATTTAGTCTTTTGGCTAATGATAGGCTGGGAGCATGTGGTCTATTGTTATTCCTTTATTCAGCATAGATACTCTGACTGGAAGTGTTCACATCTGATAGTACATTCCCATGCAAGTAGAAACCAACCAAAACATGACAGACAAAAGGTATACATATGTACACAGATGGTTTGCAGAGTAGGAAACTTTAGTATGTAGCGTAAGAAGGACAATCTTGATAATGCTTATTGCTCTGTAAATGCTTTAAGTGCCTCTGTGGCATGACCTTATTGACTGTCTGTCAAACTGGGTAACGTTTTCCTGAAGGGACAACTTCTGTACAATCTCCCCTCAGTGAACTCCAAACTCCCCCCACCAAAAACCTTTAATCACATTATTCAGTGTGTCATGTACCCGGGCTAGTATATATGCTGTGTGAGAGCTACAGATGGGAGAGATGGGGAGAGGGTGAAACTCGCCTCGCGTCCGAGCCCTGCACTCTGCCTGACCTGAGCTCAGTACAGCAGGACTAGGCCGCTAATCTTTAACAAATGCTGGGAGTCTCCATGACCGGGCCCTCGCTGAGATGGCTTAGTCAAAACAGCCCTGCTGCTCCCGAACACAACCCCAGCCTCTAGCTTAATTCAAACACTGATTAACTAACAAATACCTGCTGCTTGTTCCACAGCATTACACAGCCCGGTGCATTCTGCGGCGCTCCATGGAGTTTGACAGTGTGTTTGCTGTTCTGCAGAGAATCACACAGGCCTTCTGTGTTTTTGGGGGATTTGTTGGTATAATGATGCAAGACGTGCAAAGTGAGCAAAAGCATAGCAATACTGCACTGAATGAAGACGGCTTTATTGTTTAATCTGTCATTATATCTTTCAGGCACAGTGATTTGCTGTCTGAGTTGGAAAAGAACTATATAAATAAAGGTTTAGCATTGTTACTGCGTTGCATTGTGAAAACCTGTGGGATTCTACATAATGGGCTACAAACAAAGAAAAAAAAACCATATTGTATAACAAATTGACATTGTTTTCTTTTCTCCCTTTAAGCGTTTGTTACACTCAAACTGTCATACATTTGCTGTGAAAGTAAATCACCACAATCAGCAAGTACCAATTCACACTGACAACCATAAACCAAACAGCCAAGATTTTTGACTGCCTTGACTCGAACTGAATTTTACCATTAAGACGATAGCTTGTTTGCGTTGCGTCATCGCGGCGTCCCCCGCCAACTGAGCTGATGGGTAGAAAGCAACACAAATATTTGTAGCAGATGATGCCGATAGAAGCGATGACAGCTTTTCAAATGTTACCAGTGTCCTGTTCTTAATAATCCCCCCCCCCCCCCCCCCCCCCCCCCCCACTCACTTAACATGTTTCCAAGAAAGCTCTTTGATTTGAACTTCTGAGCACGTTTCCTGTTCGACCCCGATCGCGGCAGCACCGCCAACACTTAGCGGGCACGACTCTGCCCCTGTCCTCTCATGCGCCGTCACCGTTACTGTGGGACTGGCTATATTTTCTGACCCTTTTTTGGACTTCTGACAAACACCATGCAGTTCAGGCCTCTCGCCAGGCTCAGGCACAGAGTCTCACTTTGTACATGGAACAGTTTGCACGTCTGACATGTTGAATTAAGCATCACCACTTGTTGCTGTAACTCGCAGTTGAGAAATATTGGAATGTTGGGTAGGTATGTATTCAGTATTAAACCAGACGTCGATGCAGAATATATTGTGAAATTCAGCTAAAGTATGTATGGTTTCTGCAGATACTGTAAATGAATAATTCAAGCTTAGTTTTGAATCATTTGGTGCTTTGATTGTCTCGGTATCCGTATCTGATTGGACATAAATGGCAGTGGAGTACTGGCGTCCAGCATAAACTGCAAGTATGCATGTTTTGTTTTTTTTATTATTATATTATATAAATTTTTTGAGAACGATTTGATACACTGGGAACAATAAATCTTCAACTATTTTTACAATAACACAGTCATTATTCTAAAGAATGCTGCTTTTTATTCCAACTAGAAAAAAACTGGATGTTCAACAGAAACTATAAACTGAATACAATGCATTTCACAGAATGAAGCTTAGCGAGGATGTACTTTAATTTGAGGGATAGAAAAGGCTGCAGTTGGAGGAATATTTAATGTATAACCCCTGAAACCGCAATTCAACAAAAGTCAACAGGACTTGTTAGCCATGTCCTTGATAGCTTCAGCTGTAAATGTAAATGCACAGTTTACCACAGCGCTCACTTTTACAGGGCCAGGCCTGTCATTTGACACGAAAATATGGCCAATCGAGGCCACTGTAAAGATGCCAGTCTTCTACAAGCCTCAAGAGCTCTGAGCCATGAAGGAGTCCAGCGAGAGAGGCGAAGCATCAGTATATGTACACTGCAGCCTGCCAAAGTACACTCATTTAACAACACAAAAAGACTTGCACTGAGAACCCGCATGTTTATGTTAGGGATGATGTAAAATGGCCAGAATTCATATTTCACATCACATTTCTCTTTTAAGATTGCTTCTCTCAATTTTTAGGTGCAAGGAAACAAACATTTGCATTTCAAAGTTCTTCAAATAAAAATAAATGAAAAGCAAACCCTTTTATGGGTTTGGAGACTATATTGGAAAACAGGTCAGGGGCGAAATGAATATTTTTTATGGTTCGTAAAAGAGCTTCACAATGAATGCCAGGTTATGTGAAAGACTTGACACATGGTACAGGCCAGAGCCCTTTCGAGGTTCCCCCGTTATTCAGCCCTTACGCTCTCGGGCCAAGAGCAGCCAAACAACACACATGGCAGAAGCCAAAATGATGATGAAGAATGATTTCTTTATTTCTGCTCGTTATCGTCTGATTAGGCTCCTTTTCACCACGGTCTCATCCAAAAATCTATCAAGTAATAACCTTCACTTTTTCCTTCTGTGTTTATCACACTCGGGTTGACGTATAATCAACTCAGAACTGGGACGTGGACTAACTTCAACACATACCGTATACATACTGTAAATAAACATGAACTTGAAATACGTCACGTGATACGTATGTCCGTTTTCTGCATTAGTATGGTCACTTTAAAGTGGCAGTACGTAATTTGAACATACACAGTGCAAAACATTCTGCCTCATATCACTTCTCTAACGGCAGCAGAAGGAATCAGTTGCCCTGCAAAACCTCAGGCCCTACGAGGCAACAGCATGAGCCCTGTGACCTTTGATTGGCTCTCCTGATACATGCTAGATTTTCTAAAGCCTGCAAACAGAGCCAAGATGAGGCGCAGAAGTCCCTTTTTTTTCTTCCTCTGACCACTTAAATTACAATATGCTGAAAAGTTATTATAGAATTTTTACCCTATGACAACAGAATAACTCCAGCGTTCTCCAGCTTTAATAGAAACTTCGTTTGTACGTGCACATGATATACATGAACATGCCACATACAAAAGACATTTTGGGAACTAAATTTGTAAGTAGGAGGAATCCAGGAATCCACATCAGACGCATCATATGAAAACAATGGTTTTGCTACCGCTCTGTGTGATCATTTAAATTCCATTCCTGGTCTACAAGTGATAGATGACTTTGTTGTCCTTTCGTGTCATGTCTTTGTCCTACACGTGTCAGGATGCACTGTAAAACTATAAATTCCTGTTAAAGCACCAAACTCAGTCCCACTAATCTACTAAAAACCCGTTTATGTTCTGTTTTTAATGTAACGACATTGTAAATGTTGGGGTTGACCCACCGTCGAACAGCGACAGATTCACACGTTTCACCACCGAGACAAAACTCACGTCTCGCTTTGGCCATTAACCATGGGCTGACTCACGTGGCGAGGGGACGCAGCGAGAGCAGAAATCATAATAAAAGGAATCTTATTACAGTCATTAAACAAGAGAAGGGAAAACACAGGAGGGCTTTAATGCCTGGACATCTAAAATGCCTACGCAGTGAGAATATATTTGCTCATAAAGCCCTTTGATGGTGGCCCTGTCCGTTCCAACACATAGCACCGCTGTCTGTGTAAATAACTGTGTATTGACCTCCCACCGCACAAGATTGAATGTGTTTCCATAGGTGTCATTTGGTACCACTTTGGCTTTTTACAGGCCCCACTGTGCCTTGAGTCCCAGTAACTGCGGGGGCGCAGGAGTCATGCCATCACTGCTCTAACAGTGGGCTCTTCCTGAGCTTGAAGAGAGATGAGAGGTTGACTATGAACTGAAGCCCCCTCCTCCTCATCCTCCTCACAGCAGCATTATGGAGCTCTGTTTGATGTGGAGTGATATATAATGTCTAGTGGACTGTCCATATCAAGTTACCTAGAGTGCATGTTCCTGTCTCTGTGTGATCTGTGTTTGCATGTGAGTGTGTGTGTGTGTGTCTGTGTGTGTGTGTGTGTGTGTGGTTGTGAGGTGGGGGGGTGGGAGGGGGGGTGGTCCTCTGTGCCAAAGCCTTTGGTGAATGAGGACTCCCCACACAATAAAAGAATGGTATTGCTGACTTCCTTAGGTATGTGTGGTTTGAAACTCAACACAGGTTTGCTCAGTGGGGCCCTCTCGTATTTATTCTGTATATCTATGAAAACCCCCAGTACTGTGGTGCCCTCTGTGTCAAGGAGGAGGTCCCTCTCCAGTCTGGGTTATGGTCATTTTCCAGCCAAGTTAATGCCCCTCGGTGGCAGATGTTGACTGCTGAGTAATAGAATATGTTTTGCCCACTTTTCTCACTGTTGGTTTGAATCTGTTACAGAATATTAAACCATTTTTCTGTGACTGTCAAAAGTGTCAGCAACAACAACTGGTTTTAAAAGTCTTTGAGTCGTACAAAAAGTTTTTTTTCTTTTCTTTTTTTGTTAATTCACAATTAAATACGGTGTCAGTCTTTTTTTTTACTTCAGGGATCTTCCTCATTTCAAGAGGAAGATCATTTTTTTGAAGCGAAACCATCTCGACCAAACTGCAGTGCATCATCAGAAAACGATTACCACAGTTAAATCCCTTCACATAGTCGGGCATTGTTATAGAGTGCTTGCTCTCGTGTGATGGCCCTCTCTGTAAGATAACATTTGTTTTAAAGATACGCAGAAGGATTTAGTCCCTTATGTTTGAGCAGCTCGGCTTACTTTGTGCGCTGAAATGTACGGGTTTAGAAACCAGTGACATGAAACAACATCAATAATCAAATCAAAATAAAAGCTTCCCCTCTGTGCCTCCGCTGTCAAAGCAAATTGTGGGCTTTTGAAAAACTCATTTTCCTCAAAGAGCTCCATTTTGGGGGCGAGTTAACCCCTAATCATCCTGACTAGCTAATATTCATTGTGGACACTGCGGAGAAGCATTGGCCTCAACTTTTAACCGGAAACTTCAAAAGCCAAAGCAATTACTATGCATGCTTTGAACATATCCTTTTCACAAAGTAACATTCCATTATTCTTCCTGCACTAAAACAACAAAAAGTAACAAAGAAGTAGGAAGTGAAATTGGATTCCTCGTTTGGTTCCCAAAACATCTGGTTTGGCCCTTGTTTTAAACAACTAGCATCCCCTCTGAGAATAACAGAAGGTTATGTGCACTGTGTGTAGGTAACAAAATAATCATTTTCAAATGTTTCTCCATTCAAATGTGATCTAATTACCAACTTAAATTCAACCTCTCAGTTGGACCACCGACCATCAAGGGAATTTTCCTACAGTCGTTTTCCTAACTATTCATTTATTTCTCCCCCACTGCTGCCTCTAAACCATTAAAAAATATACAGTAATTGCTGCAAATTGATCACTTGTTTAACAGAAGTCACATAAATCTCCGCTCTTGTCAAACCGTAATCGATGGCAGGATGTGGTGCTGGGCGAGAAGAAGAGAGAATATCTGTCACACCGGGGCCTTGATGCGTCTGCTACAAGGAGATACTCTCATGTTCTGTGGTTGAGCTTGGCCACTGTCATTTCCGAGGAATTTCCTGCCATCTGTGTTCAATCGAATTCTCTCACAGATTTGGGATTGCTTGTAAATATTGGGTGCTGGCTGAAGAGAACTAAAGGAGTACTGTGAGTTTTGTACCAACAGGATCTCGAACCAAAAAGAAACAGGACGTTGGTGTAGGGATGCGCTAACAAAGCCTTATTAATGGGGGATATAGCAAGGCAACGTAGTGTCTGGCTGCTCCGGGGAGATGTGCCTATATCTGAGATTACTCATGAGGAAATCCAAGTAAATCTCTTGACTGGCTTTGCAGCTCAACGCTGTGTTGGTTTTTGCCTGATTTTTTTGCTATTAGCTGGATTGAAGGATGGCAAGGACGGCTGGTCGGTCCACCACTTTGATTCAAACTGCAGGATCTCACCAAGCATCCGTCACCATTAATGTATGCCATATCCACGCTGCTGGTGATGCCCTGACTTTTTACTGAAATATATCAACATCTACTGGTTGGATTTTACCGTTCGTTATTCCATTCGCTTTTTTAAAGAAATGAAAAAAATATGCTGTCCCGGGTCGCTTTTGTTTCTGCGTCACATAGAATATAAGTCAGCTTGAGAATCAAGCCCTCATTACAACCGACCTCATTTTGACAAAACTTATTTTCCTAACCCAGCTGTTCTCAGCAGTACAGATTTATTGTGCTATTATAGTAATTTTGACAAATGGAGGGCCACGCTGATATTTGACAAATGGATCTGATTTCACTACAGTTTCAGAGGGACGTCTGCTGTGTTTTGATACGAATTTAGTGGGCACACGGACAAACTGAGGCTTATTGTTCAGCGGGGGGGGGGAAACGCAGTTTCTGCACTAAATCGCTGTGTTTATTTTTTTACAGCAGATTTATATACACTGGTTATTCTCACGAGTGAACGCACACACAGACAAAAACACGCAGACACTGTAACATGTTTAAAACATTCAAAAACAAACAGTGATTAAAAATGTTTTAAAGTACTATTTATGTTCAGTTGTTGCAGGAAATAACTTTATTCTGTTGAAAAGTGCACCAGTCTCACCTTCGACACTTTCTTTAAGGGTGTGGCGCGTCCAGTGCTCGTCAGTCCGGCTGCTTTACTTTGCCAGTATTTACTGCCGCCACCCAACACAGAGCAGCCTCTTGTCTGGCTTTGAAGCGCCTCCTGATCCCATGCCGAGGTTTCAGCACTGTTGGCCTGGCTCCGGAGCCGTGTTGTTCACCAGCCTCATAAAGGTGTCTGTCACTAGGCCAGACGTCCCTGTCACGTCTGCGGGCCAAGTGCATCACGTCTTGTCAGCTTGCCGCTCTATCAAGTCAGTCCATGGACCTGACTGATGCTTTGTGCACTGTTTCGCCGTCACAATTATGTGGCTTTTCAGTCAAATTATAGGATGGGGTTTGGCTGAGCACTCCTTGTAAAACTTGTGATTGTCTGTGATTAATCCTGGCAGTGTGCAGATTTTGTGGGCAAATCTTGTTATGATAGTGATTGTCAGGATAGAATTGTGGCTACTAGTGGCTTTAAAGTGGTTTGTTGACTATGCACATTTTTGTTATATTAACAAATGTTCTAAAAGAGTTTGACTTAAAGATAGAGGATATGCTTATTTTTGTGATAATCAATCATTGCTGTGGTGTTTTTTTTGTTTTTTTTTTACGGTTCTTCCCAGAGGTCAATGTGCAAACAATGTCTTCGAGTACTATGAGGCATTTTCCCTGGGTTTCCTGGTGATTAAGTCTGGGTTTCTTTATGCTGAGCTCTGTTATTTTTCTGTTCAGATATCGTCATATGGGTATTGTTTCTTATGCTAATTCAATCTGCGCTGTTGATTTGGATCATCTCACTGTCATAGCTGTTGAAATGTGAAATCACTTTTTATGCCGAGAGTTTAGAATGGAAATCTTTCTATTACGTTTGTAGTGTAGAGAAGCAAAATTATACATCAGTCCCTCAGGGTATTCACTCAGTAGCTAGTTTATTGGGTTCACCCAATGAAGAGTGGTAAGTGTAAATATTAGAGACCTCTTAGTATAATGTAATGTAATTTAAGCAGCACCACAAACTGCAGCTTCTAATATCACCAGATGTTCTATTAAAGCATGCTATCAGCTACTGCATCAAACGCTCTGTCATTAAATTTGAGTGGAAAACTGCTTGCAGTCCAAGGAAACAAAGCTGATAATGCGTTAGAGACCAGTCTGAAATTATGACTTTTACATCCAAACCAAATATTATGTAACTGCTGATTGACGGATTTGATGTTAAACCACATTAAGGTTTCTCTGAGGTCACGCCTTCTCCCATTAATGTGAGTCACCTGTGTTGATAAATTAGCTCTCATGAAGGTGGGCCCGGAGGGCACGACCAGTGACAAGGTGCTACCACCAGGTGGTGACATGTGCAAGTTTAAAGTTTTAATTATGTTAATCAGGGAGGACAGCAGAGAAAATGATTGGCTGTGGCGGGTTTGTAGGAGGCTGTGGGAAGTGATCAGGAATGAGCGCAGCCGTTCAGTGCATCTTTCTCTGTTGGAGTTCAGTGTGAGTGTGTGAGAGAGGAAAAAAGAGAGAGAGGTGTGTGCGTGTGTGTGTGTGTGTGTGTGGAGTCATATAATCCCACAACATTTTCTCCTGTGTTTGGGTATTGACTTACAGCGGCCTCGCTTTAAGCCATGTGGTAAAGTGGTTGGTCTTTGGGACTCGGCGGGCACCAAGCCTGGCACTGGGATAGGGTGGGTGGAGTAAATTGATGGAGCTGGGGATGGGAGGGTTGTTGGCTGCCAACTATTTGTTTGTGTTCATGACTGCGGTTTGCACTACTCCATTTGAAGAGCCTGGTATTATGAGGACGCCTGCTTCCCACAACATGTGCCCTCTTCTCTAAAAGGCAGGAGAGCTAATCATTTACCGACCACTGAATTCATCAGGATGACTTAAAACTTTGTAGCCACTTATGAACAACCAGATGTATCCACAAACAGGTCTGCTTGGATGGTTGGGTCCATTGCCGTTTCTCAGTTGTCATATATGCTAATGATTTTTTAAAAATGTTTTTAAAGTCTCTGAGCTGAAATAAGATGTTTTTATGTGTACACAGGCTTCCAGCTGTATTTTGACTTTCTAGCTAATCTGAGGTTTTTGTGTGACCAAGCTAACTATGAAAAAATGTCGAGGAACCTGAGATACCTGGTCGAGAGCAGCTAAAATGAGCTAGAACAAATTGATTTTATCCTCATGAAAGTTCTCATGTCTGCTGGTACTGGTAATCCTGCAACAAAAACACTGACATTTCTGTGCTCCAGCAGTAATTTAATAGAGTTTTTCTTCCCTCGCTCTGCACCTGCTTTAAGAGGAGCTTTCTCCATAGACATTGTTATTTTTCATTTACTTGTGCCCCCAGGTTTTTCAATCATACATCTATTACTAAACAAACAAATAAGTTCCGGGCCTATGCCGCAGACACAAATATAGACATGAGTTATGAGATTCAGAGAAGCCGGGAAAAGGCTTTGGACTCTAATACACAACATCTGCACCGGACAAGATGCACAACCAGAGCGTCCCCCTACAAAGTCCCGCTGCCTGCTGTCGCACACTTGTATATGCCGACCTGTCTCATGTTGAAAGAGTGCAAGGGGAGGGGGAGAACGATGGCAGGTGGGGGTGCTGGGGCAGACAGGAATAAAATGATCATTATTAACTGTTTAAGTGCTGAATGTTATGATTTATGGAACCAAAGTGGGGCCAGTTGAGGTGTCACATCGGATTTCCAGAGGCATCTGTCTTGCGGTTTTGGCAGCTTGTTGTACCTTGGGTTCAGATGTTTGCATCACACTCCTGACATCCAGATTCTCTCTCCAACACCCCCCCCCCCCACTCCCCGACAGCCTCCTCCTGCTTTAAGTACAGTACACCTCTGATCGCTCCCCTTTCCTCTCCTTAAACCATCTATCCATCTGCACATCTGCTTTTCATTGAGGCCTGCATGTCTCTGAAGACTTGAACGCATTAAACGCTGGCACAAGCACAGTCTCACTCTGGCACTTAACACAACGCTTAGGTGACTTAAAAGGGAGAGGCGAGAATTATAGAAAATGAAGTGTCACCGAAATAAAAAATCGCCCCAGATTACCACCAATTACACTTAATAATGCTGTCCAGACCATCTGCTGATCAGATGGAGGACTGGTATTGTCTGTGGAGAAATAATGATACCAGAGAATGCGAGAACGAGAGAGATTCATTGAGAGAGACAGCAACATCGACTTTCAACTATGTGATGATGTGGTTTGATCTTTTCAGTACTGTATAGAGTGGAATGCTTTGTATGGTAATGCAGTCATAACTGCGTATCTTGGGATAATAGCTATGTTGTTTCAGAGGAATTAAGTTCTGCTAGATTGGAGACATGTGTCTGCTTTGCTTTATTAGTCATTTATTAGTCACTGAGGTCAGGGGAGAGTTTTTTAGCCAAGGCACAACACTGCTGAACTTGAACATGACTCTGATCATCAGCCCCTGAGGCAGCCTGAATAGGTGTACAATTACAGCGAACCCTAACTGGCCATGATCCCCAATGTGAAATTCATCCAGTATGTGAAGCGTGTTCAACAATCAATGTAATCACCGTCACAGTGACCGCAACCTTCCACTAAAGAGTGAGTCGTGCTCTAATTATCAGAATTATCGAGTCTGCATTCATTCATTGTTCCTGTCTATTGTCTTATTTTTCAGCCTCCATGGTCACAGTGGCTGCATTAATCAGCAGGAGACGGATTAGAAAGCACTTTCCACTCACGGTCATGATGCATCTGAGTTTTTACGGTTTGCGCGCCATGTTCCCAAAGGATTTTGACAAGAAGGAAGCATGACAAATGGATGACATCAGGGGAGGCGTATTGCGGGGTGATTGGAACCTCATTTTTCTCCACAAACTCAGCCAGAAAATAATCATACATGTCCCAAAACAAGTTCTCGAATAACCATGTTTATCCCTTTATAATTACACTCTTGTAGGAAGCATTAATTTTTGTATTCATGTGCAATGGCGCATGCAAACTGGCATACCGGTCCTTTAATTTAACTTCTCCTCTTATACGTCTCAGTGAGCTCCTCAGTTTA
Source organism: Nibea coibor (assembly GCA_023373845.1). NCBI lineage: Eukaryota > Metazoa > Chordata > Actinopteri > Sciaenidae > Nibea > Nibea coibor. Next base: position 16,864,405 of record CM041718.1, read on the forward strand.
CCGTCATCCTGCAGTGATGCTCACTGAAAGGAACGTGCTACTTAAATTATACAGGAGAGGAGGCAGAGTGAGTGAATAGATACCATGTGATGACATTTATGGAACGGAAGATACCACTTTAGATGTAACAGAGTATTATTAGACACCGTGTTATCAGCGCGAATTGTTTCTTGTTCGCAGTCTTTGTTCCAAAGTGAATTTTTTTAGGGCGGTGTTTTAAGAGGCGGATAACAATAGAGTCCTTATTTGTGCCTGTGTCTTTAGTTGGCAAGGCTGACATCAGTGGCTCTTTGTGAGGATGAGCCAGCACATCTGTACATGGTCTCTGTACTGAACACAACATTTGCCCCTGGTGCTTTTGGCACTGTCGTACCTCTTTCTTTCTCTGTCTTTCTCTCTGCCCCCGCGTCCCTGATCTCACGCCCTTACAGCGTCATTCCTAATTGGGCCTGAATGCTTACAACTGTGTATATCAGAACAGCATCCCACCCTGCTTGTTCGAAGGTGTTCGCTAGAACTTGGACACAATGCTGAACCGAATCTCCATAGATAATCTGCTGCGATTAACTGTAAATGCAAGGAATTTTTTTAACTGACTGTGCCCACAGATTGAGATCAACGTGTGCCCGGCGGAGTTTTTGTGTCAACGAACAAAAGTTGTATAATTCATTGTTTCTTTCCAGTGTGTCTTTAACAAACACATAAACACAATCCGTCTCCTCTCTGTAATGGAGAAAAATCTGTATCATTTACATCTATATTTGTATATAGATTTGGAGAGCACTCTTCTTCTTCTACTACTTTTTGGGCGTGTTTCTTTGCACGTTACTGCCACCAACTGTTGACTAGTGAAATAGCATGAAACCAACGGTAGGAACGAGCATGTGAGCTTGTGCACGTGCGCGATACTAACAAAACAGGGACCCGCTTGTGAAAACATTACTCCATAGAGTTACTAACGGTATAAAACCCACAAAGTACTTTGCATTTTTGTTTGTTGATTATATCAGTGGATTACACAGGGATATTTTTGAACAACTCAAGTTTTCCGCAGAACATAACATGGAAAAATTCAAAACCAGAGCCAAAGGAATTTAAAGTATGATGAACACACAGCTGTTTTGCTCAACAGACCACCCATGAACACATTTAAAAGAATAATGGTCAAAAGTCTCACACAGTCACTTGCTCATTCATTCACACAAACACACACACACACTCTCTCTCTCTCTGACTCTTTCCTTTCCTGTTACTGTTGCTGGATGGTCTTACATTTCACCTCAGTCCCCAATGCTCTCTCTGGCTTCCATCTCCTGATCAAACTAGGGTCTAACACACAATGAAATGTTCAGCGTTGAACTACCATGGCACATTCAATATAAACTGAATTTACTGTTGGGTCTCATCCAAGCCACCATATGTTGAGTAGCCTGTTCCCCCAACCTGAGCATGACTGATTCTGTTAATGTAGCAAAGCTCTAAATCAGCGGTGCGCTAACTTTCTGCAGCAGGGGGATCGAGGCCGTTAACACTCATTTAACACTCTGACTTTAATGTCCTGGAGACACTCAGAAAGTGTCTCTAGGATGGAGACACTTTGGTCCACTTGAGCACGATGCAACACTCTTCCCGAATGTTAGACACGCACGTCTTTTTTTTTTTCAGACCTTTCTGGAAGTACTACTACCTGTTTGTGTTTGAACAAGTAAATTAAAGCCATACAACAAGGCTTGTGACATTCGCTGTCTTTGTCCAGACCAGTTTAGTTGATGATTTTGCCACAAACTGTCACGCAAGGTGTAATTAAAACCCATGTGAGAGTCAGATGTTCACAGGAGGTAAAACATCCAGATGTGTTTGCAACTTCCTAGGAGGGAACAAAACAAGACAAAAACATCTTAAAAACAAATGGGATTTTAAAGCTGCTGGAGTTTGTTTCACATGGTGGCTCCGAACGGCAGGTAGAGATACTTTGAAAATCCAGAAATGAATAATGTTGCTTCTTCGCTTCTCCTCGTTCTGGCCGCCTGAAGTTGATGTAGCTTGCTTGATACGATACCCAACTTTTATCAATACAGTGTTTGAGAAATATTTTTCTACACAGCCTAAAATAGAAATAGTTCCTGCATTGTTTGTTGTCTGAACACAAGCAGCTACACAAGATAGATAGATGATATATAATAAAATTGTCTAAAACTGGAAACATTTTCATTTTAATCTGGAACTATCTGATCATAGAATAAGTAAACAAGATTATGAATCTGACAGATTTTGGTTTTGCAATTGTTTTTATGGACACATTTCAGGCGTCGGTGCCAAAGAAGTGTTCAGGTTCAGTAGCCAACATTTATACCAAGTTTAATGTTTTGAAAAAGACAAAAACACAAAACCAAGCTCGTGTAACTTCCACTCAGTGATTTCTGGCAGTGAAGACTCTTTGAAATAACATTTCCAAGAAAATCATTTGTTGTGTTATCAGTCTATTTTAGTAAAATACTTTTCAGACAGGTAATCAGTGTTCGGGGATCTTCTCTGTCTTTTCTCTGTGTCTAACTCATTTACATGGTGGACTTTTCTTGGCAAACATTCACACTGTATTGTGGAACAGAGCAGTGCGCATTAAAAGAGCATTATCTCATAAGTTGTGTTGCTGGGCTGCCTGGTGTGGATCTGTGTTTTAGATGGTGGTGACTATGATATGTGTGTGGGAGAGAGCATGTGTGTTCAGTCAAGGCCTCATTGACCGAGTGCCAGTCCATCGAGTGCTTTATGATGACAGTGTTTTTATTTGGTTGTTTGTCTTTTTCTGTGCATGCATACGGACAATCAAGACCTTATTAAAAGATCCCTGATGATGTTAGTCATCTCTATCCTGACTCATGTCACTTCTGGCCATCCTGATTAAATTACTCCTGACTCGAGGCAGGGAAACACTTGGCTTCACGTCAGCGGGCCTTGAAACTTTCATACAGCAACACAGTTGTATATGCTCAGCCAACGAGCAATGAAAGAAAAAAAAGGGAGAATAAAACAAAAAAAGACAGAACAATCCAGAATTTGGTAAACAGAACGATTTGTATTGCCTGAAAACAGACCCGAGCTGAAAGACATCTTGCCTTCTGTTAACGGCTTTGAGTGAAACCAGCGTTGTTCCTACTCTCCCCTGGTGATACTGGGCCGTTTGCATTGCTCGCTTGGCCTTTTCTCCACTTCTTTGTGTTTTCGCTGTGACCCGCGACAAGACAAATGCAGAGGGGACTAATGATACATCAACTGTAGGAGGGATATGTGAAAAGATGTGCCTTAAACTGAGGATAACATGGCTCACAAAGTTCCCTTGTTTTCTCTCGTCTTTTGTTCGTCCTTGTAACCTTTTTCCCATATTCCAAAACACTTCCTTTCTTTCTTCTACTGTTTACTCTCCCTCTCCATCTGTTACTCATGTTGTAATATCTTTCTCCTTTGTTAGTCTTTTTTCATTTTTCATCTGTAGCCCAAATCCTTAGTTTTGCTCAATATTTCTATCGCTATTTGGACATTTAGTTCATTTTTGCATTATATCTTTTTCATTAGTTTCCAGTAACTTTTAATGTTTTCTCAAAAGTGTTTGGGTGACTTTATTAATAATAGCTCATGGTGTGTGATAACATTGTCAATAACATCGTTAGGAGAAAATTGAATTTGAGAAATTGAGTTAGGAAAGTTGGAACAGGGGACACGTGGCCGCCTACACATGAGTGTGTGGGGATATCGGCTTACCCTTCACAAATATTTCCTCATACGCCGAGGCCCTCCCTTTCATCTGTCTCCTTCCTATTTTTATTATCTTTTCAGTCATATTCATAAAGCATTTCTTTCTTATCAGATAGTCATGCTGGAATGATAAAAATGATGTTAAAAATATGCTTAGTTTTATGGGGCTTGAGGAATAAAACACACTAAATGATTAAATAGTATATTTTAATTGAGTAAAACCTTTATTTTCCCATGAATTTATTTGTTATAAATTATTCCTCCACCACAGTTTCTTTTGTTTTCTGCATTTGAGTGCATGGATAGACATAAAACCTTAAATTAATCAAGAAGAGTCGTTTTGAATTAGAAACATTAGCATTAGCACTTCTAGATTAAATAATTTACACCACACTTTAATACGTTTTTTTTTATTTTCTAAAATTAATCATTTAATCTTCTAATTAAAAATAAAATGACAGAGAATCAAATTAATTAATGAGGTCACCATTTCCACAAATGGACTGATTGCGTAACCTTAGAACAACTGATTGTAAACTTAAAGGGACAGTATGTAATTTACGGTTGCAGTTTTACTGGCTCGATCCTCCAGACACATTAATTTGAGTTAGTTTATTTTTCCAATATGGACGCATCGCCATTTGGAATACAATTCCTCAATTACTCCAGCAATAATATTTGGCAATAAATCTCTCCAGCGTTATTCTCACTGTCACCAGTTGGACTTTTCCAAGAGCACTCCATATATCAGTGGATACTACAGTTGTGGCAGCCAGCAGTTATTCCTCAAGAGAATATTCATAATCTAATAGGATTTCAACATGTCAGTAACGGCATGGATCCCAGTATAAACGGGTTATTCTTCCAGGGCAGTCAGCAGATCTCTTCCAATCTGCTTATCCAGGTTTTAATTTGAGAGTGACGTTCACCGCTCTAAAACAACACACATTTTTCATGTATCGAGGATTTAGCCAGTTCTCCTGCTCTTCTTTCAGTGAATGGTGCCTACTGCTCAGAGAAGGATGTAGAAGCTGAGCTGGGTGACGCTGAGGGTGCCCTGATGCGATGTGGGCAGAGCTTGCCGCTGCTGGTAGGGGGTCATTTAGGGGGGCTTTATACTCAGAGCCTCCATTGTGACAGACCTACAGCTGACCTCCTTCTGCAGGACGGCCCTCACCAGGATTCAAGGTAAGCTGTCACTATCGTTGCCGTTTTTAAATGGTTTTGTTCCAGTACTGAATGTTTCCTGTTGGGTATAGTATTACTAACAATTTACAGGTACAATCTGTTTTTCATTATCTTTGCTATTGTGTATCAGATGCACACATATGTAGCTGGAAAGCTTTACCCAGCCTCATAAAACACACTGAAGGGCTCCAAAGTATAACATTTATGTTACACTAATGCGATTCTTCTGGTGTGTAACCTTTGACTACTGTTGGTCAAGTCAGACAATTCCCAGCCAAGTTCCCTGTTGTAGGTTTTGTCCTCCTCCTTGACCCGCCTCTGTTCTTTCCCTCTGTCCTCAGTCATCTGACGAAAAGTGCTTCTGGACAGACACTCGCTCCTCTCATATTGTCTCTCAATATTTCCACTACAGCCAAACAGGAAATGGCGCTCCTGAATAGGATGAGAGAGGGGGGTCAAGTCTTTATTAACAACAACGATGACAAAGCCTGCCAGTGGCACTCTCCAATCCTAGCTAGCGTTAGCTTTGTTTTTTTCCCCCAGCGTGCTCAGGGGAAGGGACAAAGACGATTCCTTCATGAGACAGCCCCGGAGAAAAGAGAGCTCTTCTCACATCACTCAGGGGCTTTGGACAAAATCCATAATGAGCCAACTGACAGGAATGATTATGTAGGAGATCACAGCAACGCATGGAGAAATCTGACCTGGGTTCCCCATTCAGCAGGGCAAAGATTCCCACCATAATACACAGTATTGTAAACGGTGACCCTTCATAGGGTGCAATTATGCCACCAAAACAGGTGACTCCCTATTTATCCCAATCTTGGGTTGGGTTTAACCCCTTTGTGTCATCAAAGCCTGTCAGATGGACACACTAGCCCGTGGCCTCTTGGTCTCAGTAGCCATCCATCCCTCCCCCTCTCTCTATTCTTAGTCATAAATGCCCATTCATATCCTCTCTCTACCAGAAGATCCTGTTTCATTTATTCATAAAAAAATCTTTGGCTCATCAGCAGCGGATACTACCAACGTCAACTTATGTCGCTGAGTCCTCATCACGGCCTTTACATGGTTAGTGTTTGTCCAGTGAGGTCATTACAATGGATGAGAGACTTTGTTGAAATATTTTAGGTCATTGGGACCCATTCAACATTTTTATGTAAACTGAGAGAATGATTGGAGGAGGAGGGGTAAGTGGGAGGCTAAACTCTGACAGTGCTGCTGGTGGGAAGGATCAATCAGCCAGTATCTGTCATCAGCCTGTGAGCTAATAGTGCTCATATTGCTCTCTGTGTCTTTTTCTTCTTGCAGATCCTCCTCTGGCTTCCAGAGGACCCTGCCGGGGGCCTCATCCGGCCTGGGCTGCGGCAATGCCAACAGGTCTCACTCCTCTCTCCCTTACCCAATCAAACAAGAGAACTCAATGGGTTACAAGATCTCCAACACGGCGTCTGAGGTCCATAGTACGTTTCAGAACTGTAGGGCAGGCCAGGTTTTGGGGGTGACAAGGGACGAGATAGTTGGAGCGCCGCACATTAGCAACAACGGCAGTGGCGTATGCACAGTGAGCGGTGTGGGTACTGCTGTGTCAGGGGACGCAGTGCAACCGTTTAATAATGAAGATGGCTCCTCCCCGTTGGCTTTGTCCCCAACTAGCTCCCGTCATTCAGCGCGGCTGCTCAGTGCTAGCAGTCTGAAGAGACGCTGCCTCTCCCTGGCCTCACAGTCCACCGCCGCCGCTGGCAGCGTTGCTGCCACAGGTTCCCCATCAGCTACTGGCGCCGCTTCCGAGGAGATCAATATCACCGCCATCATCTGCTCCTCCTCCCAGATGTCGATGGTTGCCTGCGTCAACGGGTTCCGCGCTAACCTTTCGCCCAGCCACACCAGCAGTGCCGGCTTCTCCTCCTCTTCCTCCTCCTCTTCTACTTCCCCACCCTCTAACTCCTGCTCACGGGAAGCCACCCAGAGGCCCCCACCTCACGGTAGCCCCCAGCAGGCCACGCTACAGGAGAGCTGTCAGCTATCCTCACCTGCCACCTGCCTGCTGTCCCTTTCCTCCTCCTCCTCCTCGTCCACCTCTTCAGTGTCATCAGTGGAGCCGGAGCAGGGCCAGGGGCAGAGCCAGGGGCTGTGTGAGGAGCAGGGCTCCATGCTGCAGGGGCGTGGGGCTGGAGGAGCAGCTGGGGGAGGTGTGGGAGGAGGAGGTGGCGGCTCGGACGGGTTGGGGTTATTGATGAGTGGGGGCATGATGTCTGGGATGCTGCATCCGGGGCCTGAAGCTGGGGCTCTCCTGGACGGGGGCCAAAGATCAGGGGCTACCCTCAAGCAGGAGCCCCTGGATGATTTTTCTCCCAGTGAAGACGAACTCTTTCAGCACCACTATCATCATCACCATCACTTGAGTGGCCGTAGCGGGCACCTTCGTCACCCTCACCACCCCTCTCGCCCCGCTATGCCTCCGCCCTACCACCTGCACCAATACGTGGGTCCCAGTCCTGGGGGCCTGCTGCACCACCAGAGCCAGCAAACAGCACCAACCTCTTCCCTGGGACTCAAACCGACCTCTGGAGGCCCTCCTGGGTCTCACACAGCACCAGAGCGGGAAGAAGTCGGAGGAGGAGCGCTGGCCGACAAGCAGGTGTGTCGCTGGATTGACTGCAGTGCTGCGTACGAGCAACAGGAGGAGCTTGTGAGGCACATTGAAAAGGTCCACATCGACCAGCGCAAAGGTGAGGACTTCACCTGTTTCTGGGCTGGCTGCATTCGGCGCTACAAGCCCTTCAACGCTCGCTACAAGCTGCTCATTCACATGAGAGTGCACTCCGGAGAGAAACCTAACAAGTGTATGGTGAGTCATCATAATTCTGTACGATTATCCATCAAACACCGGCCAGACCCCAAAAAGCATTCACCAGTGGTCGGTTATATACACAACACATATATCCAATATTGTTGAAAATCCCCTCGTAGTCAGCTGTCTTACTTTCAGACAGTTCTGCCTCTTTTTGAAAGTATTAGGTTGTATTTATTGATTTAAAATGAGTCTAGTTTGTCCCATAATTGCAACCATCTGTTTGAAAATGTTTTTTTGTTTAAATTAAATACAAGCACATATTTCTCAGTAATACAGTCCCTCAAGATGATTTTTCCTCAACAAGATACACATCCATTTTGTCCAAAAACAAGACTGGACTTGCTTCACTGCTGATTACTTTTCAACATAAACTTTTATTTCGTTTTGGTTGAGAAACAGTTATGATTGTAATTCCTGTATTTTTAGTGGAACGCGTAAAAAAAAGAAAAAGAAACTTTTTTTTTTCCACTAAAGATGTGAGCTGCTTGTAAGAGCAGCACTACCTTGTCAGTATAAATAGATTTGTGGTTGTATTCTTTACAGGTAAGGCTCCAGTTGCACAAGTCAACATACTAATCAATGTCAAACTGTCACTCCCCAGCGTCCCTTAGCAAATGGAAAAAGCCCTGCAACCTTAAGAATGATTTAGTCCAAATACACAATTAGTCCACAATTTGCGTAGGGTGAAGCCATGTTTATTTTCACGAGCACTCTGTTTTTTGAGAAGGGATTCAGATCATGAAAAGCCAACACATATGGTTAACATAACCAAACAATGCCTACACTTGATCCTTTTAAATGGGAGCTTTAAATGTTTAGCTGTCCCACAAGTATTAAGTGAATTGGCTTCATATCCAAGCCAAACACGAAGAGAAATGTAGTAGTCTGGAAAAGGGAGCCACAGAGGGATAGTCGGTAACATTTGCTAGTCTTGCTCAATTCACGGCTTCACCCAAAGCCCCTGTCAGAAGTGGTCCTCTTCAAGCTCGGGAACCCATCCAAATCCTAATTATTGAAAAACTGAGTCTGCAATATTGCTACAGCACCTGTTTTGTCTCAAGGCCTTTTTTTTTCTTAAAAGAAAAACAATCCAGATCTTGTTTATTTTTCTAAATAACAGTGGCTTGTAAAATTAGCTGAGGTGAGGGTCTGTTAATAGAAAGCTGTGTTTTATGGCAGTTTTCGGCGGAGTTGGACACAAAATTCATGTTGATTCTGACTGATTCTGATACTTGTTAGTGCACATCTGAGCTGCATGGCGATCGAAGCCAAAAAGACACAAACTCAACTGTAGCTGCTGTTCTCTCTGCTTTGCTTTAGTGTTTCGGCTTCCTTGGCTCAGCCTGAACGAAAAATTTGGAAGTAATTTGCTGCTTTGTACGTTCCCCAACTGTTAATTCTTTAGGAGTGTGTTAGAAGTTAGGAGTGTTCCTTGGTCTCGTTGTTTTTTTTTCTTTTTTCTTGGCATCTTTGCATCTCTTAGCGCAAGTTGGTGAAGTCACATTTGGGTGACACACAGCAAGTGAATGTTGGTATGTGCATACGGTAACGGTCTATACGTGAACAGCGTCGGTGTGAAGGTGTGTGCACGCATGTGTGTCTTTGAAGATGTTTACCATATGTGAGTGCTGGAACAATTCGGCTCAGTGTGGACGAGCCACTGGACTCTGTCTGCGGACATGAGGCGCTGTGAAACTCCGCTGCACACCCTAACCTCCCGATCACCCTCCTGTCAGGCACACACGCGAACACGCACACACACACAGAATGTGAAAAGGGTGATATTGTTTCCATTGACTCCCACAATAGGAAGTATTGATTCGGTGTACAGTACGTTGGGTTGTAACACTCCCGCTTTTCTGACAGAACATAAACAGAAATGTGAAATGTTTCCAAGCTTGAATTAACACATCTAATCAGCAGGGATCGAGCACATGTTGATGTGGGACTTCAGCTGATAAACTTTGAGGGCCAGAGAAAATAAACACACGCTCTGTGTGTATTTGTAACTCTGTTTGTGTTTGCATATAGTCTATACGGAATTAAGGACTATGTACTTATAGGAAACCTAATGTCTCTATGTGTGCACGCTCCTTGTGTCCATCACAAATCCTTATTTTTTTTTGTCTGAGCTTATGTGCTTTTTGGCCACTAGCACCGATGCCTCTTGTGTTTGTTGTGCTCATGCAATAGACAAAGGTATTCAAGAATTCAAGCAATTCTTATAGAGGAAGCAGATGAGACATTTTGTTTTAGAACGAAATGCTCTAGAAAAACCAGAGCTAATCCCTTTATTATCTTTCCAGCGGCAGATTCCAGCAGGCGCTCATGAAACAGGGCTCTCCTCACATCCAAACATAACACATCTCTCTCCTCTTTCTCCTTCTCCTTCTTTCTCTCTCTCTCTCGCTCTTTATATATACTGCATCTCTTTTTCTTCATACAGCTGCACAGCATTTGCTTCATGCTGTGTCTTGGCAGGAAGAAGTCATTATCACAACACACAAGTCATACCCCGACCCCCGCGTGCGCACGTCAAAGTCTGTACCTGGCTAATATTTTAAGAAATTTAAGAGAAAAAAAAAGCTCCATGTGTAGATGGTTGCGTTCGCTGCTCCTTAAAAGTTCTGCTACCTTTTAGAAAATATGTTTGGTTCCCTCTCCCAGCCAATTAAAGCTAGCCCTGGGCTGTTGTGTAGGGCAGGCGAGCGCTGAAGGACACACGGCGAAAAAAGGAAACAACATAATCTCTCTGCAATATCCTGTTGTGTTTCATGCCTAATTCACTTGTTGTTTTAGTTTATTACATTTTTTTCTTGTGTCTGCATAAATATTAAAAATATATCCAGCAAGAGTAGCCCCTGACACGGTCCCAGACTTTGATATTGTTCTGCTTTGTCAGAGTTCGGTCCAGCAGATTTGAAACGTCTGAAGACCGGACTGTGAGCTATGAGGGTCAGAGAATATCTCCCTAAACCACTGAAGCTCTCTGAGAGGAAAGGACAGAGTGACTGGAGGCAGGGGTACAGGGTGCCTGTGTACTTTCTTTGGCTCCTTTAGTATAACTTTTGGTACCATTCAAGACAATGGCATGCTTTAGATGTTATTAGAGGTTATATGTTGTGGAATAAAGGATTCAGTCAGTGGTTCAAGGCATGAAACATGATTCAGTGTTTGTTACGCTTCTGTTTATACATGAAGAATTTCAAAGTCTTTTGGAAACATACAGTAATTTTAGAAAGAAACACACAACACAGGTAATGTTATAAAGACAGTTTGGGCCTGGAAATAATATCATAGCTTCATTAAATTTGAAAAGACAAATTTATTAGGTCATGCTGATTAAGTTTATCTTAATGGTGATTTATATCTAATGCATAAGGAGATTTTCATTACGCAGCATGCTTATGGTTATTTCCAATATATCTTTTTGAAATATTTGATTAAAGCTCCCAATCTCTTCTTCCAGGTTTCATACCATTATGACGATGTAATTGACAAATAATTTAAAAACAAAAGGAAAATTCTCCTGTTAAAGGGTAGATCCGTGTACTTGGTGTTATTTGCATGTTAGAGCCAAAGGTGAGACAGGGAGCCTCTCGCCCCTTTCACAATGATAAAACACAGCCAGCATTAGCTGCTTAATGGAACCCCGTCCAACACACAGACAAACACCAAAATGCACACACTCGCTGACCCACTCAGTCAAACCACTTGTTGAAGGAAAGTTGGACGTTGAGGCCCACTGGAAAAAAGTGTAGATCATGGAATTTCCTCTTTTTCACTGGTGTGAAACCAACAAACATATATATTTAGATTTACTAGACTGATTTTTGGAGGAGAGCGGCAAAATCTCTCGGCAGCAGATGTTGAGACATAGAGCGTGGGGCGATGCCAAGATGGCGTGTGTTTTCAGGAGTAAATAGAGTCTTTTGTGAGCAATCAGCTCAGACGCAGGAGATGAAACAGGGAGTGCCATTAGCTAATTAAAACTGAGGTTCAGCACATGACCCGACTTTTCCTCTGAATGCCGCCTGAAACTGGAGCTGTCTGGGCACTGGGTGCGGGCGGCGAGTGACGTTGATATTAATGTGTTTGTACCATATGAGCCTCTGACACTCTGTCCTGTCTGGACAATTTAAAGGCCACAATCTCTGAACCCAGTTTCTGAACCACAGGGCCCCAAAACTACCTGTAGTGGAAGTGCGTGGAGCTCGGTCTCACTTTCAAACGATCCTAAAGAGCACTTAGAGAGGCTCAGATGTACACACGCATAACTGCAAAATGTTTTCAGCAGCTAAGAAAACTTTTTTTTTTCAAAGCAGCATGTCATCCTCAATCGAAAACTTTTAAAAACCTCCAGAAATGCAGAGTCTTGCACCCAACAGCAACAACATGCAGACATTCAAACTGACCCAAAGATCTCAGGCATGCGTGGAAACCAAATTACCAACACAGAGTATTGTGGCTCAACAAGGCCAACTGGTTCCTCGGGCTGTAGACACACACACACACATCCACCCCAGTGTAGTGAGAGAGGAGAGGTCCGTATATGGCTCATTTAAAGTAATCAGGGTCAATAGGCGAGAAAGGGCATTGATTCAGCATGTCAGGAGTAACTGCATGCGAAGGAAACAGAGCTCCTCGAGCCTGTCAAGTTGGCACCAATGCAAAGAACTAATCAGGCCTAAATAAGGACCTGGCAGAGATCAACTTATTGCACTTTATCTGACGGTCTCGTACCTCTGCTATCCATTAAATAATTTTCAGAATTAACTTTGTCAGTCATTCCCCAGGCAAATGAGTTCACCAGGTAGCTAGATAGTCTAATTTCTTTCTACAAACCCACAATCTCAGCCAGCGGTTATCCCCTGTCTTTCTGCGTGACGATCGGAGTGCTGTGACGCTCGGCATTGCGATCGTCATGCTAATAGTAACACAACGCTGTCCACATGTGATATTCATATGATGAAACTGCTGGCAGAGCGGCTCCAGGACTGATGTTTTGGCATGCGAATGAAAGCCCTGGATAGATGGATCTTGCTTGTTTTCCTTGTTGAGTAGGCTCGGCCAACTTCATGTCAGGCCGAAAAAAGTTTTCCACTTAATCTTTTGCAGTAATGTGGTCCAGTGCTCTCCCACCTCCCAACACCGCCCCCAAACCCCCACCTTTCTCTTCCACTATCTATCATTTAGATCCGAATTTAGCACTATTTTGATACACTCAACACTTACTGCACATACGCAACCACAACATATGCTTCAGCGTCCCCCCTGGATCTTTTTGTTTAGCCAGACACGGAAACACTCAAGTAACAACTAATGTCACAGTCTATTTGTTTTATCATTGGCATTATATAGAATTATTCTAGATGTTTGTGCAACATATATTTAATATTTTAGCCAGTTATTGACTGTTAATGAACCTTAACTTGCTGGGCGTTTTATGATTTATAGAGTAATAAAGTCCAAATAAATATAGTTAAATAATTAAAAAGAAATATGATAATGAGATGATCCAGTTAAGTGAAATTAATTAAAGATTAATTCTGAACATTTCTGTTGTCAACATGAACATGTAAACCCTTTTAACTGGGAAAATCAGTATTTATTCTTACAATCAAATTATTGGTCTGAATGGCAAAAGTAAAAGAAAATAAAGCATTGGGCTTTGTTAGATAAAAAAAATAATGTAATTTATTTTGTGTTAGACTATCCAATATATCATCTAGATCAGTATTACAACAGCTGTGGCATTTGGATTTCCTGTTGAAGTATACGCAATTTTCTACAACAAAAATGTTGGCATGTGACCTTTTGGCCAAGTAGGTTTAGCTGGAATCAAGCCACCAATGTAAACTGTGCAAGGCAGAGCTAAAGGAAGACGCTTATGCACATGCTTTATGCTTTATTACCCATGAAAAGAGGCTGGAGAAACCTCTTCTGCATATGTGGAGAGTGAACTGTTGTATTTGGATTCCTAATCCCTGATTTAAAGCGTCCATGAGCGGGATGGCATATTTTGGATGACTGCGTCTTTTTGTCAGATGATTGTTGTTGTAGATGTCGTAGCTAAGAATCACAACATTCACAACATAAACAGTGGAGCAGTTCTTAAAAATAGTGTGCGCTCTGCCACAGTGATCTCAAAGCTACAAAAGGTCAAACTGCTACAGCTACCTTTGCTCTCAACCTCATCACCAGGTATCAAAGCCTTTAGGATTTACTACATGTGATACACTCTAATTGCATTTGTCTGGAATGCAATATTTTGAGTTCCCCCATTTCCTCAGCATTTAATCACGCTATGGTATCGGAAACCTGAAGACCCAGGGCTGTGCCTGGTTATACGTTGCACAGAGATTGTGTCATAATTGTGTCCCATCCAAAATCCTTAATCAGTTTAACCTCTCTACTGAGCCAGATCAGTTTACTAATACATCAGATGGATGAAGCTTGGGTGTGTTCAGGTTTTCTGTCACGTTCGGGGGGCTGTTGCACGGATGCAAATCTTCTAGACTCATAAAATCTAGCCTGTTTGTTAGTGCTCAGTGGTTGTACTTTTTGGTTGTATACCGTCATGGATCACGTGCATTGTGGAGGCGAACAGATAATTATAGCCAAAGTGTGTTTGTGGTATTTAAGGGGGCAAAGACATAACGGGTCCTTTCTCCTCTGAGACTGCCATCCTCTCCCACTCCTCACCTTCACAAACTGGCCTCGTTTTGTGCCCAGGCACAATATGTGCCAAAGAAGCCACTCCGCAAACATACCCATCAAACTGGCCAGTTGGTAGTGCGTGTGTGCTGGGTGTGTTGAACAGAGGTAAATCTTTGGGAGCATCCAGATGTTTGTTTTTGCGTTTTGCTGACTTGTCAGTGTGGCAGACGGTGCTACGTAGAACCAAGTCCAGAGTAACGTCTGCCCCCGGGCCGCCTTCACATTCGCAAACAAGAGGGACATTTAGAAACACCAGGACCACTTCTGTCTCAGGGCCACGCCACAACTCCGGGACGACGGTATCCCTCCACCCAGTCAGACCCACACCTCACCACAGCAGCCTAGCCTAGACCTGCAGCTAATATATATGAGAAACTGAATTGCTACCGTGCAAAATAAACACTAAGAGAAGTATGGATAAATTATGTAGCGAAAGACGTGTTTACGTTAAGGGTGTCAAGTTTAAATTATGCACTGCGGTGTTCTGTGGTTAGTGTGCCGGGTTTAATTTGAATGTTTGAGAAAAGAAATGAAGGCTGGAAGAAACGGAGCCAGACAGGCAATTCAGCTCCACTGATGTCATCCCAGAGAACGACATATTTGCCCAGAATTCATCACAAGGTATTATGCATGACAAGTGATTTGGTATGCATTGAATGCAGGCTTGAGAGCATTTTTGAAGCATTAGCAGAGCCGCTGCACGCACGCACACACACACACACAACTCAAGTGTTTGTTATAAGTCAACCAAGCTTTCCAAGCTGAGACTTGTGTATGTTTACACTGTCAAGACCTTCAGTGTGTTTTCAAATGCCCACTAGAGTGAGAGAGTGGAGAGAGATCCAAATGGAAAGACCCGAGTCGAATATTGAGGCGTGGATTGCGGCGTCAAATGACACATATATCAAAATAGTGAGCCTTTACTAAAACCACATCTACTGTAATGACTGATAATGAGAGAGTGGGGGGAAATTAGAGAGCGAAAATAGAGACGGGGCCAAAAATCTTTTGCAGTGGGACATATAAGGACATGATACACAGAATGATCCAATTTGTTAGTACTCTATTTTATGATTGTGTGACCCAGCAGAACTGGCACTACAGAGACTCTGATATTTAATCTTGGATTTACCTCTCCCCCATAGAGTTTTACACCCCAATGATCTCTAACTGTCTCCAGAAAAAAGCCCTCTCGCTTTCTGTTCGCTTCGAAAAAACATCTGTTTCACATTCCCTCTGTTCGGCTTTGGAATTAGTTTAACATCGATGTAAAAAGGTTTATGCAGGGTTTAGAACCAGATTGGTTTAGTTATTTGGGCAGAATTACAGTAGAAGTAAGAAGCCTTTAAGTCAGAGCATATCCTTTTGTTTTTCCTCTGTTCTTCCAGCTTCTCATAACAGCGATCTTTCATACTGTGTCACGTAGCAGCTGTCATTTACATAAGTGGAGCTGCATCCTTGTCAGGGGCAAAAACAAACAAAACATCAGTATCACCAGCATGCCAGTTTCATTTTGAAAGGCACAAAGCCAAGAAATTTAGATCAAGTCATGCATGATTTAAACTACAGCCAGGAAATACATATTGTATATGGGGAAAATGGTGTGTTGTAATGTGCCAGCGCTCTAACTGGCAAATTGTGTGAGGCCAGTGAGAACCAAGGCTTGGGCTCGTGTTACAGCTAAGATAAACATATGTCTGATGAGAAATTTGAAGGAAATATTCCATAAATATGAAAACGTTTACCGGAGAATAGTGGAACCTCAGGATTTTTGCCGATGGCGGCTTGCTCGAGCCCGTTGTAATTGCACAGGAATGAAGTGCGGTTTTGTACTCAAATAAATGTGTTTTCCTATAGGACACTGGGCACAGACATTTTAGTGTGAATAGTGGTTCGAATTATTGAATATGAATAGAGATCTATATACCGAAATGTGGTGAATTGATTTATTGAAATGTGAATGAATGGTGATTTGCCCGTTGAGAACGCCTCAGCCGTGATTGGACTTGACACACTGCATATCTAGCGCCGTCTGATATATTGCAACCAGCCGTATCCACATAACTGAAACTGGACTCTGAAACCCACAGAGAGCAGAAAAGAACACAACCTTGGCATGCTGAAGAGTGAACTAATCTAGGGGCACCGTGGCATCTCAGTTGCACCACATTTTTTGGGCAGCTGCATTTTTTTTACTCAGGAGGCTTTGTGGTCTGGTTCCTCTCCAGAGGGTTGCATAAACGCACTCTCTCCCCCTGCACCCCGCTTGAGTCCTTGGGCTGGTGTTGATCACGATGCCATGTTGACCTATTGTTTAATTTTGCTGGCATGTTTTCTGTCTGAATACTATAGTGCTTCTGGCATCAAGGTATTTGGCTTGGCAACTCGCTGGACTTCTGCAGTGTTTATTTGTTGTCACGTCAGAGTTATAGAGTCGCCCAGTGTATGCTACAGTAGGCGTGAGCCTTTAGACAGCTGTGTCAACTCTTGCCTTGTGTGGACAACGATCGGTTTGCCAAAAAGGGAGAAGGGCTTTTATTTCTTTACTTAACAAGTCTCGAAGAGACACTGTGACTTCAGCCGTGGTATTCATTATATCAGGTTGTCACACAAGAATTTAAGCCCAGCAAGAAAGACTGAAAAATACGTCCACCTTGTCATCTAACATCATGACCTAGGAGTGCCTCAATAGACCAAAATGAAATGCAAACCACCAGATGTGTTGTATTTTGTGTTAGTAACTTTTCCTTCGGAGAGTTCTCACTCTAGGAAATGACAGTAGAGGTACACGAGGTGTGCTTACCTCGTGTGACAGTGAGCTTTCCTTTCTTGTGATTTAGTGTTAAGTGAATTCCTAAATACAAAAGTTACAATGCTAGGCAGACTGAGGAATGAAGTCAGAGGAAAGAGAAAATGATGTATGATGGTGATAGTCCAGTAAAAACATCACTTCAGAGCTCCGGCCAGTTATCACATTGGATTATACAGCATTTGTCTAATATTCAAAAACAGTAGAGCCATAAAGTCGATCAATTAAACATAACATTATTGTCATCACTGGCTGTTGCTGAATTAGCTTCTATCATCCGCCAATAGCATTGATCTTAAATGGAGCCATGGAAGGACGTTGAGGGGGGGGGGGGGGGGGGGGGGGTGAAGAGAAGAGAGAGACAGAGAGAGAAAGCGAGAGTGAGAATAGAGGCAGGTGTGAGTGAAAGGTGCTGGACAGATTGAAGCCCGGGTGTCAGAGGACGCTGTAGCTCATGGGCCCGTCAAACAGGATCCTGCATTGACTGCCAGTAACATCAGTCCAGGCGCCGGCTCGGAACACAGATCATGTTTAGGATTTTCATTGCGTAACCCCTAGTCTGTCTTTTTCATGGCGGGTTCGGATTTCGTGAATGGGTTTATAATTAATGCCTTGATGGTTACTAATGGCCGTGGCACTGGAAGCTTTGTATTGCACTCTAATTAGCCATTATAAATGGTCAGGGTCGGTAGTGAGAATAAACACACTGTCTGGAGACAAAGTGGGGATGGCTCTTTGAGAAGCCTTTCACTGAATGAGAAGTCACAGGATCATGTGTCTCCTCACTAAAATGAACACCCTGAATCCCTCATATCCTGTGGTTATCGAGCCAATATTTAATACAGTACGATAAATCTTTCTTCCTGTTGTAAGAACAGTAGTAGCAGAACTTTCACATGTGCACTTAACACTATAAATATAATGGCAATTTACACTTTGGTCTTGTGTTTAAATAACTACTTTCCTGTAAAACGTTCAGATGACAGATGTAGTTTAGTTTTTAGATTAAGTGTTTTAATAAAAGTTTTATTAAAACTGTAGTAAATTGGACATTTGATAACAACTTCCTATGCTCGAGGAAATAATATCAGTTTAATTAAGCATGAAATGATGCAACCTAAAAGCTACAAAAAAACATATCTGGAGGATTTCTCTCAGGGCCGCTAGTATAAAGTGAAAGAGGCTTTTACATTCCTGTCACACACACCGAGGATATAATATCCTGCAAACACTTTGTCATGTTTGAATACAACCAGCGTGAAACATTGATAGAATAAATATGTTAGAATAAACAGAGGCCAGAAATGTAACAGATTAAAAGCAGCAATTGTGCAATCTTCTGTTGTAGTTTTGGTTTTGCTGTGTCCAAACACTGTCCTCTCTCGCTGAGGAGCATCGATGTGGACGTGGTCAGAAACACGACCCGGTGTTTGTTAGCAGTAGAGCCTGAAAGGAAGCTGTGCAGCTGACCTGTGTTCGTACAGTTGAGTGTAAAGCGCGTCTATGTTTGAAAATGATTTCTTGACACCCAAACGGAAAATTTAATACGCTGGGGCAACGGAGGAATGAAGCTGGACGTCGGTTTGGTTCTCTCTCTGGCGCTGCATGACAACACACAAGACGTATCCTCTTCCCTGTCTGTCCGCTCCATCTCTTTGAGAACGTGACCCCTGTTTTCCTTTTTCCTTCAACCTGGTGAACCAGTAAACCCCAGGCTGCCCGGTTAAAGAGGAAATCACATCTTAACTCTCTAATCTGATGCAGGGCTGCAGAGCTGGTAGACATTTGAATGAAGGCCTCTGAATCACAGCAGGTTAAGTGCTTCCATGAAGCCTCACTATGTTGTTGTGCAGCCAGGCTCACACTCTGCCAGGCCTCCACCGCAGGAACAGGGGTTCATATCCATCACTACACTTCCTCCTCAATCTCCAGCAAACAGTCCGCGAGAGGACCAAAACAGCTGGGCAGGCTCATTATGTGAGCAGCCTCATTTAGTCATCATAGGAATGCTTCCTGTTGTGCCATCCACATAGTTTTTAATCTAGCCCCCCCCCAAACTATTCAGGCATAAGTGCAAAATGGCTGTTAAGAACAATTTCTTTAGTCATTTACATGACTACTTCCTCCCACCAATTTATCGGCTGAGCTCTTGCTCGGCTCGTTTATTCATTCGCATCTGGACACCACTCCCTCGCTTTCAGTCATTTGCTGAGTGTACTCATATCTCACCATTCATAAATCAAGGCACCCCAAAAATTGAGTTAAGTGCTGGAGACGGGGGAGAAAAGATGCTTCACGGAAAAACAAAGCAAGCATGTGTGAATTCATTTGTCTTCTGCTCTGAGAAAAAAAGGGGGAAAAAAAGAAAAGCCCACTGCTATCTTTGATTCAAATTAAAGCCCTACACGCAACAGATGAGGCTGGCTGCTAAAAGGGTCCCGCTTCGCAGTGGAAATGATATATGTAAACTATGTAATGCGAATGTTTTAGCAAAGCTGTGTTTAATTTTGTATCCTGACGAAGCGCATGAGAAACCTGCCTCTCCTTAGCTGTCTCGTTGAATCATATGGATATAATTTCATCCATTTACGTTTTTCTGCTCTTTGCTGTGGTTGCCACAGGGCATTTGGAAGCAGGCAGATTAAATGCACATGTTCCTTCCATCCGCAGCCGGGGCACTCTGCTCCACAGCCTCCCCTCAGAACAGATCCTGAAGTGTTGGTGGTTTTCCTCGTCGGTCAGGGCAGAGAAAGACACCTTGTGATAAACCAACTCGTTCCCCCAAACCTCTTTTTTCATACTTATAAAGTTATACAGGCTGCTTTTGAGCATCGGTACTTTAAACATGTTTTATTTGGCAGTGTTTTCTTTTGCCACCAAAACTCGTTGCCCTTCATCGCGTCTGTCAGGCCTGGCTTTAAAGGAGCCTGGACGTATTAGGTAAAACTAATCACAGTGGAGAACCAGTGGAGGCTGTTAAGCTCTCAGAGCCTTTTTTTTCTTTTATGGGGGCCCTCTGAACATGAGTAATAGTGAATTTCATGCTACTAAGCAGCCGAACAGTTGAATCCCGTCTCCCCATCATTAGTCAGAGGCCTGAGCTACAATTACTGCCCAGGGCCAGAGAGATATATCAGTGCTGGAGGAGATTCCCTCGTGTCTGTAACAACCACAGGAAAGCTCAACTGTCAGGAGTGAATATCCTGGAGCTTATTCTTGGAGGGGGGAAGACTCCTGTAGGTGATGATCTGAGCTGCATGACCCACAATCAGATTTGTTTTTCCGAAGAGAAGAACCTCTACCTTAACTCCGATTCTTTGCATTTTTTTCTTCTTACACCATCTTACACCAAGCTTTTAATCAGATTTCTATCCTACATGTCAGCAGCCATATTTCCTCCCAACACCCCTCCATAACGGCTGGTCTGTTTCCATCATATACAGCCCCTGCAGGTTGCTAATGAGCCGCCACATGTGAGGAGGGCCGCACACTGCTGCCTTTTAGCCCCCAACACTGTTTGGCCTTTTCCCTGCCAGTCAGGAGTCATTTCCCATGAAGGCCTCAGGCACACCGCTGCTACCTCCACTAGCCTACACGCTGGGCCCATAATCTGTCTGTTGTGATCAGGTACCTGTCCACCCTTTCAACCCGCTCTCGGCCCCTTCAGCCATGTCAAGACCCCACTGTCATCCCGAATGTTTACCGAGCCGCTGAACCCCCCCCCCCGACTAAAGAGTGAGATGGTGTCAAACGGGGCTCAGATCCCTCCACGCTGCCAGCGCCGCTCCCCTGCGTGCGGTGATCCGCCGGTTTACCTTAGACGCTGGTTTCAGAGAGGAAAACTAAACATGTTTAAAGCAATTAATGTGATTAGCGCTGTCTAAACTGTTTTCATAGATAATATCAAAGGTAAAATCAATCCTGTGTCAGAAGCCTCAGTCACCACAGCTCTCTGTTTATGCCACTTTAACCTGTGGGTTCATTACGCTAAACGGTTATATTTTAGGCAACTTCTCGTGGACGATATAGGGAACCCACCGACATTTTTCACGTGTATGCATTCATTTTAGAGGCTTTTATCATCATTATATTTTTAACTTTGGTTCATCTAGTGGGAATCAAACCCACAACCTTGAATGTATAATTGCTCTTCTGCGAAAATACAACCACATACTGCCGTCATTAACTGTTAAACACTTTCACATCTTTCATCCGTCAGGAGCAATGCTGGATTTTAACTGCCCAGTGATGCATGCCCCAAATATCCAGACCTAACTCAGTTTCTGACAGTCCATGAACTCACTGAAAGAAGTCATTTTAACCAGCAGATTGGCCACGCTAAAACATCTTACTGTAGCATAAAATCTTTCATGCAGGGCTCTGGGTAATGTCCATGCCTAGAGGTGGCAGTGCCTATTGGTTTCCCAGCAGGCAGGAAAACCTCATACTCAGCCTTCTCCCTCACTCATCCAGCTTCCAGAGTAATAATACGCTCTACACGATTAACACGGTTTCCTCCACGGACCCGTAACTATAATTTAGCCTCAAATTTGTATTGCGGAAAAGAAAGCAATGAAAGAGTGATTATTCCCTTATACATAAATACACACATTTGGCACGTCAATAATAGCCGTGTTTGTTTTCCAAACTCCAATGCTCGGCGCCGTATTTCAGCAGTCAGCATGGACCGTGTCTGTCATGACTGCTACGGCAGTGTGGATGTTCCTCCGCACTCAGATTTTTATTAAACTTTCCCACCCTCGCTGCGTCTCTCGTTTCCATCCGAAACATTTGATTGGCATGACTTTAGAATAATATGTTTCCGCTGTACAGTGAACTCTTAAAGACATTTTCCATGGTTGTACGCCGAAGCCTGGACAGAATGCACGTGTGTGTGTGTGTGTGTGTGTATGTTGACGAATCAAGGTTTTTTTTTTTTATTCATGCTACATTCCATAGTCTACCTCATTGTGACTTTTATGCTGCTGTTTAGTCAAGGAGTCAGTCATGTTGTCATGCATTTCTTGTGATTATGTCAGCCTTAGCCACACCGCACAGTACACAAGTCCAAACAGAGCTGATTAGAAGGGCCGTAATTATACCACGGTTTTGTACATTGGGCTGTGTGTGCTGTGCTGTATGTACTATGGCTGTCAAGCAGTTACAAAATAATCTAATGAATTACATACTTTGTGATTAATTAATCTAAATTAACCACATGTATCAATATTTGCTGTGAGAAACATTTAAAAATATGAATAATAATCTATCGCAGGTAGACTGCATCCGAATGCCTGTTCGCTTGAGGAGACTGGCTGCTCATGGTAGCATCAGAGGCTGCGCGAGGTGTGACTCAGTGCTTTCAGCTGAGGTAGCTTGAAATACTGCAGTGGTGCAAAAAAAAGCACAAAACAAGGTTCATTTGGTCAAAGAATCAATCCGTATGTGTGTTTTTTATTGGGCCAAGCAACTTTTTATAATCTGCTTCCATCATGTTTACAAAGCTACTGCGTACGGCTGTATTTTTAGAGACATATGTGGTTAAGGAGAATCACAGATCGTGATTCATCTGCAATTGATTTTTTGGTTTGTAATTTTTCTGTTATTTTGACAGCCCTAGTCTGTACTGCTCAGCATTAAAACTGTCACGTTTCAAAGGTTTTGACATGCCTGGTCAGATTCTAATTTACTCATTCTTTGATCAGATATTTCGTAATTTAAATCATACATGTGATATTTTAGACTGCGTTTAATTTATGTGACGTTCTTATATGGCTGATACTGATACTTTAAAGACGTGGATCTCATCCACATCCTATGTTTTGGTGTGCATACGCTTGTCCAGTTTTGTTTGCAGTTAGAATCCACACACAAGCTTAGTTTAAATTGTTAGTTTGTTGCGGGGGGGAGAAAAAGCATCTGTCTGACCACGTTGACAGGATACTTTTGTTTCCAAACTCATCAGCTCAAAGGTCTTACAAACTTCATGAGGAGGTGTGCGCTGCGTAGCCATAATTGGGCAGATTAAGACTGTCTCTGAGCCACACAGGCGCATACACCCACAGATCAGCCCGGTCACCCAACACGGCTCTACCATGACTGGCTTAGGTTTCGCCTATATTAAATGGAGCCTCAGTGAATAGAAGGCCCTGCCTGTGCCGTGTGAGTGAATGAAGGAGACCAGGGATGAGTATTGAGTCTAGGTGAAGCTGAAGTCCCATTAGAAGAATGGTGTCACTCTCTCCTTAGCCGTAACCCGACCTGCTGTCAGCGGGCTTCACTAAAGGTCAGGGTACAATGGACAGTAGAGACTGCACCGCCTCCGCAACAGTTTGTCCATGAAGCTGCATTTGCACTGAGGTCAGTTTAGCCTTTTGCAAAAAAAATTGGTTTAAGGTCACATTTAAGAGTCGGGAAGCTGTTATTGAGGAAGACATTCTCTGACATTTAAGTGGAAACTTCAGAGTTTAAAGTCGAAATTGTTGCACCATGTTTTCATCAGAGCAAATGCCTTCCTGGCTCTCTGTTTCTCAGTGTTTTCAATCTCATATTTAGGTTCTTGACATAGAATGAATAAAGGCTCCTTTGTTTCAGATTTCTATCCATCCATTGTTCAACAGGATGAACATTTCTTGAATCTTACCGTGCCTACCTCTTCTTCCTTGATCATAACAAATAAATAAACTAGAATTTTTAAGTAATTGTAACAAGTTTCAATTTCTGGATAGCTGGAGTGTCTGTCTTCATATTTCAACCTGCAAATGTGATATGTGGTGTTTCCACCTCCACTATTAAGCTCCACATTCCACTACTAGCTCCTGATCAACAGTTCCAGGTGTTAAAAAAAGTCAATATTTGGACATTTCTTGATTTTTATTCACATTAAAAACAAAGTTAATCAAAGTTAATCTTTGTATCAGCATCTGACAGAGATCGATGAATAACCATCAAACTCTCAATAGATCGTTTACTGTGGACTGTGTCGCCTTTTTATTCATACATTACATGAAACTCAGAAGTCAGAATCACACCTCAGTAAAAACATATAACTTCAGGAGGACTGTGTAAGACTTGTCTTTAGGATATATCGTCTAATTTATCAAATCTTCACAGTTATTCAGAAGTTTTAGTTTCATATTTCCTGGAACTTTTGTTTCTTTTATTTACTTTACTGGTTTATACAACCTTCTTCTCATCTTCACTTTTACACCTCTGTTTTTGTGCACCAATCATACAAGCCATGCATCCAAAGCCCTCATAGAGTGACAGGCAGGAGGCTGGACAGAAGAAGCATGAGCTCCTCGCTGTTGTATCCAGTGACACGTCAGTATAATAATGTCAAGGTATATTACAGTCCTCCTGTAAATGAGTTTAGCCTTAGCTGTGCTTCCCATACTGTTGTACACCCACACACTTGACTCTTTACACAGCAGCCCCTGTAGGGGGTCTTGACATGGACCGCCTTATCAACCAATCAGCCATGTTTTCTGTGTAAGAGCAGGAGTGGATATGCGAGAAGCCTCATGAATCATTCACCTGTTAACAAATCTGTGGTGTTCATTGGCTGAGTGGTTTGGATCAGATGGGCCGAGCTGGGTCGGATATGAGCTTGTTTACAGTCACTGTCACTTGTCAGTCTAATGCACTATACACAGCAGAACACTTATCTCATGCTATGCATTACAGCCCATTAACCGCCGCAGTACGGCACACTCCAGTTTCCCCTGCAATTTAGATGGAGCGGCGGCCTCGAGGCAGGTGTACTGTCACGCATGCCGCGGCCTTGTGGACGCGGTTTTCAACAAAGGTCCTCGGATTGGCCGCGTAATTCAAGAGCCACGGGGGAAAGAAAATGTGTGCGTTTATACCACCCATGTTCTTAAGCGTCTCTCACTTTTCCATAGCTGGTGAATATGTGGTGTAGAGTGAACTCCTCCAGCTGTGCGAGTGATCAAGGGACCGAGGAAAAGAGTGGGACAGCTTCTTTCTGAGTCACAGATGTACACATACACAGGGCCCACATTGTACCAGAATTTGCCAGCTTTACAATGATTGATTGCTTTTTTTCTGTGTGTGTGTGTACGTGTGTGGGTGGGTGTGCTTCCCTATGTATATGTGCGTGTGTGTGCGCATGTGGGCGTTTGTTTATTTCCTTGTGTGGTCCTGCGCGTACCTGTTTGAGTGCGGTTGTCTTTATGCGTGTGTCTGTGTATGCATGCATTCCTGTTGTGTGTGCGTGTGTGTCATGTGTGTGCTGTTTCTCCTCTACAGTTCGAGGGCTGCAACAAAGCCTTTTCACGTCTGGAGAACCTGAAGATCCACCTGAGGAGCCACACAGGAGAGAAGCCATACCTGTGCCAGCACCCCGGCTGCCAGAAAGCCTTCAGCAACTCCAGCGACCGCGCCAAGCATCAGCGCACTCACCTGGACACGGTCAGAAACAAAGTCTCTGCTCAGTCTCACCTCCCAATGTTTCTCCAGAGCAGATTAATGTTTAACCTGTCCCAGACCAGCAGTTGAAGTAGTCTGGGTGGTCGCCGTGTTGAACAAAGGATGGCTGCATGAAATTATGCACCATAAATGTCTGCATGTGTTAGATACAAGCTGCATTTACTTACTACAAAGTCCATTCAGGGATTAGATTATATGCAAAATTAAAAAAGCAGTCGTCAAATAACTTGCAATGAATGCCCGTCAGTGTATATGTGTGCCTGGTGTGCGCTCATACTGTATCCCTCCATCACTTTTACACACCCATTAAAAACTACGCTGCCGTCCAAGTCTCAATGCCTATTTCCACATCTTGACAGTGTTACACTTTAATTTGCTGTCAGTCAGTGAGCAGTGTGGCATTCTCACTCTCTGTACACTGGCAGTGACACGCCACAGATCATTAAATGATCAGTTCCATTAGGCCGAGTCACAGCTTGTGCCGTAACAGACTTGGATAGGAGCTGCGAGCTCAGACAGAGCTTCGCCTGTTTTCTCTGACCTGTGCAGAGGGAAGGAAAGGTTGAGTCAGCCATCGCTGCCACTCGTCATGTCTCAGTAACGCCACCAATACCTCACTTTATCACCATCTGCATGCCAAAACGGACAGGGAGTAAACAAGCTACAGTATTTTGCTCAAATGATGTCCTTAGTGCAGCTGAGGTATTTGTTCTTTCTTACGCTTAAGGGACCTTTTTTGTCAATATATATACAGTATGTTTATTACTAGATAGTGTAAGGTAATCTGTGATTAATCCCTAATATATATATTTATATATATATATATATATACTTACCAGCTTCAAACATCCAGCCAAAAAGCAGCAGATGTCAAACATAGCTCTAGAAATCAAGAACATTATTTAAGGCATTTGAAGGACTCTTTTAATAAATGCTATACCAACCTGAATGTAATGGCTTTGTGAAGTCTGTTTTTATATACTGTCATGTTAATGTTAAATGCTGTGCTTCCATAAGGCTATATTCAGTTAAGTCAAGTCATTTAACTTTATTTATGTGCCCCAAAATCATAAATTTGTCTCAGAGGTCTCTCCAGTTTGGAGAACGTATGACACCCTATGTCCTTAAACTCTATATTAGGTCTCATATGTACTTCCAAAACTCTCCAAACTCTCTCCAACACAAACTTCAACTCAATTAAGCTCATCTACAAGGTCATTAATAATATTGAACTGAAGTTGTTCCTCAGAAATCATTTTAGAGCCTTCTATTTGTTGACAGTTTCCTCTTAGGTCGTGTGGCGGCAGTCAATTTGTTACAAAGGGTGTCTCTTTTTCTTCCACATGGTGGAAAGAACTCTTCACTTCTCTCTCCCTCTTCAGTCTGCTTCAGGCCAGAGAGCTGAATTCAGTATTTATGAGCAAGTACCAAAAATGTCAGAAAGAATAAAACGTCGGTGATGCTGAGCAGGTAGAAAGTTTGGCTGCAGTGGTGCAGGATGAGCTCTCAAATTCCTTCTGCAAAACTTTATTTGAAAGAGATATTCATTTTACATTTAATTTATTGTTTTAAGATTCTTTTTGTGCCTTTTTTTAATTTATTGGATAGAGACAGTGAAGAGTAAACAGAGCTGATAAAGTGGTATGACACGCAACAAAGGTCACCGGCTGGAATTTATATTTCCAGAATATTTTCCCCCTGTGTTCCCGTACTGGCCAGCGACCAATGCTTTTGGTACACGTAATAGTAAATCATTCTGAACTTTTACTTAAGGAGACTTCTGAATGCAGACTTGTGTTATTCTATCAGTTAAGGGTTTTCTTCCACCACCCACTCTTTCCACAGTAGGACAAATGATACAGCTAATCTGGGACCCCGATGCTTATGGCTTCACATTAACACCCCGCTAAGGCATTCACTGTGCCTGCCCAGCTGCCTGCGCTGCCAAAAACACTTTGGGGGAAAATCATTTTCAAGCTTTAATGATATTTATTCTACACAGAAGTTGTGCTTGATTTAAAAAAAAAAAAAAAAAAATTTAACTCAAGGTTCTGCGCCGCATTGGGTGCGTTGCTTAGCAAAACAAACATGGCGGAGATGAGTGGCACTGTAAGCGCCTTGCAATAACAATGGCTTATTTACAGAGAAGGTCGAGGTATGGAGGCAGAGCTAATAAAGACGCGTATCCCCTTACACTTTAATGGTCAACTTATATTCCAGAGGATGAAAGAAAAATTGCTGTAAGGGGGAAAATCCCTCGCTAAGCCAGCTACATGCTATATTTGCTTGGTTAATGAGAAGAATGTGAAATTATGAGGAAACTCCATGACAGAGCAGTCGTTTTACAGATGTCATGTCTGTTACTCTAATCTGCCTCCTTACAACCAGACTGTATGTCAGCAAGTGCGCTGATAGAGTTCCACCAGACAACTTAAATATAACTATTTATTGGGTCACAGTATCCAGTGTACCCAGTGCAGTAATCGTGCAAAACCAAAGTATTTCTTTAATATTAGTTGAGTCATCGTCGAGTATGATATAAATCATGCAGTATTGATGCTGTCAGCACCAAGAGAACAAGTTCAGGACAACACTGGGAGAAGAAATTGAGGATAAAACGACATGCAGCAGCACGTTAAACAGCCGACCGGCTTTAAAGTCCTGAATTAACACCTTTTTTTTTTAAATTACAAATATTTTATAATGGATCTTTTCTTTTCTTTTTCATGCCTTTTCTTCTCTTCTTGCTTCAAATTCTGTCATTCTCAGCTGAAAGGTAGGACTTTAACTTTCCCTTTACTTCAACAGATTTCAAACTCACCATATATTCATTTAACTTACTCACGGCTTATTTTTTGTGCCTCTGCCCTCGCACTGAAGTGAGTTTAGATGTATCTTACACTTTCAACTGACCTGAATCTATCTTCTCTCTCTTTGTAGAAACCATATGCGTGTCAGATCCCCGGCTGTACCAAGCGCTACACAGATCCCAGCTCCCTACGCAAACATGTCAAGATACACTCGGCCAAAGAGCAACAGGTGCGTAGAAAGGTAAGACATCTTCTACAAGAGAGGGATGCAGTGCATACGTGTAGATATTTAAAGAGGAACATAAGTGGCGGGCTGTGTCTGCATATCATGAAGAATACAAGTACGCCCTGCCTAAGAGCTACTGTGAATGCCTGTACTTTATTCAGGTCAATATGGCAGAGCTACAGGTTTTTACAAACAGACCACTTTATATACCATCTCCTGTTCTGATGTGCATTATCCACAGATCCATCTAGTTGGTTTAATTGAGGGGTTGGGGTGGTACAGGGGCATCTTTGAAAATCGTTTCCCCTACAATAGATCAGGTTTGACCGCATTTCATCGTGTTCATGGTCAAAAGCCCATTCTTCCCCTGACTGGAAGCGGGTAAATAACAGAGAATGGGTTCATTGTTGTGAAAGGGGCTGGATAGTGGCAGGCTGGATGATGTGTTCCTTTGCTTAGCGTCGTAAAGGGAAACACATGTGTGCTTGTAGCATTGTTAATAAGCTGTACTGCAGAATACCCCAGTGGCCAGATGTTATGGACAAATGTCAAACAAACGCTCTTACTCCACTCTTGGAGCAGCCCGGAGAAAAACTGTTAGGAGTGTCGCTGTGGGGAAAACAGAGCCCCAATTACATGTGATGAATGTTTTGCAGGGCACTCATAAGGATCCCCGGGAGGACATGCACATACACATTTACTGACATACAGTATCTAAGTGTGAAATCATAACATGGAAGATACCAGCTGTTAAACTGTTGAACAAAGCCGTGCTAAAAAGTTCGTTCATCCTCGATTTCCCTGCCCAGAAGTCTTAAAAGATGTAAATCACGCACAGATAAAGTTAATGTTATCTCTCCACTTGGCTCAATGCTGTCGATGAACTCTGCGGGAATAATCAGAGGGTAGGGAAGTGGATTGCTGGAGAATCTTTCCAGCCGCAGAATTTAAAACGTGGAATTGGTTTTCATGAAATAACAAAGAGAGGATTTGTGGATGGATGGGCAGACGCAGGGAGACAGATGAGCAGAGTGATAGGGGTGGAATGATGATGGAGAAAAAACATTGGTGAACATCATCTTACTTACAAAGATGCACTTGACTTCTACTGGTCTGTATGACTCACAGCAATGCAGCCAGGCTTTTATGCCTCCTGGCATCATAAAGTTGTCACTTCTCACCATTATACACTCCACTGAAAAATATACTATTATTCAAGAACGTTAATATCACAGCGTGATGACAACGCAAACGTGATTTACAGTTAGTTTACATGTTGATTTCCTGATGAACTGAACCCACATATTACTGGACTGGATTCAGATCAGAAGGAGTTGCACCAGCTTGTTAAGTTCAAGCGTACCCAAATTAAAATAGGATACATGTTTGCACTGCACAAATTCCAGCAGTTCTGCCATAGAGATTAGTTTTTACTGCGTACTTTACGTTTTATATGTATCTCCTGTAACTTCCAGGTTTAATTGCTACATAGCTAACCCACTGACAGAGCTAACACAACAACACTAACAATTAACCCTTAAAAGAGGTCATTTGGTTATGGCTGTATCTGGTCTAACACTTTCTTCACAGTTTAATGATGATGTAATGTGGGTAGATTAGATTATGTTAGTTGTTTTAGTTTGTTCATGAAAATTAAGCAACATGTCACCCAGCGCAAGACTCACTGACGTGTTTTATTAGTTTGTGGACAGCAGTGGAGGTCTTTTGTGAATAAATAGTAGATCTATTGTAGCAGATCATGTCCACTGCTATTGTTAGTCCAGAAAACGTCATCTGATATTGATGCCAAAGCAGATTCCACTGAGTCCTCTGGTAGATTCCCCGCTGTCCAGTTAGTGTCTCGATTTTGGCACACCGTGCTGCATTGCTCACAGCTGGTTTAGAATATCTTTCTTTCTACCTACATCTGATAATCAGCTCTAGTCTTGTGTCACACAGTCCCTGTGTTTAATTTACTGTTGTTGTTTTTTTAAGGTAAGTCTCCTGGGTAAAAGAAAAGACGTGGTTGTTAGTATAGTCCTGGTGTGTACCTCAGCAACTGTAATGTTTTATTACAGAGAAATCCGCTAATGTGTACAACAGGGGTCAGCTGTTCCACTGATCCATAAGACAGATGTCCCATTTCTCCAACTGACACAAGTTGCCTCAGGTTTAGGTTTCTTCTGGTGGCGTGTGATCGACTCTCCAGATGAAATGTGTCTTCAGTTGCCCCCATTACTCCTGGCAGTGAGAGAAACAGAAGCAATCTTGCATTGGCTCTGAGTTGGTACAGTGATCAGTTAGCCGCAATGTCCAAGGCCAACGCATGACTCAAAAAGGAGTGTATGATCTCTCCTCTGGTTCCCCCTGACTGAGATTGTATTCTCGTTTGCTGTTTTACTGTTTCAAATTAACATTTCAATTACGTTATTGCAAAAAGAGAAAACAAAACATACCCCACATAGGCTCCAACCTACAAATAGACAAAACCGAGGCTGTGTTCTGTTCCTACGTTGTGTAATCTTACAGACCAGATGGGGTTCTCTCGAAAATTACTCAACATCGTTTCTTGTAAACGTCTCTTGTTTCTTCTTGTGTTTGTGATTGACAGCTTCGGCCATGTCCTCACCTGGAGCAGGACGTCCTGAGTGACTGTCTGTCCATGCAGCATCTCCAGAGCTCCACCTCCTCGCAGCACCTCTACAATGGCAAAGATGGACGTTCACCTGGACTGGGCCAGGACATCTTTACAGGTGCACGCAGGATGCTTCTCCTGATAATGTAACCTCTTCCCTTTATGAAGGCGACCCCTCTGGTGTCTTCTTTTCTAACATATCCAAAAAAAGACATGTTAGTGTCAATGTTAATATTTTAAACCACCAATCTAACGTATATGTTGTTTCACATTGTTCCTTGTGACACCTCCCATATGTTAAATCTGAGCAAAACACGCTCAAATTAAAGTTAATCATGGTGTGGATTCTTAAAAATGTCTTAAAATAAACATCTTATAATGCCTGCAGTACAACATGTCATGTGACACCAGCAGTAGCACCATATTCTGTGGTTGAGCAATTCACAATGCGAATGCAAGAGACTGGCCATGTCTCAAAATATCGATGGCCGGGGAGTATTTACTCCAAAACAGAAGAACAGGCCAGCAAGTGAGGTCTGACTGCCAGAAATCCCAACACCTGGCAAAGCAATCATGGAGTCATTGGTGGTAATCAACAGCCATGTCGACATTCCTGCAGATGTATTATGGTAATTTTGAGCTTTCAGGCAGTAAAAATCAAACTTACGGCCTTTGGTCAAACATAAACAAATTACACCACTATAATTTATCTTAATTGCTTGTACACATTTTTATATCAACATTCTAGCTGTTGGACTCTTCTGGGTTATTTAAGTTTAGGAAGAAGTTTTGCAGCCTTGCGCTTTTGTTTGTTTGGTTTAAAATTCATAACCATATCATATGAACTTGTCGTCTTGTCATGCAAAGACTGCAAAAACCATTACTAACGGCCACAAACAGAAACTTTTATTCATCACATGTGGCCCTTTTAAACTTCCACTTTTCTAATTGATGAATTTGACCATCACCAAATGTCAACACTACTTTGGATCAGGAACAAGAGAGAGATAAATGAATTATTATAACAATCTTAAATGCAAGAGAGATGCCCCGCAGCTTCCTCAGTTTATGGACACATCTGTCCTTGTTTTCTGCCTGTACCCCATCCAGGCTCCCCGTTGCTCTCTGTTATTGTTGCTGGAACTCCAAGCGCACCGTTGACGACTGTGAACGCTCAACTTGTCTTTGAATGCCGAACCAGGCCTCTAAGTCTTGGCCCCCCCCCCCCCCCCCTTTGCCTCCCTCTGCTTCTGAGTGGACATTGCTTGCTCTCTTGTTTTAAATGTTTTAAAGCCCGGAGGAGCTCGCTCGTGAGCCGGTGCCAAAGCATTCAGGGATGCAGTGTTATTTGAGGCCAGCAAAGATGTTGCTGGTTGGCATGCAGGATCCTTATTTACATGACTTTCACTTTGTTCCAGGCCCAATAGGATGCATGGAAGAGGTGGAGCAAAGTGGGCAGCCATCCCATCATTAACACTTGTGGAGCAGAAAATGAGTCATGCTTCCAGTCAGAGCTAAACTTGTTTTCCTGTTCGCCGGTTATAAGTCTGCTCTTATTCACATGGCTGCAGCGAGACTTACGAGAAGCCCCTCTCTGTTTTATAGAGCATAATTAGAGTGTTCCCTGATTAACCAGAGGAAGAGCTCATCATCGTTTTAGTGCCGAGGTTTACATGCTCCTGCTGTTATGCTGAATGGCCGATGTACCTCTCCATCTCCCTTTCACAGAGAGCTTTCCTCCTGAATTTGACCAGAAGCTTTTCAGAGTCAATCCACGACATCTTCAGAACATAATCCTCTACTAACCCTTAAAGAGTGCCACCAGATCCCCCCTCTCACTCCTTCCACATGGAACTAGCGATGAAATTGAGGCAATCACGGCCATTATTTGTCGACTGTTTTGCCGGTCTGGTAGCAGATGTTGGGGCTAAAGGGGAAAACATTTAAGGTCTGTGATTGATGATTTGGGGATAATGAATCAAGCTTGTAACCATTTCAGAGTGCTGTCAGATCAGGCCTCGGCATGCTTCCACTTGAGAACAGCTGGGCCTGGAAACGGCAAAACCAGGAGCACCGATCTCTTTCTCTTTCCTTTCATCTCCTCCTGTCTTCTCCTCCCGTCACTGGTTAACTGCCCCAGACAGTCAGCGCGCAGCTCTCCTCGTGGATGCTGGGAAAGAAATCAGCCGATAAACGAAGCAGAAGATGGAGAGAGCAGATTTATTGTGTGGGGAGAACAAGTGGAGATCCAAGTGAAACCTTCCTTATCAGGACTTGGTGTCTTCAACGTCTACTTCTTGACTGGACATCTAGATTTAACTATCATTTGTCATTAGTCCCTCTCTGGAGCATTTTTACTTTAAACCAGTGGAAACTTTGCAAGAAAGCTTGCACATATTACAGCTAATTTCTGTGGACCGATTTGTTTGAATTGATTTGAAATGCAGCTCCAAAGATTGGCAGGCATAAGCACAGTGTGGTGACAAATTAACAGGGATTTTCAAGGAAATTGTAGTCCAGTAAATGGAGCTGAACGCTGGCTGATTCCAATTTCTCAAATGAAAAATGCTTTTTTCTCAGTTTTACATGACTGCAGAATGAATACCCTTGGGTTTTCGGGCTATTGCTTGGACAAAACAAGATATTTTCACTAAGAAAACAATCGATTAACATTTGCAGCCCTAGTGTGCAGAGCAATCTGAATAGGAAAAATGGATCAGTGTTTAATTGGAGTCCACAGCTTGAAAGAGTCGAAACAATTGGCAACACGCAGCTGGCTTCGGGATAAAATAACCACCCCCCTCCCACAAACCATTGTGTCAACAAAATGTTTATCAAATATGATTTAGAAATACTCGATGATTGAATAGTGGAAGACATATTGGACATTTTGGAATGGAGTCAGGAAATGATACTACTCTTTGTTTTTACCCATTTCCAGCTGTGTTTAAGATGTTTTCTGAAAAAATGACAAAATGACACTGATCCGTGCAGACATGCATGTGCACAAAAACATCACATATACGTCTGCATGTACTCACTTAACCACGAGGACCAGCAGGCACACACACCCGAAACAGAGGCGATCCGGTAACCTCATTCTCCCTTTTAAATGTCCTACTGTTTAAAGTCACTGTTCAAACATATGTAACATTTTAGTTTATTATTGTGTAATAAGAACAAACGGCCGAGAGGACAAACAAGGCCAATCCCCGTGGCAGCGCAAACAATGTACCCTAAATTACAAACAGTGTAAACACAGAACATTTTATTTTATAAAGCTCTCTGATTGGATGAAGGTTGTCAAAACACAAACCCGTTACCATGAAATGGCTTTTAATTTGCTCAAAGGAAATATGGGGCGCAGGGTCCTCGAGTTTATTTGGCACGTTTACTGAATTAACTTTGTTTGTCTTTAAGGCCTGTACACTGGCTCCAGCACCCCCCATCACAGCGCCCCAGTCGAGCTCCTCTCTCCCGCACCCAACCCCACCTCCGCCGCGGACCGACAACACCGACTGGATCGGGACCTCGGCAGCCCTCACCATCTGTCCCCGCTGGCTGCTATGGACGGCACGAGAGAAGGGTGAGTCCTCCGCGGATGTGTTCAGCTGTGGGGATGTGTCATACTCCCTCGAACACTCGGGGTCACTGTTAAGGGAGGAAAAATCATAAATGTGCCAGAAGGGCGGGAAATATAAATAATAACTCTGGTAAAAGTGTACATTTTTTGATTAATGAGCGGAACAGTCGCGTAAGGCTTTGTCACATTCACATGACCAAAAACTTCTGACTGTCCTCTGCAGTCACTTTCAGCACGTGAGGTAAGTTAGTCACGTGACGTTGGAGTCTGGTAAGGTCAAACTTTTCGAGCCGGTTGCCAAGAACACACTGGATGAAGCTTGAAAGAGCAACATCACTGAGGAAAAGACCCATTTTCAGCTGAACGATACAAACAAGTCAGTTCAGTATTCTTCCTCTATTAATCTTCACGCTGATAGTATTATGATCCTCACACTGATTTTGACCCACTGTGTTTCGATTGTTTTTAACCTATTTATCATCCGGAATCAAGGCCGAACCGCCCGGCAAACCCACTTAGATCATGTTAGGTTAAGCCTCTCTGTCCTGCTGACAAACCTATTTGGCCATTTCACTGGAAACAAACTCAAACTCCTCAACTCCTCTAAACGTCCCTCATGGGAAGAGGGGCCGTGCTGGTCACCACAGGGTCGACGTGACACATCACCAGCTCTATATCTGGCACCGGAATCAGTGTTCATAAGGTCCCTCATCTCCATTGGACAGGACAACGTCAGCGCGATGACCAAACCGCTTGGCCGGACATGATTCACTCTTTAATGAGTGCAAACTGTCAGAACAGTGTGATAAGATCATCGCTTTGTGTTTAGGTTGTGAGCTGTCTCGTCCTCAGTTCTCCCTGAAAATAGAAAACATTACCAAACGATTCTCATTGTACAAATCGACTGGCGTTCATGCTTCGCAGACCGTCAAACACCGAATATGACACTCGATTTGTTGAGAGATCACACGACAAATACAAACAATGAACTGCGTTGGATTATACCATCTTGCACCAATTAAAAAAAAAAAGTACCATATTATAAGATGAAGCATCTGCCAGATAATTGTGAAAATAAGTACAACTGGGGATACTTTTATAGAAAGAGCAATAAAACTGAGGACAGTTCAGCTTTATTTAGTAAGTGTGCCAGTATTGCTACATCTTTGGAAGAGAATAAAACTGGTTTATGTTCAGTCGTGTTTTAAATTTCTTTTAAATTTCGTGAATAAATTGACTATGATGAGAATACATTAATTACTGTCCTAAAACACATTTTCAGAAATCTGCCTCTTATGTCAGACACCAAAAAAGTGCATGTAAAACCTGCAGCTCGTTGCCGTGCATCTGTCTTGCTTAAGGACACTCCGGCAGAACTCTTTTCATGTATTCATCTTGTTCTCCGTGCGTGTGTGTGTGTGTATGTATGAGGCCCAGCATGTTTCCCATTAGTGCCGATGATTTCCCCCGAGAGCCAGCAGAGCAGAGTTACAGAGGCCGAGTGTCGTCAGGAGGCACAGTGTGTACTGTACTAAACAATGTGCCGAAAACCAGGGAGGTAGAGAAGGAAAACAGTCTTTTACAGTTTAATAACATTGAGAAAGAGTGGATGGAATCAAGCATCATAAACCCTGTGTAACAAAAGTGATCGTGTTACGTAAACATGCTTTCTTTTAACTCCGTGGTCTGCTCTTTGGGTGTCTGCGTGTGTATATACACGTTTATGGGAGTATACACAGCATAGGCCAATGACAGAATGAGCTTTGATGGCTTTCTTACTCCGAGGGCTGCGCGTGCGTTCGCGCCCGCGCGCGTCTCGGTGTGTGGGAGCGTGTGTGAGTGAGAGGAGTTTACATATAGTAATCCAGGAAACACACATGATTGCGTGTGATTGGGGTGTGAGGCACAGCAGGCTTCCAGCACAAACAGCGCGCCGAGAGAAGCCGTCTCGATGTAAACGTCCAAGCGCTGTTCGGAGACGTCAGGTCGGCCTGGAAGCATCTGGAAGGTGATGTGTTGTTTCAAGGCTTGAAAGCGGGAGGAGAACGCTGTTGAAATTACCTTGCGGTTTCAGTGCCTCTCTCTCAGCGGCATGCACAATTACCAGCACGAGGAGAGGAATGGAAAGTGAAAAGGACCTGAGTAGGGGATGCTGTAACAGCGGTTACACGGGCACGGTGACATATTGAATGTGAGATGTGGGCTTGTTCTTTGGGTGCTTGATGAGGAACATCTGAACATTGTGAGTGGTTACCAGCGCTTACGTAACTTAAGTGTCCATCATGACATTTAAGTAATCTCCCGTGCTCATGCATATCTTCCCCCACCTTCAACTCCCAGCGCACTTGCGACCCGACGACAATGCCGCATTAAAAACTGCAGCGATTTCCAGATTTTCATCGACTCAAGATGTTTGACCTAAAAGGACTCAGGGCTGAACACACACATACTGTAGTGCCCTATCTGTTCATCACACAGTATGGACGGTGGGTGGGGCGAGGAGTCAAAAAGCGAGTCGTGGCAGGGACCTACAGTGCAACAGGCCGGGCATGAAACGTCTACTCACATTTGCCTGAAGATGGAGCATTTGATTTACATGTTTAAAGCCTTGAGTATACAGGCCGCTGCCAAAGTCAATATCAGCGCCGCACTTGTTTTTCCCAAATGGTTTAGCAGGACATTAAACATTTTGACAAAATTATCAAACTAACCTGCCTCTAGTGTGGCAGCCTCTGACCTCATAGCTAAATGTGTTTACTCTGGCTCAAATGGGCCATTTAGACTCCTTTTACTTTGTAAATACCAGTGTCATTTTTCTGAAGCTAATATTAAAATATGCCAGTTAAAATACATTTGGCGATCGGCATGGCACGAGTGCATGCGTGTGTGTGCGCGTGTGTGTGTGTAGGGCCTCTCTCATAGAGATGGCTGTTCCACCATGGCGGCCTGTGCTCACAGAGAGATGGGTGGTAAATGTTGTCATTCACTGCTTTCAGCCATATGCGGTTATATAATTGCAGAGGGGAGAGTCCACTGCCTTTACCTGCGTATTGATATTAGAGCCCCTCTGCAAATATTAGTCCGAGGTGGTTTGATACCTCAGCAGTGATTGACACGGGCTAATTGAATTAGAGTGGCGGCAGAGACGGCACAGAGCTACATTAAGAGTTCCCCGCTCTGAAGGGAGACGTTCACGGCTCGTAACTCTACACTGTGTGTCTCCCAATCCATTATCATTCTACAATGATCCGGAAAACGAGTGTCAGTCTCACTAGCCCAAACAAAAACATTTTTGAAGCAGTCGCTCACGGCAGCATGCGGTCACTCACTCATTCTGCGGCGCTCTTCCATAAACACGCGGTCTCCAATTAACCCGTCTACACAAACGGTTAACTCACGGAACACATTCAGACAGATTTATTGTCGGCATTTCTCCATGAGGGATGGTGATTAAGGACAGATCCTTTGTGTTTAGGGCAGTTATCTTTGTGAAACTAACAAAGAATTTTCAGGCCCCCAAAAATACCAAAATACCGGGGCCTGCGGGGCTGGCTTAGCTTTAGCTTAGCTTTAGCCAGGACCCTGTAGTCTGTCTCACAAGCACAGCTTTAGCTTTCTAACCAGAACCAGAAGCGTTCCCACAATTCTACGCCAAAGAAGCCCCTGTCATCCATCAGAGGGGCTTAATGGTCAGCTACAAAGGGGGGAGATGAGAGGGGAGGCAGAGGGTGTTTGTGGAGAACGTAGAGCCGGCGGAGGACAGGTTCTGATCCCAGCTCCCTAGTGGGACAGTTAGCTGCAGGTGAAGGAAGACGAACGAGGAGCAGATCAGGACTGCTCATGAATCTTCTTTCCGTCCCATCACACCTCAGTGCAAAAAGCCAAGACTCTGAGGGCAGCTCTTCTTTAGCACAGGACTTGTAGCAATGCGCGCACACACGACCTGAATACATAGTCAGTTTGTCTCGACTCCATGCGGCGTCAGCGTCCAGTCCAGGTTGGAAGTCCTTTTCATCGTTTGGTTCATCAGAGTTTAGTCACGAACGTCAGCGCTGACACAAATCTCATTCCCACAATGACATCAGCTTTCTCGTGTTACTCACAGAAAAATTCACTGAGCCACTAAAGTCGCAGTGACTGAGCTGCTTTCTCAGCGAGCGGAGAGCGAGGCCTCATAAAACCCCGAGCTCATCACTTCAAAAATGTTCCTATTAACATCTCCTCCCAACGCCATCTTCCCACAGCAGAGGTCGCATCACTCAGTTATAGTAGACACAAGGGTATTTTCCATATCTGTCCACACTCTCCCTAACCTCTCAGCCTTCTTAATACTTTAAATTGAGTCCATCAATCTGATCTACCTCACCTTAAAGTCCCCTCCAGCACTCCTTTCAGGAATCAACAGGTCAACTTTCAAATCGCTCTCTCATTGCAGAGGGACAGGAGTGGGTGGGCTGGCTGGAAAAAAAAAAGCAGGATGGTCAGTGAAGATGAATATCAGGGCAGAGATTAATAAACCATATGAAAGATTCCCCTCATGCCTCGAGCCTGAGCAGCTAGCAAGCTACAGACTAGCGAGAGCAGGGCCGGGGGCAGCTGGCAGTGATTAGCTTATGATTCACTTTAGCTGCATATAGAGGCAGCTTGTAAAAATATGAACAGTATAACTGTTTCCTGAGTTTGTGCTGACAGCAGCTCCTGGGGGAATGCTGCTCTCTGCAGGAACACATGGCCATGCACTGGGCTTGTGCCAACCCATGGATTAGCCACACTCGCTAAACAGCTAGCTTCTCCAGTGCCGGAGTAACATAAAGTGCCACACAAGCTTCCTCAATTCTGCAGAGGCTGACATGGAGGTCAAGTGCAGTCCATATATGGCTAAGCCCTTACATTTGATACCCCGATGAACATGTTGATGAGTTGAAGGCACTCGAAAAAAACCTTCAATCCTCAAACCAGCTGTTACTCCCCAAGGAATCAATCCAATCATCTAAATTTCAATTTGTATCAAATTTGCCAATCCCGAAGAATGTGAGTCTTGGAAAGTCCCACTTTTGTTTCCAAGTTATTAGTAGTGGCGTAGGAGGTATTTAGATCTTTGACATGCCAGCAATACCACACTATAAAAATATCCCATTACGAGTAAAAGTCCAGCACTGATGCCTGAACTCGAGTAGAACTCAAGTATTAGTAGCAAAATAGCTCCTCTCTGTGTTACATTACGTTACTGGACTACTATTAAGGATGTAGCTGGTTGAAGTGGAGATCATTTTTAACAGCATCGGTAATGTTAGGTTGTTCAATCTTTAAGAATACATCATGTTTTATAAGCTGTTAAATAATTTAATGGCGTAAAACGTGCAGTATTTCCATGTGAAATGGTACAGCACTTGAGTACTGTTGTATGCACTTAGTTACTTTCCACCACCGGTCGTTAGTGTAATGGAAATCCCAGATTTAGATGACCACCGAAATATAATCACATGTTATGTCTCTCCACCAGAGTTCATGGGATCCATTCATACGTTTACGAGACAGGCAGACAGAAAGAAGAGAAGAGAAGAGAGAACATGACCTCTCTTAAGAGGCAGTAAAAAAAGCATGCCAAAGTTTATTTTTTATACACAGTTTTATGATCATCTTTATTGATAAAGGCAGAAACTCTGGGATCCTAAAGCTAAGTGCTACAGCTAAGTAAAATATTAAGTGAATCCAGCATGGGCAGGAACTTCTTGCACTTTCATTTGACATTGTTTACCATCTCCCTTCATCAGCCACTCACCGTCAAATGCCCGAATGCGCAAAGCTACCGCCAGCTACCGTACCAAGTGCCTGGCGGGACGTCCCCCCCATGCAGTAGGTCATATAGTAGGCTCCATCCAGGCCAACAGTGAGCAGTCATCTGAGGGCTCGGCTGCCTCCAGCAACACTCTGTCATCACATTCATATAGCGCTTAGTGCAAACCATATGCTTCCACAGTGCAGCGGCACATAGTAACACAGCGGCAGTTTATGTGTTGGCATTCCTGATATGCAGTCATGAGAGGGTACTAAGTAGCTGTTGAATATTTGGGAGGGGGCAGATCAGTTTTAAAGGCAGGTCTGTTGACTATCAGTCTGGATTTGGACCAGATTCCTGTTCCATTAAGTTAATGTCAAGTGCGCAACATTAAGTTGTTAAATCAGTAGTGATTTTGAGTTTCTTGTTAACTTGAACATTTAAGTGTCTCAATAAATACCAGACGTATTACTGCTCCTGGGTAAATTTATTAAAGTGATATTATGAAGGTGGAATGAGAAGTACATTAAATATCTCTCACTAAGCACAGAGACTGGAAACAGCTAGCCCGGCTCTGACATTTGTACAGCTCGCAAAAAACATTAATTATATTGCATTAATGTACAACCAGTTCTTATTTTCATAAATACATTAAAGGACCAGTGTGTAAGATCGAGCAGCGAAGTTGTAGATTGCAGCCAAATTTTAATGATTAAAAATATCGACAGTTTTGAGACGAGTCAGAGGAGTTCAGAAATTGACATGACTAACTTTGAAACACTGAGCAAGTTGAATTAATCTCTATCTCTCTGCTAGAGGTGCAGGTGGCCTCAGCGTGTCATCGAGCCACGCTTTAGGACCGCCCACGAAATCCCGGACTGAAAACTGGTGGAAAACTGTTTTAACCTCTAGCTCCACATTTCAGTAATATATCATTCAAAGTCTTTTCACGTGTTTTCAGCAACTATTTTCCAACATATTTAATGCGTTTTGAAAGAAATCTCAGAAATCTCTTTGCATGGACTTTAACTTTTAACTCTCTTAGAAACTGAAAAAAAACAAACTCTTCCTTCTTCATGAATCAGACCTTTACTTAGTACAACCCAAGCTGTGACTTTTAGAGTATTTAAACTTGCCACCACATTCCAGTAACATGAGGCTGTAACATTTTTTCTAATGTCTCTCCAACTTTGATGACTATAAGCTGGAATTCCTCGTAAAATGCATGATGTAATTCTCCAAATATTTTGAAATCCCTCGATGTGCACCCTTTACAATGAAGACAGAATTAAACGGCAATAGCAACCGCCGTGCTGACAGCGTCTGTACAAACTCACCGAAGCTGCGGAGCATTCATTTTATTCTGCAAGGTTTAGAGGAGGAATTAATTTCCCTGTGACGCTAAATAGGGGAATTACCATCAGCTGGTATAATATATATTGCTGGTGGTGATATTTCACGTTTTTCTTCTCCAGTTTGTGGTTTTCCCAGTGCAGAGTGGGACTCTGAGCTGCTGAGACTAGGGAAAACAGTACGCTTCATTTAAAGACTAGTCTGAGATTAAGTTGTATCAGACTTTCATTTAAATGATCAATATCCACAAAAATAAGCCGACGTGGAAACCTCAGTTGTTCTCCGGCCTGCTAGAGTCCACAGACTCACAAACATGTCAACCTAATATTTCTCCTTCTCAAAAGTCATGAATGTAAACACTATTGTGCTTTCTTCTCTCTAGGCCTCAGGGCCTGAGGTTACAGTAATGGTGGGCAGCAAATGTGTGTGTTTGTGTGTTTGTGAATGCGTGTGTGTGTGTGTGTGTGGGTGGGTGGAGGAGGGGGGCTGGTTTCACTTGAATGCACACTCGCTGTTTGTTGACTTAAGATCATAATATGTGGTAGGAGGACGATTACGTGTGGGGAGCCCAAGTTTCCACACGCCTGGAATGTTTCTTCTTCTGTGAGTCTAGGATCACTAACTGCTCCGCTGGGTTTGCTGGATCATGTGGTTAGCAGGCCTGCATGTAGCTCCGGCTTTGATTGGGATGTCACAATGCATGAAGCATTTTATTGAGAAATTATTGAGACTGTCTAGAAACTAAATCGGGAGATTTAAATATATATTTCTGTGTCTCCTCCAGGGTGTCGGGTCCCCTGATGTCCCCGGGGATGAAGGGAACGGGGACGCCTCCTCCTCCTCCCCCGCCACCGCCTCCTCCTCCTCCTCTGGAGAAACAGCATGTCCACCCTCACCACAAGCCCTACTCTCACTATCACCACCATCAGTCTGCCAACGACGGTAAGGCCGAACCAGAGCCATCTGGCTGAATGTAACTCAACTTGTTTCAGGAAATCTGTTTTGACTTGAATTTGAAAATTGGCGTTTCAATTTAATATCCTGAATTTTTTTTTTTGCCCGTTGCAGGTGATTCGGTGACATGTAGCCTGAGCATTGCTTTTATATAACTTCCTAAGAGGGAATTGGGTGTCAGATCATCAGCACACATGCATAAGAACACCCTTGTGTCCTTTTTTCAAACGCTTGCTGTAGCAGCAGACCCACATGAAAGGCCTCAAAGAGAGGAAGTTGTCTCTTAGAGGAGCGATACTGCCCTGTGGCTTTGTCAGAACATTTTTAGGACGGAGAGAGATTAGAGTCGTAGAGACAGAGTGGGGAAAACCACATGCCGGAAGCCTTTTCCCTGCACTGAATTAGCCAACAAAATGCTGGCTCATGTATTCAGCTGTCTCTCAGCGCCCTAACATGGCAGGCTCAGCTGTCACTCCAGAGCCTTTTTCCTAATGCCTTAAACACTGTTTTCCCTGTAAAGATCTACACATGGACGTCTCTCTAACCACGCTGTGGTCAGGGAGTTGCGTAAAAGCGCTCCAGGAAAGGCTGCTTTCCCATTATCGTGACTCCTGTGGTCGAATCTAAGTACAAACTGAGACGATGGGGACAAATGTTACATACTATGGGGGCTGGCACAGTTAGAACAAGCACAAATATAGCATTGTCATAATTTGAGATCCACATCAAGTTTCAGCCGGATGGAGCGGACGCTCACTGACCTTGGAAACAATCACCCATAGACACTGGTGGCAGTTGATCAAGTCTGGCTTCTATTTTTCTCCCCTCTTTCTCCTCCCCGCTCTTCTACATCCTCCCTCATTTCCTAGAATACCAAGGCAGCTTTCAGAGCTGCTTCCATTTCGGAGACTCCTACAGGATGGAGCAGACCGTCGGTGGCGTCCACGTCCCAGGAGATTCTCACGCCTACACTTCCCATCAGCACAATGGCTTCCACATGTCGACTAGCAACACTGGCACGGCAGGTGAGGACAGTTTGCCTCGAGAATATGCGCCCAGAATCAGAAACGATTGATTTCATCAAACTGAGCTCTGTGTCATCTGCTCCAGGCTTCAGCTTAAACCAGGAGCTGCAAGGAGGCGCAGGGTGCCAGTTCTCTTCCAGCCCGGAGGAGAGCATTTTCTACCAGGTGGGCAGTTTCGACCGCAGCCTGAGCCACATGCCCTCCGTCTACACAGAGACATAGAGCAACACTGGAGCAGGGCACGCTTCACCACACTCACTCTACTAGTCTGCAGTCCAGTCCAACTCTTTCCACACCCATCTTATCACACTTGGATCACGTCTTCTTCTGTACTTTTTTTTTTTACATACAAGATATGGGTCACATAGAAAATAACAATAATTCAGAGCTTATTCTGACCAACTTTTCTGCCAGATGGATGTTAAACCGGCAAGATTATTTACCTGACACTCTATCTGAATGGTCAGGAACAGTGGTTCCCACACTTTTTGGTTTGAGAC
Source organism: Nibea coibor (assembly GCA_023373845.1). Taxonomy (NCBI): domain Eukaryota; kingdom Metazoa; phylum Chordata; class Actinopteri; family Sciaenidae; genus Nibea; species Nibea coibor. The sequence goes on from CM041718.1 coordinate 16,909,048, forward strand.
CCCCACCCCCCTTCCCCCTTAAACGAGGATGTCTCACCACCGGTCTTTGAGGTGGTAGTAGCAGCAGCAGCAGCAGGAAGAGGTGACGAATAGTTGTAGTCATGTCGGACAGTTTCCAGCAGCCTTCAAAGAACATACAGGAAGTCGCAGAACTATTCACATCCTGTTAGATCCATCTGTGGGCTACCTGCAGTTTGCAGACCTCTCGGCTACACAAATAAACTTTATTGTACTGTTATTTATTAGTTTGATCAACCACACAAGATGTTTTTTTTAATTAAACCTTAAGGTTCACAGTGTCAAATATTTAACTGATATTAAACAATATTACACATAAAATCAGGATTTGATCTAAAATGTGCTGTTTGAAGAAGACGAATTTCCCATCATGCCCTGGGTCTTGCAGTCAGTGGAAATCAGAGACACAAATTTAACCAGCATGCACTGTTTGGCGAGCTCCTCTCGAACGGGGATATTTTAAAGGGACACAAACTCGGAGCGGAGTTTAAAATATCTGTGCATGCAGGGTGTGAGGATGGCCAATGAGTTGCATTGTGGGAATTGTAGGCGCCGGTATTTTCGGGGCTTTGTGAGCATTCTGTTTTTATTCTGGCTCTCCAACTTGATGAAAGTGCAGTGCTGGATCTCTGAAAGACCCCTTTAACCGTCTTGTAACTCAGGGTCAGGGTCACAAACCCAGAGTTGGGAACCGCTGAGTTAGACAGGCTTTCGATACTCCAAGAGAAAAGATCAAACGCTATGAAATTCTGCTTTTTTGTTGTTGTTGTTGCTCTTTTTACTCATTTTACACAAAGGAACAAATACAAAGAAGTCTCCTTTTCTTATTATTAAAGTTGCTGAAGGCCGATTTTCTAAAACACATGGCCTTCAGTCGTTTAAAGGTCCATACAGAATGACATTTATTGGCCAAGAACTCATCATGTACAAAGACTCTGACTGGCGCTAGGACACTTACAGTCCAATCAGATCAAGCTTACAGGAGCAGGTTTGCAGTCAGGTGGGTGAGTGGTTCAGTGTAATCTGATCCTAATCAAATCTTTTCAGATTGAACAAATATCTCCTAAAAGTCTGTGATCGCTCTGCTCCGCGTGCGCGCCGAAGAAAACATCTAGTGTTTGTACACAGCCGCGGCTTTGTAAAAGGGGAAACAAACAGAGTGGAGCGGACGGAGCCTCGCAACACTAACTTGTTATTCCAGCCGCTCAGGTCGTGATTTGTGTGTCAGATAACGTTGAGTGACCTTCCCACAGACATTCAGCAAACATTTCCAGTTTCCAGATAGGCTGCTGTTGTGACGTTACGTATGATAGCGGGAGAGTTAAGTGTTACTGCCTGGAGCCGGTGTGTTGGCTCTGGGAAACCGATCATCCTCCGTGCACGTTAACTACGTAGCACCAACTGTAGCAACAGTTTGCAAACCCACAGCAGAGCCAATGTTAGTCTGGTTCGAACTCTCGCTCGGTATTCCTGCAGAATGACTCACTCCACCTTTTAATGTATCTTCAAACAGTACACATCCTTCAATGGACAGCCCTCTCCCTCCTCTTTGTGTTTTTTTCTCTTTAATCTACATCTTTCAATCGATTTTAGACTGAAATGTAGAAAAGAATATATCATTTTGCCGTGTTTGTTTTAACAGTGGGAAAAAAAAATGTGTTTGCATTTCTGTATTTTGTTGTTAAGTGTTTTGTTTTCTTGCTCTTTGGATTTATCTCTAGAGGAGGGTTTAAACTCATTCATTCTGCAATAATGCAGAGAAACCATCCTACTTTATAATTATTATTATTATTATTATATGTATAAAATGTACAGTTTGTTTACAGCAATCATTTGAATGTTTGTCATTTCTCAATTTAAGAAATAAATAACTGAATGACGACACGGTGCTTTTTTCTTTTTTGGTCTATATAAAATACAAAATAAATGCAGAGAGTACTCAAATGGTTCACATTAGTTGCACTTATATATGTGTAAAATATTCAGGTCTGACTGTGGAGTCTGGCAGATGGTGAGCGCTGAGAAAAACTTCCACACTGTGAGCTTATTGTTCCCTCTAGTGGACGCTGGTGAGTACTGCAAGCACGAGAACCTTGTGCATCTTCACTTCTGCTTCTTCTTGTTGACATAGCTCTGATAATAGAAGTTACCGAAGAGGATGACGAGGGTGACGCAGTAAACGAACACTAACAAGTTCATGGATTTGGGGAAGTCGCACTCTGTGAGCAGGTTGCGGCCCGTGTACACGAGGAACATCAGGAACTGCACCTGTGGAGAGGCAGGAAGGGAAAGTTCAAACCGGCGTTCTCCGCAGACACGCCTTCGCGGTTTGTTTCACACGGAGCGGCACTCACCAGCTGCAGCGACGTGAGGTGTCTCTTCCACCACAGGTACTTCTGCATGTGAGGGCCAATGGCAGCCAGGCCGTAGTATAGATACATCACGACGTGGACGAAGGTGTTGAGCAGGCCGATGAAGAAGGCTGCAGGAGGTGGCACAAACAAAGGACATTAAACAGTACCATTGTTATCCATGAAACTTCTACGCATCCGACAGCATTTGACCACTGAGACAACCAAGAGTTTGAATAATGGAGCTTAAGGAATGGCAGAGAAGTGACTTTACTCTTAACGTGACATCAGTCAGCCAACGCACATTTGAGTGGAGCTGTTCGTCTCTCTGTTTTATCTCGAGCCGCACGTGTGCTTTTGGATTCAGTGTCATCCGACCATTGCACGACAAGCACACCTCTCTGTCTTTATTCAACCCGACCGCCTGATACCTTTGGAATGAAGGTCGTCATGTTTTTTGTTGAAAAACCGGTAGTCACTGCAAACACCCCACGCCCGCTTACTTAACAAAGGTTGCACCCTGAACTCCAGAGGGGCTCCCCTCAACAACTGGGGAAGTTTTACATCTAATTCAAGAGCTATCTTTATTTCCTGCTCCTCACATCTCAACAAGAACAATTAAGCCGTATGTGGATGATGTTATTCTCTCTATTTCCAATCCAAGTCCTCTTGACCGCAGAAAAGTAATTAATCGATACAGAGATACCTCTGAATCTTCTTCAGGGTAATCCCTGATCATTTTAAATATTCAGTTAAAAGCAACTGTCTGACGTGTTCAAGCTAAATTCCTCCTCCCTCCCACCTGAAACTAAACAGGGCCTTATCAGATGTTCTGGTATCAGGTGTTCCCACCTGCTTTCTCGTACAGGTGCTTTTCAACATTTCCGTCAATTCTTTCTTTATTTCTCTATTTCAAAGTATCCAAAATTTTATTCCCAAATCATTTTAGGTTAGTTGATCTGTTAATTATAACAGGCTCAGCCACCAGTATAATTATTTCTGGTCAGCCAACATTCTTCATCATTTGTCCTAGAGCTTTGTGACAGGGTTACCTCATGGGTTAGGATAAAGAAATCTTGTAAATCTTGTAAATCTACCCGCCTGTCAGATATTCTCCTTGTCTCTTCCTCTAGCTTCTCCTCTCATTTTCCATTTATTTATTCTCTCCACATTTTGTTTGCCTGTTAACTTTTAACAGTGAACTCAATTTCAGAGGTTGAGGGAGAGGGTTGGGGTTGGGTGTTTGAGTGACGGGGACAGGGGAAGTATATTCTGGTTTTCTATTTCTTATTGTACTTTGCCTATAAAGAGATTTATCCAAAATAATAATAATGTTATTCTATAGTAACGTCTAAGTCTGCATGTTTTAATTTTCTACTTTCTGTAGCGCATAATCTAAAGTTCATTCATTGCTACTGGAGATGAAATGTATTCATAGTTTTGGATAATAAGATATAACAGATGATACTTGTTAGTGTCGTTGTTGGTCTTTTCATGGGATTTGATGACACTAGGTGAAATTTAGAATATCAGCCATCTTATCGTCCATCCAGAAGATCTGGTTTATAGATCAGTGTCATTAGAGAGCTCATAGTAAATGACTGACGTAGCTGACTTACACTGTCCACCGGCCACATACTTGACTCCCGCCCACCAGTTGAAGATCATGGTGCCGTGGTGGTACACATGAAGGAAAGTCAACTGATTGTTCTTCTTCCTCAGGATGAAGAAGATCTGCACACAGAGAGGAGAGGTCAGCGTCACGTGTTCTTGCAGCGAGTTTCAGGGCACTAGTTTAAGCAAACACGTCTCACCGTGTCACTGAGCTCTATGACCTTGGAGAAGAAAAACCACCAGCAGACTCTGGCCATCTGGAGGAAGGAACCAGCAGAGAGTTGTAGATATTATTCATGTAATGACGATAATGATGATAATGTTTCATCCTTTAAACTGGCAGGATTATACTGCTGTGAATTATGACAGACCGAACACATCAAAGTGGCAAAACTGATCAAGTTGCGTACCCTCATTGCCAGCGGACTGGTGCTGTAATCTACAGGCTGGCAGCGGTAGCTGTAGTCTGAGAGCCAGGACGTGACCAGGAACTGTGAAACATTCACCCAACATCACCATTAAATCAAGGCACAGAAAGAGGAAGCAGCGGCAGCGTATTAAATTGTCGTGCTCTCATGACTGATCTGGATTCTTTGGTAAAAAGCTCAGCTCTGACTCACCTCATAAAACATGTAGGCCGACAGGCCAACCATGGCAAAATTGTAAACAATCAGAACAACTTTGAGGTCAACGGGTTTTCTGTCTTTCATCAGACGAGGGCCGGCCCAGACCACACAGAGGTAAACCAGGAAGATGATCGACACCGGGACAGGGGAGTAGACCAGCAGCCACGGGTCTGTCCTTTTGTCTGGAACATAAAAGAGCTTCGTGTCAGGGGGCTTATTATTTACAAATGTACAAATATACCACAGGACACAGCTCTGACTGGACCTCTGCCTTGATTTCCTCAAAGCCCAGCACTGAATGAAGACCATTTTTGTTGTAGTCTGCAAGGGGGGGGAAAGCCAGTTTGTCTGCAGATCTGTCAATACAAACCCAATGCTCATTCAAAAAGTGTCGTGAATGCAGTTTTCCACCCGTTTCTATACGTCCACCACTGTGACAAGATAACTGCATTAAAATCAAGCATGGTGACAAATCATGTGATAGGTCACAAAGCAGTCATTGTGAAACAATCCGGGGAGCACATCTGCAACTCCCAACTCCCACACGCTGACCACAGATCCAGGCTTATTTTCTGGGCTGGAAATGTCTCTTACAAGTGCAACAACAGATGAAAAGATGCCTAAAGACTAACAAAAATAACCATCATCATACCTCCATTCTCCACTATCCTCCGGTGCGCGGAGAGGACACTCTGCCACATAGAAGCCATCTGAAAACAATGAGAAAAGATAAGGACTCAGAAAAGAAGAGAAAAGCACATTTTTCTCGGCATTTAAAGACAAAACATTGCAGATGCGCACATTGCAAACCGTTTCAGCAAGTGACGTTCACGCCGGAGAACCTTTGGACGCTATCTGGTAAATTATTAGAAGCTGAAGTTGAACTTGGAGCACGCCCTGAAGCCAAATCCAAGTCTCCGTCCCGTCGCGTTAAATGAATGAAGGCAGAGCAGCGCCCAGCCGCACCGCTGCAGGAGACTCGACTCCAGGCTCAAACACGCACATGTACAATGCGGATGTGACTTACGGCTCTGAGACAAAATGCTAAGATTAAGATCACTTCCTGCTTTTCTTCGCTTTGGGTTTGAAGTATGAAGCTTTCTCTCTCTCTCTCTCTCTCTCTCTCTCTGGCGGGATGTTTGTGTTTACGCGTTCAACACGGCAGGGGGCGCTGCTTCCTGCCAATACAATACAAAGTGAGTGAGGTCATCCCGTGGATGATTTATTATTTATCCTTTTTATTGTTTTTTCTGCATGCATGCAAAATATAATATCACAAAACAGGTTCATATAAAAATAAAAAGAAGAATTCAAGCCCAGTGGCCTCACTTCATTTGTCCTCAGCTGGTGTTTGCTTCAATGCAGATGAAGTTGCAGAGAATTCAGTGGTTTCTTCCATTTCTGCAGAAAAAGCTCTTATAGTGTCAAATTTCTTCCAGTCACAACCTCAGAGATCAGAATCTTCACACCCACTTCATCCTGATGGCTTTCTTTGCCCTGATATCTGACGATGCAAATCAGTTTCATCGTGTAACTGTGGTCAAACAGGATATTTTCACTGGATGCTCCTGAATGTCTTTACTTCAGTTATCCTTTCTACTAAAAACAGCCTTTAGTTCCAATAATATTATATTTACTTGGAGAAGAAATGTGGAGACATGCTCACGAGTTTAACTCAGTCAGATCACTTCCTTCCCGTCATGTCTGAAAGATTTCTTTCTCCGTTCACCTGAAATCTGCTTGTTCTTTGTTGTTTTGTTGAATGTGCACTGTTTAGCTCTGTGCTGAAAATGATTTTCGGTGTAGAATAACCACTGATAGACTTTAATCCTGCGATCACGCTGCCCTCCAAGTTCCTACAGTTGGGGCAAACTGCAGCACCAAGAGGACAAAATGAATATTTTCTACAGCAACACAAGGATTTACACATCTACCAGCAGGCATCTGTCTCATCCTTAACATCACATAAAATGTAAATTTTTATCACTTTCATGATAAAAAGAATAAAGATCTTGTTTAGAAGATGAACAACAGTTCACGTGTGATTAGCTGGCATCAAACCTGGTGTTTGTCTTGTGTCTGGGCGTTATTATCCAAAGTAACATTCTCCACAAAAAAAAAAATTGCATTTTTATTATGACCATTATCTCGTATATTGCTTCTGAAACGTGTAAAATGTTTTACATGAAATTACTTTTAACTCTGCGAGAAAGGATGCCGCACTTCACGGCTAGCAGTCCTTATGATAAAAACATTATCTACAACGAGTTCATGAAACATCAATTTAAACTGCTGATTCACTTACAGGAATATCATAGGAACAATGTACAGTTTTCATTTTAAAACATCTTAAAAACTTAAAAAAACGACTTCAGTAAAATCATTTGATGATGTTTTGTTCCTAATCCTCTCGCCCAGAGTTTGTTGGGATTGGCTGCAGCCTTCAGCGTGACCCTGACGAGGATAAATGGTTACAGATAACGGATGGATGGATGGATGGATGGATGGATGGATGGATGGATGGATGGATGGATCGTTTCTAATCCCCTTAATGTGAAGACATAAAAGTAACACACCATTTGGGACTTTCACACACACACACTCCCATCACGATTCCTGTTTAACCGTCTTGAAGTAGGAGCTGAGGGAGCGCTGTGTGCTGTCAGCTGCACTCAGTCTGGCTTTTTTAGAGCTCTGCGGTTTCTTCCCCGTCTTTGAGCCGACGTGCTTTTGCCTTTTTCCATCCTAAGTGAGACGAGCAGAGACAAATGTCTGTTATTAATACAAGATTACAGAATAAGGTACGGGATTATAAAACCCTGTATGAATACACGGAGGCGCTTACCTTGGAGGTTTGTTGTTTTTGACCGACCACAGAGTCGCACAGCTTCACAATCTGCAAGAGAGTCAACATGTTGATCCCATTCACGACTGTTTACGCAGGCTACACATGAAACAAACTCAGTGGCCAACCGCAGCTGTCCTTCATGTTGTCTGGAACTTCAATAAATCCCATTTAAAAAAAGGAAGATGCCTTTTTCAAATCAACTGCAGCTCCAAACAGCAGCGCGGCATCAGGGAAACTGATCCTATAAACCAGAGTGCTGTTGTAAAAACATGTGAGTGATAATCAAGTCCACTCTTGGTGCTGCGGGTACCAGCTAACCTCAGCTACACGGCAGGGTTTCACGCAGACACACACACACACAGCGTAAACATTATAAAAACCTTTTTCACTCCCGTGGACACGGCAGCTTCCTGCAGAGCAGATCTGTCGAGCCACTGTGCACTTTCAGCCCGCGTCTGCGTGTCGCCGTCCTTCAGCCGCACGCTGTGAACCACGTACGTCTGGTGGATGTGGGAGAAGATGTGAACCACCTGCAATCAGCAAAGCGTCAGGAGGTGGTTACACGGCGACAGAAAGAGTGCACGTGCATGTAAAAAGTGTGTGTGATAGTCAGACAGGTGGCAGACTTTAACCTTACCTCTCCCACATACTGAAGGAGGCCGTCAGTCAGACGGGTTCCTAAGATCCTGCTGATCTCAGAACACAGCGCCTGCTTCTGGTTCACGTTAGAAGTCTTCTCCTCCTGCAGGAGACTTGGGAACTCCCACAAGCCTGCCAGCAAACCTGTCAACGCACACACACACAGGTAAAATGGACTGCAGAGTGTCTACCAGAATCATAGCCTGCTTATAGACCCATTTTTGGCATGTGAAAAAACACTATTCGCTGATTATCAGGCTACAGACGAGATCCAGGAAGATCCGCTGCAGGCACCGACCCTTGTTTGGTCTCTGTGTGAGCAGGTACTCGTCCTCTCCCTCCTCTCCAGGTCTGATCACCACACAGGTCAGCGTTCGCTCCACTCGAGGAGGCTTCTTCGCGGGCTTTCTGGGGAAGTTCTGAACCCCCAGCTCATCGTCCCAAGGCTCCGACGGACACAGCGGACACGTCCCGCTGTTCACTGACGGAGAGGAGAAAGTTCTTTGATATAACATCGCGACGGCATGAAGGTTTCAGAGGAGGACTTTAGGAGACTTACCGCAGTCTTCTATATCAGGCGGGCTCAGTGGCTTCCTGTCCAACTTCCCCAAAAGCTTCCTGGAGTTTTCCTCCTGTTTGACATGGACCTGCACATCCACACACAACAAGTCATCATCATGTACAGTGATCCAAAGCGTGGATAATGGCTTCATCTGCATTCATAACACAGACCACCATCAGTTTAGGATGCTTTTTACCTTGCGGTAAGAGTGGCAGTGAGACTGTACGGGACATTGGCTGCACAGTGGTGATTTAGGCGTGCAGACTCGTGCTCCCAGCTCCATCATGGCTTGGTTGAAGTCCCCAGGTCTCTCGGGGTCCACCAGTACATTGGCTAGACTCCTGAAACATAGAAAATGAATGAATTTTAACACAGTTTAAATGTTTTATTTTGTGCTTTGATTACATAAAACGCTCATTTAAAAAAAAGTACTGAAGTCCAGTTTAAGGTTTGATATTTTCAAGGAAAACTCTTTCCTAGTTTCCTTGAGATCTAAATATCTCTAAATAAAATCTCACCTCAAAATATATTAAATAACAACTTCTGTCTGGGCTCATCTTAGACAAAAACACAAATCATTCTGTGCAGACTAAACCAAAGCTGCTCCACAATCTGACAGACAACAGTTTGTTAATGGAAGCCAGTGAAAACTGTATGCAGCGAGTCCTTATGATGTTCGAAGGTCAGGCAGTCTGACGTTGGCAGCACACGACAGATAAACTCTCTGTGCAAAAGCTGCTAAAAGCAACAAAACCACCAACAAAATCCCGGTAACATTCACATGTTACAGACGGAGCTGGAATCAGGTTCCTTGAGGACGTCAGTGTGAAGTTTAATCTCACCAAAGTGCCTCCGTTACTGCAGGACTTGTGCTGTCAGCTCCGATGGCTCTCATGCGACACAGCACACGAATCAGATTACCGTCCACGGCTCCGGTAACCTAGGCAACGGAGATGATCTTCATCATCGTCGGTCATATATGATACAACGTAGCCTTAAGGTTTGCCCTGGCTAAGAGAAACACATACAGCTGTGGTGCAGATGTGCATGTGATGACCAACCTGGCCCAGTGCAATAGAGCCTATAGCTGCAGCAGTGTAACGTCCCACCCCGGGCAGCTGTTTCAGCAGGCCGTCAGCTGTACGAGGCATCTGTCCGTTAAGCTCTGACACCACCTAAAACAGACACGGACTCTCCTCATATGACAACATAAAGCCATGTAAAGTAATTACTACTCAAAATTATGAGAAGCTAAAGTTAGTGTTGACGTTTGATAACAGTCAGAGCAGATCTGCAGACCTTCTGAGCTCCTTCATGCAGCCTCTTCCCTCGAGAATAGTAACCAAGGCCGGCCCACATCTGGTTCACTTCCTGCACATCAATAAAATCAAAGCATTTGATTTAAAATCCACTTTAAAAAAAAATCACCATCATCTTTAGCTTTAGCTTTTATTTAGCTGTCACCTCGAGTGTAGCAGCTGCGAGATCCTGCACCGTGGGCCACCGCTGGAACGCAGTAAAGAAAGAGCTTATATTACATGCAATATATTTAATATATCACAACAAACAACGTGTAATGAACACCAAAGGACACCTGCCTTCATCCATTTGTTGTAGTAGCTGACGACTGTGGCAACCTGGGTCTGTTGCAGCATGATTTCTGAAACCCACACTGAAAGAAGGCGAAAAAACACTGTGTTATAAGTTATTGTATATCATTTTGACAAGAGAACCTGCATATAAATTACCTGCATATGTCCTGATGTTGAGGTCTGACTCTGTGACAGCCTTTGAAAGAAACACAAGGAGTTATTTGCTGTGTGCAATCAAAGACCGACCAGTAGAACTTGACATGATGAATGACTGATCAATATTTAGCAGCATCAGGGGATTTAAGAATCCCAACTTGAACAATACAGATGAGTTTTATCATTCATTCAAGTAATTTGTGCTGATAATCAGATGAATCTGCTGTTTTAAAGGACACTGCATGACAGCAAAGGCTTTAACAATACATCACACGAGTGTAATTACAGATCACCATTAAGAAAGCACAGCAGCAAATAAAGACTAAATTAGGTGTTTAATTCACGGTGAAGCATCCTTGACAGGTCTCATGCGTGCAATAAGAATTTGTTTTCTGGTCAAAACCAATAAAAGAAACGTGTCTCCTTACCAGAGTCCTCCATGGCAGCTCCCTCTGCTCCTTGTCGTACCAGCTGAGGAGCCGAGATCGCAGCAGCGCAACATCAGCAGCGTCATGGAAGGTGTGATACGTGGACGGCGAGGAGGCATTCGTGGTTTCTTCTGGAAGGTCAAAAAATATATATATATATCATTATATCATTCACATCCAAACTGAACAGAAATACTCTGGGATAGATCAAACACGTTCTGAGGGGGAGAACATGAACAGGACAGGTAACTTCAGTGGTGTAACAAGATACAGGGAGGTGATCCTAGTTTATAACTCCTTTTTTTGGGGAAGCTCCATTTGAAATAAGTTGTTTATTCTCTGTGAAAGTGTGACATTTAAAACAGGAGCACACAGGGTACAGTTTGGCTCTCTGGATGCAGATTTGCATCATTTCTGTGCTGTAAAATTCAATTTTAGTTGAATGAAAACCTTCCTGACAGCTTCAACAACACAAACATCACTTGCAGTGGCTGCTGCATGAGTTGCATTGATTGTACTGTGGGCTCGGGGATGTTTGCAGACACACAAACACATTGCTGTGGATAAATTCAGAGTGTGTCTTTTCCTTCAACGTGAATCAACATGTTATCTACCTTCTTTCACAGCTGTCTTTGACCTCTTCCGCTTCGTTTTTGCTGTTTCTACCATCTCCAGTCCGGTTTTCTTGTTTCTGTGCAGCGTTGAAGGAAACCTGCTCACAAACAAACACCGCATGTACCGACTTTACTCTCTCTATCTCCTCCGTGCACAGCAGGAAGTTTTATTTACTGCTCTGGTTCATTTTTAGGCTCCCGCCACCTTCAGCGCTTCCAGCCGCTGCTCGTCCAATCAGCGGCAAGGAAACGGATGTGAAACGTCATCTCCGGTGGGCGGGTCGAAATCAACATTACGTAAAGTCAGCTTTGGTGGTTGCGCAAGTATCATTTGGTATTGATTAAAACTGATTATTGATATAATTAGAGGAGGTCTGTGTTTCATCAGTGCAAGTGGAAGTATTCATTTACTTTACTTCAGTTTAGTTGAATAGCTCGCTGTAAAAATACTCGGTTACAAGTAAAAGTACTGCAGTGACAATGTTACTTGAGTTTAAGTATGAAAGTATAATCAGGGAAATGTACTTAAACTTATTAAAGTAAAGGTACTAAACGGGAAAAAGGCCCAGTAACTGTTATTTTATCATATTAATATAAAATCAGGACATGTATCTGTGTTATGCTCTGTGTTTGGTATTAATGTTTTTATTTCATATGTTACATAAACAGAACATATTACCATCTATGCACACATATATCTTCACGTGTTCCTGCATATGTATGAACTGCATGCTCAAATAAAACATCTGACAGTGACAACAAATTAAGAATGAAACCATTTTTAATTATGCAAACAGTATTTACACAAATTTCTATTTATCTGCGTCTTTGAATTGTTCCTTGTTTGAGCCTTCAGAGCTTATCGCCATCTAAAACTGGAATGAAAAGACAACAAAAACTCAATTATTCTCACTGATGGAGATGACGAAGCAGCCTTAAGACAAGCTGCTCGTTACCTTCAGTGATGTTCAGCTTGTTAGTCAGCAGGATTTCTGCTTGTGTTTCATCAATGTTCATGTACAAAGTGTCAGCGTTGTGCTGTAGAAAGAGGATGACAGAGAACATTAGGGTTGCCTTCCAGCACCTTTCACAATCGCTATCATAATATTAATACAATATAATACTATACTGATATTTAGACTTACCATAAATGCTGCAAACAGTGTACTGCCAATGACTCTCTGCACTTGTTCCTCAATTACTGGGTATGAGTGGACAAAGTGCTGGACAGAGATAAGAGCAGTGTTGTATTTGACTGTGTAAAAAATCTCAACTTTTACGGTATTAAACTCACAGACCTTTAGTGGCGTTTTTAATTATGCACGTGTGCGGTTCATGCATGTACCTCCAAGGCCAGACTGGCTTGTATTTGGGCATCATTGTGTTCCCTGTTGCCCATAGCGTGCAGAAGATGTTGGATCACTCCAAGAGAGACAAGTTCACGACAAACCTCTTGGCTGTCCTCGGCCAGCAAGCTTCAACGCGTTCAACATCATCAAAGCAATGTAATACTTTAAACACACACATTACATTATTTCTAGTTATAAAAAAAAACTCTCTCATATGTGTGTCCATACCGTATAGTTTTAGCAGCAGCAGCTTGTTGCACAAACACAGGCAGAGATCCAGACGTCTCGATTATCTCTGACACTGATTGGATTGTATCAACAAAATATGTTAACGCACCAGACAAAATGCTTGCACATATGGGAGGGAATGGGTTTGGGTAGTTGGAAAATTAATCTTCAAAAATTGCAAGCATATTAACATAACCTGGGTGGTTCTAAAGGCAATTCAGTTCTGGTCACTGATCTGTCTAAAATAGTCGATGTATTGTTACCTAAGATGTACTTAGTGTTACCTTCCATATTTTGATGCTGCTGTACTTCTTCTTTAGCAGGCCTCAGCAGAGCCACCAATCCTTTGAGCAGCATTGGCCTCACATCGTAACACTTCAGGTCTAAGATCAGATTTATAGCTGCCCAAAAAACAAACACAAAGAGAAGATGTTATAATGTGATTTTTCAGCCACAGTGGCTTGAGGGGGTTTAAGAAAAAGAACAACTTATTGTCGTGACTTTTCGTGGCTGCCCGAGTCGGTTTGTGGATTTGCTTGAAAAGAAAAGAACCGGCACTCATCTTGCATTGAACAATTAGCACTTTATTCAAGGAAACAAGTGTGTTTGAGATGCGTCCCCTGATCGGATCTCTGCCAACTCCCTGCCACGCTAACCCCCTTTTCTCCTGGGCTATTCTGAAAATACTCTTTTCAGGAAACCAACTTCTTGTTGTTGTCTTACATAACTAACGTTGTCACCTCTGTCTTTACCAGATAAGGACACAGGACATTTCCACTCAGAGAGAGAACAACAGGTCAACAAGAACCTATTATTCACTCAGAGAGAGGTTATTCCAAGCTCTTTTCAAAAATACACATTCACATTCAACTGTGCCAGCAAGAGAGACTGACTCTAAAATGCTTGTAAGAAAATATACCACATTATCACTGAGGGCAAACATGTTTTAATGTCCTCTGCTTACCTTCATCCTGAACCACCAGGTGCAGGGACCTGAGCATATTCAGTAGAGGCTCTATGATGCTGTGATGGGCTGTTTTCATTTTGGACTGTGGGTGAGGAGATAGAAAATAAAGACTGCAAGTCTTCTTCTCATTTCTTAAATATATAAAACATCCTTTTAAAGAACAATGAGGTCCGGAATGAGTGCTCTGAGAGTGATAAGTTCATACAGGTTTCTTGCTTTACCTGTACAGTGCGTAAGGTGTGCAGGACCAGCTGCTGGGCCTTAGGGGAGGTACACATCATGAGAGCAATCAGACTTTTGTAGATTTGGTTTTGATATTTGGGGTTTCCATGGGTCAGGGACTCCAGGACAGCCCATGATGTTTCTTGGGTTTCATCAGTGTTTGACTTAGCCAGACACTCTGCTATCACTTTCACACCTGTAACAATGTAGAGAGGGGAAACTGATACGGCTCCTACGGTTCAGTATAAATGATCCACATGAAAAAGCTGCCCATCTGAATAACAGTTATAAAACTGTGCTAAAAAGACAGCACCAGCATGTCTTTTTAAATTTACCATGGCTTTCGCAGATAATCTCTTTGTACTTGCGGCCGGCGTTTGCGACGGTGAGCAGAAGCCGCAGGGCCTCAGCCTTTTCCTCCTCTTTGCCCCGAGAGTGGTTCAGGATCTCCAGCAGAGTGAGAACACCTCCATCTTCCAGGAACTCCATTAGGTACTGATCACTGAGGAAATGTGAGAACTGCGAATCACTGACTGTACAGTGAAGCACAGATACATTCAAGTTTACAGGAGTATTTAATCTCACTCACTGGCTTGACGCGGAAAGGAAAATCCCAGTGGCTTTCAGCTGAAGTCCTAAAGATGTCCCAAACATGTATCTGAACAGTCAGTGAAGGATTGGGTCTCTGATTACAGAGTCAATTCAGAAACAAGAACCAGGAGTCGACTTTTACCTTTACGACTTTAATTCATCCATTTTCCATAACCTCGTCTTACAGGGCTGCAGAGGGCCGGAGACAGCTGGCATTAGACGGGGTACACCCTGGACAAGTTACCAGTTCACCACAGGGATGAACTATCATTCATGCTCACAGGTGCACCTATGGGCAGTCACCAATTAAAACCTCTTAAAAGTTTTATGTATGATTTAATGCTGCCCAGAATATAGTCAAATGTGTGCAAGTATGCAGTGAAGAACAAGCTAAATAATTATTGATATTTAGGACTGCATTCAACAAACATATAAGTTAATATTTATTATTCATAAAGTTATTGATGTGGGTGACTCATACAGTGAATAAAATGAATGCACAACTACTACTGTGTATTAACATGATTTATATGTGTGTGAAATTGACAGAATACTATATGCAGTTGTATGTTTCAATACAACATCGTTGTGCACCACTACCCATCCAATAACAACAAAGAAAGGATACGTGAGTCTCATCCAGGTGGTGAGTCTAGCCAGAAAGAGGCTGGCAACCTGTGCAAACTCCAGCTCCAGCTCGTAAAACGTCTTCCCTGTGTTTTGAGCCAGGAAGGTGTTCAACATGCGGCTGCGGACCGTCCTGTCACCACGGTCCCACTCCCGGAGAAAACTGAGGACTTTGCCGATGTTTGCTGCTTCTTCCTGTGCTGACATCGTGTCTTTACGCTAGACACAAAGTCCTTTCAGCTGCAGGAACCAGAGCCAGAACCAGGACCAGGGTTATAGCTAAAACATAGAAATAAGCCTAAAAAGCTACTTTTAACGCTGATTTCTTCTTTAGCTTCCTCCTCAGCTTGTAGCAGCAGCTAGCTAACGGTTGCCTAGCAACGCACCCACAATCTCGACAGTGTGAATTCAATTCAATTCAATGCAGTTCAATTCAATGCAGTTCAATTCAATGCAGTTCAACTCAGTTCAGTTCTTTTGTCACATATAATCAGACAGATGCAATCATAAATCATAAAATGTATTAACTATGATTTGTATCTGTATTGTACCAGCAACAGAAAAATAACATGAAATAGCAAAATAAAATAAAAAAGTTATATAAACTATACAAGTATATGCATATAGGTCTAACAGTACATTGTACTGAGATATATATCTATATATAACAGAGATGAGATGAAATGAAGGCAGGCAGTGTTGTCTAATGCGTTTGTTTTTTAGTTAGACTTCTAGCTGTTCTGTTTCTGTCTGTAGCCTGGTGACTCAGCCCCGAAGGCCCCTGACCTGACCTTTGAGGGGGTTGGGAGATGTTTATAACCAGCACAGTTTTATTCAGTCTACTCTGGGGCTTTTTCATTTCAAATTCTATATTCTAAGAAAAAAACATCACTTGAGCTAAGTTGTTGCTGCGTATATGGTGGAAATCACTGAAATCGAATTGAAGAACTGAAAATGTAAAAATGCCCATTGTGGAAATAATATAGTGTCAGATTTCATCTATTTTTCTTGGGCAACACGCCCTCAGTGGGTGTGGCGATTCCTGGAAAAAAAAACTGCATACAGTGTGTATGATTGTGAACAGACTTCCCAAACTTATTACTTTCATGTTCCTTCACCTTCACTCTTCACCTCATTTTGAGATCTGGTAAGTTAATTCTTATTTTTAGCCAGAAAAATGTATAGGAGATTTATTACATTGCATGTCATATATTTTTTTGAAAAAGACAAGCAAAAATTCAAATTGCAAAAATGCAAATTCAAACAAAAATGCTCAGAAAAAGTGTATTTGCATGATTGTTTATCATGGAGTAAGAAATTGGACCTGTAGTATATTTCTGTCTCTTGAAAACCAGCACTGCTAGAAAAACTTTACTTGTTGCTCTTGTGATGGTCCTGTTTCCTGAAAACTATTTTCATGCTAAAATGAACTATAAAGTCAAAGTGGCAGTAGCTCTGATATGTCTCTGATAGGAAGTGAATGGTCACTATTTAACAAGTCTCCTGAACATCGAGTAAAAGACACATTTTTGATCACAGAAACTTACAACTTGTTTTCCTTTTTTTCTTCAGTGCACTGGAATCAATATGAGAGAAAATACTTTAATATTATTCTGCTTTCTTTTCCTGAGCATCAGCCTGTCTGCTGGTGAGTAAAATGTTCTTATCCTGAGAAGCTGTAGCTGATATTTTATGTCAGAAATTAGAAGTACATAGAATGTCTGGCTTTGTTTTGTAAATGAAAGTGGAACCAATATATGATTCCACTTTCATTTACACTTTAGCGTAAATGAGTCAGTGAGTCATCAGTGAGTCATAGGTCACATAACTTAACATTAATTAAACACTGACATTACTTAAAGGATAAACCATAAATTGAAGAACTGTAATATTAATCAAAGGCTGAACTCATAGCATGATATACAGACTTTTTCTTTTCTTTTCTTTTTCTATTTGAAGGTTTTAAAGAAGGTTTGATTAGGCTGATGGACGGTGAGGATCACTCTGAGGGTCGCGTGGACATTTTTCATGATGGCGCTTGGGGCACTGTGTGTGATGACGACTGGGACATAAATGACGCTCATGTAGTGTGCCATCAGCTCGGTTTCCCTGCTGCAAAAGAAGTTCTCTCTACATTTACCAAGGGTAATAAAGTGAAAACTGACTGTGCCAGTACGCTAAATTATATAATATAATTTTAAACAATATTTGGAACAAATGGCTGAATTGTCACTGTTTTTGTTCTGTGGTTTTGTCTTAGGGGAAGGTAAGATCTGGATGGATGATGTAGGCTGTACTGGGACAGAGGTGAGCTTGCAACAATGTGCATTTCCTGGCTGGGGCATCAATAACTGTGGCCACAGTGAGGATGCTGGTGTTAGATGCGAAAAAGGTAAGGCAACCAAAGTGTAGTCAAGAACTGTGCGTCTCCCATGCAGAGGTAAAGTATAAAAAAACAACAATTTTGTGTCACTACAAAATGTCTGTCAGAGCCTATCAACAGGGATCTAAGCCATGAATATGACCTGAACCACGATGCAGGCCTCACTCATGAGTTGGGGGAACTGTTTGACAGTGGACGTGACTGTGACTTGAACATTGCAGTGGTGGTGGACAACGACACCATTGAGACAATCTGTGCTCACAGGGTCATCCTTAGTCTGAACTCAAACCTCAAAACTTCACAGCCAGACTTCAGCAGGCTCAGGATTGACGTCACCTCTGACTGCAGTCAACACGCCAAAAACTTTGTCAGGTAAAAGCAACCTCGTGACTTTCAAATGCCTCCTATTTGCCACCTGCTTTGTCAGCTAGAAATAGCTGCACCTTGCTCATGAAAATGTTTACATTTCAGGTACTTCTACACAAGAAAGATGACGGTCACACTGTCCTCTGCCCACTGTTTTCTCAAGATGGCATCCGACTGGGGCCTGAAGGAACTTCAACATAAGGCTGCAGATATTTTCAGACAGTTTCTCCCAGACGATCCCACTTTCCAGAGTCAGAATTCATTGTATGAGTATGCAGTCTTGATCGATGACGTGGCACTACAAGAAGTTTATCTTCAGTACCTGGCGTGGAACTGTGAGGTGCTGATCGAGTCCCCAACCTGGACAAATCTTGCATTTGGCGTGGTCATGGCGCTTCTGTCTCGCTCAGACCTTGTGGTAAGTAATGAAACGGTCATCCTGAATGGACTGGAGACATGGGCAGCAGCCCAAGAAAACACAACTATTCCTGAGGACCTACTGAAGCTATCCCAATGATACCAGTTAAGGACTTAAACACACTTGATGACTCACAGTATCATGCCAGCAAGTGTCAGGGGTTTCAGTTTAATGCTCTGCCCTTCACGACATCGACCGATGACCTGACAGAGAGACAAAGTGCCTACAAACCCAGGATTTTCACTGGCAGGCCATGGAGCTTCACCATTAGCCACTACATTGTTAGAGTTTACAGCGGCACAGAGTTGTACACTTTTGGTGACCAGCAGAGTAATAATGTGACATTTGATTTCCAAACACCTGTTCACAACAGTGCTGGTTTTACTTTTCACAACATGAGCTGGAAAGCAACGCTGCACGTCAGTGACTGCTCAAATGAAATTGTCGCATGCTCTTCTTTGCCAGTTGTTCGTTTGAAGATTGAGGCAAACAGCAGCAGTGATTTACCCGGTGAGGTCAGGGGACGTATTCGTTACAGCAACAGGCTCGTTGTCAAGTGTCAAGGGATGTATGTGGTCCATGTTGGTGAATTCAATTCTGCTGATGGTGAGATTCTTGCATTTGTTCCAAGCGGCGCACAACAAGCCTATTCATGCCACTCAAATCTGTTCTCGTACCAAGTGGTGATACGTCCTGAGTACGCAACAGATTAGTTTCTGTTCCTGCAAAACAGAGACAGAACTTGAGCAAAGAAGATGCAGGCGGGGATGATTTACGAACAGCATATCATCTTTCATGGGAGCGACGAGTGTAACGTTGCTGATGTTCTGAAGTATAATTGTTGACAGCAGCAACTCGTTGTAAACAAAAATCATTTGATTTATTATTATCCTTTATTACACGCCTGCGTACTCATCAGATAACATTAGTGCATGCTTTTTCCTTTTATTTTTAATATCTGAAAAACAACATATCTAAATGTATCAAGTTGGACAAAAGTCAGGAAAGAATTCCTGCATACATGTTACAAACTGTAAAAAGCTTGTAGTCTGAAGGGAGGTGCGTGTTTTTGATGGTTAGAGTCTCAATAGAGCATTTGTTCTAACAAATAACAGAGGAGGACAAGTCTGCCCATGTCTGTGTCCGTCCAGCAACTGGAGCTACGTCATCAAGTACAATTTACAATGACTGACGTCAATAAAGATGGGGTGGAGTGGGGGCTAAAGATGCCACTGAATCCATGACATTAAACTTATTTAACAAGTTTAACAAAAAGTTAAGGTTTCTTTAAATGCATGGTGTTGACAATCCTATTTTTTGGCACTGTAAAAACATTTAGTAAACTCCTTCTTTTAAAAATGATTAACAACGATGTAATTGTGTTTTAAGTTTGTGTCTAATAAATGTCACAGATTGCTACTGTCAAAAGAATGTAAAATCTTTGTTCAGCAGCCCTATAGTCAGCTGTGGTTTTAAGACAAGATAAAACAAGACTGTATCTGTACAAATAGAGCAGGCGGGAATTACACTGCTTGTGTTAACTTGCGCTCACGTTCATACTAATTTCTGATTAATGTAAAAAGGCTCCATCTCCTGGCAGTATGTTTAAAGTATTACTCACCATGGTGCACGTATGTATGCAAAATCTCCTGTGATTCGTCACACTGCCATTACATTCATTTGACATTTAAACAGAAGGGTGCAAATTCAGGGGCACTCCTTGTAAGAAGCACTAGTGCAGCTGGGAGGCATCCTCTTCGTGTGCTCACCACGGCCTCATTCTTACTTTACTCTGCACAGTTTGTGCTTTCTATGCATGATATTACTATTTGTCATCAGTATGACAAACTTGTAAATGTTATCTGCTGTGTTATGTGCAGAGGTGAGAACTGTAGAGGGATGTGATGAAGACAAGAGTGGACAGCAAACCAGAGCGTAGTGGTATTCTGTATACATCTGTACATAACTGCTGACATTTTGTAATGTAAAAGGCCATTGTGTTGGACTTGTTGAGCAGTGCAACAGGAGCACTGTTGCCTCACAGCAAGTAGATTTGATTCAAACTTGGGTGGGGCCTTCCTGTATGGAGGTTGCATGCTTTCCCCATGTGTGCGTGGGTTCAGTGCAGACACTCCAGCTTCCTCTCACAGTCCAAAGACATGAACTTTATAGGTTAAGTGGTGACTCTAACCCTAATCCATGTTATCTGTAGATATGGATCATTTTAATTTTTTTCCCGTGCAGTTATAATGTGAAAATCAACAAGTGGGCTTAAATCAGGCGTGTCCTATTTTCCTTCCAACCAAGCAGCAGCACACCAGATTTGACTCATTTAAACAACTGATCTCAGTCTTCAGAGAGTCGGTTGGTCAAACTGTGTGCTCTTGGTTGGTTGGAACAAAAACCTGCAGCCACACCGGCCCTTTGTGGAACAGTTTGGACACCCCTGGCTTAAACGAACCTTGAGAGGAAGTGCTATGAAACACCCAACAGAAGGAGTAGAGCAAAATTGTGCAACCTGTCACACACCCACTACCACTGAACTGACTAATTTGAACTTCTGTGAGTCCCAAATTCTGCTTCAGCAGCACAGGCTCGTTTCCTGTTGTGTGTGTGTGTGTGGATCCAGGCCTGAGTTACCACCACGTGGATGAAAGAGGAACTGAACCCAGCGTCGGTGGGGGTGTTGGTGGGTAAAAGCAGAGAGAGAGAGAGAGAGAGAGAGAGAGAGAGAGAGACGCCGCTGGAGGTTTGCTGCCCTCCACAGGCCGCTTCCCGGTAAAACGTGTTTTCTCCTCCGAAGATAAAGAAGGCACATCTCGGTGTAACGAAGAAGACAAAAAACACAGTGCAACATAGTGAAGCGGGGGACGGGGTCATGCTCTAACCCCGCGCAGATCACTTGCGTGGTTATGTCCCGCAGGGAAAGCTCACGCCGTCTTCGGGGTGTACTTTTAATCTGCGCGAGTGCCAAATAGCGGTTGGCTCGCACGCACGGGGCGACACTTCATCTTTCCGGAGGAAGCGAGAGATTGATCGCGATCTTTACATCTTTAATCCCGTGAAATAATAATAACAAAAACATTTCCCGCAACCTCCGCCGCGCGTCCGACCACCGCGCCGCGTTTCTAAGTGATGTTTGCGTCCGAAATCATGGTGAATTAAAGCGGCATGGCGCGTCAGACAAAACCCGCTCAGAAGAACACAGGGAGAGTGACAAGGACGGGGAGAGGGAGAAAGAAAGGGGAGGGGAACTGACATTAAAGCAACACAACAAGGAAACTAGACTGCAGAGCCACAGACGCCTTCATTTTATGTTTTTGAATAATAGCCGGAGCTGGGAGAAGAAGGCGAAGTGTATCTCGGTCCGATCTGCCCCCCCCCCCCCCCACCCACCTTTTACACAGCGAGCAAGTGGTCCCGGAGAAGGAGCAGCTCCTCTTTAAAAAAAGACCCGGTTGGATTTAGAGGCGCTTCTCCGACGCTTTGCACAGATATGGGTGAGAATAATGGAAGAGGGGGGTTTAATTGTTATTCTCAGGGAAATTAACGCAGAAGGAACGCAGGCCTCTTGTTGCGGGTACACAGACAGAGACAGAGGGAGCCGTGCCCTAATGGGAGGTGGAAACAAAAGGCCAACCGCATAGCTTAGCCGTAATTAATGAAATGTCAGTGTAGATGATCTTTCGGCTTATTCTGACCCCCTTTGAGATTTATTTAACCACGACCCAGCTGCTATCTCCTTAGCATGCTGCACTTTCAAGTGGTGCCGGCTGCCATTACAGTGCTGCTTTCATTATAAAGTCATTGTGGTTCAATAATAATATTAATAATGATGATGATGGGAGATTTGCTCTGTTCCTGACAGTTTGAACTGATATCCATGTCTTATTTTGAAGCCTAACCTGACAAAATATGTGAATGCCAATATTATGTTTTTGTTGTTGTTGTTGTTTTCAGTATTATCATATAATTCCAGCACATTTTGATCCCTTGTGTGTGTGTGTGTGTGTGTGCAGGCTCGGAGCCACCCAGCTCTCCACAGGTGGTGGAGGATGGAGGAGAGGAGGATGAGGAAGAGCTGAGCGGAGGGGAGGAGGCAGATCTGCGGTCCAGCTCCGGCCGGGGATCCCTGCTGACCCGCAGAGGCATCACCCTGAGGGTGCTGCTGAAGGACGGCCTGGTGGAGCCCGGAGACGGCGTGCTCGCCATCCACTACCTGGTAATAACACCCATCACAGCTGGGTACAGTTAAGACTGGTGTTCTTCGTTAGTGATGGCCAGTGATGTATCATGTGGGGTTGCACTTGTAATTGAGGATAAACTGGCAGTGAAATGCACTAAAGACTGACTTTATAGGGATAAACCAACACACACACACACACACACACACACACACACACACACACACACTCTCACACGTCGACTCTTTTCTTTGCTCCCTCAGGGTAAAAACTTTGTAGGAGACCTGTTGAATGATGGGAAAATCAGGTGGGTAGAGACGGGCCAGATCTTCAACTCCCCGAGTGCCTGGGCAACGCACTGCAAGCGTCTGGTCAACCCAGCCAAGAAGTCTGGCTGTGGCTGGGCATCTGTACGCTACCGGGGACAGAAGCTGGTCCAGTACAAAACCACCTGGCTGCACAAGTACCAGCCCAGCGCAGACATGGTGAGAGAGCAACTTTTTATTTTCCGTGTGCTTGTAAGCAGCTCATTTTTATACTGTCAAGAATTCTAGGTGAACATACAGCTGCACATTTAATTCATGGATCATTACACAGACTGGACTTCTGCTCTGGGTGGTGCCTGATTTCTGACATGCAGAGAGAAAGTAGGAGAGAAACAAACTAAAGGACGATTCTGTAGGTGTTGATGATGACATTAGTAAAAATGCAAATGATAAGCACTTTGGTAAAAATAACGTCTTTTTGTCACGGGATGTGGCGTCAGTGTCAAAATGAGCCGTGAGCAGGTTTTCCTCTCACGCTGTTTCTTTTTAAAGAGTTTTGGGGCCTGAAGAGGTGAAATTATTCTGTTCCCACAAGCAACAGTTACATTTAGTCACTTAGCTGACACTTTTATCTAAATCGACTTACAGGGAGCAATTTGGGGTTCAGTATCTTGCCCAAGGACGCTTCAGCACGCAGGCTGGAGGAGCTGGGGATTGAACCACTGATTGGTGGACAACCCGATGTACCTCCAGAGCCACAGCCGCCGTCTTTTCTCTCTGATCATCATCTGTTAAAAATATGTAATTCATGTCTTAGAAAAAAGCGAGAGGTCCCGTGAGAGTGAGAGAGAGTGTTTCCAATCAACCCATTTCAAGATTTTCTCCAGAAATTAGTTTCTTTGTCTTGAAACCAAAAAATAAGAATTTATTTCACTAGAATAAAGAATAAAAATGGGACTTGATTTTAGAAAATAAAAACATATATTTTGGAAACATGAAATATTCTGGAAATATTCTCACTGCACTCAGGACTCGAGTTAAAAGGAAAACTGCGGTGAAGACGCAGTGATCCTGTGACTGACTATTTATCTTGGGTACTACCATAATGTGTTATACTGTTATATTATCTGTATCACTTTGTCTACACTGTCCTGTGACATCTTTTGTTCATTTCTTATGTTGCCAGAGTCTGGTGAGTGAGGAGGACGATGACGAGGACGAAGAGGAAGGGAAGGCAGCTGTGCAGCCAGATGAGAAGAACAAGAACAGCAAACCGGGACTGAACGGTATAACCCTCTACTCCTAACTTCAGATGTGCATGTTTCATACTTGTGTGGTTTCAATAAACTGGAAAACCAATGTTAACTCTTCCAGACGTAATGGTTTCACGCAGAACTGACAGAGAGAGGATTCCTGTCAGATATTGCACCTTGGGCACCAGGGATGCTACCAGGTACGGACTTCTCAGTGTAGATTCACGCGACCAGAAGAGTGAATTAGAGCGTGATAGACATTAACTTGTGTCCTCAGAGATCCGCACACGCTGGTGGAGCTGTCAGCCTTCTCAGCCATCAACAGATTCCAGCCTTTTAATGTAGCCGTGTCCAGTAACGTACTGCTGCTAATGGTGAGTGACACAAAACGTCTAAAACAGGGTAACTGAGCACGGATGAAGAGTTAAGAGACCATGTTAGCCGCTTTTTATCCTCATCAGGACTTCCACTGTCACCTGACCACCAGCGAGGTGGTGGGATACCTCGGAGGACGATGGGATACCAACACCCAACGTGAGTGTGCGATATTAAAGAGCTGAGAAATATACATCAGCGGGACGAAGGCGCGTTTAACCGGAGCGTCTTCCTCTCTGTCCACGATGTGTTTCAGTGCTGACAGTCTTAAGGGCATTTCCCTGTCGGACCAGGCTGGCTGACCGAGACTCTGCTTCTGCTGTTGAAGAGGAGGTAACGCACGGACAGTGAATAAGTAGTCTGCTCTCTCAGCATGTGTGCCTGCAGGAAACATGAAGGTGAATGACACCCATTTTAAAAATTCACGAGATCTTCCTGAGCCTCGGGAGAGCTCTGCAGCCAGCACGCGTCTGTCTCTCCAAAAGCCAGAACAGCTCTTGAATTTTCCATCACTTGGGAAGTTAACTAGTTGATTTGTGTTAACGAATCTAGAATATAAACAATAAAAAAGATTTTAAATGGTCAGAGTAGATAGAACTGAGCTTCCATCCTAATCACTGCAGCACTGCACGTTTATTTACTTTAAAGCTCGGGCCTTTTTTTTTTTCTAATCAGCATCTGTCACGTTGACTCCGCTCCAGATCTGTCAGAACCTCTTCATGCGTGGGCTGTCGCTGGTGGGCTGGTACCACAGTCACCCGCGAGGACCGGCTCTGCCGTCGCTGCAGGACATCGACTCCCAGATGGATCATCAGCTGAGGCTGCAGGGTTCAAATAA
The DNA here is from genome assembly GCA_023373845.1 of Nibea coibor. Taxonomy (NCBI): domain Eukaryota; kingdom Metazoa; phylum Chordata; class Actinopteri; family Sciaenidae; genus Nibea; species Nibea coibor. The sequence goes on from CM041718.1 coordinate 16,934,563, forward strand.
TGGCTTCCAGCCCTGCCTTGGCATCATCTGTGGTAAGTCCCGAAGTGTTATGATCTTTACAGTCTCTCACAGTTTGTTGATCCCATGCAGGGAAATAAAAAAAAAATAGTACAGCTAAACTAAAGCAGAGGAGGACAGTAAGTACAAAAAGCGTACTGCAGTGCTAGAAATAGTGACCCACTATCCCAAAACCTGCACTCCTATATAAGAATGGACATTAGGTGGTGCACGGGGTGCATTTGGACACATAGCATATAAATGTTGCACTTCAATGACACTTGAACGAGCAGTAAAACGTCCCGTGAACAGCAGCAGTTAATAAATGTTTAACAGCTGGATACCCTCATGAAGATACCCACAGCAGTTGTTGTGAACTGCTATAAAGAGCCTGTTTTCCAGCAGCCAGTTCAGAGTTATAAAGTCACTGTGATGTAGCGCTTCACAGCTGGAAGCGCGGTTAATGTTAGGAGGACACTGAAGTTGTAGCTGAAGTTTACTGCACTGTTATCTCTGAAGATATATGGTAAAAAAAAAAAGTAGTTCCAGCATCACGATAGCGCCTAACAGTCGTGATTAATGTCTTAAAGCACATGAAGAACATGAATCTGTAGTTTTTAAATCAGCAAAAACTTTGAGTATTTTCCATGCGCGGCATCATGGCTTCCATGAACCTGGGCTTTCTAACCACCAGGTAGGTTTGATGCCACCACGCTTTACACTTTCTTTCCCTTTCAGGTCCTTATTATCACGGCAATCAAGGCGTGGCGTCCACTATAACTCCGTTCTGGGTCGTACCACCCCCTGAGGTGAGGGCATTTAGAGAATTTAAAGCACTCACCTTCGTATTTCGTACCTTTGTTACTTAGTTTAATCTTTTCTGACATATTTTGTGCTCATGTTTCTTTTCTTTTTTTTTTGCATCATCCGCCTTCCTGCAGCAACGGCCTAATGACTACGGTATCCCTGTGGCTGTGGAGGTCACCTACGTACAGGACAACTTTCTCACCAGTGACGTTCTTAATGAAATGGTACAGCTTCGGTCCTGTGAAAATACTGCAGGGCCACCTGTGCAGTAAATCCTGTAAATCATTGTTCATTCATGGTTTATATCCTCCACAGATGCTGCTGGTTGACTACTACAGGGCAGCTCCCGACCTCGTCCAGTTCAGCCAGTACTGGTGTCCTGATACGACCATGATGGACAAAATTAAGGTAGGAGGATTCATAGAAAATCTTAATTAGGTGATCTTGACTTGTTCTTTCAGAGTTTCATACGCCCTCCAGCAGGTGGCCTAACTTGCACGTCTTTCTGCCTTCTCCCCTCAGGGCTCTCTGAGTTGCCACGCGCCCAAAGACCAGGCCTACTCTCAGATCTTGGAGCACGTCTACAGTCAGCTGGGCAACATGCACTGAGTGGATCTGCCGTGCATGCGTGCATGTGGCCGCTCTCCCATCTCAAAGTCTTTCCATTTGAAACACCTTTTGGCGCAGAGATGACGGGACTGCAGTGACAAGACGTACAATGTAAAACCCCGCTTGAAAAAAAAAAAAAAAACGTACATAAGGAAAATGTAGATGCCTTGAATTCTCTTACGTTTGAGTGTGATGCTTATTTTGAAATGAGACCGCATTATGGTGAGTTCAAAAGTGCTAAATCTGTGATACTAGTAGCTTATATTTACCAGTGACGAAAATATACAATTGACCACACAGAACCAGACATCACCGGATCAGGAAGACGAGTATTTTATAAAAAAAAAAAAAAGGGACACTAAATGGAAGCATCTGACGGATCAGAAATCAGCCTGCCTGTCCGGCCTCTTACCTTTCACACATGGACCTATGTGCCTATCTGTGCCAGTATCCAGAGCGTACTGCCAGATACGTGCAATGTAAACTTTCAATGTGTTGTAATTGCCTTCATAGACTAAACCAACGGAGCAGTGGTCAGGGAAAAGGGTGAAAATGTGTAGTGCAAATATATACCGCATTAGGGAATGATGCAAACGCGTCTCGGTTTGACCTGAACTGTGTTCTGCGATAGGTTTTGTGAATGTTTGTGTTCCTCCAGTCAAATTGGACAGTTGCAATGTGGTGCATATAACTTCCATTGTGCCAAGAAAACTTTTTGTAATGAACCTCTGTGTGCGTGTGTGTGTGTGTGTGAGAGAGAGAGTGAACGCTGTGTTGTGAATGTGCCCCTCTACTGTCTCCCTGTTGGGCTACACGAGTCCTGTTGGTTAGGACATAATTGCTTCCTCTTTACCTGTACTGTATTTATTACAAACTGTGGATTGTGTGATGTACATGTACGATGACAGAGCAATGCCTTAAGCCTGCTGATGATCCACAAAGCATTAAACTATAAACACTGGAACTATTTAAACGTGACTGCTCGTTCTTTGCTGACTTCATTTTTAGGAGCTCTGTGAGGCCGTATTCTGGCACAGTGATGCTTTAGCTTTAAATGCTAATGAGCATGCTAACATAAGAAGTGTTTATAGCAGCTATGATGTGCTTAATGTTCACCATGTAGCGCGTTCTTGGTAAATATCATGGTGGGCTACAGGAAAAGTCAGGGTAACCTCACAGTAATCTGATTCAGGTCTGTCCAAACGTTCACAGCAGTCCAGTTAATAGTTGAGATATTTCAGTCACCTCGTGCCCTTTAAATGGCAAAGTTTAGAAGCACAGGTAGATATTAACAGGCACAGGTGTTTTTAAAGCCTCAGGCGAGGCAAAGCTGACTGAACTAGGAGGCTTTGTGTTTTAGCGTTTCCAGTCTGCTGATTCAATCTGAATTCTTTCAAACCTCTTAATGAACTCATTTAATTTTAGTGTTTACCTCACCGACAGTATATTGGTTTAACGCTTGATAGTTACTAAAATGATAAAGAACCAAAACTCAGAACATCCAGACGTACTGAATCCCAGAGCGGATGATGTGCAACTAAAGAATAAGAGAACTTTATCAACCCACTCTTACTCTTTATTTCATTGGCAAAATAAAAAAAAATATTTTAAAACCAAATAAATTCAAAATAGGACTAGAATTTATTCATAGATCAAAAGAAGGAATTGAACTTGCACCAAGAAGTTAAATATGTGCTAAGATCTTTACAAATAGAAAACTATAGAAAAGTAAAAACATTTTTCTTTTTTATCTTAATATGAAATAGAACTACAAATAGAGCTAAAACTATATAGATTTAAATCAGGCTGTAGACAGTGAATGAAAGTCACAGTGTTTAGCAGAGGTAGTGTGAATGGAGTTAAAGTGACAATATCAGAATGTCAGTTATCAGTTTTATATTTTAAATTAAACAAAATATTGTTTCTAGAGAAGCAACAATGGTTATAACAGCTAACAAACTATATAAACTATGAATATGATGTTTCTGTACATAAATGGAGAAGCTGGTTTCTGGGGGACATCCATTGTCAAAGTCAGAGTCATCTGCCACAGCGCGCACAAATCATTTTCCACATTCGATCACTAATATCGACAGATGTTTCCACCCCTGGAGCTGCTGGCACGACTAAAAATACCGTCCACCATTACAGGCTGTTACTTGTTGTGAGGATTTTGTGCATGACGCCATGAAGGAAGATTTCATGTTTCTGTGTTGTCAACAAATACAATTTTAGTCACAGCCATGATTCGATGTCAGAAGAGTGATCGAGAGTGATCAAATGCAACGAGACACACATCTTTCTTCTTTTTTTTTTTTTATTTCTTATTGTACGAAGGGGGAGGTTGGGGGACAAGAAAGAAGCACATACAAATACTTTGATAATAAAAGACAAAATATTGCGGTTAAATTCTGTACTCATACCAAAAGTAAAAAGGCAACTTAAATCTAAAGACATACATTTACAAGGTGTAATATAGGACTACATGCAAAGATTAATTTAAATGTTTTAAGGTCTTGTATATAAAAAAATAATACTATAGAGAGCCAGAATGATTTAATGGTGTTCAAAGGAGCATTTAAGACTGATTAAACAAAGACATAGCCCTTTAAAAAAAAGAAATCATTGAGACATTTTCTTTCCAAATATGGATTAAAATCTACATTAAAAAAACAGTTTCCACTGGTGGTCTGCTGATAAAGGTCAAGTTAGTCTAGACAACGTCAGGACCCAGGAAACTGCCTGTAGTGTGAGAGATGTGCAAACGTGCACACATGCATTTCATCTTTACACAGGAAAGTGCCAATGGCTAGAAAAAAAAAAAAACAAGAGTAGAAAAGAAACGTGACCATTTTCTTAAGTAGCTCGGTTAGGTTTTGGTTGCTGTATTAGTTGCAGTACTTTCCCTCCTTTCTTTTCCAAAAGGCACTAAAACAAAGCTACAAGGACTTTTTTTTTCTTCTTTTTTTTTTAATAACAGTGTGATCCAGACAGCACGTGACTCCTACAGTCTTTAAACTTTGCCCTGAACTTGATACAAGCATTGAAATGTAGTAAGAAATGTAAACATATTAGACAAGGACCAAAAATCAGGAGTAGGGGGAAGTGTTTGGCAGGGTGGAGTGATGGACAAACACAGATTGAAAGGAGGGGAAATGTAGCAGAACGATACTGCAAACAGTGAGACAGCACACAGTCATTCACAATTAAACTTTTTTTTCTCCCCCCACCAAACAATTCAGAGTCAGCGTGACCGACGAGAGCGGTTTGGTAAGGTTTCATGTTTGGTAACAAAAGTTCTCCAAATGAGTCAAACTGGACAACAGCTTATTTTTTTCCCTTGATGTTTTCCCTTTCACTCCACGTCTTTCCCTCATACTGTACAGTGTATGCTGGATAAAGACTCCATCTACAGGTGTGGACTGCGGCTAAATCCTCAACAAGAAACCAGCCTTGTCTAAACGGATGAACCAAACAGGAACACCTTCTGTATCGGCCCAAATGTACTAACAAATAAATCGAATCAGTCGCTGTGAATCATCAGAATCACAAGGTCAGAATAAGTTTCAAAGCACACGAGTTTCACATTCTCAAAGACATGAGGGTAGACTGAAATAGTGGGAACAGTTAGTAATGAATATGAAAGGCCGAGCCGCTGCCAGCAGCGTCACCTATTCAGGCACTGCATGGAGTTAACAGGCGCCCGAAAAACGGGGAGGCTTAACATGCTAAGACAAAAACAGGCCCCAAACTAAATGAATATATGGCTGTGTTACAGGAGAGTTAGCACTTTAACAAGCGAGCGATATGTTTCTATTGCATTTTATAAACTTTTTGGCTCTGTCTCCTCTAGTGAACAGACGAATCGTCCTGTATCTCTACACAACAAACACGCGCCTGCCGCAAATGACTAAAAGGTGCAACGTCTGCATTTAACTTTGGGGTCTGTGTGTATTGATGGAGTTAAGTCTGTCACACTCACACACACACACACACACGCACGCACACACACGTGTCAATCTCATTTAAGGACCAAGGTGCAAATCCAACATTTTCTCACATATTCAGTAAGCACTTCTAAACAAAATTCAACTCAACTATTGCAGTAGGTTGACACTAACATAAATCAAATACTGAAACAATATAAGGAAACCGCTGTGTCAGGCCTGTTGTCTCCTGGAGCCGTCACCAGTGCGCAGCTTCGACGTAGATCTTTAAAAAGAGCGTTACAAATCGGCCAATACCTGGAAACAGTCTAAATCACAGATCTGAGACAAATTTCGGCTCATGATTCTCATTAAAACGCACTAAATTTTCTTTTTTTCCCAATACAACTACTGAAAACTCCATTTTCTAGACGTGTATTTAGATAAAACCATTTCTCGGTCTCGCCAGCAGGTGGCACCAAGAGACGAGCGCCGGTCCTTGAAGCAGACACAAGCGAGGATTTCAGTTTTGAAATGAGAGTAATATTCAGTCATTTCCACATGACACTTACTGTGAGGTTTGAGTTGGCCTCTTCAGTCTGAAAACTGACTGTAGTTTAGTTGGTAACCAACCTGAGATTTAAAATAGACTGCAAGTCACACAAAAAGAATGATATGAATGCGTCGCACCCGGTCATCGTGATCACCAGATTTAATACCAATTGTCTTTACTAGATCAGTAATTTGTGGTTAAAGAAAAAATATTGCTCATAAATGTGTCATTAGTTAGCTGTCAAGAAAACGTTTCCCAGATAACGAGTGATGACGTGTTGTGTCCGTCTTGGCTCCTTTTACCTTTGGGTGGAACAGGTTGATATTCTGGTCTGGACTTTGAAATGTGACCGTCTTCTCCAGGACTCCAGGTGACAGAAAGTGCTCATCTGTGATGATGAAGCTGGAGCTGAAGGTGAACATGAATATTCTGCGGACCATCCCTTGGCTTCACTTTCCTCCTCCTCTGCTAATTCTACTTGCCCTCTCCTCCTCCTTCTCCTCCTTCTCCTCCTCCCTCTCCTCCTCGGCTCTCTTGCTATCTTTATTTTAGTGTGGCAACGGGACAAGGACCTCGACATAGTTGAGAGGGAAGAATCCCGACTGGCCGTTCAGCATTCCCTCGTACCAGTTCTCGTCGATCTGATTGGTCAGGGTGATGACATCGCCCTCGTGGAAGCCCAGCTCGCCCTCGTTCTCTGGCTCAAAGTCGTACAGCGCCTTGCAGCTCGGCTGCTCCGGGGCTGGCAAAACACAAAGAGAGGAAGAACGAGGAGAAAAATCAGGATGCTTGTTTTCAGGAGGAGATTGTCACACTGCGCCGTTAGCATGTCAAACACTGCACACTGTAGCACATGTAATACGTTAGTACAACGTTAGCGTGTGGTACAATCAATTAACTTCCACACAGCACTGCAAACAAGCTCGAAATTGCTGACAAGTTGAACCGTTGACCAAAAGCCACAACATCCTCTGACAGTACGTTCCTCCTCCCTCCCTTATCTGTCGTTTCCTCCTTCGGTCCCGTTCTCTGTGACCTCACATAGATCAGCAGAGGAGGGCAGAGCTCCACACGCAGACAAACTAGGCTTTTTTGTCTCCCTAACAATTTTCTCATTGTGCAACGTTTCACCCTACAGACTGCTGGGCAGGCTCGGGATGGGGAACGCGTTAGTCATTCATTCTGTGTTTTACTCCACAGTGTATCAATTTACAGAGGCAGAAAAAAAAAGGAGTGTAAACACTTTGTTGAATAGAGCCAAATCTGGAGCAGCTTATTGACAACTGCAAAGATTTCTCAAAGGGTATGTTACATCAGAATAAATCCCAATTAGTGGCAAGCTCTCTCTTTAAAAAAGGAGTCTGACGGGCATTTTGATAAACTGACAAAGTCGTGCTTATTAGCTTGTACAACAAACTTTTCTGTCAGTGCCTGTGGTGTTGATTCATTTCCTTAGATGTAATGACAGTGACTGATCATAACCAGTTCTGATAGCGAGGTCAAACATGGCTCAATAACTGCTGGTTGTTCTGTAAACTGACTTTCGGGCCACTATGTGGCAATGTAAACAAGTTGTGTTACAACTCAAAGTAAACACTTGCTTACAGCTGCTATGGAGCAACATCATTAGTTTTTTGTCTCCATCAGTACATAATGTTGTGGTGGGACATAAAAAGCAAAAATACTGTTAAAGAAAAATATATAGATAGATTTTTTATATTTATATATCTAAAAGTTTGAGATCAACGTTTGGTGACACAACAAAAAGATAAATATGATTTAAACAGCTTACAGGCGGCTTTATTACTTTATAACACTCATACTAATTCTGACATTAACTGAAATATGACTACAAATAATATTTATAATTCTAGCTCCGGCTGCTTGTTTCCTGCATGATAGTTGACCACTGACCAAAGCACTGGCTTCATTACATAACTATAATATTTAATATATAATAAAAAAGTGTAATAAAACATTAGGACGTGTTAAATAACCGCAACTGGTGGCTGTCTCATTGCATCACATTTACCCCACAGACTGCTGGGCAGGCTCGAGATGGGGAAATCTTTGGTCATTCATTGTGTGTGTGTGCGCGTGTGTGTGAATTTACAGATGCAGAAATAGTGTAAACTTGTTGACAATTCCAACCATTTTTCAAAGGGTAGGTTACATTATTAGAATATTGACTGCAGAGATGTTAACAGCGATGGTAAGTCAGGCTGCGAGTACAGGATGTGGATTTCATACAAACCACATATATTATTCATGCATCGTAAACAACTGATAACACGTTGAACCTGTGAGAAGCGACATGTATCCTGCTCTCGACATTTCACACCAGAAGCTGTGCAAGCACACTGCAACACGGTAATATCTGTGATGACGAGAAACGGCCCACGCTATTCTGTGACTCACACAATCTGGGTTTCCGAAAGGACAATCTGGCCAAGAGAAAAGACGGCTCTGATGATGTCATCACAGGAAAGAGGAACAAGGTCAGTTGGACAAAGGCCAGCCAGATGACAGGCCAGCACACACACACACAGAAACAGACGTCCATTTTCTCACGGTAAACGGCTGAGTGCGTTCAAGAGTGAAACGTCCAGTCGATGGCAAAGGTCGTGTTGAACCGAGTCCTGACGGCATTTATTTAAGAATGATGCAAAATCTGAAGGCCTCTGTTATTTTTTACAATTAACCCTGAGGACGATTTGATTTATTCTTCAGTTTATCGCTCAGTAAAATAAAAAGGGCCATCTACCGTGACGACGTGAAGTCATTCATATGGAACACTAGCAATAACTACATGTAGGCCTTCTGTAGTGGACACCGCTGTCCAGTTGGTGGCGTGTATATTAAGGAGCTATCGTCTCCAAGTTTTGTCTTTGATCTCACATGCATGACCTTGTTGTCTCGCTGTATTTAGCCATCGTATCGACACGCTACTGAGATAAAATTAGATGGACGTCATTGATCCCACACCAGAGAAATTCTCTTGTTACGGCAGCTCACAGTACACAGGATGGATAAGAAAAACACTGAAACAGAAAACAGAAGCTAGAAGTAGAAATAGAAAATGAAAATAAGAGTTATATTCAGCGTGTACAACTTTCAGGTAAATGGATACGCATGATGATCATTTCACAAAAATGGCTGCACGGGTTCTTGAATACACACGTACTGAGTGGCATATCACAAAATGTCACAACAGCCGAGTATCCAAAGTTACTTTAGAAAGCTCGATTGTGACGTGGCTGATGAATGAGATGAAATAAGGCAGACTGATTCAGTGGATGAAAGGCAAGTAAGTGATATTCATGATGTTTGTGAGCCAGGGGCAGCTAATGTTACAGGGGGAAAAAAAAAAAAAACAGCAGCAAGGTGGTAAAAGTCATTCATCTGCTTCGTGTTTCGTTCTTCATGGTCGTGCCCTCATAAAAACACAATATTTCAGTTCTGGGTACTAAATATTGAGTTTTTTTATTAAATGCTATTAAGTTGGCTGTATGTCTCATTATCATTCAAAAATGACGGCTAATAATGGATTACAGCTTTTTTTTTTTTGACCCTCTCCGTTAAAATGACAGACAAGCAGAGTGACTAACGCAATATGTAGTGCACGCCAACATTTCCAACGCCTCTCACACTGAAGGAAAACAGACACATTGAGTTTGTCTCACATATTTCTGCTCAGGAGTGCTGATTGGTTGCAGGTCTTGAGCAATCATGTTGGCGATGCAGAGAATTTGTTTAATGCAGACATGCTACTTTGGCTCCGTCCATCTTCGGTGTGTGAAGAAACAGCTGGATGTTTTGTTGTGTGTTGGAATGCTGGTAAAAACGGCTTTTTTCCACATTTTCTTACGCCGACCTTTGCGCAGCTTTCAGAGCGACATCATTTTAAGGACGACGTAATGGCAGAGTGAAATTATGTTTATTTGTTCTTTGTTGTGCCAAGACATCATCTCCCTGGTGTCAGCCACTTCATAATTTTTTATTTAAATGTATTTTACCCACGTGTTCAAATTAAAATTACATGCTGGTCCTCATTAACAAGTATTCAAACATCTGTTTTTAGAGCTGTTTCTTACCTGAATTGCGTGAAGGTGGCATGGCCATTGAGGTTGAGTAGCCGCCATTTGAATGGTTATCATCCGAGAAATCAAAGATAGGTTTGGGTTTAGGTGTGTATTCACGTCTTGGTCGACTCTGAGCATCGTTCATCCTGATTCAAAAAAAAAAAAAAAAGACAAACTGATTTAAGTTCTTCATTTCCAGACCTCCAGTGTAAGTACAAAACATATCAGAGCCAGACTTGGAGCTCGGAGCAGAAAGCTGCACAGTCAGATGTACTGAACAGTATGTCGGTATTTGTGTGCATCAGTTTTCATTACTGCACCTGTCTCTGAGTTTGTCAGAAAGCTCCTCCAGCACCTGCACCGCCTGTTTGTGGTACTGCAGCTGGGACTCCACCAGAGATGAGAGCTGGCTCACCTGTTCAATCTACACACACATGTACACACATACAGGCTCAGAGTTATGGTACAGGGAACCAGAAAAGACAAAAGAAGCTGACATAAGAGAAATTACAGGAAATATATAACTGAAAAACAGACTTCCTCCTGGAAGAATTGGTCATACTGACACGGTCAACCAGTCCGAAATGTTAACAGTAGCCCCTCAACTGTTGTTCTGTAGCTCATCGAAAACACACGTTAGTTTGGGCCTTCATACACTCATATGCTGTTTTGTTCTCCTCGCCAACAGATGTGCACACCCACAGTTACGTACAGAACAAATCAAACAGTGATTAAATATTATATAATCTATTCAAAGATGTGTTATCTCCACTGTGTTATTGTAACGGGTGTGTTTCATTACTTTACAGTAACTGTTGCTGTGTTTATCCTGGGGGTGTGTTGGACATCAGCCGTCCAATAAAGTACAGCTTATGAAGCAGCTGATGAAATGCTTCACGTGGTTAAAAAAAAAAAAAAAAGCCGGAGCTGAAAATAATTGTTGTACACACACTTTCCTTTTTCCCTTTTCACTGTGCTCATAGTGGATAAAATTATGACTGGCTGTCAGCTCTCAGATGTCACGTTTACAGCTGTATTTTATTTTGAAGATGGGCTGCACGGGGGCAGGATCGGGATTAAAAGGGGACAGGCACCAACACAACACACAGAACAGTAGCAAATCGGTCCTCACATCAGTCTCCAGCAGGTTGTACATGCTTGTCTCTGCCACTTCCTTTGACTCGTGAAACTTCTCCAGGGCCTGTCGGACCTCCTCATCTGGGATCTTACCCTGGCGCTTTTTCTTGTAATCGTAGTCCAGGCGACGGCCTTCAAGCTTCTTCAGGTGGTGCTGATGAAGGGAGGTACACACCAGTGAGCACATCTCGTATTAAATGAAATTTGAAGAAATGATCATAAAGGGTTTTTCTAATCTTGCCCCAGAAGAGAGATTAACCGATGAAGTGACATACAATTTGTTTCCCTGTCATAAAGCGTACCTGTATCTCTCTGAGGTCCTTGTCACAGAGCCCTTGCAGTGGATCAATGAAGTTCTGCTTGACATCGATATCTAGAGAGTCTTTGACTTCTGCCAATCTCCTCATGGCCTCTCCAACATCTACTAGTGCTCCGCCTGAGTCGCACAGACACAGATTGATTGATAGCTCAGTGCTCAGTGAAGTTTGTAGTACCACAACGTTATATCATCATCATCAGATCATGCTCAAAGAAACTAACAAACCTCAAATGGACAGAAACGTACTTCTTAAAATAGTTGTGTACAATTTAGCATTTAGTATTTCAAGTACACCGCAAAACACACACAAGCACACCCAATAACCCAAAATAACAAACCCCAACATTCCTCCGTCAAGAATTTACTATGCGAAACCACAACGCACACACAAAACTACACACATCTTACCGAAATTAGTGTCTTCTCCGAGTTCCCGTCCATACTTGCCCATGCATTCCCCCAGCAACCCCTCAGCCTGAGGGTAGCCTGGATTCTTCACCTGACCACGGATCTTAGACATAGTGTTCAACATGGACAGTTTGGCCCGTGACGCTGCGGGAGCGAGGTGATTTATTTATTTTTTTTAATCAAAGAGTTCAAGCTGTTTAAATACATATGTGAAAACAGGTTTTCTTCTCACCTGGGTTGGGCTGGAGGTACTCTGATGTTTTGGAGATTACCTCCACTACTGCTTTACTGGTCACATCTACTTTCTATGAAACACAGCAAACACACACAAACCTGAACATTTCATAACTGTTGCTTTCACATGTTCATATGTTCTAACCTAAAAATACAGTAGGGTATTTTCTTTAAGTTTTCTACGTATATAACAAATCAGGGGTCAATTACCAAAATGTAGCTGTTTGATTCTCTGTTGTTAAACTGATCTTACCATTTTGTTTCTATTGTAAAACCCAATGGTGGTGTGTTTCTAATGTCATCCGCACCGCTTAAAGCAGTTTCAGAAACTTTGAGGACAGAAAACTTTCCAGATCAACAAGAGGATGATGCAAGGCCTCAAATGAGGTGTAAACATCAACGCCGGACTTTGCAGATTGTCCCTAAAAAACAATTAGGCCTGCAGCTTTAGTCAAAGATATTTCTCTTTTAAAGATGCCTCTCTTACCCGTTCCAAGTCTCTGAAGTCATCATCTAGTTTAGTTCCTTCGGCACCTCCAACTTTCTCACTTACCATCTAGCGGGAGAGAGACAGAGAGAAAGGGGGAGGAAAGGCAGACAGTCCAAATTAATTAATGCTGCTCATAAGGTTTTGATTTGAATGGGGAACAGGCTCATCTTTGATAGACACATTAGCGCCGCGACGTGCTAGAGCACAGCATATTACATGCCCTGTGTTGTACAAATAACCTATGAATTTAGAATAACTCACAGCAGTGTAGCAATCTTTGTGTGCGTGGAAATCACACAAATCCCCCCAGGACAAGCAAGTGTTGTGAAATCCATTTTGTTTACACTTTGCGGGGTAAAACAAATGTTGGAGCAGCTAACTCCATTACTTCCATTTCCATAAAAGACAATATGCTCCAACTTAAGTGGACTAAAACATGTTGATTGCAAGCATATGTATTTCCAAGTGAGATCCCTCGGCATGTTTTTAGGGCACAGACAAAAACTTGAGAAATGGAAAACAGTCCCTTTCCTCTGCATGTACACTACAAGTATTTTTGTGCTTGGCTAAATTTCTCAAACTGGGAGCAGTGTTTATTCTTTTTTAGCACCGGTCAGTCACAGAGAACTGGAAAATAACTATAATGGTTACTCTGGCTTTGTAATGAGTCCTTAATGCTGTGACTTCAAGATAGTTCAAACATTGACTGCTGAGTCCTTGAGCCACACGGCTCCATATTTGAGTTTCTCAGAGCAGAATGGGCTGAAAAACAACTCCAGTCACCACCAGCAAGATAATGAAAATGGCATGCAACAACAGTCCTTGGCTGCAGAGTAACTTGTAGATCGATTTGAAACAGCATTTCAAACTGGCTGGATAGTGAATGAAACACTGCAAGAGGTGAGGCCTGGAGAAAGAGGTAAATAATCTAGAACTGAGACGACATGATCTTTTCAGGTGGTGTGCGACTCTGACCTATCCTTTTGGACATATAAAATCCTTTGGATGAGAGATTCTCCTTTAAAATTCACTCTTGTTATACAGCAACAGCAGTTTGAGTCATTCCCGACATGACTCAAACAACCGTTGGTGATTTTCCTCTAATTAGTGGACGGACTTTGTGGGTCTGAGAGAAAATTCAAAAGAAATTCAAAGAATATTATGCGTGGGCAGTAGTCACAAAGTTTGATTACAAAGATTTAAGCATGATTGAATAATTAAGGGTCTGTTTATCCATGTGCCGTTCTAACAAACAGAAATACATAATGGTTATTCTTCCCCCTCAGCAGCAGCTGTCACACTCTTGCTGAGCAGTCCGGGATCTTCAAGTTATACTGCAGGCTCTCTGCTCTATGCGGAAAGCACATGACGGAGGGGGGGCCTTGGGGGACTCAGGTCACAAGTGAAGATACAGCCTCAACTGAATGCTGACTCAGCATTTGACACCCTACCTCAGAGGGAAGATTGCAGTCTGCAGTGCTTAAGTTTTACTATCTTACGGTATATGCTCCCTCGTCTGCCTCTGATACACAGCGGGGTATGTCACTGTTTTTATCGTCACTAAACTTGAGATTTTAGTCTTTACTAATGGGCAGTAGAAAAGTGAATTCTGGGAGTAATTTGTTACCCATTAAGTACTGTTAATGAAAACATCAGGTTCTCGTGTCAGAGTAACATTACTATTTACATGCACACAGGCTCAAAGAGATGGAGCCCAAAAACATCCACAAAGAGGTTACAGTATCATCTGGAGGTTTTGGTGTAAACACGTGTAGAGCTACACAGAGGGATCAGCCTAAAACAGGTATCCTCTTCATCGTAATGACTGGGTCTTTAGGCTGCTGGTAGTTACATAAATGCCAGTGCATTATCACAAAGTGCACCTGAAGATCTTGTTTGCATTCAGACGAAGACAAAGACTGCACAGAGGCAGAGTAGCAAAGAGAAAGAGGATGGATTCTTTCCTAATGTGGTGGCATGTGAAAAATTAGCTAGTAATCATCAAGTCAGTATTTCTCTGGACAAACTTTTCTACTCGCTGTAGCGTGTCGTGCGATTGTTTGAGCTGTTCTTTGTCAGAGCAACATTTAAAGTGCAGAATTAAAGGGGGAAAAACACACTAGGTGGTCACTCATAGCTCAATATAAAAAGAAAGCTCTGTCATCACGGTATCTGAGCAGACCGCACTGAAAGAGGAAATTATGTCAGTGTTATCGGATATAAAAGTGTAGGTGAGAGAAGTATTTTGACACATCAAAGGAGCTTAGGCCGCACATCCAGGAAGAGTATTTAATTCATATTTCAATCTCTTCTCTCATTCTCACTAAGTGGCATCTTGAATTTAAATGATAACCTCAAAGTATCCTTTCCTCCTGAATGCACACACGTGTCAATCACTGCAGCCTTTCAAAAGTTTTGTCAGCATCTATATTCTGCCTCGATCTAGATTAAGAGTAACAACTTCCCAAACATACACAGGAATCATACTCTATTCTAGGATCTATTTTATTAACAGCCGTTAAGTAATCTCTCCTGATTGAACGGTCTTAGTGCTCAATGTAATGAACATGTTACAGGCTAGTAACAATAAGACTGCAGCGTTTGGACCAACTTCAGCCCGGTATGAAAAAAAAAGCAGCCCCCTCATTCATTTCAGCTGAACTGTACATTGAAGCAGCGAGGGCACCCCCGTAAAAAAAAAACGTTGAATCAGACTTTTAATGCAACGTCACGTCAGGGTGCTGTGTGGATTACTCTGTAGTGTGAACACGGTACACACGGTTACCGCTGTGATGACTTTCCAGAACTGTCTCTTAGTCCGACTGTATTTTCTGGATCGTATGTCTTTGTTTCATCTGTAACCTAAACAACGCGACTCAGCCGACGCAGCTGTCTGGGCGCTTTTAACGCGAGGCCGATCTCTGTCTGAAATCACTGTGATGTGTGATACTTGCAAAGTGTGTAAAAAGTAAGATTGACGCTTTTTCTGCTAGTGTTAAATGCTTCAAAGTGCATTCTTCTATCAAATAAACCAGCAGTCTAACAACACACCTCTGCAGGTGACTGTGCTGATCAAGTTTCAATCACAACATGTAAAACAAAATACCTACACGACAAACACTTATAGCCGAGCAGTTGAATGTTACGATACATTATTAACTTAACTACAAGCTTGAGACAGACATCTTGCTTATATAATATCCCTGAACAATTTCCTTCATGCAGGCTTAACTGCACTCTGTTTATCTTCAGTTGCAAATTGAAACATTTGAGAACCACGGGACTTATAACTATATCAAACTTGATAAACTGCGCAAACAGTCTTAAAAAGGCCTTTTGGATACCGTGTAATTCTGTCATCTCTGTGCAGGACTAACCGTCGTCCCCACTGTTGCTCTTGCGAGCGCGATTTTTTGATTTTCCCCAAAGTGAGTCTGAAATTTGAACATTTATTGTTCTGAGCAACTTACAGAAAAAACAAATAACTGCAGAGGATGGGTAGTGAAAGAGAAAGCCAAGGACGTATGTGCTACAGGGCACAGATATCATTTCCATGGCCAACTTCCTGCATGCCTCCAGTGTAGAAAATCTGAGCTATGTCAAGTGTTATTGACTCTCATGGAGTTTTGGCAAGAAAAGCAGCTGCATTGCAGTCGCATAAAGGGAAAGCACACTGCTTCTCCCACCTCCTTCTCCGCATCATCCCTCGGGTCACTATCTCGGGCACTATTCCTCTTTAATCCACCTCAAAAACCTTTAACTGAACATCATTCACGTTCACTGCCCTTCTAAAATCATGTTATTTTCCCTTCACGGGCAAACCAACAGGGATCTGAGTGTGTTCCTGTACAGGAAGCTGCTGCAGAAACCAAATGTCTTTCCTGCTTAGATCAGCAGGGGTGGGAAGAAAAAGAGAGTCAAAAATCCTTTTAACCTTCCCCGCCCATGAGTAAAGAAAGCTGGGCAAAATTAAAAACATTCACACCGAGGTTCAGGCACCAAAAGACAAGTAAGACTTTTAGACATCCACGGCCAGCTGTGGCATTTTGGCTGTGGCATTTGCAGGTTTCTACCCCCTTAGGGAGAGAGCTAGAATATTGATCTGGCTAAACAAAAGAAAAAACACAGCTGGAAAATAGGTAACTGGGTCTTCACTACAAAGAGGCACTCCTGAAACCTGGTGTTCAAATTACACTGCCACACAGAGTCTGTGAATGCCTCCAAAAAACCGCTTAAGTTAAGTGTGTGAACAGTTGCTTTGCCTTTGCTGCACTACTTTTCTTCGTGCATTGTTTTTTTAAAACAGAGAGCCCTGAGTCACCCGGAGAGTCCCTGAGGCAAACACAGCTATAGCTAATGTTTACCACAGGATGTGTGCTTACTCAATCTGTACCGGTGGAAAAAAAAAAAAAAAAGCACACGATGTGAAACGTTTTGTCAAAAGCACAATAACGTTACTTAGCATGAGCTAAAGTTAGTTAAACTGAGGTGAATGCAAAAACATGTCAGGGAGATGCTCCCTCACTTTAATGCTAATTAGCCGCGAGTGCCAGCTAAAGCAGACTAACGCTAACATTTTACACCACGGCCCAAAGTGAACATTTTAAACATGAAGCAGCTTCCTGTTGTCGTGAGACAAAGCTCTGTTAACATTAGCCGACTGCAAACCGCCAGCTAGTGATGCTAACCGAGGCTAGCTGCTAACGATACATGACAGTTGCTACGTGAAAGAAGAAAAAAAAAAAAGTTTTGCAAACCTGACTGGCTTTATAAAACTGTTTCTTCAAGCCCGCTACAGACATCTTGAACCCGGGTCGTCTTCAGCCTCCGACGAATGTGTGTAAACAGGTCACAATATAACTAAAAGTTAGCGATATAGTTTGTTTTAAAAGGGGCCAGCGCAGAAATGTTTAGGAGGAATCATAGGACCGCACAGCCGTCACTCCAAGTCGGGACACGCCAACTGACCACGTCCACGTCGAGAGAGGTGATTCTTCCCCGGCTGTCACGGCAGATAACGGAGCGGGAAGTTTGTAAAATCTGCCCCCCCCCCCCCAAAAAAAAAATCGACAGGATGATCTAACTAAACTGGAAACTACCTAGGCCACACTTGTAACGTAACGTTAGACACAGCACCAAATCAGCACCAGCCAAAAAAAAAAAAATCAGTTTCCCGAGTTTACTCAGTGAGAGCTGGATGTTAATGTTGGTGCGCACCGCCCCCTGCTGGACGGTAGAGGTGCGCACCCCGTCTGCTCACTGCAGGACCAGGCCAGCCTCTTACTGTCTACACACACACGAGTAGGAGACTTACTGTGGTTTTCATCATCGGTGATAAAGTAATAATAAAAAAAAGAATATCAGTGATCTGCAGACAGATCAGGATAAGTGCTGTGTTTTGTAGGTGGCATGGTGACACTCTTGAGTGTTTTCTGTGATTCACCAAGAATATTGGATAATGAATAAACTAGTTACTAGATTATTTTCAAGTAAAAGATCAACAGTCCAATGAAATGTGTGGAATTTGTTAAGAGTGTGTAACAAATAGAAATAAGCTGAAGAAGTAAAATACAATACTAGAAAACAACAACAACTATATTTTCTGGACTGTATGTTATTGTTTCACACTGGTGTATAATATATATTAATGATAATATATATTATCATTAATATATATTAATTGAACATGAAATATGTTTGAATCTTCTTTACACTATAGAAAAAAATACTACATTAACCCCTTGTGGTCCCTCTCTCTGCACAGAGTGTAGAATTTTTCTGTCCTTAACACTTTTTGAGTTTGACACAGACGGCCTCCTCAAGATTAGAAATTTGAGATTATAAACCAGGAGCCGTTTCAAGGTCCTTATCGTATCAGTTTATTCTTATATATACTTATATTTTAGTGCTTCTATGGACCCATGACTAACCTTCCGATCCATCCGATTGGTAATCCAGCCTTAGCTTGAAAATATCAAACTGTCCCATCTTTTCTCAGTTTCTCACTTTCTAGATAGTTTTGAATTTATGTGAGGAGACTTCAGGCTAAACATCAGTGTCCTGCCACCATGCCAACACAATGGAGGTTTTAGTTTCCTTGTGCTCTAAGCAATTCAAAAATTAATCATCAATAATTTTTATCCAAACAATGTTCTGGTTACTCTGGATTATTCTTCTTTGGTACTACTTCCTGCTAAAGAATTAGTTCCAGTGAAAACTGTTGCCAGCACAGGAAGGCCCATGATTTGTACCGGAATGAACAGATGTTTCAGAGGCGGATACTTCAGCCTTACTGAAACTAATACAGACTTGATACAACACCCCAATCACAAAAAATGCGTTTTTTGTGATTGGGGTGGAGACACACTGTAACCACATGGAGGGCAGAATGAAATCTGTGATCTGATCAGATACAGCAAATTATCTTACCGGGAACAAAAACATGCTCAGGCACCACGTTGGGTCTCTGAAGAACTTTTATCTACCATATGGTGGTAATAATGCACTACATGTTCCCAATACAAGATATCCTTAAGCCCTGCTTAAGACTAGAATAACATAAACACGTGCTCTAAAGTAGGCATATATATGTAACACATATTAGTAATATAGTCTAGTGCATACACTGTATTATCTAGAATATGATGAGAGCCTGGTGGTGTAACTATAATTACCTAAATGTCATGTCCCTATTATATACGCATATATGTGTGCATTTATCATCTGACCAAAGGAGAAAGATCAACTAAAATCTGTTCAAATTTTATATTTTAAGTGGGTATGGAATATAACATGTTTATTCATAAACAACTAAATGAATAATTAAAACTGTTGATTATTATTCTGGGTGCAATCAGTTAAAATAAACAAACAAACAAATAAATAAATAAATAAGATTGAGCCACAACAAAATTTTATTTCATTGTAAAAAGACTTTTATTACATTCTTAAATCCACATATTGTATCACCATTGTGCAATAACACATTACTGTGTTAAAACCTCTTGGGCTTTATATCCATAACATAAATTATTTCTTATTAAAATCTATATTGATTTAATAATAATAATAATAATAATAATTTTAAAATAGAGTGAACATATAATAAACAGAAGGATCATGACAAAAGAGAAACTTTTATGGAGACATCTTTAAAAACGCTCTTTAAAAAAATAGAATTACATCTCTCCAAGACAAAAAGGACACTAAACTGATGAGAAAAAAAAACAGTACATAAGGATAAAAATGAAGAAACAAAAGATCACAACAAAACCAACGCAAGATTCAGAGATTATAATCCATCTTTTATATTTATTTTATACTATATTTACTTTTTTAATATCCTATTTCATCTATGACTCAAACTCAAAAAAAAGTCTTGCAATAATGATATTAGACAGGGGTAAAATCTTTGATACTTCTGAAATCAAACATTCACAAGAACATATATACTGTACACAGTGATAAAGGTTTTAAGGTCTTCTATGTTGGTGCAAGGTGTCTTGTCAACTAGACTAACTGCAGACACTGTAGGACAGAGAGCCCAGCTATCTCCCTGAGTAACTCTAAACAGAAATGTACGTGCAGATCTTAAGCACTGCCCCCTGGACGGCTTTCAGGCCTGCAAAAACTATAAAGTATACCGACTCTTTTGAAATCAGCATGCATAACTTTGTAGGACTCGACGCATAAAGTACTACACTTTGTTACAATCTGTAATTGTCATCTGGCCACGTCAGCTGATAGCTATACTTGTGTAGTGGTTGGCTGTATATTTGGTACATCATATTCTTAATAGCATTATATCTTGTGCTGCAAGGTTAACTGTGCTGGAGTGCTTATGAAAGAAAACAAATCTGTAATACATGGCAACAAAAGCCCAACATACTGAGAACAATGGGAAAGACATTATTGCACAATCCCACTATGCCACTGTCGTACATACCCAGAAAAGGGTAATACCCCTTATGCTATGTGAGATAATAAACTGTATGGCGAACAGCACTGTCCCCGCAGTGCAAAGCAAACCTGGCTGTGTTCTTTGATCACTAATTGTCTTTTCTAGCAGCTTCTTTAGGACACTGGTAGAAAGATACTGTTTTAGTTTTTTTTTTCGTACAGAAATCCAATCTGTCCCCCTACTTTGAAGAAAAGGGTTTCGTCTGGACACACCCTTGCGTGTCGCGAGAGACCTTTCTTCACACAGATCTGTATCTAAGTAGGACTTCCTGCACCCAGAGGCATGAAGTACTCTCAAAAGACAGGAGATCTGAGGAGATAGGTAGTATAAGTAGAACCAGTTTTGTCTTCTCGCCAGTTTTGAGAGCATCAAATTATCATTTAGAATCGTTCAAACCTCACTTCTAATTGTTATATTCGTAAATAAGCACTCTAGTAGTATGAATGCGGAACTACTAACTCAGGGGGGTAGCTGATGGCTCTGTCAACCTTTTGCTGTGCCATGTAGTGTTTGAAGAGGGTGAGGTAGTAAGGGAGTGGGGAAAGAGGAATAGAGGATTTAAATGTCAAATCAGAACACCTTCGCTGGCTGCGACAGCGCGGTCTGACTGACCCCAAAGCAGTGAGAGGTGGCGCAGACAGTAAATCCCCTCTAACCGATGTCTGAGGAGCTTAAAACACCATCACACACCTGTCCAGTGTCCATTCTTTGCCCTTCATCCAAGCATGTAGGTAACAATGTGATCACTCACATTTCAACAACAAAATCTCAGTTCATTTTTTTGTCTTTACTCCAAAAGTCTTTTTGAACCTGCTGGTTGAGATGCTGCTGGATGGTTTACGGCGATGGCACTCCTCTGCGAAGGGTAGCTGAGTTCCAGATGCTCCTTCACAAGAGCACAAAAACCTCCGCAGTAGTCCGCTGTCCAAGCGCCTTTTTTTTCGCACAGCTTATCTACAGAGGGAGGGTGTATCTAGCATTTCTGACTGGTTTAAACATAAGTTTCACAGATGGCAGTCTGAGTGCAAACCCGTAAAATCTTGCTCCAAGAGTTCATTTTGGACTCTAACAGGGACTTGTAAGTGCTAATTTAAACTAGATTTTCTCTTCAGCAACAACAGTCTTTCCATCCCAGAACCTCGACGTTTGGGCAGGCAGTATCTGTTTGAGAGACCTGAGCACAAGCACAAAATTACCCTGCTCCTCATTTTGGATCAATACATGACTGCTCTTGTCTGTCATGATTACATAGGTGTTGCGTGTATATATATATATGAAAAAGGAATATCTGAAAATACTTTCACAATACCCCTGTGATTCTCTCACTGTTTCTCAGTGGCATTTGTAAAGGGAAAAGGTATTAGGGTTGAGGTCACTGATTGCATAAAAAAAAAAGAAGATGAAAAAAAAAGAGCTCACTTATATCAGTGTCCGAGAGTGTGCTAGTAAAAATACCTACAAAGATCAGAATAAGTGCTATGTTTTGTAGGTCCATGGTTTTCCATGATTCACACAGTTTAAAAAAAAACCCTGTCTGTTTGAGTTTGATCATGGTCCCTTTAAACAGTTTGTTCATATGTTACAAAACTGCAAAATGTGGGCGCTACCAAAAAATATTGAATGAAGCAATAAACTGTTACTAGACTAACGACTGAAACAGGCATCATTACTGCAAATCTCCACAAAGTGGCTGAGGATTTTAAGTATGTACATTCTATATCAAGCCATGGGCTGTGCTGAACGGTCGAGGGGAAAGGGGGTACATTCAACGATAGCTTACAGGAACTGTGAGAAAGATGAAAGTCAAATTTATGTTAGAAAGGAATTCCACATGATGAGAGGTTTAAGGTCTCGTCATAGAAAAATAGTTTTGAGGATACAAATTGCGTAGGCTACTCTTTAAGAACTTCTCTAACTCTGTAAAAAAGAGGTAACATGCACTGAGTACCCAGCAGCAGTTCCTGTAGTCTTACTCTGAAGCTCAATGGACTAGCTTGCAAGCCGGGAGGTGAGAGGAGTGTGTCTTTAAGTGTAGCGTGTAGGATTGTCATAGAGCTGCTGGTTGGTTTTGCCTCAGCTGGTTGCCACATTTTTTTTTATCTCCCCCTCCCTACACCTCAATGTCTCTATTTGAATCACCCTGTTTAGCAGAATGGTGCTAGCCCTCTGTGGAGTCTGGGAAGGTGATTTCACTGCCAAAAACCTCCCTGTACAGAGGAGGGAAGGTGTACGCTGTCTCAGGGTGAACCAGACGGAAAAACTCCAGTTTGTCGATGTGAAGGTTGCAAATGGACTTCATGATGGGAAGCTTAGACACCATCTAGAAATACAGTACAAAGTGGAAACAATTAAAGGAAGAAATAAACACTGATAAAATGTAATTTCTTTCACCAAACTGGAGAAAGTGACGCAGCAGGATTTGTACCTTAGCGAGTTTCTCTTCTGATGCTCCCTCTTTTTGTAGGCAGCGCTGCAAGGCCATGTAGACTTTCTCCTGCAGCTTCTGGACCTTCTGCACATCTGTCAGCCAGGGTCGGTCTGAAAGAAATTGTAGCAGTGGCATTAGTGTGCTCATACTGTAACCTTTTAGATTGATTTTCTTCAAGGCTTCATAAAACAATAAAAACATAGTTTGCAGAGACATGACAGTTGTCTGGGATTATGTGTTCTATCATAAAGCCATAAATATAAAATGTCAGCGTTATATTATATATTATAGAAGACTGCATGCTCATAAAGTCGGTCAGAACATTTTCAAGTGTTCTTGTGTTAACTCTTTAACAACCAAGATTTAGCACTATGCTGCCAGTTGCTTGTTTCCAAGTTTGTTGTTACAGCTCTGTCCGAGCTCATTTTAATACTCCTTTAATACTGTAATGAATTAAATCAATCAGTGTCTGGTTGCAAAGTAGGAATGTAAAAATTATTCTCAGTAATTATACAAACTTTCCAGCTACTACATTGACCTATTTAGATGTTTCGACTGGGGACTAAGCCAATACCGTGTTAGCAGCAGCACTGTTGCTGATGTAGGTGTGGTAAGACAATGACAATATGCTAATTTGGTAATTTAATTAATGGTCACCTGGTGAGAGCAGCACAGCAGCACTGAAGAGAGCCATCTCCTCCTCGGTCATCTGTATACGACTCATGCTTTTAGCTAAGTCGAACACTGCATTCACAAGGTCGTCGCAGCCTTGGGGGGACGGAGAAGGAGAAAAAGAAAGTTATCATCAAAACCAAAAGTACTGACTGCGATGACACCGAAAAAAAATACAATACAGGAAGGAGGGACAGAAAATCACTCCTTTCATCAAGTTTATGTGTTAACTCACCAAGAGCTTTGAAGAGGTGAGCAGTGGCAAATTTCCCATCAAAGAGAAATGTATTATTCACGGGGTTATAGGCCCGACACATACGGATCAGAAGAACATCCATGCAGCCTGTGGACACACACCAAAGAAATACAGACAAAAGCTTAGTGGCATATACATATCTCGTTTCTGAGCCTGCACAATTAAAAATAAGTTGAAAATGATTAAACTAAGTGTATTTGGATTATAAAACACAACCTAAAATTAAAACACTATAAATAGTCTACTGAGGTTTTTCTTTTGTCCTGGATAACACGGGCACCTAGATAACATTAATGAACTGAATTGAATCAAATCAAGAAGAATACACACATAAAAGGGAATCACTCTTCTAATAATAACAGAGTGCTTTTTCTTTTAGCAAATGAGTGACATTATTAGATTATCGCATCCATAATTTGTACTGCTGCATGTCGGAAGGCGGCCTCCCATTTCTTCAATGTTCCTTCCTATGTTAATGTCATTAAAGTAAAACATACTTTAATGACATTTCCTGGGAAAACTATAAATAACTAAAGAACGCACACTGTCATTAAGTCATTGATTCACACCTGACAAGTCGCCGGTTCGTACCTGACGTGACCTGACAAACGACAGACAGACACTGTGTTGATGTGCTGGGTTTTCAATTCGCATGATTATAGTTAATTAGGAGGTGTTGTGGATTTGACACATTAATAGTGACAATACGGTAAAGGAATGCTGTTTAATAGTGTCTGTAACTTGTCATTAACCTACATTCTTCACACCTCACACATGGACTTTCAAGATTTCTGATTTAATTGGTCTAATTAAACGTCTTTTGAGAAAGTATCCGTGTTCGTGCTTGAAAGAAAACGTCTTGGCTACCAATGAGAGTCATTAATGTCTTATTGTGACTGATTTATTGTTTTAACTGTCAGTGAAAATCCCCGATCACGTGTACGTCTGCGTGTTATAGAAGTCGGTCACCGTATACAGTCTGATGAGCAGAAGAGGCGGCGTAGAAGGAGCAGCATGTTTGAAAACAAGGGCAGCCATTCATCAGCCGCAGAATAATCATGCAACCACACTTTAAGTCACTCCGCTTGCATGTGATGTCTGAACTTTGTCAGTTCAGAGAAGTCAGGAGAATATACTGTTCATATGACAGCAGTTATCCGTGTCACAGCCAAAAAAACAACAAAAAAAAGAAGCTTTGCAAAGTAATAAACAAACACACAGCAGGCCTGCCGTCTTTCTGGAGGCTCCTGACTGTGAATATGTACAACTGATCGGGTTTGTTTACATACTGCTGTCATGCACTGACCTGCTTTGAGGAGGATAATCTGATCGTTCTGACAGAGGTCCATGAAGCCAGAGATGCGCTTGGCAAACTCTACCACATACTGGATTGCATTGGTGATGTGTATGGCACATTGTTGCCACATCACCTCAGCTGACTGAAAGAGAAACAAACAGGGAAGCTTTTATGAGAATTGCAATAACTGGAAGGCAACATAGGAGCTGTATTGTTCTCTGCTGGCTCCATGCTTATACACACATCAAGGACTTTCTGGTTGTGTGATTTCCGCTAAAAGACATCCTGACCTGCAGTTTGATAATGTTTGCTGCATCTCACATAACAAATGTAAGAATAAACAGTGGTGATAAGAAAGGAGCACTTCTCTTTGTTTTAGGGGGAGGTCATAAACTGAAAACCTTGTACAAAAGAACAAAACAGCATGACGAGCCAAACTATAATGACATGAAACAATGTTTCATGTGAGACTCCTACAGGAATTTCAACTGTACAGATGGAGTAGGTGGTGGAGATTTTCAACAGTAAATAAATGGTTATGAGATTGAACATACCTTGGTCTGGTATGAGCGTGTCTCTTCTGGGCTATACAAAGTCCACGCCATTCTCTTCAGCTCGTCTGTGCTGTGCTGGCTTGTCTCCATATGGGACTTCAACACACTCTGAGTTATACGCTCTGAACAGAGGGAAATGTTGCCGTGAGATCCATGTTGTTTTTAGGATAGATTTAATCTTGTATGATTACACAGTAGCTAGGCATTACAGGACTTATACTGACCTATCTCGAGCAGGGAGCAGCCCTCAGGCAGCGGGTTGAAGATGGCATGTGAAAAGAGTCCAGAATCATGCAACAACTGGTACTCATGCTTGATGCCGTGGTTGCCGTCTACAAAGTCCAAGTTGGTCTGTTCTGGTGAACTCTGTGAGGATGAGCTGCTGCCTGCGCTGCCGCCCAGCATGTCCAGGTTACAGTAGTCTGGACCTGCATCCTCCGGGGTCAGAGGCAGGTCGAAAAGCAGGCCTTCTGGCAGCGTGGTGATGTCGTCCAGATCGCTGAGCGCGGTGCTGGAGCCTCTTCTGTAGGTGCAGTCGTGGTCGGCCATGTCGCTATTCTCCTCAAGGACCCCAAGCCCTGCACACTCTTGGGACTGTTGGTGCTTCTGGACCTCTGCATACAGGGTGTCACGCTGCTTTTTGGACATACGACCAAACTTGACGGCTGCAATGAGAGAATGTAAAGACAAAAATTAAACATTCAAGAAGGTAGGTCAAACAAGCATGACTCATTCAATGTGATAACCAAAAAGTGGGAGGTGGAAACTCTGAGTTAATTAAATATAGATCGA
The DNA here is from genome assembly GCA_023373845.1 of Nibea coibor. Classification (NCBI taxonomy): domain Eukaryota; kingdom Metazoa; phylum Chordata; class Actinopteri; family Sciaenidae; genus Nibea; species Nibea coibor. The sequence continues at coordinate 16,961,084 of CM041718.1, forward strand.
GTAGCTGAACGCACCATCACGGCTCATGCCCAGAGCGAGACACTTCTGCAGCCTGCAGTGCTGACAGCGGTTACGGTTGGTCCGGTCAATGAGACAGTTCCTCTGTCGTGAGCAGGAGTACATAGCATTGTTCTGTTGGCTGCGTCGAAAGAAGCCCTGCAGACAAAGAAACACACACACGCAATGTGAAACAGTGGTAATTAATGCGAGCATCGTGAATGCTTAACATGTTAAAATTCTCGGAGATCAGGTTTAGCTACTTTCACCACTGTGCCTAACTTCTTGTAGAGCTCAGAGAGATGGACCATAGCTCACCTTGCAGCCTTCACAGGTGATGACACCATAGTGGATTCCTGATGATTTGTCCCCACAGATTTTACAGGGTATCACCTCTATTTGAGCTGTGGAGAGAAGAATGAAATGAAATGAAAAAAAAGTCTGATAAAAAATCTGATGATAAATCTGATCTAGATATTTATGGACAAGACAGCTAACTCATTATTTGAGAAAATCATTGGCAGATTACTAAACAAATAAAGATAATTGTTGCAGCTGTTGTTGTAGTTAATGCACCGCCGTCTCTACATAACCATATATAGAAACCCAGCCCACAAGTATGTGTCATGTAAACATGTATTTGGCCATCGTCCAGTACATTGCGATATAGAGGCAAGTTACAAGAACATTCAACATTTGCTTTTTAGGCCTATCATGCTGACTGCAGATACAGTCAATAAAACACCTCATTCATATCAAATGAAGTGGACAGCCTATAATAAATCAATATTTACACTAGACAACCCTGATTTTCTACTCAAACTGGACTCAAACAAGACAACCGTAAAGCTTACATTTGATATTTCTTGGTGCAGGTAGATTCACTTACATCTCCACAATAAATTCAGCTGATTTCATGAGTCAAATGGTATCTGTGTGTTACAAGCTCTGAAATGTAGCTGCTAATGATGACAATGTGAGAATGCTATAGGATTGTGAAGAAACAGGAGAAGTGTGAAAAACACAGAGGATCCTGTAATTGACAAAGCAGACTCCGTATACATTAAACACCTTGTGTTCTTTGTGAAAGTCTGAGCCGTCTTACCCAGGAACAGCCTGTTCTTTTCATTATGTTGTTTATCTAAGTAGCTGGGCCTCCTCAGGCCCAGAATAGCAGGTCAATTGCATTAGCTGAGGCCCAGGGTTATAAAGTTTCACATCTCTCTCTCTCTCTCTGCTTCTGCTTTTGCTTCGGATGAACACAATGTTAGTTGACAAAGGCACTCGGCTGCGATGAACTCACCAAGGCCTACGATTATAACGTACACAAGACAACTTAAACTGTCTGTTGCTGTGCAGACTGTGTGCGAGATCTGATCTGGCCTGATCGGCATGGTGTGCTAAACAATCCTTAAACCACTTTTGTCGGGTTACATACAGTATTAGGTAACCTGTAAATCGCAGCGGCAGCTTTAACCAGCCATCACAGCTCTTCAGAAAATTGCTGCTTTCCAAAGGCTCTTTCATAAACTACTCACGACCAACCAATCACACCAGTCAGTCTGTGAGGTGACAGATATGCGTCACGGACACCGAGGCAGAGCTAAAGATGTCAGTGACTGACATTATCCTGAACATCCTTCAAAACGTTTCCTCCACAAAGACTTTCTGTGCACTGGGGGGTGACATGTTTGAGTGTTTGACTTCGGTTGGGTAGAATTCCTAGTGGCTAACGCAACACATCTGATGGATATAAATAAATAAAGGGCAATGGAAAAAAAATCCCTTTCTCCACTGCTCCCTTTATCGCTCCCCCTCCAGCGCCTCACCCCTCCCTTCAGCTGGTTATATAACTGCCATCTGGCCGCATTCCACGAACACACTCATTCAAAGGTGGTTGTCTTGGCAACGGTGTGACGATCCTCCCTCACCCCTCCCTACGCTCCCATTGGCCGCTGAGTGAGCGGCTTTGTCTGTAACTTGCCACCTCACCTGCCAGTCAGCTGAGCAACATCATCAGGTCCAGAGAGCAGGAGCTGCTCCACTGACACAGTTTCCCAGTCAGCAATGGGGGGGAGGCGCATGCGGTGGCTGCCTCACAATGAACACAACCTGGGGTGCATCCCAAAACTCTTAAATCACATCCACATTTTGCATCTTTTCCTTTCCTTTGCGCTTTAGTCCCACCCAAAGGGGATGCATGGAGAGACGCAAGGAAACCAAACAAGGAGTGCAATGAAGTGACGCCCATTTCTGATGACAGTGGCAGCTAATCACAGCTGGATCAGTGGTTAGTCAGCTTTAACAGCTGAAGAGACCTTTGATGGAGTCTGTGTCTGTACTCATGTGCACTGTGTTATTAGCCTACTAATAAAGACACACAGTTATCAGTGGCAGCAGTGTTTTCTCTTTGTAGCCTGCACAAAGAAAACATGCACGTGAACAACATGACCAAGAATATGATGATTATTTATTCGGTTAAATGTTTAATGAATTATTTAGATTAAGGTATGTACCTCATCAAACCTGACACCAAATGATGATAAACGATGTAAAAAGTGTTTCTGTCGTTTGAAATTTGTAATCGAGCTTTGCTGTTGAGCAGAGGCAGGTCACACAGGTTAAAGCAAATCAAACTGAAAACTTTGGAGTGATACCTTTGGTATGTTGTGATGCATCAGCTGCAGCGTCCAGTCAATAACCGATATCTAATAAGGGGCGTGCTGGCTATTAAAAGACTTGAACGTGAAAGCTGCTCTCTTGTATCGTCACTCCTCGGTCCTTGAAAATAAGAGCTCTGGGACAGCGGACCAGCACGACTTCAGGTGGGGATCGGGAAGCGAGGAATCATCAAATAAGAGACTTGGGATGCACCCCTGGTTTTTTGGCAGGTTTTGAGGTGGAACCTGATCTGACTTACGTTAAGGGAGTATAGAGGGTGGAGGCCTCTTTTTTTTTTTTTTTTTGCTTTGGATGGAAAACAATGTCAGGTTTGATGATTGAAAGATGGATGACCAGTTGAAACAGCCCCACTGGAGATTTCACAACTTGTGCAACATCTGGAAACATTTCCAGAAAACATACAGTACAGTAAGGTGCAGCAGGGGGGAAAGACTTAGCTAATAGTAGCTCTCCACTTGTTGCAGCATGTCAAATATTTGAGTGAAATTTCAGCTGTGTTTGAGCTAGACCATAAATCTATTTTTATTCTGGTGCAGTTGGTTGCCCAGAGATTCCTTCTGCTGTTCAGATCTACTGGCAAATAAATGTTGCACAAATCACAACACAGCACAGAAGTACACGCTGTTTAGGATAAATACCAATGTGTCGACTTATTTTTAAGATCAAGGCTGAAGCACAGAGGAAATTTTAATTTGTGCAGGCGCCTCTGCATGCTGGTCCCTACAGTGCCTGTTTGTAAATCCTATGAGAGTTTCTATGGTAGTGTCCTTTTGTCCTGTTGTTTTTATGTGTTTGCTATATTTATTATTATTATAGATTTAAAAATAAACTTGGACTCTGAATATTAGAGTGGTCTCAGACAGCTTAAAGAGTCTGCTCTGTGAACATTAATTTTCTGCTATGTCGCGCTGCAGCATGAGCCTGAACAACAGTTTCTTTATTCTCCTCAGAGTTTATTTAAAAACCCCAGTTCTCTGTGTCTTTAAATGCTACAGTTGTCCTAACATCTGTTAAAACGACACGTCTAACCACATGTATTTTGACTTATGTAACTTTGCTCGGCCCGCGATGCTGCATATGCAAAAGACAAAACAGTGATTCACTACAGCTCATAGGGGCGTATGATATTACACTAATGACCTTTAATAACCTCACCCATAAGCGGTGTTTAAAAATTATTTCTGTGTCAGTCAGTCAGTGTGTCGATGTATCAGTCTCCGTCGGTCAGCACTTTGTTTCATCAGTGCTGTAAAACCGTCTGTGAGGGAGACTTTGCCCTCTGATCCCAGCTAATCAAACACAGTCCAAGGTCCTATTTACCTTGCACTTTACATTTACCTGACATATGGTATGCTTAACCTATATTCTGGTGCTTCTGGGGTATATGGTTTCTTGTGTAACATATTGTAAACTTTTACCCACATAGAGCCTTTGCGCAGTTGGCAGTTAAAGTTTCCTGGCATTAAATACTAATGTGCTCTTTCATCCAGGGCCTCGTTGTTATGTGTTTCCTATACAGCTACTGGATGTGAACGGTGATTCTTCTTCTCCTACTGTCCTATCTAGAGATTGTAGACAGTACAATATGTTCCGTCGCCAACCCTAAACTCTTTAAAATGCTCTGCAGGTTCAGGTAATTGCTTAACAGATGCAATAGAAGAGGAATGAGGTATAATGTTGTACACCAAGTCCTCTTAGCTGCAGCTATCGCTGAAGTGCTTTTATAGCAGTAGAGTGACATTGAATAGAAAGTGTGTTTTAAGTGAGACGAGGTCTGCATTCAAAAACTGGGACAGTTAAACTGCCTACAAATTGAAACCAGCAGTCTCTTGGTGTAGAGTAAGAGACTGAAGATATAAAAGAGACTGATTCATTATTTCTATTGTGATAGAAATGTTCTTTCCTCTTTCTATAATTCAACAACAATCATTATGTACAAACAACACTTTCCTGATAGGAAGAGAAGATTCACGCACACATCCTTAAAAGGGGTTTAGCAGCATACAGTAGCTGTCAGCTCAGCCAGGTGAGGATGAAACTGGTAAGATTTACTATTCCACTTACATAAACCCTTTTCCCACTTATCTTAATAAATATTCACATGTTGACCAACAAAGCTACGCCTGCCAAGAAACCAAGCTCCACGCTCTGGGCCTCTGTAATCCGTCACCATTGATCAGAAGAGATAAAGCGCATTCACTTGATCGTGCTGTTTATGCAGCTTTAAGTCCAAACCCAAGTGGGCCTCTGCAAAACAAGCAAAAACAGACTGAGGAATTCAGTTCACAGCATGTAATTTTGCATGCTGCCCCGAACCGCAGGAGCAAATTTAGTGCTATGCTGCAGCAATCACAGTTGCCTTGAATTAAAATCTCTTTATGTCTGTTCAGATGTCACTTATCCTCCTGCGTACCTGCTAATAGATACGTCCTATCCAAATGACTCTGCCTTCAGATACTGAAATCATAATATTATTTTTATGCAATCGCTGTGTACATTTCTGCGCTGCAGGACAAACTGTGTCACTGGTAGACGAAATACGTAAAAAGGCGCATATCCGCGCTGACAGTTTGCCTTCATACTAATATGCAGGCTGGTTGAAGAGTTAAAGCTTTAGATAAGGGGAATGGAATCTTAGCATGCAGCTGTCAGAGAGAAAGGGCACCTTGACACATACTGTAGCTCGCTGTGAACTTGCCCAAGGCTGCACACTCAACCGATAGTGGCGTCGGGGCTGAGCTCAGCACAGCACAGCACAGCAGTGGCCTTGCGAGGGGCCTTTCCTCTTTACTGCTACCGTACCTTTGATCTAGGGGTCGACTGAGCCCCAGTACAGTCTTACAAGGCTTCATCTCTGCACACCATTAGTGCACTGAGAGAGGACTTTAATGAAGTTTGGTTATTTGATTGTGCTGCATCCTACCTTGTCAAACCTGTTCGTGCAGAGGTTTATGAGAAGCGTTCACGAAAATAACTGCAAACAAGTATGACAGCAGTAATTATTGCAATTTGTCCAGTATGAAGATTAAATCTACACCAGTTTATAAAATTCACTGTTTCTTCCTCATGTAGTACTTAATTGAAGGCCGGGGATTACAGTGTAATTAAAGTGGCATTACAAAATCAGATCGCCAAGCCGTGCTTGACTGGAGTGACACACACTCTGATTGATGCATGTAACTGTAGCTGACAGAGGAAACTGAGCCTAACTGAATCCTGCTGTGCTTCATGGCTACATGTGGGCTTGCTGTGTCCATATCCTGCTTGTCGCAGCGGTGCGTGGCTTTGACATGGCAACCAACACAAAACGAATCATTTTCAACAGGACAGAGCTGTGACACATATATTTTATTTATGTTTCATGGATAAAGTCGGTGTGATAGCGAGCATCTCGCAAGGCGAATTCAAATCTGAATCTCGTATCTGCTGTATTTTAAAGAGGAACATTTTGCTCTGACAACTGATTGCAATATCAGTGTTGTCTCATCAGTCATGAGGACAGATGATGGCCCACCGCCCCGGGCACACACACACACACACACACACACACACACACACACACACACTTGCTCTAATCCTCAATGACAGAACTAGGTCAATGGAGCACCTCCTCTCTCTCTCTCTCTCTCTCTCTCTCTCTCTCTGTCTCTCTCTCTCTGCCTCCCCCCTACACAACAACAACAAGCTGGCTGATGAATAAACTGTGGGAAAACACAGTAAAACACAGCACTGGTGCTCTAACAGCACATCAAAAACGTCACACCAATTAAAGAATAACTCAAAAATCAAATTCTAAAACTACTGACCGGATCATATGAAGTGACACCAAAGTGTAATAAAACACAGCAAATGCTGGAGGAGAAAAAAAGAGGAGGAGGGGGGGGGGGGACTATTTATTCATCATGAACAAATCCCTTCCAACAGATTTTCGTGCGGCTTGACAGCCTCTGAATCACTCCGCTCCCTCCCTCCCTCCCTCTCCTCTCTCTTACATAACTGGAGTCGCTCGCCGGTGAAACGGAGTAAGCACAGCTATAACACAGGCACAACTAAAGACGTGCACGAAACCCTCAGACTTCAGACAAACAGGAAAGAAGGAGAAACACTCATGTTCGGACATTTGGGTAAAGAAATGCATTTGAGCAGTAACTAAATAAAATAACACCCCTCTCGAGCTTAGACGTGCAAACAACTTTCAAGGTCCTAAAGGTGTCGTGTATTCAGATTTAAAATACAACCTAAAGAATATCAGCAATGATGATAATAAAACAGGTTTTTGATTTGTGTCCCCTCTGTGATGCAATCCGGTGTTTATTCCAGCGTGCGCATGCAGCCTACGCACTTCGGACTCGGAGCAGTGGCTCCGAGCATGCACGCTTAAATCTGACTCACAAGTTATTTACAAACAGACGTGTCCGGCAGTTAAAAGTCGAATACGAGTAATACCTTTCGGAAACTCACCTCTCATGTCGGCGGTGAAGTGTAGCCAACTCTTCAAGTCGTACAACTCCAGGTGGAGACGAAGCCGAGAAACAGTGAGGGCGACGCGCACTTACTCGCTCCAAAGCGGAGCAGCTGAAAACTGTCACAACAGCAAATCCTCATATGGATTTTCTACCTTCGCATCAGCCGCTCCGACCTCAAAGAGAAATAATAATACGAATAAAAGCTAGGTCTGTCTCACTTATTGACTTTCTCGTGCTCTCCGCGCGGCGCTGTTGTGGTTAAAACGCCTAGGAAATAGCGCGAGCGGCTCCCTCGTCTCTCTCAGCTCCGTCCTGCTCTGCAGCTCGCTGTAACCTAGTTTCGGCGCGTGGACTACACATGATCCTCACCCCGCGGTCCGCCCGCCTCGTGCCCCGTGAGCTGACGCGCGCACCACCCCTCTACACCCCCCCTCCCCGCCTCCCTCCCTCCGCGCGCTTTGAGGAAGCTCTCGCGTGCGTGGGAAAGTGTGGCAGTGTGTCAGTTCAGACCCGACAGTTTGCCCGGCGTGGGAACTATTAAATAACAACAAGCGCAATGTTTCATTTCCCGCAAGATTTTTTCCTCCTTTAATTCACAATAATAATAATTAACATTATTGTTTGTCTTCCTGGAGCTGTGACACATATTAGGTTGTATGAAAGAGGTCCCCATGGCAACCCTCAGTGTATAGGCTACACATGATTGGATTGGAGAGTTATAAAGAGATTTAAAGACCCAACTGAAGTTATGAAATGTTTTCATACTGACAGCTTAAATCAAGCCTTCTTTTATTTCCTGCTAGTTATGGTATCATTAAGTTATGATCATGCAAGTGGAAGCAGACGAGTAGTCTAATTTTGGCAAAATATTGTAGGATTTAAATACAATTCACTGCTGCCCATGAAGTTGGAATAATGTTGTTTTGAGACACATTTCACTTTTTATTATTATCATACACATCAGGTTAATTGTGGCTTCATTTTCAGTGTGACATGTTTGGAAGAGACTGATCAATAAAATTCTGGGAAGAAACACTTATAGAATAAATCACCACATGTTGCAATCATTTCATGAGAAGACGTAAAAAATATTTTATTGCAACTTTATGTGCAACAGTGTATTTGCTGTAAAACATACATACTTACATACTGATGGGAACGTCAACCATAAATGGTAGGAAACATGCATTCGAAACCCCAAAAAGCTATATGATAGTCTATAATTATAAATGGCTGAGGCAATGGAAAGTATAAGATGCAATGGGCTCCATCTGAATGATCCTTTATGGTACCATAACACTATTAAATCTGTGTTTTACCATCACTCTTAGCTGCACAGACAGATAATACCCTGCTGTTGATATTTTCTTAAGGACTGATAATGAATGTGCATTTTAGTTCTCCTATGGTAGTTATAGTGTTTTCACAGCTTGCTCGTGCATTAAACAAACAAACATGAAATAATATAGGTCAAATGTGCTGTTAGAGAGAGTCTGTTTAGCTGATCCAGTATTGTAATAACTCATTATATTAGTGCATTATATCAGCGGATTAACAAACACTAATCTTGGTGAAGGAGTTAAGTGTGAACTCAGGTTGTTGTGTTTCCATTTCCTCAAATGTTGAAATCCAGGTTTAATTTAGGATCTTTAAATTAGTGAGAAAGCTTTTAATCAATTAATGCAATTGCTTAATTATGCACAAGATTGCTGTATTTAAAATCTAATTACCTGACTTTTTTTAATTGCCTTTTTTAATTATGGTTCAGTGAGTAAATCTTCATCCTTGTCATTTCCCTTTGAAAGCTTGGCATGTGTTGCACAAAGACAGCATGCACGCTCCCTGACTCTGCCACAAAATAGCCCATGACACGAACCACGGCCATTAATAACAGCGCCAATGAAAACAATTGATTTGCAGGCGTGGGTAAGATGACGAGTGGATCATGTAACTTAGGCACAGTTATGAAATGGGGAGAAGAGGGAGATTATGAAAAGTAGGTTAGTGGAGCAACACAGAGCGTTCACACCCCTCCCTCTCTTGTCTTTCTGGCGTGCATGCGTGGTGAGTCTCATCCTGTCTTTCTGTCTTTTTCCACTTTGAATGCTTTTGGCTGAATCATGTCTCAGTCAAATCGCTCTCTGTGCATACGTACAGGACTTTCAACACCACCTATAGCACGAATGCTTTATGTTCTTGGCTGTGTCTATTGTTCCGTCATGCTCACATGCTTGTGCACGTACATGTTTTTGCCATATGTTTCCATATGTGCAGCCTCTCCCACTTGCGCGAATGAAAAAGAAAACGGAAAAACACTGGGACATAAATGCAAAGCAGTAATGTATAGCTTCTTCCTGAATGCACAGTTTAAAAATACAATGCTGGGAAAAGTGCAGAAAGACTGTTATGCTTTATTATTCTCTGTAAACTTCCTCTTCCTCCCATTTAGCCGGTTTTGTCAGTCTGATGGTTTCCTTCCTGATCCTCATTTGCCAACTTTCTCGGGTTATATTATGTCCCTTAGTGTGTCCCTCTGTCGCCATGAAGCAGCCACACATCCATCCGGTGTTCGCCTGCAACGTCACTGACCTCCTGACCCGCAATCTTACGTAACCATGGCAATACCCCAAATTAGAACATGGAGCATGGAAAGAAGGAGGCACTTAGAGCTTCACATACAAGCACGTAGCTCCCAACCAGCTTTCCAGATTAAGACAGATGGAATGAACGCGCCTGACGCTGTGTGTGTGTGTGCACTGTATGTGTACATGTGTTTGTCCAGAGACATGGAAACTAAAGACAAAATCAAACATCTCCTCCTCTAAAACAGAGGTGGTGGCGATCACGCGCTCAGAGGTGTTTTCTGCACGTTCAACCTGCGGTTCATTAATGCAGTGACAATTTAATATCTCAAACTGGCCTCTGCCCCACAGCACATGAAGCCCAGTACACTGAGAGGATTATTTTGGGATCCGGGCTCTGGCTTCCATAATCCTCCGTCCTCTCCTCGCCTTCATCCTGCTAAAGCCTTTCCCTTCTCTCCTTTCAAATGCCCACTAATCTCTCTCACTCCGACTCTGTGCATGGCTGTAATCTGGTTTATACCTATCTTTCACCTGCACCGGGTTCATATCAATAGGTCAGTGTGCCAAACTACACGACGCTTCTTGTCTTTCCTCCCGTTTAACATGCTGTCATATTAACTCCCGTCTCCTCCTGACTGGTGACCGGCAGAAACGTGCTTCCAGACTGATTTCACAAGATTTTAAATTCTTCACACTGAAAACAGCAGCTGACAAAATAATCTCACAACAATGTAAAAAAACAACAAATAGTACCTCTTCTGGAGCCTTTACCTGTATTATTTGCACAGCTGTCTACGTTGCTGCAGTCTTATTTTAATGAGATTTTTGTATAAATGCATGTGCAATTATTCGTGTGACTAATAACCCTAAATCAAATAAAATATCGGCATCATTGTGGTGCCAGAGGAAAGGTGGGGCGATCATTAAAGTCAGTAGGATTCTGCACCAATGCTGCTGCTTCAGTATTCTGCTGCTTACCTAAAAACTCAGCATCTATGGTGTTTGGTGCCTGTGGCGAGGTGAAATAGAAGTGACTTGGGTAGCACGAGCTAATGAGCTAAACAAACAAATAAGAAGCAATCTGGAGTGCCCTTCAGTTCACTTTTGACTTGGTATTTGTCCCCCTTGGCAGCTGCTGATACCAGCCATGGCTGAATTTATTACCCTCAGGTACACATTAGCTTCACATCCTGCCACCGAGAGTCGTGCTGTGTATTCGGTTCTTGACTGGCAATATTTAAACGATAGGCATCCAATTAAAGCTGACATTTACCGTGGTGTATCTGTCTGCGCTGCTTCCTCACATGCTGTTTGTCTTGTTGTCTGTCAATAGTGCTCTGCCTCCTTCTAGATAATATCACATCTGACAGTCATGACAGGAAGAAGCGACCACGGGCATTTGCGGAGCTGTGACAGGGGTTTGATAAAAGGATGGAGGAATAAACAACAATTTAGACAGCCTGATAGATAATGCTGGGACCCAGAAGAGATTATGGCAGAGATTATGTCTGTGTGATGAAAATTCAGTCTTAGAAGAATATAAAATAAGCATGGATCTGGACCAAGAATAGCAACCTACAGGGACTTGGATTTTTATCTCCTTAGTATAACAGGCTCTAAAACTACCAGCTTTTAGCTCTTGGCACAATAATAGGCTTGTATATTGCCCCCTAACCACAATGTGACTTCATTTCCGCAGTTGTCTTTGAATATTTTCAATTTGAAAGGCTGCAGAGATCCAAAGGCACTCGCGTGGCTTCTTTCTGTGAGGCCTGAAAGTTCATTACCTCATATCTCATTACTCCCATCTGCTGTTATTTTTCCACCCTTCTCTTCATTGCTAATTAAGTGCTAATCCTGTCCTCATTTCTATGGTTACAGCGTGTGTTCAGTGATGTCATCATTCATTCTTGCACCGAATAAACAATCAGATACTGTATGTTAGCTGAAGTGCTGGGCTTTGGCAACATCATCTAATGTTTGGACATGTTTGCAAATGCCTTTGTTTGTGTCCAGAGTCTAAAGCTGTCACATACGGGTGCAGGACCAGAGGGGTGGCGTGGGCTTCATCTGGAAGGTGATTGGTCACTCCTGGTACTATCAGAGTCGGAGGCTGATTTATTTTTATACAAAGAAATGCAAAATAACCACAAATAAATGCAAAATGTGCAAACTCACCGGCGCTAACAGTTTCAGTAACTGTACAAAATTTGCACCCCTTCATTAAAAACGTGACCCATATTCAAAAGTTTCAAAACCTGCCCCTGGTGACATACTAATCAAACACATTTAGTCACACAGGTGTCTCTGTTGCTTTACACATTTCGGTCACACACACCCATCACCTCTGAATTTCCTTTTCAAACCAGTTTACCGAGGCTGGCCTCGGTTTCCGAGAAAACAGAAAAAATCTGAATGGAGATTGAGAGAGAAACATGGCAGTCATACAGCTGGGTCACAAGGTTTCAGTGTATGTAATGTGTGTGAGCGTATGTGCATGCTACAGTGTGGAAATGAATTGCAGATTCTCTGGGAAAAAGAAGATATGTGCATGTGAGTATGAGCATGGTCTGTCATTTTAACAGTCGCGTTGCTTCTCGCACTGGAAAATAGAACAATGCTGCATTACATAAGTAGCATATTAGAATATTTTAACACTGTAGAAATCTGAGCATAGATTAAAAATAATTTTTTGCACAGCAGTACCCAGAGAAAAAAAAAGAGAGAGAGAAAGCTAAGTCGATGTCCCAACAATCTGAAGATGATACTGAAAGGAGATCTGCTGTTTCCAACACTCGCTTCCATGACAACAGCCGTTGACAGGGCCCCAGACCCCATGGCTTGCCTGTAATGAATCATCTGCCCTGAAGGTGAGATAACACCCACAAATGCACACATATGCAGAGACTCACACACAGGCGTGTGGCAAGACAAACTGATACGCACGCACGTACACACACGGCCCCTGTTCTGCTCTCATGCCAGATTGGCTTTCAGAGAACGCCTGTTTACCTCTGACACAAGTGGAGTCAGGAAAAAAAAAACACACACATACTTGTTTACATCGAGAGGATTGTTTTTCAACCGCAGCCTGTTGAACGAAGAGAGAAGTGGATTGTATGTGCAGTCATAAGAGCAGTTAACACACCACTGCTGATTAATGACCTGAGCGCTGATTACCGGTTTTGGGCCACACCTGGAATCTGTGTGCTTATGTGTGCATGCATGTGTGTGTCTATGCATGCGAGGGTTTGTATGTTGAGCCGTAACCCTGCGACACACACACACACACACAGGCATGCTTGTATGTGTCCGTGAAAGAAATGTTTGATGCATTTGCTCCCGATAGCTGCTCTGGAGAAAAAGATTAAGCACGCGCGATGAGAGCCGGTTACAAATTGCTCGAAGGAGCCGAGGAAGCACCCACAATCCTCTGCTTGTGTTGCAATGGGAAAAGCCAAGTTGGCCTTTGAAATTCTAATGGATGACACGTGTTTAAGATGGAGCCATCAAACAGGGGAAAGCTTCAAATTTCACACACGCTTGAAAGATCTTAAATTATATTCACGGCGGCTCTTCGTTCTTGGCCTGTTGCAATCAGAGAGTTTGACAAACAACCTATCACTCAAGCGCTGAGAGGCGAACCTGGGGCCCCATCTCCTCCATTCCTCTCACACACTCTCCATCTACCTCTGTCTGCACTGGCAACAACAAATATGTCTTCCTTTCTGCTACAACACAGAAATATGAATACAGCACACTTTTCTGTGTTGATGCTTGAATGTGCTGGGTTCCAGCATGAAAAGGCGCACTGCGTGAACCGGATATCTACTGAAGTTCACACCAAACATTTCTGTTGGGCTTGATAATGTAAATTGAGTGACTCGTGGTGTCTCTATGGCGATCATCAAATGTTGCAGGAAGGATTTAGTGGCATGAAGCAGACTGAATAATGCTCTGCTCCTTCCAAGCCTGTATAGATAGATAGATAGATAGATTGGGCAATATATTCCAATATATGAGATTTTAGATTTATATTTTCCAGTATATTGCAATATGTGCACAGACTATGTATATGTATATACTGATACATATAAAAAATATATTGCAATCAAGACCAAAAAGGGCACTATATTTTTACATGTAATAGTTTGTCTTTATATGCTTTAAAATACTGCAATATATGCATGTGCCATATGGATATATACACACACACACACACACGCACACACACCTTTATAGTTGTAATCCTTCAAAATTCAAGGTCTGGTTGATTTGGCAATGCCGATGGTTACTGGTGGTTACAGCATGTGTGGTTTAATAAAACAAACACTCCTTGATCAGCTGCTTAGTCAGAAGCACAACAGAAGAGCTATTGATGCATTTGTTTACCTTACAACCGACCAAACCGCCGATGTCAGTCAAAAGAAATGGCTGATGTCATACCGGGCATGATGAAGGTAGTTTTTCACACAGCTTCACAAACTTGATGCAAACATTAATATGTCGTTGCTGAGAAAATGTTGAACAGTATCAGAAATGGAGACAATGGAGCAATCTTCATAATATAATTGATCTGCACAGGCCCTGCAGCAATTGTTAACCAGTCCTCAAGACACGCAGAAGAACGCTGTGTCCCAAATTTCTGATGTATTGTTAAAAGATGAGCGTGGTGGTTTGTATATGGGCCACTGCCATTCTGCTGAGGATTTACTTATCCCTGATGAATCTGCATGATATGCCATGTGTTTCTGACCTACTTACTAAAGCATGACCCACGTATACATGAACCCCCAAGCAGGTATGAGCTGCATGCGCACGATTAAGAAATCAGACCAGAACACTGAACAGAACACCCTTGCAGATGCCTCGCAAAAACGTTACAGTCTAATATCTCAGTCCTGTCTCTGTCTCCTTCTATCAGATCCTCGCCTGCTCTGAGACAAACATTCATGGAAATGAAAACACTTAACAATTCCAGATTTATCAAATCAGGTGCAAATTATTTTTTATCTTTTTTTGAATCTCTGGATTCTCTTTTCTTTGCCTTGTTTTTGTCAGAGTCCATGCTCTTTTCCTCTGGCCTGGTGGCCTACTTTTACCTCCTTCACTCCCTCATTTCTCCTCCATCCTCTAGCCTCAGGGCACTCTTGGGTCATGAAAGATAAACTGAGGTCATCCACTTATCCTCGTGCTTTTCACCTGTAGTTTTTTTTTTAATGAAAGACTCTCTATTGATGTGCTCAGTTTTAAAATCTGCTTCCCACTTCCACTCAAAGACACAGTTTCTCTCCGCTGTGCACACAGACGTCTCAGAAAACAAATTAATTAGCCTCAAAGGGTGTGTATGAAAATGACCTAGATTTTGCACTGTGTTTGCATGTTGTTTCAATATTATATTACAATAAACCCCATTGTTAAAAACCACAATGCACTCTCTCGTGACTCAATGCTTCTCCTATCTTCTCCACAATAAAAACAAACACGAGGTCTCTCCCGGCATGTAAGGTGCAGTTGATCATTCGGTTATTTTGTTTGTTCATCAGTTTAAGAAAGTATTCTCACAGCAGGACAGACATGTTTTTGTTTATGTATGCCCCCCCCTCCCACTCTCCCTCTCCCGTTTTATTACTGTCATGTGGTGAGGACTGTTTTAAATAATGATCCACTGCAGCGAAACAACGACCCCTGGTGATACAAAGTGTGAAAGCACTCTGAGTTCCTTACATAATAGACATCAGCACAGCCTTCATGGCACAGCTGCTCCCTGCATCAGATGTAAATGAGAACTCATAGAGCTCAATGATTATAATGAGAACATTATAATGCTGTCCATGTGTGTTTGGGAACTCGGGCATTAATATTCTCTCTAAGCCAGATTAATCAGCAGGACACACACAGAACTTCTATTATGCAATCGCTCTGGTGCAGAGGGCTTGGTGCACAGTTTTACAGGTTGTTTTTCTGCCCCGGGGCATCTCTGACATACAAGCTGATTTTGATACTTTCCCGAGCTCCAATTACGTTTTGGAAGCCTGATTTGATGCGTGTCATTTTCAGTAATTGAAACAGGTCTTGGCGCCAAAATCGTCAATCTGCAAAACCGGTTAATCAGTAAATAGAGCAGCTCTGTGGCGTCTTTGTGACGAGTAAGACAAATCTTACCTTGCAGGCTTTAAGCTCGAGCAATAATTAAGTCATTTAAGATAATTACCTTCCTCATACAAATTGAATTTATTTTTTACTAGTTTATAAATCTCATCATGGTCTCAGTTTGTTTGAAATGCAACGTATGAACATTTTAGTTGATACAAAATGAAGGAAAAACAACAAACATTAACTTAAACCTTTTTAGCTTTTTTTTTCTATCATTCATTTCTTATTTTAAATGTGTTTAAATTTGTTTGCTTTTGTCTTTTTTTTTAAATTTCCCCTAACAGTAACATTTATAAATACAGTAAATTAAGTCTATGTTTTGAATTATGATCCATTCATGAACCAAATAATTTTGCCTTCTTTAACACACGAGCATACATCTAATTCATAGCTTAAAATATGTATCGTGCCTTTAATATGATGGACACGATGTGTCAAGTTTGCAGTCTCACACAGTAAACATGGTACAATATTTGATCGGGCTGGTAACGCACAACAAAGAGGCTAAAAAATGAAATGTAGGAGAAAAGGAGAACAAAAAAGGAGGCAGGAAGTGAAGGATGAGTAAAGGTAGAGAGAGGAACAGAAGAAAAACAGGGAGGAGGGGGAGACTACTTAGAGCTCAGAGCTGGTAGGAAAGTGACTGCATCGCTCCACCATCCAGTCATCCTCATCCTCCACATCCTGCACAGCTACATTTTGTATTTACATCCAGGCGCAAATCCATCACATTTTCCATCGGCGAAGCACTGAATGTGCATGTTATCACCGTGAGAATTACCTGCAGTGTTAATACATTCTTTGTAAGTGGCAGTTGTCGAGCACCTCATTAGTTTCTAAAGACGACTCAAGACATTTGGAGCTTGCTGGCATGTGACGAATGTGTGGTTAACGCTCATTTTCATTTCATTTTCATATTTCAGAAATGATGCCATCTTTCTTTCAATGCACTTGTAAGTAGAGCAATGGAAACATTCACAGCTCCATCACTGTGTGGAAAAAAAGAAAAAAACATAATATAGCAGCAGGATTTTTTAAAAGATTATATACAGTACAGTTGATTGTCAATTTCATAAATTGGATTGCTGGAGGAATTTACCCACGGATTTATTATTTCCTGCTCATAAACCTCTCAGTCATATTCAGAGACATCTCCAGGAGCTTTAATCTAATCTCTGGCCAGATTCAATATAGTGAGACATTAGATGAGATCAGAGCGACATTGTTTTTCTCATGAGAATTTCTGGGTTACCTAAGAAAAAGGAAAGGTCTTTTAATGCCACTGTCTGCACTTAACTACCCGTGTAAAGTTTTCTTATGTTGTAAAACACTACACATGGGTTTCTTAAACGGTCACATTACTTCCAGCGGGAGATAAAGTGAGAGTTTAATGATTCGATTTCATTTAATGTAAGACTAAATGGTAAAATGTTCGTATTTAAACACACGTAAAAAGCAAGACGGACACTTCACCTCGAAGTGAATTACTTTAAATTGCTGCCTGCTATAATTGAATTTTACATGCTATGTATAAGCAGTACATTCTGTCTTACTTCAGTAATTGCAGGCTGTTGTGAGTTCGTACACATAATGTAATGTAGGCATTATTTACTTCTCTTGGTGTGTAGGGTTTCACCTCACATAACAAAGTATCAGTAAACAATCCTGACTCGATGCTAATTGTGCCAGAAGTTTGTGAATAATAGATCAAACATTGTCCCAGGACTGTTCATGTGACCCAGATCAGGATTTTTTTTTTCATAATTTATTAACTTAACATATTTTTTAGGCCTGCATGTGTTAAAAACAGCCTGCACCCACCTTACAAACCTGGGACATTAAACTGTTTCTGAGGATAAATTGGATTTGTAAAAAATGTGCCGCAGCATGTCGGCCTCAGAAATGAGGACACAAACAAGACAACAAAGATATTCCTGTCTTCCTGTCCTGTTTCACAGACTTTGTGATTGTGCCACATCTTGTGATTGCAACTTGTGATCACTTGTGCAATCTGTGAATAAATGGATCTCAGAGAGAGAGGGAGGGAGAGAAAGAGAGAGATAAGAAGAATACTTTATGGTGTTATTGCTTTTTATTTTCTACATGACAGCTCGACGGGAGTATGATTGATATTCAGCACAACACTTTTCACTGAAAAAAGGTTTGTCTATATGTGAATGAACTTGTTGGGTAACGACTCAGTCACCATGCACTGACCATCACACGTGGAAATGAGGATGAAATGCCCCATTGCATTATTGGAGAATAAAGAGTCTTATATCATTGAACACAACGTTCCAGGGAGAAACGTACACCCACCGCACATTCACACAAACGCACGTAGCTGCTAATCTGCGGTCACGGAGACCAATTGTTCTCATGTGGTGTGATGTGGGTGTGGTTGCTGGAAAAAAAAAAAACTAGGTCCATTTCAGAGTATTTGAACAAAAGCTGTTGAAATGAGGTGACGTTATGGTTTCTCATCTGCCCTGAGTGGACGTGCATGAACAGAGACAGTTAGGGGAAAACTGTAAAATTACGAATAGAACTAATCAAATTACAATTGGCTGTAATCAAGTAAATTAATCTATTTGAATAACCATCTAAGCAGAGCTCTCTGACTCTTAATAATCTGCAAGGAACTGAGCTTCCATCTTTCTGTTGCTTCTGAAGTGTGGCATATTCATCATCATTATCATTACAACAGACAAGCTGATGAAATGTGGTGGTTTCATATTGCCTTTGATGCCATTCTGGCCATATGTGAGACACGGAGAACGCACCAGTGTTAGACACAGGCATTGTGTGGATGCGATGCAGGACGCAAACAAAGAGAAGGGAAGTCTGTTTTGTATCAGTGCGAGGCTGTGATCTTTCTCATTCTGATGATTGTATAGCACGGAGCGGTGATGAATGGATGTGTGAATAGGATGGTGATGACACATTACAGCGGGGGTGCAACAAGTTGTACCCACACATTGTGCACATATGGACGTGCACAACAACTACAGCAACTACACACTGAATAAAAGTGCAGTGAAGGGTGAAAACACAGATGTACATGTGAACATATATGTTGGTACTTGCTGCTCGGCTCAGTGATGACATGAGCGTGATTTTCCCTTCTCAGATGTTGTGCTTCATGTTTTTCTAAACCCTAACCATGACTGTAAAGATTCAGGGTTAACTATTGGTACAATATGGTAGAAATTGACAATAATAAGTATATTTTTATCATTGTATTATCACCTAAACATAACAATTGTTGTGTTTTTGTTGACATATCTATCGAGGGAGTGGATCATCTTAGTCCACCATGTTGCACCGCCATGTTCGTATCCCAGAACGCAAAAATCAAACATGGCTCCATATAGCCTTGGGTGGTTTTCGCAATCTTGGGCTGACGTATGTTCTCCTACATGCTAGGAAGAGGAACTGAGGCAAAGGGTATTCAGCTGGGTGCAATCTGCAGCCTCACCACTAGATGCCACTAGACTAAATCTTTAACACTGGACCTTTAAAGGAACAGTTTGACACTGGGAAATATGCTCTTCTGCTTTCTTGCTAGAAGATAGATAAGCACATTTATAACCTAATATAAATATGAATATGCAGCTACCAACAGCAGCCAGTTAGCTTAGCTTAGCTTGGAGAATGAGAGGAGCACCAGCTAGCATGGACAGCAACAACTAAAAAAAAAAAAAAACATGTTTGTTAGCTTTGGACAGAGCAAGTCTGCCTGTTTACAGACACATTGCATTCATTTAGCAGATGCAACTGTCCAAAGGAACATACTGCAACATCTTGTATCCTATTTATTAAAGCATGAACTGAACCAAGGACTCACTGTCTTTAAACAAATGGTGATCTAGAAATGATTGTTTGACTTTCATGTGAGCGTTGAAGCTGAGCTGACCAGGTCAGATACGCTGCGTGCCGTGTATCAGTCCTGTCGGTCTCACTTTCAGTCTCGCTGTGGTCGGTGGACTGTGGACGGTGGTAAGACTAGGCACAAGATAAGACGTATCACGGAGAGAGATCTATAATGGCTCGGAGAAGGCTCAGTTTTCAATTAAGCCAGCCAGCATTGTGTTACAGTGCATCAGTACCACAGCTAATCACCAGGTCCCGGCCTGACACACTGACACAAATTTACAGCCACAACACGCACACACACACGCACACACACGCACACACACACTCACATCATGTCAAGTCAAGTAGAACTGTGTTTGTCTCCACAGGGGCAATTGATCATTCAGCAAAAAGAAGAAGACAGAATACATGTCGTGTTTGTGTTTCAGTGTAAACAGAGTATGCAGGCAGGTGAAGTTAGAAAGACATCTTAATAAATACAAGAACTGATAATAATAGATTTACAATTTATTGCACACAAAACAAGGGTTACAACAGACTTAACACAAGAGTTACAAAGCAAGAAATGCACAGATTAAGATTAAATGAAGACAAATATAATGAAATTACATTTAAACATATGAACGCGAATGCAACCAGAGCACACACCCACGCTGTAAAGATCAAGCGACAGGGATCTGGATTTGCGGTCAGACATTGTCAATATATGTCATAACACAAAGAGGAAACAAGACAGCATGAACGCACAGGATTCACTCAAAGTTTCTCCATGCACGCATCAATTTACAGAATTTTTTTGTGCGTCTGCAGTATGCCTGACCCCTGAACCGGGTTTCCATGGCGACTCTTGGTTGCCTCACCAACGCGTTCAGTGGGACAATGACGAAGGTAATCTCACCATCACATAAAGCGAGTAAACACCTTTGTGTGCAGGAGCAAAGAAAAAAAAAATGAGGACAGTTGACTGGAAAAAAAAAGAAAAATTGGGGAAGAGATTGAAGCAAAAATGAAGGCTGTGTTGAAGAGCGTGTAGAGGGACAAAAGACTGATAAAATAGTATTCCGCTCTACTGCCCCAGTAAACCTTGACACCTACAAATTGATTGTCATTTATGTGGTCTGCAGCTGTGCCACACAAGCAGCTCACACAACAGAGAAAACTGTGAATTCATACATAAAAAACCCATTGCCCTACATATATGTTTAGTTAGGAAGGTAATGACATTTTGATGACATTTAATGAGAGGTGGAAGACTGACAGCGACTACAAAAGTATAATAAGGCAGAATGACACAGTATACATAAACATAATGTCTTTTCGTCAACAGGACTATTATTTTCATTAAGGAATAATAAAACATAACAAAAATATCCTGATTATTATTATTTTAAACCCTGAACACCGCAGTGTACTAATGATATAATGTCAGACTGTAGGATAATTGGCCAATTTCGCACTATACAGTATTCACTGTCAAAATGGGAGCGCGTTACTGTCACAGACACTTTGATATGCAAAACCTCTTTCTGTCTAATCTGTTCATTTCATCCTGTTGTCTGGTTTGAGAAAATGATCAGACTACTGCAAATATTATGACACAGCTAGAACCAAAATATATGTGTTTTTTTACCATTGTATTTACTGTGAACTGGACTGAATGTATTTAACTTGCACAGAACTCTTTTACTTATATTGTAAAGTAACCAGGCAGTTAAAACATTAATAGTTTATAGTGTCAACAAATATGTGTTTCCCCTCTAATGTATTATTTTTTCTTCAGTATCATTATTCCAAGATAGTTTTCTACTTTCCAAGTGTGTAATATGAATCTTTATAGTTTTATTTCAATTCCTCAGACTCAAAGAGAGCCTGCTGTTGTCGTATAGATCAGTAATCTTCACGGCCCTTTCAGTCCATTCTTAAAATCCACCGTCTGAAGTGATTTAAAGAAGACAGTTCCCAAAACTGGAGAAAACTGGGACAGTTGTGATGTCACTTCTGAAAACTTCTGCACTTTAAGCCAAACGTCAGTTTCACCACAAAGGGATTTTGTGTAGTTGTTTTTTTTTCTATTTGCCAAGTTGCTTGGAAGTGCATACATAAAGGCGCAGTGAACGTTGTATCTGTTGAATTATTACTCTCTGCCTTCAACTGGGCAGTGCAGAAGTACCATCAGATGGTGGGAAGCCACCTACATAGTTACAAATATATTATTGATTTTTAATTATTCCAGGTAAGTTTTTATGTATGAAAATATGTTGGAGACTGAAATGAAATGGACTGGAATACATTAGGAGGTGTCTCAGAATTGTTGTCTTGTGATTTCCTGTTTTATTTTGGTTCCACTTCCTGCCTGTGTCACGTAACACCAGTTTTGCTTTCTCCCTTTTGTCTGTTTTTCTGCCCTTGGGATTACCTGTCTCCGCCCTGATTGTTTCCACCTGTCCCCTTACCTTGTGTGTATATATAGTCCACGTCTCCCTTTGTCCTGTGCCTGTTTGTCTTGTTCCATGTGTCAGAAGCAGCGCGTTATCCATTCCATTGCCAGGTCTTGTTGTTTTGTTACTTTGTTTGATCAAGAGTGATTTTTGTTTTCTCAGTTCGAGCATATCCTCGTACAGTAACAGTGATTTTCTGTTTGTTTGTCCTGTCTTAGTCTAGCTTTAGCTGAGTGAGTTTTAGTTTCTTAAGGTGGTGGAGTTTTCTCCTCTGTCAAGGGTGATTTTTGTTTTGTTAATAAAAACTTTATTTTGAAACTTTGGCCTGAGAGTTGTGCATTTGTGGTCTGGACCGATCATAAACCTTGAGTATATTCGCAAGTTATACGTTTGAACTCCCGCCAAGACAGATGGACTTATTTTGTCTTACAGGCCGGGGTCCCTGAAAACACCAAGCCTGACGCCCTGTCCCGTCTGTTTGACCCCAGGCCTGCTGCCAAGGAACCTGAGCCCATCCTGCCAGTACACCGTCTGGTATAAGTGGTAACATGGCAGATAGACGCAGAGGTGAAGCGGGCTAATGGTGAGAACCCTACACCTAGTGGCTGTCAAGCAAATCGCCTGTTTGTTCCTGTCGCTATGCGTCCGCAGGTGAACCACTGGGCTCACACCTCAAAGCTCACCTGCCATCCGGGAATCAAGAGAACCGTGCACGCCACACGACAAAGGTCCTGGTGGCCCTTCATGGAACGTGAGGTCCGACAGTATGGAGGCGTGCCCTGTCAGACGGGACTGCTGCAACCTCTCCCTGTACCCAGTCAACCTAATTTTTTGACCTTACTGAAGGAATCAACACACTTGAATCAAACTGGGGCGATCACAGTACGTGGAGAGTTTGTGGAGGTGTGAATGTGTCTGAACATGGGCTACAGGAAGTGCCTGAAGACATTACACACCATCATGGCTCATTTTTACTTACAGCTCAGATGCTGTACCTCCCCCTGCAGTGATGAAACATCTTTTTCCATGCTTGTCTCGCAGCGATGTGACTGTGAAGAAGCGCAGAGACAAAAACACAAATAAGAACTCAGTGTTTTTTTCTGTTTCTGTTCGTGGAGACCTTTGTTACGTCGCGTCTGCACTGTTTGCACGGGGCGCAGCTGTACACCCTGCTGACTTGCCAATTATGCCTTTACATTTACTTAAGCACCCTGCTGATTTTCCAATTACACCTACACAGCCACACATGCTGCCGACTGTAATTAGACCTAAGCGTTCTCTGCGACGCGCAGATGTGCATGTCACGTACGACTGCTGGAGTTACCGCTCGTAATGTACAGCTACCAAAAACTCCTCGGTCCTTATGACATGTTTGACTTATAAAACGATGACATGACACGGCCCTCCTGACAGCTTCCAGTTTTCTAAGTAAGCAGTGATTTTTCTGTGCTCATACATAACCGAGTAGCTCCAATAAAGGGAATTAAATATGTGGACAGCTGAGGGAAACTCAAGAGCTTGTCTTACTGCAGTGAACTGGCCTTCTTACTTACCCCCATGTACCTCTACATACAAGTTCAGTGTGATCGACACATAAAGAAATAAGACGAGAAGAAGAAAGCACTACATCTACTTCAACAGGTATCTTTTCGCAGCACTGCCTGACTACATGTAGGTCCCCAGGTCTCTACCAGCTGTTCCACTAGCAAAGACAAGATGTACAATACAAATACAAAGACTGTGAGTGAAGCGTGGGCTCCTGTAGTCATTCTGTCTGTTGCTGCATTGTGGGGAAGCTTCTGTGGAAAAATCCGCCGTAGCGCCTGGACACCCTCAGGACACATACGGAGAGTAGGAAAAAGAAGGAGAAATAGGATGGACAGGAAGGGCGCAGAGTACGAGTGCAAAAGAGGAGGACAGGGTCTATACGAGCTGAGGTCCTGTTCCTGAGCCTCCCCCATTTGGGCGAACCTGGGGTCACTCGGCAACAAAGGCACGAAATGAATGGACTAATCACGTAACAGTGCAGTCATACAGCACAGTAAATTAAACAGGAAATCTGCTACAAGCACATATAAGTAATATTTACACACACCCAACACAACTCCGACACCAAGCAAATTAATTATCCCAAGTGTTCCCTTCATTATGATGATCCTCAGTGTGACCGCCATGTGGATGGACTCTGTGTGTACCTAAGTAAAAATCTCTAATTACATAAGGCGTGATATACAGACTGATATCATGCCATGAGCTTATCTGTAACATGCCATATGTCTTCTCCAAAGCTCTGACTGCTGTCTCAGAGTTTTCATCCCTAAAGCTCCGGTCCACACAGAAACGGTCACCCACTCCTTAATCTTAGCAATAATGAGTCATAAACTCCACACCTTCTGCTTTGTGCTTCTAACTATACACTCTGTCCACCTGGGGGCTCTCTGCTCCCACTCCAACCGCCAAATTAGATTTTATGGACCTGGCTGTCAACACAATTTTCCCTTCACCTCTCCCTCTCTCTCATCCATTTTATCCCTCATGGTTCTTATTTCATTACCTCCCACTTATTTCTGTACTTTTCTCCTCTCACTTCTCCACATAATTCTCAATAGTTTTTTTTTTTTTTTTTTTTTACATTGCAGGCATTTAGTGTAAAGCATTTAAAGCAGTTCAGTATTCAATTTGAAATCGTCTTGAAAATTACGCAGTGCGCTTGAAACTGGGTTGATCTGATTAGTCGCAGAGCCGGGTTGGAAATAAAAGCTGGAGGAGACAAAAGGACAGAAAGAGAATAATTGAATTTACTTTTAGGGTTTGAGCCGTTTCAGCTCAACAGTTTTATTTTCCTTTCACTCCCCCCTGGTGGATAAGATTGTTATTGCAAAGCCCTTTGTGGAAATGCTACTCCTCTGCACATTGCTTTTGTAATAAATGTTATCACTGGAGTCAGCAAGTCGAGCGTGTTTACACCGTCGGGTGAAGATGCTGATGTTAAATCAGAGTTGGTCTTATATGTGATTATTGTGTGAGAAATAAGTCTGCTTCCTGAGGAGTGCGTCATGTTAAAGATAATACCTGAAAAGCTCAAACATCCTTACAGTGTTTTGTTGGATGCATTGTTTTTAGGTTTAGCACATCAGTCATATGTCTGTATTTTTAGTGTGTGTGTGAGGCGCGTGTATACTCGCCAGTTAAGCCCTGACTGTGTGCTGTATCAGTGTAACATACAAGACAGAGTTAACACTATGACCTTTCCAGCGTTCTTTCCACCAACGTACTTTCTCACGTGAGTGTTTCTACCTCACACCTCTGAGCGCCGCTTCCCCCAAAACAATCCCTTCATACCTCCGTAGACATTAAATGGTGACGCATTCTTTCATAAACGGCATAATTACTTCTTTTATTAGGCAGAAAGGTCTTGACTCATTACTACTAATTGCTAAATTGCCCATATGTATGTGTGACAATTGGTCACTCTTCAGGTTTCGCAGGTGAGATAAAAACACCTTAGTCATAACAAAGTCAGATGTTAATGTGGGTCATTCAACGCGAGTTGTGTTTTTAGCCATGCTTGCTGTGTATGTGTATGTATGTGCATGGCAGGGTCAGCTCAGCACTTGGTAGTGGTTGGCAGTGTTGGTTTAAAGTGACCACAGATCTGCAAAACAAATTACATTCCTGTCACAAG
The DNA here is from genome assembly GCA_023373845.1 of Nibea coibor. Classification (NCBI taxonomy): domain Eukaryota; kingdom Metazoa; phylum Chordata; class Actinopteri; family Sciaenidae; genus Nibea; species Nibea coibor. The sequence continues at coordinate 16,986,969 of CM041718.1, forward strand.
TCTCATCTGGTTTGTGTCGCTTTGCTAAGCCGCGTAACAACAGGCTAAGATGGTGATCGTAGTAAATGCGAGGACTTCCTGCGAAACTTGACCTACTTTCAAGGTTACATGGAGACGGAGAAAAACTGTTTTACGAGATTCAAACCGCAGCAACACTTAAATAGAAAGAAGAAAAAAAAAGCAACTTAATTGTGGAAACAAGTTCATCCAGGCTACGAGCTGAAAAGCATTTAAAGCTGTTAAATTATCAGGATTAAACTGAGAAAGTGCCTTCAGTTGATGTTCATGCTCCCCTTCACTTTAGTATCATCAATTGAACCCCCCCCCACGCTTTTTGTGCTCACTGTCTGGCCAGACGGGTAGAAATGTTTCACTTAGTCTGTTTTTATTTCTCTCATTTTCCGATTTGGATCTCAGTTCAAAGGAGGCTAGGAAGGGCTGCGTCGCTGTTAACTGCTAAATGTGTTCATCGCCCAGTTAAAATGGTTTGTTAGTGGTTTGGGCATTGAATTTTGGATAAATAGAACCCGCAATCTGCACAATAATCTTGTGCTCACTCCCTCACACAACCTGATGTCAGTAATACTCGACCCATAACGGTATTTTTTTGGTAATATCCATGAATAGCTGTTGTATACTTACAGAAAGTACAGGAGAAGTAAACCTAGCATTTGAGAAAAAGTAGAATTTTTGGAGTCCAAATATTGAGATGGTGAGATGGATGACAGCTGGCATTATGTGGAGCTCAGCTGTGGACTAGGCAGTCAAATCAAGGAGAGTACCCACTGGCACTGTTTCAGCCTCTTCATTAATCAGATTCATCATAATGAATATATGTGTGTGTGTGAGAGAGTGTGTGTCTGTGTGAAGGCGGGCCTGCTAGAGAGGACAGGGAGGAATAAGGAGCTAGGGGAGATAGATAGATAGATAGGGGAGGAGAGTCAGGGGGATTGAAGGATGGAGAGACGAGGGAGCATGGTGTCACGTACACTCCCTCATGCTTTTTCGCAGCGCTGATGGGACACGGGCCCGGTGTAAACAAGCTGTAAATTATCCCAAAGCTGGCACTTGCAGTCACCTTAAATCTGCAGAGGAGAGGATGTCACGAGTGCTCCTGTGGAATTGAACGCCGGGTGGGACACAGCCACCGTCCACCTCCTCCCTCCACCTCCTCCTCCTCCCCCTCCATTCCTATCACTGGAGCACTGCAGCACCGGAGGGTTTCAGTCCCATAAAACATCAGCCAATGAGAGACCCTGACAGGTCCTCACGGTCCTCCACCACTCAACAGATGTGAAATGGCCTGATAGGCTCCCCAGGGAGATGAAGAGCTGGATGGGGAGAAAGGGGGAGAGGAGTGAAGAGAGGAGAAAGAGTAACTACAGTGAGGAGGGAAGGTTGAGTCCAGAAGAAGGGTGATGTAAAAGTCTGTCTACACCTGGCAACAGGAACTGACGGGTAAATAACAGCCCCTCTCAGTGATTTACACATTTTTAGGATTGTTTTACTAAATATGCAGAAGTCTTGCTCCAGGCTTTTGACATTTATTCCAGTAGTCATTATGCCTGTTGTGGAGCAATAGCTCCCTCTAATGAAGACTGATGGTACTGCACTACAACGCCTGCTTTAAACATGCATCTCAACCTCTCACCGTCAGTCTTCTTTTTAGCTCCATGGTTATTTATTTTTCATTAATTAAATGGAATGCCTGAGGGTTTTAAAAAGCCTAACACTCACAGGAGAAGTTTCTTTAACCATGAATGAAAATTTTAAGCCTCAGTTTATCTGAAAACACAAAAATAACCAAATATGACAGGACACTTTTCAGTGAACAGCTACATTATTTTTTCATTTGTTTTCAACAGATTGTTTTCACTAGAGATGACATCAAGCATCTTAATATAATCACATCAGTTCACTGAGTTTAAATGGTGTATTTATTTAGAGGCTTTTGACTCTTCATAGTTTTACATTTGTTAGCCTGTCTTGTCTGACTGACTAAGGAGTCTGTAATTAGCTTGTTTCTCAGCGTTAGCAAAATGACATTTTAACGAACCATTTTAACAAAATTATTAACTTTCCCAATTTACCGTATCAAATTGAGCCAAATTAAAAAAGTAGAGTTTCAGCTTTGCTTTAGCTAAATAACAAACTGAAATCAATGCTAAATATGACATGTTTTTGTTGTGCTACGTTGAGTGAAGTAACTGCACCTTACCTTCAGGCAGTTTGCAGTGTGCCTGAACTTAATGATTTATATTTAAAGTAATCAGTCTGCAAACAGTGACTGATAACTTCATACTGCGCGTTTAATTAGTTTCCACTGCATTTCATTACCCTGAATAAAAGTAAAACTGTTTATCAGTTTCTGGGAAAAGGTTGGGAACATGAAACTAACACAGTGGTGACCGAGATGTCTGTGCAGACCCACACGCTCCTGTAAAAAGATATCACGGGGCAAAAAGAAAAAAAAAACCTGTGAGATTGCATCATTGAGCATCAACAGTTGCTCAACCTACCACATGAAATTTGTAGCACCTAGGCCACAAGAAAGTAACTTATGTGAAGAAAAGATTAAAGCTTGTGCTTTAGAAGAAGTGCTGAAGAAAAATATCATCTTTTGTGACTTTACTTTGATAATACCAGTTCTGAATAATGAATATTATTTCAGATACAGCACATTTAACTCATAATACTTCTGCACGTACTCAAATTTGAGCTGTAATGAAGTATTTTCACATTGTACTACTACTTTTACTTCAGTAAACGACCTGAATACTTGTTTCACTACTCAATTACATAATAGGTAACATGGTATTTTGAGGAAATAACTCATTCAGATTTGCATTGATTAATAATATTATATATAAGTGAAATCAAATGAGGGGGTCGAACAGACTGTAGTCAATAATGACACATCGGAGTCATTGTCTGAGTGGTTTATTAGAATAAGAAAGTTGACATAGAGCAAAGTCTCCATGCGGAGTGACAGGCAGAGCTCAGGACAATGTAGAGAATGGTGAACAACTGCTGGAGTGTGTGTGTGTGTGCACGCGTGTGTGTGTGTGCATGTTTGTGTGTTCATTGTAGCGTGTGCGTGTTGTGTGCGTGTACTGCGCAGTTGTCGGAGGGTGCATGCAAAGTGTTGCTTTTTGCGTGACGACAGACAGATTTCTTCGCGGACACAAGCACACACACTTGCATGTACTGTACAAATTCACACGTCGCTACTTCTGTACACACACAGAGGCTGTGTCGTCATGCAGCTACTGCACTTAAATTACATGTAAGCATCAAGGTTATGTACACGTAGTAGGGACACGTGTTGTTATCTGATGACAGCCTGTCCCGAGCCACAGGACGGCAGGGTCCTTCACAGTAGCAGGAGACAAGTAGAATCTCTTTTTGAACCTCAGCCTGTATGAGTTCATTCACTCCTGCTCCTCTTCTTCTTCTTCTTCTGCCATTTCCTTTCAGATTCACCATCCAGACAGGACGTAGCACCTTAGTGCTGCTCACAGTACTGCTTCATTGTCAATGTCAATATAATAATAATCGTGATAGTCATCAGGTTCGTCTTCATTGTCGTCATCGAATCCGGCACACCAGAGAATTGAAATTGAAATCATATACAATAATATTCCATATAACTTCAAAACAAATATCTACCACAGAAACAAACTATAGAAAAAACAAACATGACAAAATGATCAGTGCTGACTAAATACATCTACAACTTTACAAAAATGCAAATGATTTTGTTTTCGCCTTGTTTTTGTGCTTTTTTTTTCCTCCTCCTCTCAGATGTTGGCTCGGAAGGGAGCAGATTTATGTCGCCACTCCCGAATGCGATGGTGGATTTAATACAAGTTAGCCTCAGTTTCTGGACTCTTTCTAGGGCACAGAGCGCATACAGTACAGTCAAGCACTGTAGGGCAAGATGGCAGTTATTGGCTGGAGGGCATCGCATCACTGGGGCCACACGGCACAAACAACCCCAACAACAACAACAACACAGAGGCATTTAAACACAAGTACACAGTCGCAACCTGATAAATATGAAAAACAGACTGGGTCACGAGGGCTGGTGGGGAATTTAATGTGTGTGTGTGTGTGTGTGTGTGCGTTGATATGTGCAGAGTAGAGATAAAGAAGGAGAATGTGTGTGTATGTGTGGTTAGGACCAGAGGCAATATGTGCTACATTTAACAAAAACCCCCCAAAAAACCTGCAAACAAAATCATTTCTAAGCAAAGGAAAGCAATTTCCCGCATGAGAGCGTTTGAAAATGTCGAAAAAAAAAAAGAAACACATTAAGGATTTGATGTAAAATAAAGCTGGATTTTGTGAATTACTTTGATTTCTTTTGTCACCGTCTCATTAAATTAACCAGCTAACCTTCAGCGGTGACAAACAGGACGAAAACACAGGCTTACGCAGAGACGTCGCGTGCGCGCGTGTGTGGAGAGAGATAGCATGACTCGTCTGTTAACAATAAAAATGGGCTCGAAGGAAGGAGACAAAATGCAGCTGTTGAAAGAGGAGGGATGGGAATGACATGAAGTATGTAAAGAAAAGGGAGGATGATGGCTTTAATAAACAGTCTGTCTTCCACCAGGATACACCTTCATTCTTTAGCCGCTCTGTAATGTTCAACTAAAGTCAGTAAGATAACATCAGTACCTTTCCGAGAACCAGACACTGACGGCCTATTTCAAGCCTGAGCTCCATTTCTGATATTAATTCAATTGCGTCCCAAATTTGGTTAAAGGGCCGACGGTATTTCTGTGTATGCGTGTGTATGTGTGTAGCTGGTGAATAGTGGAGGGGTAAAGAGCTGGTTGAACTTGCACCTCCCTCTCAGGGTTGATGTGTCTGTAGTAATCTTCTCAAGGGCTCATCAGGCCATTAGAGGGCCGGGAATGTACTTTGCCTAATCAAGCATGTTTAGTGAAACACCGGAGGAGACGCAGAGCGAGGACACGGCTGGCTGGGCAGGCCGGCCGAGACAGAGAGGCCTCATTCACACGCGCACGCGTGCACACACACACACACACACACACACACACAGGGAAACAAGCAACACTCAGGTCACAGCAGAGATGGAGACGGAGAGATGGTGGAGGGCTCCGTATCCTCAATACTAATGACCTGTTTCAGGGTGGAATGTGTAAAGAATACACTGTACTAATGTGGCGAGGCGGTAATGCAGTAACATCATGTTCGCCCGCCTGACCTCCTCCTCTGTCCTTGCTTTCATAAATCTCTTTCACTGGCTTGTCTCACGCAGTACCTCCAGCTCGGGCTGTGAAATATTTAGGGCCGGGGATTGAACCTCAATACTGCTGTGGTACCGACCGAATTGTCAGACGGTCAGATTTACAGTCTTGTTTACTTTTATTTTGATCAAACAGTTCTTGATTATTTTATTCAGGGAAAGTTCTTGTGCGACTGCTTGTGTTCCGACAAGGTCATTACTTTAATTGGTGTTGCTAAATGGAAAGGATAGCTATCAAAAGAAATGTTGTTAACAATGTCCGGCTTTAGTATTCTACATTAAACCTTCATTATGTGATTTAATGGCCACCTGGGGGCAGCAGAAACAAGATGTAAACACAACACTGACATATTATCAGTTTTAAAGTTGACTATCACTCACTCAGTCACTCAGATATGGAGCCACGATCCCCTCATTTGGAGTCATGTTTCTGGCCACCTGGTGAATCTGAAACTTCAGTTTTTACTAATTTCGTCTGTAATTTGGCACCATTTATTTTGTCTCCACCAGCTCCTGCGGGGAAACCTCTAACACTTTAGTTGCTCCACCAGCTAGCCGCTTTGTCTGTCTGCCATTGAGAGCACAGAGTCGATGTTTTTGAGCATTATTGCTGAAAACATCTGCTAGATGATGGCCGAAAATGACACTAGTGAGAGCTCCGAGAATGAATTAAACCAATTATTTTATTAAGTTGCGGGCTCCGAAAAGCCAAACAAAAGACAGCACTGAGTTTCATATTTCCACTTTAAATGGAAAATAGGGTTTCGTGGAAAACATGCCTGTTTTAAACATATTATTGAATTACAGTCTGATATCTGTCATATCTGCACCAGGAGCCAAGAAATTCAAACAATACCTGGTTCTAGTTTTTGTACATTGAGATATTTTTTGTTGGGTGTGTGTGCGTGTGCGCTGTGTATCTACCATCTGACCCAAAGTCCCCTTCAACTGAGCTTCTCTATTTTAGCTGCACTCCTTTGTGTATAGTATAATGGCTTTAATATATTGTATAGCATACACTGCTCCCACACACGGCTCTAACACTGTTAGCACAGATTTGTGAATGTCAAGCAAAGGGCTGATCCACAACATTAATGGCCCAATAGAGAAAAGAACAGGGTACAAAAAAAGAAGAAGAAGAAGAAGAAGAAGAAGGGTAAGAATGAGGGTAAAATTGATCAAAGCTGTTTTTTTGGACTCAATATGAGTAACGCATTCATGGACACAAACCCAAAGAGACTGACACACACAAAAACACCACCACACCGTGACCCAGATGAAAAAAAAAACTATCTCTGGATCTACATTTGAATTAAGAACGGATGAGAAGAGACAAAAACAGAAAACATCAAAAGATCAGACAACAGAGTGAAAGAGTAACTCCACACCCAAGTATACCATGCCCATCTGTTTTCTTTATCCAGCTTTTGTGGCGAAACACACTGAAAGACAGAAAGGGATAAAGCCACAAGGGATGACCATTGTGACAGTTAGCAGTGCCCCAACTTTGGCCTCAGCCCCAGCTTCAGCCTTCAGCTCCTCCCTGCCCTGGCAAGCTAGTGAATAACCAGAGTGGTTGAAGCATAAGAGATGCCCGGTCCTGGTTGGTACATCTCACATGACGGATGGAGCTGCTGTCCTCCTCATTGATATTCTGCAAGGCTGTGGTGCTGGGCTAGGTCCCTGACTCTTAACGGCTATTTGTTGCCGCAGTCTCCTCCTGCTTCTTGGGCACAAAGAGGCTCAGTGTCGGGCAGAAGAGGCTGAATGGAGCTCCCAAGCGGCCGGGCCTCACAGACCCAGTCAGACAGCCAGACAGCCACAGCTCACATTCCCTCCTTCAAATGGACTGCGGAGCCCAGGGGGGCCTCAGGTCAGGTCAGACAGACCCAGGCATACTGAGAATCAGCTAGGGAGGGAAGAATGGAGGGGAGATATTGTTCCTTTTCCCAGTGCCCAACTTCTACTCACGTCGCTAAACTTCAGTTTGCTTTGCAGAGAAAAGTTCTATTATAAAATATCAAATTAAGTTGGCTTTATCGTCATCTTTATATTGTTTCTTGCTTATTGCTTTCTCTTGTTTTACATAATGGCTCTGTCCCATGATGCCTCTGAGGTGCTGGGAATCATAAAAATTACAATGGGAGTCTCAACGCTTCACTAGCTACTGGTCAACCATCCAAACTTTTGATTGCTGAACACACAGAGCTTCAAAGAGACACTTAATAAAATCCATTTGTGTCTCTGTGATTGTTTAGAAAAGGGGAAAATAATGTTTAACATTGAGCTCCTCCTCACAGAAACTTCATTATATAGTTATACTTCACAGTTAAAGACAGGACACTGGTTGGGGTTGTTGTGGCCACCCACATACACACGCATACACGCAATCACATACATACATATACACTGCATGATTCATTGAGAGTCAATGCCCTCTGGCACGGCTACAACAGTTTTAGTCTCATCTAAAATCCATAGTAAAGCACATTATTGTCTGCTGGATGCCACTGGCACAAAGAAACAAAAGCAGAAACAAAATTTCACACTCAAACAAGATCCACGGTGTCATAACGATGAACAAAATGGTGGAGGGAGACCTTTCACATTTGGCTCTGCAAGCGGAATTGTTCTTTTTCTTGTTTTTTTTTGTTTTTGTTTTTTTTTTAAATCCCTCGCCATGTTCGTTTGAGAAGATTCCCTTTACTCCGCACCCCTCTCTTCACCTTACTGTTTGTCCTGTGGTGTCAAAGTCAAGCTCCGCGGGTCGTACCACTTACGGAGCAAGAGGGGTGCGCCTCAGAGTAAGAGCAGAGGAACAGAGATGCGAGGAGAGTTTTCTCCTCTATTTCAACTCTCTCTTTGTTTCTTTTCTCTCTGTCTCTCTCTTCAGTCAGCTGAATGACGTCAGAACATTGAATGACAGTGAGAGAGGACAGACAGGGTAAGGTTGGACCGGGACAGTGAGTCTGAGGGGTTGATTTATTCCAGTCTGCTGTTGGAGGGAATGGGTGTTCAGAGAGAGCTCGGTGCCAGGACTCACGTATTTCGCCTCACTGACCACTGGGGGTGCGCTCTCCCATGTTCTTCCCTAGAAGATGGCTGAAGTCAGCCAGTTCACCCAGTCCCCGAGGCCCGTGCATATCTGGCCTGATAAGACCCTGACGCTGGGGGTGATAGGGCGCTCCATTGTTGCTGTTGTAGTTAAGCGCCTCGTGACTCCAGCGAGGCTCCCCATAGTCCATGTGGGGAGTGGGAGCGGAAACCACCCTCCGTCGGTCAGGGGAGTCCTGCGGCGTGGCGGGGTAGATGTATTCTCCTGCTGAGTTCCTCAGGGTGCCACTCGGACGACTGCCACCGTGCTCCCCTCTCTGGGTGGCTAGGATCAAGTAGCGCTGGCGCTCTGTGTGCGGGGGCAGCATGACCTCCCCTGGGTCCTCTATCCGGACCATGCCTCCACCCCCTCCACCACCGTGCAGGAACTTGGAGCTCAGGTAGATGACAGAGTTATTGGGGCACGGTGTCCCCACAGCAGTGAGGAAGGTCTGGCTCTGATCCCAGTCGGTGTCTGGGAGACGCATGCTCCGTTTCTGCTGCAGTGGGGTCTGTTCCGGGGTAGGCAGCAAGCCCGGGTCCATCTCTCCTTTAGGCCAACCATTGGGCGTAACAAAGGGGTTGTCTGCCTGCGAACGACGTCTCTCTCCGCCGCTGGTTCTTGTCACGCTCATTACTGACCCGCTGCGCCCCTGCCCCAGCATGCTCTGCTCTTTGTCACTTTTGCGGCGGGCGCCATTGGTTCCAGAGCCTCGGGAGTGGCGGTGGCGGTGACTCATGATCCAGCAGACGGTGAGGCCAGAGAGGACGGCTCCTGTTGCAAAGGCTGAAACAGCAGACACCACCAGGAGATTCACAGACACCAGGCCATCAGGTTCCTCGATGAACGTGTCCTGGAGCAGCAATCCTACAGAGAGGCAGACACAAAAGGAAAGCCATCAGTCAGCTGGTGGAAGCATGTTATTAGCATCTGTACTTCCTGTAATAAACATGTGGGAGTTAACAAAATGGCCTATTTTCTCTCTTCCCTTTGTGGGTGGGAATGGTCGTATGCTTTTCAGCCACGTAGCTCTGGCTAATTACCTTCATTACGTAAAGTGGATGGTGATTTTAATAGCTGTAATAACTGTCTTCCTGATTGAGAATAGCTCTCAACCCTAACATGTTTCACAACATTAGCTTTATGTGGAGAAATGCCAAATCTGGCATTAATGGTGAGTAATAAGTTAAAGTTTTCAGAATGTTTACCGTGAAAATCTGTTAGACTCCCCACGTAGTTTGACTAAAAACAGTACACGTAGTTCTTTGGATGCTGCTCGGTACAGCTTTTTGCCTCATGCACAAACAAAATAAAGTCTTAAAACAACCAAACTTTTCTTTCCTGTGAATTTATGAATAAGAAGCTCTCGTACTCTTTGCTCAAACAAATAAGCTGATATTTTTTCCTTGTTGCATCTAAGAAGTCTTTTGCAAGGATGAACACAAGGCATTTTGTTTATAGATAAAGGGTACCATATCGGCAGACAAAACCATTTTTGCATTTCTTTTGTATAAGAACATGAGATGAACTCCCTACGAGAGAACTGTTTATGAATTATTGAAGATATGAATACAGCTACAGACCACAGCACGGGCTGCCATGGATCAATTAGGGAAATGCCAGAAGAAACGTTCTTTGCTGTGTGAGCTCCTGGGAACATCACCAACAAATACAAAGGAATTGTGCCAAGAGAAGCAGATTGGAGAAAAAGCAGAAGAAAGAAAGAAAGAAAGAAAGAGGAGGGTGTTATAGAGAGAGAGAGAGAGAAACAGAAAGAGAGAAGTTGCCTAAAGCAAACTCGAACATTTGGGGCCTTAGACAAACATAGTAATAGTTGTTAAATTACAACACCAATAGCGGCAGAGGGAGGACTGTCTGCACAAGGACAGTGAAATAAATCCTTTCGCACAGAAAATAAATGGATGTCATTAATAGACATTGGGAGCCGCTTACTCACTTACACACAACACAGAAAAGGAGCAGAACTGGAGGAAGGATGAACATACAGAGAACAGCAGCCGTTTTTTTTAAACAAACATACTTTTATTGAGTGACAAATTCATTTTTAATGGGGACAAATGCAGCTGGTTGTGGTGCAAATACTCGTACAGCCTGGTGGTTAATTACTGCGGCCTGTGGCTTGGCATAATAAAGTGTTACTCTACACACTGACATTAAGCCGGGGGAATGGCAATGAAAATCCTGCGACTGCTGAACTGCTGTGCTCTGCCGGAAGTGCTCTTCTACACATTACGGGGGCAGCTGACCAAAAAAATACAGTAAAAACAATTTCGGCTAAATTGTGCAATCTATCTAGTTCCACTTAACTGTCCGAGTTTTGGGGCATATCTGTCCCAACAGCAGAGAGCTCAAGTCTGGTTTGTGTTAGTTGAACACACAGACACAAAAATCTATTTCTTAAAGCTTTACAGACCTCCGTCCAAAAACAATGGCGCACCTACTGTTTTAGCTTTTTTTCCCTTCTGTGAGGAGACACTGGCAATTGTGCTTTGGTAAAAAAAAAAAAAAAAAATAGCTCCCAGTGAAAAAAACAAACAAACACATAATTTCTCCGGGTGGCCATGGCCCAAAGCATTTCAAAAAGCCACAATTATAATGCCCTCACAAAGAGAAATAGCAGGAAAAAGACCTTAATGTGGTGCAAGAGTAAGAGTCTACTAGCTGCTCGACGAGGCTGCAACCATCAGCATGCTAACACGCTCATGCGCAACAGGTATGAGGTGCAATAATGAAGAAAGGGTTCATGGTTTTAGTCATCCAGTTAGCCTGATGATGTAAAAAAGAAGAAGACTTACTTATTACTTCAAGTTTTACACATATAGGCCCGAAGTACAACCACTCACACAAAGGGCAAAGAGCTGTGCCATGGAGAGAGGTTAAGGGTTCGATACCTTGCTAAAGGCACCTCAGAAGTGTCCAGGAGGTGAGCTGGCACCTCTCCAGCTACCTAGTCTACGCCTCACACTGTGGCACATGCTGGACTTGAACTGGCCGCCCTCCGGTTCCCAAACCAAACCTGTAAACTACTGAATGAGCTACATTTCATCCCGAGGGCATTGTGAATGTCTGTACCAAACATCATGGGAATCCATCCAACAGTTGCCGAGACGTTTCACGTGAAACCGTAAACGTCTACCTTTATGACAGCGCTAGAGGAAAAGTCATACGATCGCCAAACTCTGTAGGGTTCCTTATCTGGGGACATCACCCGTACATTTCATGGTAATGTTACAATATTTCAGTCTGGACCTGAGAGGTGGGCCGGTATTGTCATCCCTAGAGATAAGTTTATAGTGTAGTTAAAATATCATTCTGATGTAAACAGAAAGATTAAAGTGATAAGATTATAAAGAGGAAAGAAACCTTATCTGTGTTTTCTTTCATTTATTCAGACAGTTGGCCGACTGCCAGGCTGGAGCCGTACATACAGCCGTACCATTAAACCGCACTCTAAAAAGTCCAGGTAACAAATGATTATATTTAACCATTCACTGATCTGTTGTCACTTACAATTTCATCTTATAGCACGGACAATATATTCTTGACACTGTCAATGCGAGTCCATGCCCTCAACAGGTCTGCAGTTTCCATTGACGGAAACCTGGCATTAATCAACTGGCCTTGTTGGTCAATCAATGTCCTTTTCAGCACTAATTAGTCCGTTATCGCCAATCCAATACGCTCGGTGATACACGTGGACACGGGCCTTAGCTACAGCCTGTTAATTCTGTGACATGCTCAGTTCACTTCAGTTCACCATCAGACGAATCCTCTTGAACAGCCGGAGATCACGTTTTATCAGCGGGACTGCGTGTCAGCATCATTTGTTTTTCTTTTCTTTTCCTTTTTTATTCGGTTTGCTCGATGCCACGACCTCCTCTTTCCTCATTTCCTTTCCTCGCTCTTCCGTTAGTTCATAACCGCCTCTGAATATTTGTCTCAAAATGACACATTTCCATCCAGTTCTGTGATCTAAAATTGGGATTGTTCGGATGCTTTTTGCATTTCACGTTTCAAATTCTCCTGAAGTAAGTCTGCACATTGCTTGAATTATGCAAGTGTTTATTTAACTGATTATTGAAGGCTTATATAGGAGGTTAGTTTTGCCCGACGGGATGTAAAGACTTGATTGCTCAATATCTCAAAATTGCTCCGAACGCAGATGGCAGCTTATAATTCAGATCTCACGACATATCCCTCCTCACTCCGTTCCCTCATGCTGCGACACAGCCAGCTCGTAGTTTCAAAGGCTAATACGCACAGATGTTAGCCTTTGTGTATTCATTTACGCACCCGTGTTCTTCTGTGTTTATATTGAATTTGGCATTTGTTCATTGGGAGCTCTTTTCTCCTTGAACACATTCTTGGCATCGTTGTTGCAGCAGCCTAAACATAACCCTGATTCCCGCTGTATTTATTTTTCAAGTTTCAGGCCAATGTTCAGTTTGGAAAGACTGCCAGTTTCAATCACATTATCGCTCCTCTCCTCAGGAACAAGGGTGTTCTTGGGGGCAGCAGATGCGACACAAAGAAAGACGTTTGGAGGTTATCGGCGCATTCGTCTACAGTGCGCACACACACACACACACACGCACAGGAAGGGGTTTGAAAAGTACGGTAATGAAATGAATCTTTTTTTTTCAGTAAACCGCAGTCCTGATGACTTTGTAAACAAAAATGAAGCGCTGCGACCGCAGAAAATGCAGGATGAGGTTGCGACACAAGGGGGTGAAGCCGCAAATCTCCTCTCACACACACACACACAACATCTGGATTTGTTCATGCTGCGCTCAGCTGCAGAGGTTGTAGATATTTCTTTAACATTTACATCAACTGTGGTCCAGGGTTGCTGTGTGGCACTTCAGATTAAATTCTGCACGCTGCAATAATACCGCTGTCATCTCCATGCAGAAAGAAAGGTCTTGACAAGTGTGTGTGTGTGTGTGTGTTCTCGTATGGCTTTCAGTCTCTCCGTGTGTGTGTGTGCGTTTTAGCTGTAGAACAGAGACAGACTGGCCTTCTCTCACACTCAATGTGCTTCCTCAACTCTTTTTCTCTTTGACATGAACACAGATATGTTATGTAATTGTTTCATGAATCCAGAATGTCGGACATTCTTAGATGCAAATCATATCGAGGAAATCTTTAGCCAGTGGCGATAGACTGAAAAACCTGATGAAAATGAAGGGGCGATGGATAGATTTGGTAGCGTCTGTCTTTGTGTGACAGCAGGCAGGTTCTCCTGCATCCTACAGAGAGGTGACAGTGGAGGCAGCAGCTTGCACACTCTCTCCTCCCTTCAACTCTCCTCTCCTCTTCCAATCCTGCTCACTTATTAAAGCTTAATAGAAGCCAACGGGCCTGCCTGTCAGCCTGACGCACACTGAACTGCTTGTCTTGAGGCTTCCAGCTCCAATTACAGCGTAACAATGAGAGGAGAGGAGAGGAGAGGAGAGGGGAGGTGCAGAGAGGAGAGGAGAGGAGAGGAGAGGAGAGGAGGAGAGAAGAGAGGACAGGGATATAATCTAGGTTGAGGAAAAGGGAGGAGAAGTGAGGAGAAGAAAGGAAATGAAACAAAAGAGGAGGAGAGTTGAAACAAAAGAGCCGATAGGATGACAGGAGGACACGTCTGAAGAGAAAGAAGGGCATGAGTGGGGACTAAAGAGGTGGAGAGGAGAGAGAAGAGGATGGAGGAAGCATGTTTGGAGGAAACACTTTTTAAGATATTAATGTACAATGTACTTATATAATAAATAGACACATTACACAAGTTAACTGTCAAATTCAAATCACAAAGGAGCTCGCACCCTCCTCTCCTCTGTTAGGTGTATGGTTTCCTTTATCTCTAACCCACAGTCATCAGCACTGTCATACCGTGTATCGTCCTTCCCTCCAATCCTCTTGTTAGCTGTTAATCCCCTCTCCATATCTCTCTCTTAGCCACCACTCCTTTGATCACCAGGGGTGGCAAAATGATGGGAGTAATAGCTTAAAAATTCAAAAGAGTGAGTGAAGAAACTTCTACTTTCACGCCCCCAAACCAAGGTCGTCCCTTCACGATCATATCTAACGCCAGCGCGACAAAGTGATGTTTCCGATGGTGACCGCTGCGGTCATGTTAATCAGTGTGATTTTTGCGGATGCTTCTGTTTCCCCATCGCGTCTTCCGCTCTCAACCCACAACCCCCCCCACCTCCCCTCCTTCCCTCCATTCTGCCGGTGAGGAAGGGAAATTAATGAAAAGCCCTGCTAGCTCCATGCCAGTTGTTAAACATTTCCCTTGATTAGAGCACTGGCAGAAGGCTGTGTATCTGCACGGGCCACGCTCACAGTTTGGCGGCGTGTTCGACAATGGTCTTGTTGAACGTGCGTGTGTGTGTGAGATAAAGACACAAAGGCAGATGAAGGGGAGGATTTTTAACCCAGCATCAGTGATGTTGATGTTGATTAGGAGCAAGCATCCAAAGGATAATCATGGTTCATTACAACTTGGGTCTATTTTGATAGTTTTGCCTATCATTTCCATGGGGTATGATAGTGTTGCACTCATCAGAGTAATTGCTAAAATCTGGGAACGCTGAAGCATCACCAAAATGACGTCTGGCGCACAAACACAAGTGTTCAGACAATCAGGCAAGCTGGAGATTTTAAACCAATGCATCCCAAGCAGAAAGACCCCTGAAGATAAATCTGAAGGTTCAACAGATGTAATCTAAAACAGAGAAAATGACCTTAACTCTTTCTGATGGGTCTCAAATTCAAATTCTTCTTGTGAACTGTTGGAGTTTTTCCTCATCACACCTCTAAACTGTTCCACTGTTCACATCTCGTAGATATATGCAACTTGTGACACTTGGCTAACAGGACAAACAACTTTATTCAAGGTAAATCTGAAATCTGTTCTGCTATCTGGAAGTTTCTACAAAAGTTTTGTCAACCTACTGACTGCCTGGCTTCTTGGGTTTCTCATTTTGTTGGACTACTTTACGGCGACCCGCTCTCAGATCTCAGCAATTTACTGAGTGAGGAAGGCCATGCGAGAGCTCTGTAAGTCAACCTCTCACACAGTGCCTTGAACGTGGCATTGTGGGTAACAAAAATGTCAATGCCAAACAGAGAAAACTGGAAAGTTCAGCATCTGAAAATACTGTTTGTGCCCTACTAAGCCTGTACTTTCCGAAGTCAACAAACCAACAATTCGCGCAGGGGTTGAACTTTTTCTCCTGAGCTCTCTTTTTTGATTCACAACCATTTCTGTCACTTTTCGTGCGAACAACTGAGTGCAACATTATGAATGCCTTCTAGGAGCGACTGTCTGAAAATGTACACTGTTACTGTGTCTCCCTGCTCTATATGATGGTTGACTTTTCACTCCTCCCTTGAGTGTGGCCACTGGGAACAGCTTGATTGCTGATGTGGTCAGACAAAATGTTGCAGCCCTTTTCAAGCATCGTACAACCCTTTTTATCACTATTCAAAATGACGACCAAAGCAAGACCCACATCATTCTTTAGAGAAATAACACAACATGGAATCAAGAAACCCCTTTCACCTTCTTACTGGTTTTGATTGGCTGTCTGTGGGCGTTCGCTATTTTACACGTTAATAAATTACTATTTGCGGCTTCCTACAGTTCCATAAGTTTCTTAATCAAAAGCCAGGCAAGAGAACTTTTATGCAGTTTGAGAGCTGAAACGCATGTATCAGAAACACAGCACATCAAAACAGAACAAAGAGACTTCACAGCATCCCGGTGGACCCGTCGATGCCACGAGCGCACACTTCTGAGCCTGATAGGTTACGACTGTGTCAGCGTACAGCCGCTGATCTGAGGAGCTTTCATCTCCAGAACCCACCATTTCTCTGCATGTTAATGTGTGTATGCACGCGGTGACGGCGGGGATGCACGTGGCGAAGCACGTGCGTCGTAGCGTGAATGAGCGCGCGTAGACGTATGAATATGTGCGCGCGTGTTAATAAGTGACTGCGTGCACCGCCAGCACCCATGGCTCAGTGATTTTGCTCATTATCCTCCTCTGCTTTTCCTCCATTGAAAGACCGCAGGCACTATTTTGTTTCTTGTTTTTAGCACGTCCTCCTCCTTCTTGGTGTCTTCTTTTTCTTCTTTTACTATCCCCATTAGTTTTCTTTCGGCGTATATATCTCACCATCTATTTCTACTACTGCATCTCACACACACACACATTACGCCTCATGTTGTGAGCTATGAAGCTTACACCAATGTGTGCTCAAGGATGAAAGAGAAAGAATTAAAGCGCCTTAAAAAAAAAAAAAAAAGAGCAGAATCACTGCAGAGCTCCTTATTCGGACTAACCCTTGCTTGCTTGTAAACCGTGTTTACTCTCGGGATGATTGTAAAACCATTTACAGTGCCTGACAGTGTTTTTAGAGCATGGCTGAGGAAAGCTGCTGGAGAATTATACACAACTCCCTGAGTTAAAAAAAAAAAGGAGGAAAAATATATATATGCTAGGCGGAAAAAAAAAAAAAGAAAACTCCACTTCCCGTCCTGGAGGCCAGTCAGCTGTGCCTGTCTTGCACCCGAATGATCAATATGTTAAAACATTTATGCACACCAGCCATGTGTTTGCAATTAAAATTCCATAAAAACTCCACCAAAAAACTGCTGTTAATAGATTCAGGTCTTCAGCTGGGTCTATTAGTGAAGGCGGATCAGGCTTTTGGCTGGCTCAGAGTCAAGGTTTGCGATGATGACTGCATAATTACATACCTGCATCACTCTCCTGTCGCCTATACAATTCCCTCTCTTCCACCTTTGGTGAACTCGGTGTATCTCATTTTTTTTTTAACTCTCGCCCTCTTTCCTCCTTTTGGTTCCTCTCTACCTTTTTCATACTTACAAAAAAAAATCTCTGCTTGGGGTAAATGAGGTAAGTTTAGAGTTGCTTTTTGGGGGGGGCTCCGCGTGTTAAAATCATCAGGGCTGACTCCCTCCCGCTGCTGTATAATCAAAAGCTACAGGACTTTTTTTTTTTTCCCTGTTTCCCATAAATGTTTTTTCACAGCCTTTGCACACGTGTTGCTGTCAGGAATGTTCCTCATTCAATTTGTGGATTCAATTATATCAGGGGACCTTGTTTTGCCAATCTGGTCAACCTTTAGCGAGAGGCAGCTTAACAAGGGGGAGTCTGTTAGCAGTTTCAGCTGCATCCAATCCAAACAGAGCAACTGGGCTGTGGCGGACACTGCGGTGAAATAAATTGTTTTCCAGAGAATTTTGTGTGTGTGAGAGTGCGCGCGCGTGCGCGTATACGTAACGTGTGTGTGTGTTTTCGCAGTAGGTTTTAGCCTTCATTATTTTCCTCTATATCCTATAACTTACGGGTTATGGAGTTGGCCGTGCTATCGTTTGGTAATTGATATTCTCATTTTAGGTGCAAAGCCAAAAGCATACTGTGGAGAGCAATAATAAATATTCACAAACATGTCACAGGCGATAAATTGGAGAGCAGGTCCGCATAGCATTAGTCTAACTATCTGCCCAGAGGGCTCATATCTCTCATTCCCAAATCATGAACCAGGCAATTTCAACTTAATCTCTCTCACATGCTACGTCCATATATCACATCAGAGCTATGCACACTGCTATAGTATACGCCCACCAGCTGAAAACACATGCCAATTTGTTTTTATGTTCGCATCCCCTGTGCTGAAGTGTTGGACCAGTTCCTGATACAAATTTCTGAAGGTTTAACAGAATGATTAAACCATCAGGCCTCATGTCGGGGCTGCACGCCATCTGGGTGGCTGATTGAAACTGCTCTCGCCCCATTCGTTCAGCCACCCGCCTGCTCTGTTAATTTACAGGCCGTCTTTAATGAAATGTCTCCGCCGTGACACGGGCCAAGGCCTCTCAGGTGGACGTGCCGCTGGGCCACATCCCGAGCCGAGCGATCGCTCAGGCTCACAGCGCCTGTCGGCTGACCTGGAATAAGGGGAGTTTAAAGTGATCAATACCGAGGTGAGGCAACACACCCAGCGGATGAAAGAGATAGGGGGAGAGGCTGATGGACACGCTGGCAAAGGAAGTGGCAAAGAAAGAAAGAAAGAGCAGGAAAGAGGTGTTAGAGGGAAGAGAAACATAAATGAAGTGAAAGCGAATGAGTCTGAGACAGAGGGAGTGTGACTGAGTGAAAAAGAGAGAGCGGGAGGGTGTGAGAAAAAAAAAAAAGGCGCAGTAGTGTTATTGATGTGTTGCAGAAAGGAGGAAAAGTGTTGTTTGATGCAGGGAGTTAGGGGGAACTCACCGTGGTCGATTTCTGTCTGAATGATAGACACAAAAACAATCCCCAGTGTTGTGAGTGGAGAGTAGTTACAGTATTCTGGATGTCACCCTGCAGGACTCTCTGCTGAAGCATTACATAGCGCCTCCAGGTCCTGCCTGCACATTATTGGACAACTATTACTCAGCACTGACCACAGTCCTGCCCGAGGCCCTTTTTCTTCATCAGCTCTGTCTCTTCCTCCCTCTGTGCGTACATTCAGCCCAATTCCTTATATGCCAGTTTCTAGAGTTCAATTTTGCAGACAGTGAGAAGAGCCGGTGGCTTCAGCTGGTGTTTGTGTGTATATTTGCACGTAGCTGTGTGTAAAGTGGCTCCAGGTCCACTCACATAATGTTTATGAGCCAATCTGACAACACAAACACACACATGTAACCCCCCCCCCCACCACACACACACACTTTTTGAGGCTGGCATCTGGATCGCACAAGGCGCCATATTAATCTAATAATGTGCAAACACGCAGCGTTACCAGTGCTCGGATAACACTCATTATAAATCCCGCGTGCAGAATTTTACTTGTGTGTAAAAGTGCGTGCTGAAGCAGGGCGACAGCGTTAGTGCAGTTTTTGTTTTGCATGCTCACACTGTTGATCGGTAGAAGTGTTAGGTGTAGTTTAACCTTGTCAAGATTGCACAATATTTGTTGAGATCCCTGCAATCAAGCACCCAAACTGTTTTATTTGTCACTTTAAAAGGTCGAGGGCCCTTTGATTAATCCAAAAAAGTGGCAGCACTGACGTCAGACAGTACAAATGCTGAAAACTCGGTTTCAAACTTTTGCGTTTCTTCATCGCATTAAAGATGTAGCGTGTTCGATTGAGCAGAATATGGCTGTTATGTTCTTTTAAAATCACTGATTTGAAAGTTTCTGTGTTTATTTTGTTCATTTAAACATTGTTTAATTACACAGAGGGGCTCTGTTGCATAATGAGCGGCTCATTTGCATTTACATAGCATCTCTTCATTTTCTATTACCTGAAGCACTTTGTGAGCTGTCAGAGGTGCCAGGGGGCCGTGTGATCAGTGGCGTCTTGCAGCATGAAACAACAACTTTTGGATGTGTGTGTGTGTGTGGGGGGCAAATTAAAACAGTTTGGCACATTTTTTTTAATGAAATAAAGTGAACAAACAAAAACAATGGGTGACTGGAGGCCATCTGTGCAACCCTCCCCGCCTAAAAATCTCACTTCAATCAGCTGTTGAAAGATGGCAAACCTGTGCACACATGCGAACTCATCTGTCAACGTGAACCTGTGACTCGCCGAGAGGTCACCCCCCTCCCGTGTATTTCCCCGACTCCCGCTGTTGGGAAGATGTGAGCAGCTGAGGGCGGACTCAGGGAGGAGGAAGTCAGATGAAAGAGCTGAAGCCCTTCAGGAGTCCTCGCACCTCACCAAGCTTCCCAGAGGCTGAGGCTGCTATTCTTATCATCTTAGAGCTCGCTAAAAAAAAAAAAAAAATCCTCCATCTCTACACTCGAAAGCTGCAAACGCGCCATACAGTACTCCACTTCCCTTCTTCTGCTGCTATGCCCAAGTGCACACACACATACGTCAGTTGTCATGAGGCGGGCTGGTCCTCACATTTCATCAGCCGGGCTTCAGTATTCACAGAGGGGATCATCTCTGTTCTTCAAGCCTCTCAGAAGCTCCGCAGGGTGGGAGAGATGTGTGAGTTCGAGCGCAGTCTGGGGATGCACAGCCACACACCGCACTTCCTCTATCTCTACTTGTCTATTCTATCCCGCTCTCTCTCTGTCTCCCTCTCTCTCTGTGCCCTTGGTGTCTGACTTGCAGGAGTGACAGCAGAGGGAGTTAGGAGAGGAGGAAGGACGACCGTGGCGCCAAGGTTACAGAGCTCTCTCTCCGTCTGAAAGAGGAGACCGCATCAAACAAAAATGAACTACTGTGGCGAATGCTCCCCCCCTCCCTCCCCTCTCTTTCTTTCTCGTTTCCTGTCTGTCTCTCTGTTGGGGTTCAAGCTACGGGGCAGCACATTCATCATCAGCAGACTTAAGACCCCGTGCTTTAACTAGCTGCCATGTAAATACAAAGGACTGCGTCGGCTTTATGGGTTCCCCCTCCTAAGCCTCAACTCAGGCCCCGTTCCAAACCGCAGCAATTAGAACGGCATCAGATGAGACAACGCTCGTAAATTTGGCGACAAATTTTCTTTCCCTCACAAAGCTCCTCGCAACGTTACAGCCACCAGGGAGAAAGAGGGAGTCTGTCCCGGCTCTGCGGTGATCGTCATCCACTGTTAACATGACGCCACAACAAGGAATCTCCAATCTGCCGTCGCCTCATTGATGTTTTCGGTGGACCTCAATTACTGAGTGATTGCATCCCGCTGTTCCACCAGTCAAAACACCGCCTTTCTTCGGGAAATATTTTCACAGCACCATAATTGCTTCCATCTGTAGCTACACTGTGGCAACACTAGCTGTGTCATTACGGCTGAGTGAGTTCACAGCAAAACGGGTGGCGAATGCGTGTGTGTGTGTGTGTGTGAACGTTTCGCGTTCGTCGGCGTGGGTTGGGATGCATGCACTCGCAGGAAAGCCTCCTCTGCTTTTATCGACAAGGAGGAAACAGAGGGGGATGTGATGAAGCGGGACGCGTCTCCTGTAGCAACAGCGCCGCACACACCTCCGCAACACCGCCTCCTACTCCTGTTTGATGGCTGGTTTAACAGCGTTGACTTTAGCTGATGAGCTGTCTGTGCAAACACAATTTGAACCCCCCCCCCCCAAAAGGCCCGCAAACAGCAAAAATAAAATGAGGGAGCGTTCGGCTCATTGCTGCTGAGAGATTCGGGCGCTTGGCATGTCTGAGGCTGTTGCCTGTGACGGTCCCAACAAACTGAGCTGGATGCGAGAGTCTCTTTGCTTTAGAGTTTAGAGACCCTCGCGGCAAATTAAAAGAGAGAGGTGGGAGGTTTGGCAGACCATTTATCCCACGTTTGTGCTGTAACTGATCTGCCTGTCAGCGAGGGTCACAACCTGGAAGAGCCGAATCCAGCCAATCGACACGTTGTGATAACCTGCCGTAAGTGGATCTGACAGCCCGTACCGTCTGTCGACGCCCGAACCAAATCCCACTCATTATGCTGTTTACAGAAACGGTTTATATTACCTGTCACATGCCCAAACACACACACACACGCGCGCACAATCCTGGCAATTCAGAGTTGGTTAGGTGATTTCTGTCAGCAGTGTGTGTTCTGCTCAAACATCATTAAAACTAAATCCAGCATAAATCCAGCTGCAGTTTGTCACGCTGTGTGAGTTGTCCACTGTGAAGAGGCTGCTAATTTCGAGGGGCATAACTGTTCACACACAGGCATTAACGGCTCTATTTTCCTGCAAGTTCAGACTCTGGGCATAAGTGGGTGTGACTAACTCTTTTTTTTTTTTTTTTGCAGTTTTAGAGAGCAGAGGCACAAACGTGGCACAGCACAGTGGCAACTGCAAAAACGGCTGAAGCAGGAATGAAAGACCTCACCGGTAGGTTCTAGGCCGCGATATGGTCGTGAAGATCATCCAGGAAAAAACACAAGCCTGGTGTTTTGTTTTTGTTGTCAACAGTTCCCGCGAAGACTCAAATCAAAAATGACCTTGTCCTTCAATCAAGTCTGTGTAGCCTTACATTGCTTACTCCTCTGAGCCGCAGAGCGTCTCTGCTGTTCAAAAACTATTCAATTAAAGTTTTGTAGCATTTTCCTTCCTGCAATCAACACGGCTTGACAAGCTGAGAGGGAGAAACTTTCTCCAGTGTCTCCAGAGAACAAAAAAACAAAGAAGCAGCTTTAATACACATAATAAACGTCTGTGTCTGTATTCATTTATTAGTCTGAGAGGTTTGTCTAACTATTTTGTGAGAGCCCAGTGCTGAGACACAAAATTGAATAATTGATGAATGCAGCCACATTATCTGACCTGAGTGTAAATATGTGCATTACATCGCCCAAACTACAGACTTCAGCTGAAGTGAGCGTGTTATTACAGCTGCTGTACAACGGCTACGGACGTTTGATGGCGCGAAGACTAAAAGGCCTTTCAAATTTTTCAGTGCGACTTGTCTTCTTGATGTGTGTTCAAAGTCAAAGAGGCAAAATTCAAAGTACATTTTTTTTTTGTTTTTCTCCCTGCGACTTTGGAGATATGCGTAAAAATGTGCCTTTGACACCGAACGTTGCCGCTTGTGCTTGTGTTTGCAGTAAAACGTGGTCTTAGCAGGTGGAAACACACAGTTTGACCCCCCCCCCCCTTGGTGCAAGTGTGTCTGTTTGTTTGGGCCTTGCAGAATTACCTAACAACAATGACGTTAGCTCGCTTAGCGGCTGACAGAAAGTCCGCGGGCTGATAGACGCACACGCACACGCGCTTATATACACGCGCACATAATTGAACCCAGTTACATCGCTGACCTCATCTCTTTCATCAAAGTGTCCCTCCCACAACACGCCGTCTCAATTAGATGCCAGGCTTCCAAGCCTTGCTTTGATCAGAGCAGGTTTAGTGAAACAGCATGTTTCCACATACTAATATTTGTTGTGTGTGTGTGTGTGTGTGTGTGTTTGCGGTGTGATCTTTGTCTCCTGAAAAACGCAGACAGCCATGCATAACCACATGGCAATACCCTAAGCTAAACTCGACTCGCTTATACACTTTCCCATAATTAAGTTGATACCCCACTGTGGACATTTTTTAGCAACGGCGTGAGGATATTACGCTCATTTCATTGATTTTTATGACCAATTAATAAAAGTAAATGATACAAAATAAAGATGTAGATTCTGGTGTGAAGGAAGGAGAAGGGCAACAGCTCTGTGATATACAGGAAGAGGAGATTAAGAGGATGTGAGGCAGGTGGCGTACATCACCTCGACAGAGTTACGGCCTGGCCACAAGCCCACTGAGGAGGCCGGTGACAGCGCCGTGACACAGGAGATGCCGGTGGCACTCTCAGTCCATTTGTCACACCCAGCCCAGCCCAGCACCCGTGGAAACAGCCACTCCTCTCTCCCTTCCATCCATTCTCCGAGCTTCCTTTCACCCTTGTTCTCATCTTTTCTCCTGTTCCTGTGTGATTACCCCCATCTCCTCGCCGTTCTTTCCTCTTCTGACCTCCCTCTTTCAGCCTCCTCTTTCTACCGCACCAATCCTTTTCTTATTCACCCACACGGCTGCACGCTTCTGATCCCCTGAACCGTTTCACCCTTTCCATCCTCAAAGTTTGTCTTCTTCCTATGATCTCTCAATCTCTCTTCGCTTTCTACTCCTGGATCTGATTTAGCCAGCCTCTACTCCCCCGTCCTCGCTCTTCTCAGCCCCGTTCCTTTCCCCTTGCAGAATCACCCTTGATATCTATTCGTCTGCCATCAGCCCGAGGAGAGATGAAAATCGATTCTCCCTCCAGCAACCGCTTCTTTCCAGCTAAGGAGAAAGGGGAGGCAGTTAGCTGGGCTCTAAGTAAGGCCGTCCATCCATCTCTCTTTGAGGTCTGACGACAAGGCTGCTCTGAAATCAGTGTAGCACTGACTGTGACTGGAGAGAGATGAAGCATGAGGGATAGGAGAGACACGGAGCAGCAGAGGAGCAGAGACTATGGCACAATAAATGACTTGTTCTTTTTCAGACAGGCTGCGCAGCCAGAGCTAGCATAATTTCCCCTTAAAAACCGAATATAACCAGCCTGACCTTAATCTTATTTTTTCTTTTTCGCTTACAGTGTCTACAGCAGCATCGCGCCCTGCAGACAGTTATTAAATCTGGGAGTTGTCAGTAGTCCTACCAAAGAGGAATTTTCCCCTGCACACTCCTCTGATTTGAATACTCGTTAGATACCAGAAGAGGTAAAACGCCCCCGCAAAACCTCGTGTTTTGAATCTCTGATTGAAGAACAAAGATTAGAAAAAAAGTCAGAACCAATCCATATTCATTCACGTCGAGGAGAAACGGTTTCTCTCCGTTCGCGTCTTTTTAATAATCTCGTGACCCCTCAGATTTATCTCGTGACCGACCTTACCCAATCGGCTGGTTAAGAAAACGTTAGCCTCATGCCCAACCACAATCATGATTAGAAAGTGGTTCTTTACGCTTATTGACCGTCGGAGACAGTCAATAGGCGTACAGAAGAGCTCGTGACTGGAGGCCAGAGAGGAGAAATTTACTTTGACATGCAGCAGCAGAGAGAGAGAGAGAGAGAGAGAGAGAGAGAGAGAGAGAGAGAGAGAGAGACTCCTCTTTGAGAAAGAAGTAAGAAAAGGGAGAGTGAAAATGAGATTGCTGAATTTCCCCAAAGAGAGATAGATAGGCCAGACCATAGCTCACCTTCCATCTGCCGGGTCAAGATACAGACAGGTGAAATGAGTCCAATATATAAAGATATGAAATATTCAGAGGCCGAAAGCCTTCTGTCTATTCAGGCGATCCGAGTCCCTGAAGACTCTGTGTTGGCGTGTGGGAGCATATGCGTGTGCTTGTAAGTACACAGATGTACAGTATGTGTCCCGCGTACGTGAAGAATAAGGCGCACGGAGAGAATCGCGCGGAGAAAGATGCTGACAGACGCGTATAGAGAGGCAGTTTTCAAAGTCTTAACGGTGTCAGTGACAGTTTGTCATAACAAGCTCATTGAAGCTGCGCCACTCCGTCTTCCCCCGACCGAATCGCGCGTTTGCAGATGGCTGAAAGAAAGGATCTTTGTCTTACGGGGAGACAAAGAAAGATGGACTCGAGCGTTAACTAAGAGGAGGAAACACCGAGGAAGGCATTCATATCAGAGACAGTGAAAATGTCAAACGGGGAAAAAAAAAAAAAGAGCGATGATGAAAAGATAGGCCGCGGCACCAGGTTCATCACAATATCTGAGACAAAGTGCCGTCTAAGTGTCGGTGGCAGCCGACAGATAGATGCTGCCTCAAATTCCTGCCGTGCCAACCCGGCAGCTCTCGTTCATCTGGCTACAACAGGGCTCACCTCTGTCAACAGAGCTCGGCTCGGGCATATTTCATGACGGGATCAGACGCGGGAGCAAACATGCCTGAGAGCTCAGATATTCCTCAAAAGGGATAGACAGGGAGCAGAGAAGCACTTCTCTATCTGACACAGGTCCAAGAGGGGTAGCTGTCAGCCGCTCGGCGCACTTTCATCTCTGAGTAACTGATATTATTTGATCTGTGCAAATCTGAAAATGTATATTCTGCTTCATATTTGCGGCCGGCTTAAACGAGAACTCCACATTTTATACGTCTGAGTCAATTTCACCGATGATAGCAAAAACAACGCAGCTTGTCAAACTGCTCTGACTTTTGTGGCTCTGGAAGGAGGTTCGTCAAGTCTGCAGAAAGACACTGTCAGGATTCATTATGGGAAATGTAGGATACGGTGTTTTGAGGCTTGGCCCGTACTAGTTAGAGAGGATTTGTTGTGTATCTCTGATGTGTTTCATAAAGGTTTGTAAAGCCAACATTGCATTCTTATTGTGAAACTCAAAAAGATGGTTTTTTTTGGTGATATAATTTTTTACAAAATGACTATTTGTGCTCAAATAAGACATGTAAGTACACAGCATCCCGGCATCCCGTCTTTTTGTGAAGAAATGGGTCAGTACGCTGCTTTGGGAGAGGAAAATTGAATTTGTCCATTGTGTGATCTACAGGGGATACAAAATGAAATTCAATTATTTCCCCCCCCATGTCTTTTTTATTAGAAGTTTTGGATACAAGTAAGCTGATGGGTACAAATGACTTACAGTGACTTTAGCTGTTTGACTATAAGATGCAGATTGGCGAGTTATTTCACGAGTGTTCAAGGAGAAATTTTTATACCGGCGAGGATTAAAATTTGTTTTCACATGATTACTAGCTCCGATTTGTGACAAACGCAGCTGGAACCCGTTTCCTGTTGACATTCTGTAAAAGGTGTCTAATACTGTAATCCCATGAGGGAACGGCAATGAAACAGCATGGAGCACATTTATCTATTCAACGGTTTTCAACAAAGCGACATACAAACGAGGCACAATCCAAGCTACAGCGCGTTAAGGAGAAGCGCTGTGACGACGCGTGGTGTGAGCCGAATAGAAAAGCGTTCTCCACCTTCGGTATCGGTGTCATTACATCCTCTGACCCCCGAAACCCCGCAGCAGAGGTCAGGATATAACAAGTCCAAGAAGAGGATCTGAGACTAGAGCTTGTAAAACAGTCCATTAGCACTGAGCAGGAATAATTATGCTCATCTCTCACCCACTGGTGTAATACAGAAGTGGAGTAACGGTCATATAAGTTGCATTTTAATTAAAAGCTTCCTGCGCAACTGTGTGCGTTTGCTGAAGTGCAGGTCCCTGGTGGAGAGGACATTTCTGAGATTTTCCAGCTACTTTATGTTATCATACGTACAAGATGACTTGCAGGACTCGAAAGAAGTATATGTGCCCGATGTGATCTGTTTTAAATATAATGGACTCTTTGGAAGAGCGTGGATTTTTCTGTAGGAGTAGAACCAGCAGCATGAATAAAGTCCCCCACATGTTCTATAAGCAGCCACACATGGGCCCAATGAAGACAAATAACTAGTTTAGCTTCACCCGGCACACAGTGAGCATCAGCCATCGGGTTACAGAGGCCATCCCCCTGTGGTTTGGTGGTCAGAGGACCTGAAGTGAGAGAGCAGCATCAAACGGAGCACCCATCTGAAACAGGATTAGAGTTGTACCCGAGTTCTGATTATGCAATATTTATCTGTGCTTTTCTCGGGGAGCACGGCACATGAACTCAGGGAACTTTCAGAAGCACAGGATTAATTTGCACGCATTGGAATTAGCGCTCAGATCAAAGAGAGGGGGGTATCATGGGAGTATCCGAAAACCTCTCCGTATCTAGAATAGAGATTTCGCTTTGCTGTGTACCACTTCTATTTTCATAATGATACTGAGAGATAGAGAGCAGGAAAACATCAAGGGGAATTCAAGCCGCAGTTGAATATAATTAACATGTATATGCAACAAAAACCTACCAGACCAAAGCAAAGATAGCATACAAGTAAGGACAGAGTAAACAACGAGAAGAACAAAGTTAGCTGAAACATACACAGGAATTTCTTGCCAGCTCAGAAACTAAATGAGACTAGCAGACAGTCTTCATGTTGGTATGTTGGCGGTTACTCTTGGGAGAAATAAGAAACTACTGAGCACTGATGTGAGCTGGGACTTGTCTTTGTTTATTTGTGGCTTTCCTCTATAAACCTGAAACTACCCGGCTTTTCCTCTCGTGTACTGTATCGATATTTACCCTGAAGATATACAAGTTATACGAGGATCTGGGCAAAGGCAAGAGAGCTATTAGCTTTAACACTTGTAGGCAAACACACATACACACACACACGCATACACGCGCAGACTGAGAATCACTCCTCTTACCGTCACAGTCACCCAAGTGGGCCACGTTTCCCTGTTCAACATCTTGCTCGAACGGCAGTCTGCAGAGGAGAGGAGACACAGTCATTAATCAGAGGACACAGAGGCACAGCAACTCGGCCACTGACGCACAGCACAGATCCACTCTGATAGAGGAAAACTATCTCAATGTTACGGCAGAGGACAAGTTACAAGGGAGCATGTATCTCTACAAGCTCCTTTAAACCTGAGATAGTAGATTTCTTTGTGTTTATTGTGACAAAGTAAGGGTAAAATTAAAAAAACGCACGACGACAACAACTCAAGAGGCCCTTGAGCTGCCTCATATCCTGCAATAATCACCATTATAATTCAGAGATAACCACTTCTGCCTGCAGGGTCATTAATTAGACTAATTAATGCACCGAATTGCAAATACTTCTCGGTCAGCACACTTGTCTTCACATTAAATATTTGTGCTGTAAATACAACCTCCGTGCCCTTAAACATTAAGGAGTTAGAACAGTTTCAACAAAATCTGGTTTAGTCATCATTCCAGACCTTAGGGGTCGAGGGATTTTTAAAATATACAATGATACATATAAAACAGATCATAAGATCAGCATAACAGCTTTCTGAAAAAAACATATTGCACTTACAAAAAAGTAACGACAGCGAATGTTCCACAAAATCTCAAACTTCGCTCGTGCTCTATCGCTCTACAGAAACTACAACATATCCTGTTTCTACAACTCTATCCCCGTGCTTTAAAACTCATTTCCCACTCGGGGCGACAGGGGAGCATGGAAAACTCAAAGGACAATAACGTATGATGAGGTGAGGAAACAGAGGAAATGAGAACAGCACACAGACCAGGTGCTCACAAAGAAAAACACAACTGCTCTTAATCATGGCTCACATCAAGGAAAATAGCACCGTGTTGCAAAGGACAGGCTACGTCAGTGTTTGTGTGAGTGCCTGAGCGCACGAATACACAAGCCCATAAGCGTCACTGAGTACATTTACATGAACTAATTCATTTTCTAATTCGTTTGTTAACAAAAACAGACCCACATGAGGTTTTCATTTCATTTGTTGTGGGGGAAATGTGGGCACACAGTCTAACTAAATGGTCATTTTGTCCCCTAAAAGCCATTCATGCTGACAAAGTCTACTTTTCACCCCCAACGTCTAGATTTACATCAAAAAGTGACAGTTAGACATTTTCATATTTCATGTTCTCGTCAAGAGATAGAAGAGGAGATCGATACCACTCTCATCTCCTCTCTGTACGGTAAACTTGAGCCAAGAGATGGCTGGCTTAGCTTAACATAAAGGCAGCTAGCCTGACTCTGTCCTGTTCAGAAAAAAATCTGCCTGCCAGCATCTCCAAAAGGTCACTAATTATTACATTATACGAGAATAAGTTCTGGTTTTACCGGGAGTTGTGTGCTGGAACAACTCTCAGCAAAGAAGTGCATGAACACGTATCCAAAAAATATCAAACGGTTCCTTTAACGCACGTATTTTAAACTCAACAGCGCTGTTATACCGGATCGCTGTTTGGCCGACAAACAACCTTTGAAGAAGCGGCGGCGCGCGAGCTACTCGAGAATGCTGAAAAAAGCTCATTGAGACAAGTGACTGAGAAGTCAGTGTTCTGCAATTAGCTAAAGGCTCAGGCAGCAGTGCAGCCAACATTCGTGCTTTTAATGCCTAAGAATCCCGGTGACAAATGACTCCGACTGCACTGTGAACCTACAGCGGTTGTCATCTTAATAAAGAATAATGGTTTGTGTTCAGTTGGCTGCCTCTCACAGACTGTGGCTCGTTTACTTTGTATACATTAGCTTTGCCTGTGTGTGCATGCATGTTTTTTTTTTTGTTTTACAGTGTTTTTTTAGTATCATTTTTTCCATTCTCACAGGTACACTGGCCTCCTAGTTAAACACTTCATCATTAAAAAAAAAAGCGGCCATATGTTTATTAACGTTAGGCGCTGCGAACAGTGTTACCAGCAGTGATTCCCGGGGGAAATATGGCGCTTGTACTTGTGCAGCGAGTGTGAAGCTAGAAGTAATGGATACATGGTTGAAACAATTATGTAAAGACAACAGATAAACACATTAAATGATTAGTTTAAAGTCATGTATAACAGTTGGTTTGTCACCACATTCTGTCTGGCAGAAGCTTGTTGAACGGTACAATTACATCCATGGAGACAATGAACAGGAAGCAATTAGAAACACTTAAACACACAGCAATAAAAAACGACCAGAGAAATACATATTTTCTGCCACGTTACAGCTATTTTTATAAACAAAAAAAGAAAACTTATTTTCCTTAAAATGCCCAATCTACAGTCCAATATAATATAACGGCTGAGCTCTCCTCTGGCGTCAGTTTGCAAAGAGAGGTTGCATTAGTCCACAAAGAGGAAATCCACTGTAACTCAATGCAAAATCGATTGCCAAGTTGACCGCCCTTGGTAAATCAAATCAGGCCCAACACAGAGGCCTTTAATAGTATAAGCAGGCAGCCTGAGGTGGTCTTTAAGGCCCATGTTGTCTGTTCTGCTGGCACTACACCTGTGTTTTGAAGCCCTAACTCAATAAGCAGCCTGACTAAAGAGAGATTTGATTTCACTAGAGGGAAGCGGCTATGACTGGAGGTGAGCCGACAAGACAGACTGCTGCGTTTCAGTGGCAGGAGGAGAGAGAGAGAGAGAGAGAGAGAGAGAGAGAGAGAGGTCACACAAACGTGCATACTCTTACATGCACACGCATTCCTTCAAACATATCCATACAAAATACTGTCTGGGCACACGTGCGTAGCGCAAATAATGTTGCAAACAAACAAAACTTTGCATCTACACACTTGACAACAAGCAAAGTGGAAGAACACAGTATTGGTTAACAGCAGCAGCAGACGTCTTGAATCAATAAGTGTACAGAGGGCAGACTGTGTGACGGGCTGGAGGGCACGAATGTTACTCAGAAGCTCAAATAGTTGCAGATAGACGCAAGGACTTCCAGAGCAGATAAATAATACATGGGACGCCTCTATGGGTGGTCTGCTAGGTATATGCTGTCAGAAAAATAACCTTGAGGGGAATAATAGAAGTAGAAATAAATCAAATCAAAATAAAACAAGATTAAAAGAAAACAGAAATGTGGTAAAACAGCACACACACGACTTCAAGCGGACAAAGGACGAAGAATAAACCAGACAGTGTCATCACGGTGACGCAGAGCAGGCACTGTACTCTGTATGAAGCTGTGCAGTGTTTGTATTATGGTGATGTATATATATATACGAGGTGTCATACCTGGTCCCAGGTCTGAGGAACGAGCAAGTGCTTCCTCTGGTCCAGCCACAGTAAGGGTCCCTGGAGGCGATGCAGTTCCTGCAGAGACACAAACATTCGCTCAACAGCTCGAACCACAAAGAACCCTAAAACTCCACTTTGGTAGCTTAAAAGTGAAATACTGATCTGTTTGATGATCTTCACTCCATCTTTAAGAGGCACTCTGCCAATTTCACACATGAGGTAAGAGCTGCAAATAACTTCATTATTGATTCATTTATGTCATTTAGTCAATAGCAGACTCATACCAGGAACTAGATATTCATCCTATCGAACGCTGAATGATTTTCTGCGTCTCTTACCTAACCAGCTACAAATCACGGATGCCAGCGCTTTGTTATCGTCATTTCACAAAGCCTGACGCGAGTTTTTAAGATTCATTTCCTGCCTGCCACCGAGCTATTCATTCCCATTCATTTTCGACTTCTTAGGGCTTGAAACTTGCTTGATAATGTTATTCATCACAGTGAATAATTTGTCATCTTCTCCTTTGCAAAGTCACAATATTCAGCAAGGTGGAAATACGTTTGAGAGCCAGATTTTTTTTTAAAATGTGCTTTTGTTAGTGGATTAAAGTAATTGTAAGAATTGACCGTGAAAGTTAATTCCCGGGTTTGGGAACACGAACCGGACCAAAAAGAAATTGGTCAATTTACGAGCTTTTTACCGAGTTTACAATTGCGTCTCACATTCTTCAGAGGATGGAGATTCATTTATAAGCTCTGGGGAAAGCTAATAAGTGGATTTAAGTTTGCTTTTTCTTTTTATTGAAACTCGCTCCAGGAAATTGAAACATTCTGGGATTCGAGAGCAGCACAAGAACTCACCAAAGTTTCATTATAGCAAATGTTTCGCAATATCCAGGTTGCTTCATGGTTCGATTAAAAGACAGCATGTATATTTCAGCTCCTTCTCTTGGTGGACAGACCAAAGCAAAGGTGGTTATTTAAATGCTCTCAGCTGCAACTTAACTGCAACATGAAAACCAAGCAATGACTCTCGAGAAAAATTCAAGTGTTTGTAAGTACAGCAGAGTGTGTGACAGGCAGGGAATCAATTTGAAGACATGTGGTATGTTTTGAAAAACGACTGCTGTAGAGCGGTAATATGTAAAACCTCAGCTATGACCCTTTAGTGACGTACTGTGGGCTTGCAGAGTGGTTAACTGCACAACATGACTTTTTAATGATGGGTCCATGCGTGGGGTTAAATGAGGTTAAAAAGGTCAATCTGCATCTCTATGCATCAAAAAGCAGGAGGCTTTGCCGCAAAAAAAAAGAAAAATGTTTTGAATTATTAAAGATTTATTCAAAAGAAAAATGGGCAATCATGTAGACTGACATTCTTCAAAGGTTAAAATCAGACCTGAAGCTGCCGGAGCGTGACTAACAATCCTTGAACGTACGCGCGTACAGAACATTAACTCTCTCACCTAAACACACTAAACACACCTCAGAAAGCATGTGAGCGTTTCTTAATGTGCTCTGGATTACACG
The DNA here is from genome assembly GCA_023373845.1 of Nibea coibor. NCBI lineage: Eukaryota > Metazoa > Chordata > Actinopteri > Sciaenidae > Nibea > Nibea coibor. The sequence continues at coordinate 17,019,951 of CM041718.1, forward strand.
CTTGTATGACTCACCTGGTTCAGTGAACACATTTGCGTGGCTGATGTGCCGGTGTGTGTACAGCTTTGTGTTAGTGTGTCAGCGGACCCTAACGGGCCACAGCCACAGGCATCAAGACTCAGTGAGCACGCCAGCGAGAGGCAGAGAGAGAGAGAGAGTCTGTATTATGGTGCCTGTGTGGGTGTATGCAGGTGAAATATCATTACTCTGAATATATGCATTTTTATTGTTAATTATGTGAGCTTAGTGGACTAGGAGGCAGTTGCTCTTTATCAAAAATGCCGTGCTGCAGATTAGTCAAACTGGTGAGCTGCCAAAATGAGTAACTTCACTGGAGCCTCTGATAATCTCACAATTTCCTTGATGAAGCGACGGAATATAATCTCTTTAAAAAATTAAATAAAAAAATAGATTATCTGCTGAATAACATCACATTATCATTATACTATACCAGATTACAAATACTAACGTTATTCAACTATCATATGGACTTTTGACTTGTTAACTACTCTTTATTATTCATTATTATCATTCATTTACCTTATTAAGTACTACACTGTCAGTAAATATTACTAATATTATTCCAGACATTGAAGTTATGGTACATAAAGTTTAAATTGCAGGCTTTGGCAATAATACAGCCTTATTTTTAATGGCGATGCACTACACTAACAGCTTTTATTAGATTTCCTGCCAATTTAGTGGCGCATTTTATTGCATTCTGACTCATTTTTGTATTATACAGCAGTTACACGATTATCACTTTGCTCAAGGACACAGTGACAGTTGTTATTAAGTTGTAATATGGTTATTATTGCAGGAAAATTCAGGTCAGCTACAGGGCAGCACCTCGGGAGCTGGCAGGGATTCACGGTGTCTGGCTCAAGGACACTTGAGAGGGCCAGATGGCTCTTGAATGGTCACCTAACTTGTTGTTATGCCGCCTTGCTGCCCTTTAATATTCCTGTAGCGACAGTATGTGGTGCAGACTTACTTCATGCACCGGGAGTAGAGCTGGCATCGTGCCACCGGTACTCTGACCACACAGGAGGGGAAGGCGAGGAGCAGAGTGTGGCTCGCCCGGTCTAGAGTCAAAGACAATAGCTGCCTGGCCTGCGGAGAGTCTTCAGCACACCTATAAACACGCACACACACACACGCGCGCGCGCACGCACAGGCAGGCACAGAGAAAAAGCAGAAATGCATTAGGCAATTTCAATTACCAGACCGAGGCTTCACATTAAACCTCTGACCTCGCTCTCACAGCAGGAAGCAAACATTCCCCATGACTCAATGTGAAACACAACCAAACGTAAACAGTCCTATAAATAAAAGCCATAATAAAAAAAAGTGAAAGCAACGAGAGGCCAATCCATGTTGCAGTGTCAATCCAAATATGCACTGTGCTGATTGCAGAGGTTCAAGAGGTCGGCGGTCATCCAAAAAAAAAAGCAGCAGCCAGGAGCTGAATCACTTCTAACTGGCATGTAGAGCAATAGCCAGCACCATCCTGCCTCCTTGCAGTGGATTTATACCTTTTTATGCACATGTGCACTCATGCATCAGTTGTATCTGGATGGCTTATGGTAATAACATTGCAGCGGACCCACAGTCATTAAGAAGAATCTATCATTCTGCTAAGGCCAAGCTGTTAGTCATTCTTCAATATCAAGGAAGGCAAGGAAAAGAGGGGAGGAGGGCAGGGAGGGGGGGGGGGGGTGTGTGTAGGGAAAGTGATAAAATACAATAAACAGCTAACAAATGCAGGAAAAAGGAAACTCATGAGGAGAAAATGAGACCAACCAGAACCAAGATCAGACAGGGGGGGAGAAAAGAGGAGAAGATACAGGTTCTGTTAGGGTTGTATCTCTTTTAGGTCATTTCCTGGTTGATTATGGCAACCAGCCAATCACAAAGCAGTGATTTCTATCTGCGCTGACTTCTTAAAAGATGACTGTGTTAGTGCCCGTGCTTGTGTGTACCCTGGAGTTTATTACAAGGCACAAGGCATCACTTTGAGGTTGGGGAGGGAGCTGGCCTGAAGCAAAAAGAGAGAGAGAGAGAAAGAAAGAAAAAAAAACCTGATGTGGCTGTGCTCTGTCTCCTGATTAGCCGGGCGCCTGCTGTGATAGCTGGACTGTCACTGACCTCCTGGTGGGCTCACCATGCACACCAAATTATCCCTCACACACTGGCTCCAGGCCACACCAGCTCATTCATCACACAGTCCCCCTCATTTCAGGTGCCATGACTATCCCTCATTTTGTCAAGTCGGAAGCAGAACAACGACAAAAAAACCCAAAGCAGAGACACAAACTGGTGTGCATAAGTAGATTGGACTCGACTGGAGAGAGAAAGTGCGTTTCCAGCCAGTTGGTTCAAGAAATAATCCTGTGTTTCTTCCGTTATTGCAGGAAAAAAAATGGTGCATGTACATCAGGGAGTACAATTACCATGTCAGAAAGCTGGTGTTTAGAAACATGTACTTCTTTTTAAAATGTCTCTAATTAGCCTCGGTGAAAGATAATCACCAGCCAAATCTGCCTGCATCTGTGTGACAATCTTCTCCCCCCGCCCTGCAGCCATCCACCATGTGGATTTCAACAAAGAACAAAAGCAAAAATGAAGATTGAATAGGCAGCCAGTGTTCATTACGTGGTGATGGGCGTCCAATGAAACCTCAAAGCTGCCTACCCTATGCAAAATGCTAATTAGGAAGGGCCAAGGAGCCCAATCCCCTCTAATCTTTTGTCAAGATCCAGATATTAAATATAATTTAGCTTCAGACTGAAGATAAGGTCATTTTTTTCCAGACTGTGTGTCATTTTTGTCAAGATTAAGGATAATGTGATTTTTATCATCGTTTCATTATTTTCTGATGTTTTTTTTTTCCCACTGATGCCGTTCTACAGTATGTCTCAACCTCATTAGAAGATGTTTAGATATCCTGATAATGAACATTAGCCTCTAATCCTGTCCTTTTCTGTTTGCCTGATTTGTATTCTCTGCGTGGGCTTGCATCATCTCAGCTCCTACACAATTATGTGCACCCCTGGAAGAATAGGTAAGGTTTTCTGCATAATTCAGGACACGCCATGTTTCGAGGACATGTCATGATTTTTTTTTTCTTTCCTTGTGACTTTTTCTAGACGTATCTCACCACCAGCTCCCCTCACTGTGTATACATCAAGCCCAGATGTCATTTAACTCTTTCCTTACCTCCCCTGCTATACGTCTTGAGCTATTTAAGATCAAGCTCTTTAACCATTAGTGTTTGTGAAATAGAAGAAATTGTTTGACAGTTTGGGAAATACGCTTATTTGTTTCCTTGCCAAGAGTCAGATGAGAAGATTATTACCGCTCTCACGTATGTACTGTAGGTTTAAATGTGGATCTACTGCCTGCAGCCAGTTAGCTTAGCATAGCCCTGGAAACAGCTAATCTGGCTCCGAATCCATCTACCAGCACCCCTAAAGCTCACTAATTAACACATATATAGATAGTTTATTTAATCTGTACAAAAACCTAAGTGTGAAACTGTCATGTTGCGATTCTATGGGGGGGTTGTGTGCTGGACTATTTTTTTTTCCAGTAACATCCACAGTGGAGTCACAGTGAGCTTGTTATATATTATGTGTTAATTAGTGAGCTGTTTCCCCCTGTTTTCTGTTTTTATGCTGTGCTAAGCTAACTGGCTGCTGGAATTAGGACTTATATTTATGGTACAGACCATGAGGGTGGTATCAATCTTTTCTCTTGGCAGAAAAACAAATCATATTTCCTAAAATATTTCAACAAGAAAGCTAATAAGTATGTTTCCAAAAAAAATAGTTCAAACTATTTAACCGCATCCTTTCTGTTAGCTTCGATGTCTTACTTATCAGGGTTGAATCCCTCGAGTTCCTCCAAGAAGATGTTGCTGTTGGTGACGGTGTTGTCCTGGTTGGGCATGATGAGGAACTTGAGGATGGTCCCTCTGCTTGACCCGAGGAACAGGACAGTCCGGTTTCTGTAAGGCCCGGCCTCTGTGTCCACCACAATCTTATTGAGCTGGTATCTGGACAGCAGGAGAGATGAAGCACCGCATTAATGCCACAGAGCCGTGCGGCTCATTCAGGCCTCTTCTTCTATGAAAGCTAAAAGCATAGTAAAGTAGCTCCTGGAGGCAAGTTTTGATTTAAGTGCATTACGACTGATTGGTTTAGGTGCCGAATATGGACTCCTGTGAATTTAAATCATAATATGCCATTTTCTCTTGAGTCACTTCAAAATGAAGTGAATTCCACAGAGAAGAAGCTGCTCATCAAATTTGCATAATAAACTAATTACGCCTAGACGTTCACTCATTAATAATATCAGTCAAGTAAATGGGCTCTTCTTGGAACAATAGCAGAGTGTTGCTGAACTACACACAGCCCTGTGTGTCTGAGTCAATAGATGAGAATAGAAGCCATGTTGTGCCGGGTGTTTAATATTCCACATACATACAGTCCCCATAATCCCCTCGTGGCTGGTCGGCAATGGGACTCCATACGGTATACAGTGGATATGGAGGGAGATGGATAGAGAGAAGCATTCATGCATTTATGTGAGATGTACTACAGCTGCTTGCCTCCTACACGGTAAAACATCACACAGGAATTCATCAACTAATATTTGATCATTATTAAGTTAATATAAAGATTTATTATTAATGCCAACTTAATATGCCTAGTTTTTATTTTCCCACCCTTTCAGTGAGTTCTTCTGATGAAGTCTTGAAATGATGAAGTGAATGTTCATTAACTCATCAAATTAGGTTTAGCAGACTTTCCAGCATGCATGGGTTGGCAGTTAAAACCCAGAGATACTAATTTGTTTCACCAAATACGTCTTGAGGGAAACGTAATTGCTGCCTGGATTATGGTTCGATTTTAACGTTTCTTCGACTGTAGGAAACACAAAGTTTTAGTAGAACGCGGAAGTCCTATGGAGGCGGTCAGAGCGGATGGTTGCCGTACAAAACACAGGAGTTTTTACACCAGAGACCAGTAAACCCCAGGTGTGGTTAGGTTTAGACAGCAAAGGCACTTTGGTCAAAGTCAGGATAAGATCGCGGTTTCACTTCAAGGTTAGTAAAGTGAACGCGCCTGACTTTGACTGCCTGTCTGAGTTCAGTCTCACCTGACCATGGTTCTGACTATCCAGGGTCTTTGCCCGAGCGATGGTACGGCTTCATCCATCAGAGGATGAGTCTTGACGAAGTTGAGCATCTCATCGGGGAACGAGTTTGAAGAATTGAACCTGGAGCCTTGAACAGCGCAGCCACCGGGTCTAAAGGCAGCAAACAGAGCACAGAGAGAAAACTGCTTTAGTCTTTTCTGACTATTTAAGTCCTCTGTACAGACATCATTATACAATATAATTAAGCAGTCTAGACTGTCTGAGTGTCTCGCATTCAGACGCATGCCCCCATTTTTCAATGAGATATTGATAGAATTCAGTCAAAAGAACCTTTGGCACTGGGTGTGATGGATAATTGCACAAGGTCAAAACATGTCTTTAAATCTGCAGAGAACAAGTTGTATCCTTATGAAATGGCCCACATTTATGTTACCTTCTGTTTGCTGAACAAAGTCTCTCTAGGCTGTAATACCATGGGCATTAAACTATCCCTGGTTTGACCTTATAACCCTTTAAAGTGCCCATGAGCAGCAGTTGTGAAAGAAAGTAATGCTTGTATGATTTATTTCCTATGAAATCAAACCTTAGCCATTAACCGCAATCTGCCCGTACAGACACCTGTACAGCCCAGCATTACGGCTGAATTGGCTACAGGTTGTTCATAATTCTGTTTCCTTCTTACAGTTCTCTGATAACAACCTGAAACACAGGTGCATAAATTGATTACAGCCATCTGTACCTTGGCTTCGGGATGACTTCATCTGGAACAGGCGTCCAAATAGACTCAGGTGATTTCTGCTCCTTGAACCTCCCATCAAACACCCCTGCCAGCTGCTCCATGTCGAAGGCACACACCGCCGAGCCTGGGATACTAGAGAGACAGAGACGGAGACAGAGACAGAGAGGTGAGACAGAGGTAGAGACCATTAACTGGTAAAACACTTTGAACTGAGACAAAGTGACTGACAGTCCTGCGTCAAGCGGGATTTTGCTTTCGAGAGAATTGCAGAAAGAATAAGTGAAGAAAAGGGAAAGATAAGGTAGATAATACCTAGACTGAAAAATAGACTGAAACGTGAAAAAGGAAAGGAGAAATATAGTGAGCCAATTGTGAGCGTGAGAAAGAGACAGGCACCCAGCGAAGATGACAAATTGGATTTGGGCTGTTCATATTTTGACATTCAATGCTTGAACACAAAGGAAATTGTTACTGAGACGGAAAGAAAGACAGGATAAGACAGATGCTGTCAACTCTTTGGGCGAAGAATAGATGTGTGGCGCATGCAATAGCTAGATTAGACCTATGAAAAGATCTTGGCTGGAATTCCTGGAATAAAAAACGAAATAGGAAATGAGTCACTGAATATTCTCCCTCTAAAAAAAAAAGAAAAAAAGAAGACGGAGGGGAAGATTCTCATAAACTCAGCAACACATTCCAGGAAAAACGCCGTTGCACCACAGAGGCTGTTTAACTACTCGTGAACCCTGCAACAGGGATCAGAACATCTGCTCCAAAAACTATCCAGAGAGCCCACACACAATCAGGGGCCCGACCAACAAATAGAGACGCTCACACAAATCTCTGACGCTGTTCTTTTGTGTTTTTGGCTGAAGAAAGCGCTACAGAGACGGGAAAAACAAAGAGAGCAGTGTCGAGATGAGATAAGGAATGAGTTTTACAAAAACATCCCATGTTTCCTGCTCCGAGACCCGGCTCTGTGCTCTCAATGTGTCCTCGTCGGTGACTAATGGCGTGCGTGGTGCGAGGGCTAGTAGTGACTAAATGCTAAAACCTTGGTGATGGACGCACATTGGAAAAAAAACCTGAGAGACAGAGTCACCTGCGACCTGCTGCCACATATATCCCACGCGTACCCTTGTTTCTTGCCTTTCTGTCTGTCTCGAAAATATAAATGTCCAGCTGGTGATTTCAGGAGCTGGCCCTGTGATTTTGCAGCAGTGTTTCTGTTTGAGTGTCCCTTTGAAAGCCCACAGAAGGGTTTGTTTGGGAAGGCAGCGCCCGGAGGCTGGATTTTTTTTCTTGCAGCAGGGAGCCGTGGTGTCCTGATATGCCATTTGATCAGGTCACGCCGTCTCCCACAGTACTTATCATTCATAGGCAGGGATGCAAGTCAACCCGCGCCAGTGTGGCAGAGCTGCAGGCGGATCTGTGGTCGATACGGCGTCCCTCGCAGGACCACAGGCACCAGATGTTACGTATGACACGTCTGCCAGCTCTGCACCGCTGCCAGCTTGGCTTCCTTTCTCTACCTTATCCCGCCCCCCCTACACCCACAAGTTCTCCGTTTCTGACTCGCTGCAGGTCACTGGGTTTCCCCGTGTAGGGCTATGTGTCTAACAGAAGTAAGCCAAAAGGCCTCGAGCTGATTTTTTTCTCTGAATTTAACACTGTAGTGGTCTCTCCTGCTTTTATTTCACAGTCCATGTGTGTTGTTTTCCTGTTCACGCTTTTCATTTTCAATCATTTCACACTTCTTTCCTTTGTTTACTTTAAATTTTGATGCGTCGCTTCTCTCTCTCTGTCCGTCGGCATCTGTCCTTCCCTGCTCGTCCTCCTTGACGGGGGTTGAGTGACAAGCTGTCCGTGCTGGATGCATACGGCGTCCGTTTGGGAGTCTAAAGCACTTCCTCACTGTGCAACAAGCTCGCTGACAGCTAGGAATAACGCGGTCCTCACGGACACGCAACGCCTCATAGGAGTAGAGGGGAAAGAGGAGAAAGGAGGCGGGAGTCAGGGGAAGTTTCCATGTCGATCCGTTAATAAGGGGTTTAACTCCGATAAATCCCAGAGACTTGACATTTTCAACACTCAACTACGAAATGAAGACCTAGTGAAATATGGTATCAATTAACCACATGGGGGCTAAATGATTTCATTTCAAATGTCTACAAACGTAAAAGGTCAGAAATCCCACACACACTGTCTGACTCTGTATAATACAAACCTGCCAAATGGACAATTTACAGTCGATCTTGTGTATTTTCTTAGACAATTTGAGCATGAAGGTTGGTCATGGTTATCGTCTAACCATGAGAAAATAAAACTTGTAGACTAATAACCTTTATTCCAATGAACCCAAATTGTATTTTATTTATTCAGTAGAACAAAGATTCACTTGAATTTCAACGAGGAATAGTTTGACATTTTGAAGAATCCACTTTAGGGCCAAGAATTAAAAGGAGAGAAAAATCAATAACACTCTCTTGTTTGTACGGTAAATATATAGCTTGACAGTTAGCTTAGCTTAGCCTAAAGACTGGAAACAGAAACAGTTAGCCTGGCTCTCTCCAAATGTAAAACAATCTGCCTACCAGCCCCTCTATGGCCCATTAACTGAGCTAATTAGCTGAACATTATATTCTTGTTGAAATAGAGTTTTATGGGGAATTATCTGCTTGACTATTTCTTGGTCAGGAGCAATGACTTGCTTAAATCTTATTGCATCGTTTTTTTCAGACTCCAGTAACAAATAGAAATAAAAATTACCTTTATTTTTTTTCTAATAGTATACACTCAGCCTTTTTCCTTCTTATATTCTACCATAAACTTCTCACCTGAATCCTTTTTTTATTCAAGCAACCTAATTTCATATACTTTTCTGTGACCTTTCCACATCGGGTCCCTGTGGGTATTCTCTGCTCTTTCTATACTGGCCCATGTGGACCAGTGAACACCTCTGTAACAACTCTGCATTTTTCCTGTGACATGGCTCTGCTGTCAGCTAAACATGGTGTACCTTTCCCATACCCAATTTCCCAAGCAGTAGCCAGATACTTAAATATGTACTCTACCTGTGCAGGCCCAGAGGGACTAGCTTCCACATCTGTGCGTAATCCCCCTGTGTCACACTTCTCCAAGTACCCTAATCCTGTTCTCCTCCTGCTCCTTGTCCTCCTCATTTCCCCTCCTCTGCTGTGTTTTCCCTGAGGGACGTCCTGCTTTCTGACCCTATCACGTGGAATTCTTTAAAACCAAAACCAAACATGGACATCCCGTTCTCAGGATGCACTAGATTTACTTCACTTTGCATGGGATGTTTTCCCTGCGCGGCTCCATTAAGCCTAATGAGCCCACGTCAGTCTGCAACAGCAATAGACATTTCAGCTGCCAAAACAATAGCTAAGTAATAATGAGAATTGTTTGTTTTCAGTACCAGTCTACTGCAGCATGATGATAGTAAGCCTTCTATTTGACATCTCGCTGCTGTTATTTCCACACAAGCCCATTTATATGAGTTGCTAAATAAAGCAGTGCTTTTTTCCCTTCTCCCCAAACATCTCATACTTTTTATCCGCTCTCGTTCGAGTGTTGTGGCTCCCTACGTCTCTTTGACCTCTTGAGCATCAGGAGTGCGAGTGCAGGAGGAAATCAGAGCTCTTCTTTCATCCCTCTTCAAGAGGAAGGGCCTGAGGCTTCAGAGGTGGATGCACAAAGGAACTGACAACCTAGGGTGACTTTATACTACTGGAAGCAGAGACTGAAGCATCCCGCAAACAGTTGAGAAGCTGGTATGTGCCTGTAAAATTATCCCTGGAGCATGCAGGCACCGGGGGGAGATGAATAACTTCAGAGTGTCCAGGGGAGCCTCCAGGAGGGCCCAGTAAAGAGTCAACTTCATCCCATTATTCCCATGCTACAGTGCCATATATGCAGCACAGGGCCAAGTGGCAGGAGAGAAAAGCTATTCCTTCACTCCCAGGTCCTGCTTCATGCTGTTTTCACCGCACGCTGCCAGCCAAAGCAATTTGTCTGGCAAGCACTTAGCCAGTGTGGCTCAGTGGGCCACACTGGGCCAGTGGGAGTTTTACCGCTCACCTCACACATTCTCCCTTTCTCTTTGTGTTCATTTTCCTCCATCACACATGTCCTTATCCATCCATCTAAGGTGCACTTTCTCTCTCCCTCTCCCTCTCTCTCTCTCTCTCTCTCTTGGCTTCTAGTCATTTAAAAGAGGACCCGGTGGCAGTTTACCCAAGCAGGGGTCTGTGTATTCAGCTGGTTCTCCTCTGCGGCCTGCTGTAAACGCTGTTATCTGGGAACCATTGTAAGAGTGTGTGTGTGTTTGTGTTTGATGAGAAAGCATGTGTGTGTGTGTGTGTGTGAGTGAAGCATCCATCCGTCTATGCAGGTAGCCCCCCCCCCCTTTTCTCGCAGCACAGCCTTTCCAAACACGCAGATAAGATGCAGCTGATGAAACAGTTTTAGATCCCAGCGAGCGAGGGATGCACGTGTTGTCCATTACTGGACTTCCTCGTCCTTGAATTTCTCATTCATCTTTCCTCCGCTCGTTCTCCATCTCCCTCTCTTTCGGTGTCTTCTCCCGTTTCACATGTGCTCCCTCGTTGTCTTTTTCTTTAAGCCCCCCCCCCTCCTCGCTCTCTTTCCTGTCTCTTACTGGGAGGTTGGAAGCCCACTCATTTGAGACACTGTCCTGCAACTCGTAGAACCTCATTTTTCTACCCTAGAGCTGGTATTACACTGGCACGGGTAATAGTTGAGCTGCTGGCTGCATTTAAGTGAGACTGTATTGATTCCAGACCGGAGTCAAATAGCAGCCAGTTGCAACAATTTGTACATGTTTGCTTAAATGTGTTGGCATTGCCGGACGCAGTAAGTGGTGTCAGGATCATTCGGACAGTACACGATGAAAGAGGCATACTCTTCTACTATTTGAGCCACTTAGACTGCAAATACTGTGCTAATACCTTATTTTAAAGCACACAAATCCAGGTGCAACTTGAAAGGTAAATAGTGGATGTTCCAACAAAAACCACAACGTCCTTGTGCTTTCAAAACAGCACAATAAGATGATCATCAAAATGCTCAGATGCTCGAACACTGCATGGTTAGCTCACTTAAATATTTTTGTCACATTTCTTTCTTCTCTCTCTTGTTCAGTTTCTATGGTTTTTGCGCTTTGTGTTGTCTCTGGCTCTGTAAATACCCTCAGTCTCCACTAATCCTCCATTAAACAGGCAGCATCTCTCCCCTCTCTGCTCGGCCTTTTTTTTTTTTTCAATTTAATCTTGTCTTTCAACAAATCACCCTTTTGTCCTCAATGAAAGCATCCCATGTGTCTCAAATTACTCTGTACTCCACAATCTTGACCTTTGTGCCACCGCGCAGCCTTTTTCATTTCTCTGGAGCTTTGCTAGGAAACCTTGCGCTTTCCCATTACATAGGTGAAGGAACAAAACTATGGCGGTTCACTAAATTTTTCAAGGTGAGCGGTGTGAGAGCTCTGCTTCACACTGGGTGTCTATCACAGTCTCCATGGGAAGTAAACTGAACAAAAACATGAACCCACTTCCTCTTGGTTCACATTTTAAGTAAAGGATCTAACAATTTAAGCAGACAAAAGACAAGGTTACTTCTCCTTTTGTTAGACAATAAACTTTACAGCCGACTAGGGCCACGGCTACCGCGCTGATTGCACACTCCATCAAAACTTGCAACATCTGTGGAGCTGTCTTGTGCGCTTTACTGGGGCTTTTTTATTGTGGCCAGTCCAAAACACACCTGTGTCACTCATGCTGTTTAATCAGTCTTTTGATATGCCACACCTGTCAGGTGGATGGATTACTCTGGCAGAGAAGCGCTCACGAGCGGGGATTTTAACAAACGTGTGCACAAAATTCGAGCGGCGCGAACCGTCCGTGTGCACAGAAGACGTCTCGGCTTGTCGTGATAAAAAAAAAAAAGAAAAAAAGAATGAGAGCGAAAACAAGCGTTTATACGTTTGTTCAGTCAATGTCAGGGTGTGTTTCTATGTGTGATTAAATCATAAAAACACTCCCGGCATGCCTGAATCCACTTTTCTCTTTCCAGCGAGGACACGGATTGAAATCGCCCTACGTCAAGCCTCAAAGTCAGACATGATGAACACACATACACATACAAATAAAGCTTGTTATTTGAAGGCAGACAGGTTCACTATTGATCGAGAGCGGCGGATCCCAGCCAGGGTCTGCGCTTGCTAATGAGGTCTGTGGAGTAAGTAGCAGAAGTACTAGTTATTTCAGGAGCTGTAATTTGAAAAGAAGAGAAGTTTCAATTTAGATTTAGAATTATATCCTCATATTGAGTCATCTGAACATGTACGATGAGAGTGCCTGGGAACTTGTTAGCTTAAAACAATGGACAGAGGACATTAAAGTTATGGAAATGGTGAAATATAACTATAAGTGATAGATAAAGAGCTGAAATAGTTAGCTAAAATTTATTAATAAGTAGTTAAATTGGAGCTAAAAGTAATAAACAGCTGAAAGTAATGAATATTGGAATAGACAGCAGTCTTGATGGGGGTGTACTCGTATTCATCAGACAAGGTTTCGGGCTACAACTGACGAAAAAACTGCTAAAAACATATTTGTAGCTTTCTTTACAGGTATATGTTAGTTTATATGTGCTGTACCTGTTAGCCGGAGTGGAGAACACTCCCAGAATGATGTCCCTGCCGTGCATCCTGATGATGGGGCTGGTGGAGTGGAGCAGGTTGAAGTAGAAGTGGGAATCCCCGGGGACGGAGCAGTTCAGACGGGCCTTGAGGAAGGACGTCCACTGCTTCTCCAGGACACGCTGCGAGCCACCCTGATCGCGCTTACACACCCTCGCCACCCGTGACACCACCACCTGCAAGCAGTCAGGCACGGAGAAGCAGATGTATGCGTAGATAATGGCTGTGCACACTATATTTGCAACATACTGACAGGCATATCTGTAAAATCACGGCTCACGTGTAGCTTCAATGATAAGTGGAGCTGGGATAAAATTCCCAGGCTTTAGGTTTCATCTTCAAAAAGGCATACATAAAAGCTCTTTTCAGCTCCACGGCGATCTCTAAAGAGTTATTTACATGCAATTTGAAATGCGGAGACCCTGTTCTGACAGATCATTGTTTCATGATGGTAAATTCATTATTAATTATTCACAAAAATGTCGGTGCATCTCAAAATTGCTTCTTTGAACACCCTCAACCACACAGCGTTTTAAGTATCCATTAACTCTGCTCTCTGTAGACATGTCAAAGCCTGAGACCTTGTGCAAGCACTTCTCAACCAAATGTGAATAGCTAATTCATCAAGGATGAGGGTTTCCTGATGCTGATATTTTTTCATAAAGATGCATCTCCAGCTCTGGTACGAGCAGGAAAAATACTGTATAGAGTTGCTATAAAGTTTTTCTCTGGTTAACGCAGACATGAATTGTTCGCTCCGACTGCTGCTTGTTGGATAAGATATGCAGACAAACAAATACGAGGATGAAAGGTCAGTGTAACCGTGGGAAAATTGTTGATATTGACATCCAAATAATAGTGGCAGAGACATATTATACTGGTATCTGCTTTCACGGTGCTGCATTTTAACAGCACATTCAGATATTCCACTGCGGCCCTATTTTATAAAGATGCTCTGAATGGGCAGGCAGCTCATCTCTATGAATACCAAGAGTTCAGAGGGAAAGGAGGATATATTTTTCACCAGAACGGCTTCTATACCTTCTCCAGGTAATTGAACTCCATGGCTATCTCTCTGAAGAAGAAGTAGATGTGAGGTCCCCACTCCACAGCGCTGACAAAATACGGCTCTGCATCGTGTGTGAGAGAGAGAGATAGAAAAGGTGAGAGAGAGAAGGAGGCGAGAGCGTGTTTGTGGAGAGAAACTGTTGACTGAAATTCACATGGACCACGAGAAAGCACACGGTAAACAGTGCCTCCATTTGCCAATGCATCATTCACTCCCACGACACCGAGGCAACATGAGGGCAGCGAGAAAAAGGCGCAGGCCATGCTTAATTTCATTACGCGGTGAAAGAGGATTTCACACCGAACAATGAGCGCATTATGACTCCCTCATGTTTCATGCTATGTATTTTTGCACTGTTGCACCCGGGACCGGCTATACAACCTACGCGTCTGATATCGTCTATTTCTTATTGTCCCATTGTCATCTCTAGGTTTGACCACGATGTGGATGTTCCAAGCAGTGAGCCCGACAGCCCCGTGGCCAGCTGTCAGGCTGCTTACTCAGCCCTCTTCTGCTGACACATGTATCGATCCTGCGCGCTGCTAAGTGATGCGGGCGCGCACTCGAAGCATCAGACGAAAACATCGACAGCAGGCACGACGCTGAAGGAGAACACGTACTTGAGAAAAAATTGCGCCCGTGCACCTTAGTTAAAGCACAAACAAACACACCTTAACAAGCATGCAGAAGCACGCACGTGCGCGCACACACGCACACAAACTCGTACACATGTCTAAGTACCTCTGAACCACTTGGAGTCGTGTTTGACGGTGCGCAGAGCGGGACTGTCCCCAAGGCTGCGGTAGATCACTGCATCGATGGCCAGGAAGTCTGTCACTGTGGCTGTAAACAGATTCCCCTCTGACACACACACACACAGAAACACACTCGTGAGCTAACAGCATAACTGCAAACACTAAAGCTGGAATAAACGTTATGTGTGTCCTGCATCATAAACGTGACATGACTGACCACTCAACAGTGTAATTGCAGGAACATAATTGCAACTTTGCAGCTCTCCCACGGAAAATAACAACATTTTTACTTCCAGCTAATATCAGATAATGGGATGATGGTTGAACAGTAATGGCGCCCTACAGCTTCGACCACAGAACTCTGCTGATTTGATTATAGTGAAGTGTTTAAATATGATGAAGTAAACAAAGGGGAATAAACTGGAGGAAACTTGTTGCGGTACGTAGCGTAAGCAAGGCGTCAGGGCTGCGTCTTACCTGCAAACAGAGCTACATTGGCGTGTTTGGGGTCGTAGGGGCATCTCGCCATGCCACTGACCGTGTCTCCAACCATCTCTAGAGTGTCTCCCTGTTACACCACACACACATACACGCACACACACACACACGCACGCATCAGTCAGTAAACAATGAGAATGAATCTACAGCAGCAGCGTGAAGACAAGCAACAAAGAAGAATGGCAATTAGGGAGTGTTGCCGTAAGTGCAAACTAATGATTCACTGGTGGCAATTAGGCGCGGCGGCAATAAGGGAGTCACATTCTCATGCATAAATGAAGCAGACACACACACACACGCATAAGTTTCAATCTCTCACTCATAAACATACATGTATACACAATAAAAAAAAAAAAAAGTCTCTCCTGCGTCTCTCAGTCTCTGCTACACACATTTACAAACGCGCTTAGCCAAAAGCAACCTATTTCAACGGCGCAATCCAATTCTCGTCTCACGGCTGAAATTCATAGCTGTCATTTCATTAAAAAAAACCCCAGCTATAAATAAAACAGTAGCTAGCATCGCTAACTAGTCCCCAGAGAAACAGGCAGCCTATCAGGAGAAGACAGGTGCGTTATGCGCCGTTGTAGAATGTCATTAGCGGCTGACAGATAATGGTCCAGGTACGTCTCGGTGTTCCACTGTTGTGCTATGTTTGAAATGCGAGAGACTGAAAATAACACTTATCTGAAAAAGCCTTTGATAGTGAAAGGATTTTTTTTTTCTCCCCCCCCCCTCTCACTTTCTGCAACTCAACCGCCTTCATCTCTCATTTAATATTCCTACAGAGTGATGTGAAATCAGCCGAGCCAATGATTAATATTCATGTGTAGTTTTTCTTCCACAAGTTTGAAATCGTTACTGTAATTGAGCGAGACAGGGATTGGTTGGGAAGTGGAGCATATTCAGCCCGCGCGGCGGAGGGCTCAAAAGACTTCAGACTCTGACAAACATCTTTTGGACAGAGTGGAGGAAATGTTTAGAGTACACTGTGTCTAACTGTTTTAATCAGGTCAGTCAACATTTACACTTGTAGCTTTCTTCTCTCTTCTGCCTCCAACTGGGGAATCGCTTTGCTTTTTCTTAACCTCCTGCAAAAAGAAATTCAACCGGGCAAACAAGTCACGTCCCCACCCTTACCCTCCGAATACGCTCCTCTTCCTCTTCATCGCACCTTGTGTTCGTCTTGATTATCCGTCTCTGACTCTCAGTGATAACAAACTCGGCAGACCACAAAGTTTAACTACCGAGAAATAACAACTGTTGTATCTCAGAAAAAACAAGGCGCTGGAGCTGCTAGACAACGAAGATGAATAAGTCCCGGGGAGGAAGTCAACACTGTTTTGAGGGCTGAGCAAACAAATCAAGCCGTATGTGTTCACCTGAACAGGTGCACCAAAGCGAGGACATTTATCAGTTATCAGTCAATCACGGCTCAATGGCTGCGAGCGGTCTTTACTTACAGTGTAGTTGGCACATAGGGGGTTGAAGGCGTTGGTGCCGCACACAAACAGGCCTCCTTGTCTGCTGAGCAACACCTTCATGAAATTACGGCATTCATCCTGCAGGGACGGGGGAATAGAAAGAGAGGGAGAGAGCTTAATATGCAGGAGGGGTGAAAAACTGAGGAGAAGAAAGGCAAAAAAATGACGGAGACGATGGAAGACAAAACTGGGTTTACTTTTCAGAGAATGATTATCCCGACCGTTCTGTGAAATGAAGCTTTTCAGTCGCCTGATGTGTGGAATTATCACGCCATTAACGCTGTCAATCATATTGATATAGTCTGAACGTAGCCTGCAGAGACTTTAAGTGTCTACCCTCTTCACACATGCAAACACACGCAGACACACACGCACACACGCAGCTGCCATTGACTGACAGACAGTAATCCGAACCAGCTTTAGGATTTTAAAACAAGCAACAGATTTTAAGGCTAATTTCTCCACCGTGAGGCGTCAAACTAACACGAAGCTCGCCTAATGACTGAACCAACCAGAGTCACGGTTTCGTTCCTCCGTACTTCTTCTTTGAAATGGGAGACCATGTAAGGCGCCACATGACTTAATAGCCGCTTTTGCCCCACGGTGCCGGAAAGTGACACATGTTGGCGGTGGTGGAATAACTTTCAAGTTAATCTGCATGGCGTGTCAGTGCGTTTATGGTAGGAGTGACACAATAAAACGCGTGTAACCTCAACCTCACGAACACTTTGCACAATACTTCTCCTACAGCACACCGTTACTAATACCCGACTCTATCCACCATTTATCCCAAACGTCTAGCTATCTACGGTATTTAAAACTTTTTTCTAACTAGCTACTATTTATCTATAACTTGGCGATGAATTCAGTTTAAAGATACGGGCATTTCTGAGCAAAATATGGACACTTTGTGTATAGAAGTCTATTTCTGTGTGCTTTAGACATCTTGAGGCAGCATTTTTGGCCTTAAAATGAAGAAATATCCACCAGTGACCTCTCACCACAGGTTCTGGCAGTGTGAATTGTGAGTCGAATTGCAGGGTTATTTTTCCTTCCTCGGTTTGATTTGAAGGATCTCGCAGCAGAAAGAGATAAGGAATCAACACAAAAAAGGAAAAATTGCAGGAAATAGATGAATAACAATCTACAGTAAATATAGTTCCTGTACGGGCAACAGAAAGGATTTTTGTTCTCTCTTTTATCATCCTGTGACACCACCAGATTTATCGCCGGACCACTTGGGAGGTCCTGATCTCCAGGTGACTCGATGACCAAACACTGTGATAAACAAAACCCCACATCAACACACGTGTGACTCTGTGTGTGTGCAGGAATTTATACTTTTCCATGGATATTAAACCTAAATTCCAGTCTTGGCCTTTAACTTTAAAAGCCAAAAAGTGCTGACAGCAGTTTGTCTTTGTAAGAGCGAGTCACCACCTGTACAGTGAGTGGTGATATTACAGTAGATCACTGGCGAGCAGCCGCCAACAACCCCCCCCCCCCCTCCCCCTCCCCAAACTACTAGTCTCCTAGCCAGGATGGCACCAGCTCACACACACACCAGATGGGGTCCACTTCAAGACCACCACCCGCGCTGATGTCATCGGAAAGAGAAGTAAGGCTGGAGCAGAAGAGGTGGCGGCGACGACGGGTATGTCAAATGACAGTTCGTACATGGGCAGTATGTGTGTGAGAGTGTGTGTGTGCGGGGGAGATCAGAGGGAAAGCAGTGATACGGGAGGCGGGTGAGTGTTATTCCAGATGCTCCACCCTACACCCTCCACCTTCCCACTTCACTCCCTGCAGGGTTCTCGTTTTTCAACAGCAAAAAAAACAGGAAAGAAGGAAGCGCTTTCATGTGCGAGTGTAAAGAGCGTGTGTGTGTGTGCGCGCCGGGGTGCAAGGGGGTGTGTTAAGTGCGAGGTGTAAATTTCTAATGGTGCAGCAGTGTGCGACAAATTGAGGAGCGGCTGTGACAGTATTTGTGTGTGTGTGTGTGTGTGTAGTGCGTGTGTGTCACTCCCCCCTACATACCAGCATGTGTTCACGTGTTTCTGGTGCTTATATCTGTGAGTGCGTGTGTTATCTGCGTATCACAGCACAGATGCAGGCTCATGTGTGTGAGAATCATTTGCATGCTGTTTGTCGGCGGGGTTGCAGTCTGTCAGCCTGGTCAGAGCTGTAATCACAAGCCAGATGAAGCACTCTTAATAACAGCCCAGTCTTAATGCCAGCATCTCAGAGAGGGTAGTAAATACTCCGAGGAGCCAAACCACTGTCCAAATGTGCACATTTTGGCACCGCTCGTACACAGAAAATGAAACATTTCACGAGTTGGATCCTTCGTAGCGTTTCAACTATCGAGCTCTGATTTCCATTTGACATCAAAATTCACCCCCCCCCCACCCCCTGCTGCATGCATGCTTTTCATTAACCCTTATTCATCTATTCCGGGAAGCAATTTGGCGCTTCCAGGTACGGATCTTTGCTTATTCAAAGTCCAATTCAGGCAGCGGGATTAAGGTTTTACTGTGGTTTCCACATTAAAAATTAAAGCAATTACAAAGGATCAAGCAATGAATCAATGAATTAAACAATTATATATAAATCCAAATGCTGTATGTGCTGATTCCTGCTTCCCCCCCTTCTCTTTCTGCTCCCTCGCTCCCTGGGTAGAATCCAGACAAAACGCCACCTGTGCCGGCTGGCAAGCCTTCCCGAGACCCAGACGACTGCAACCCTCCTCCTCCTCCTCCTACTCCTCCTCCTCCTTTTCCCCTCCACCTCCTCCTCCTACTGCTCCTCTTACTGACAGTGGCAGAGCTGCCCGGGCTCTGAAAAATTAATCTGCAGCACAGATGAATTTCACAGGAGCACGCGTCTGAGTGCAAATATGGACGCCATTGTGAATGGAGGGGGAGATTTAAAATAGAAAGGGGTGGAAAGTGTGGAAAGCGGGAGAGAGACGGGGTCCACAACAAGCCTATTTACGTTTTAATCAGGATTGTAACGAAGATGTTAGCCAGGCTCCTTCTACTCAGCAGATGTTGACCGAGCAAGTGCGTTCCTCACCCCGCTGGATTCTCCTCAGACACACCAAAGGCATTATTAGACATATAAATGGAAGTGATCACACAAACGCACACATGCGCTCGATAATACCGTTGCTACAGCACATCTGCTCAGAAACAACCTGTGCCAGTCAGATACCGTTAAAACTGAGGAGGTTCCACATTCTGCATCTGCTTCCCATCTATTGTCCGAAAATCAACCTCTGGTTTGAAACGATAAACAAGTTCTCATTTGGACTAAGCCGAGGCTCAATGTTTGTTCTAATGATGAGGCTTTCGTACAGAAAAAAAAACAAAAAAAAACTAAAGGAACATCAGTTTCACCCGCGGCTACAATCAGCGTTCCCGTGTTTGGTCTACCCAAAATACAAAACAGGTTCATACGTTGTAAAATCTCCTCCTTATTTTCCTGCTTTAGGAGCAACCGCAACATTATTCATGCTCCCATAAAAGTTATCACGATGACCTGCTTGCTAATGTTCGTACGATCCATGTAAGGCAGTACAGCAGAGGGTCGTATTTAGCAAACTGCTCCTCTAAATCTCCAAAGTTTCCATTACATGCCTGGCTGGTCCCCTGATGTTAGCGACCAGGGAGAAAGAGAGCGCTGCTCTGCCAAGGGCCGCCATTGAGCCAGAACTCTCCCACATATCTCTCTCTCTCTCACACACACACACACACACACGTACTGTACACACACTCACATACACAAAGGTTTGGCGAGTCCTTTTCTCCACTCATTAAGAACAGCCTTGTCATTTCCAGAAAAATCCCTGACGCACAATTCTGAGTGAAAACAGTGGCCGCTCATGACAGGAAGAAATTGTGTGCGTGCGTGCGTGCGTGTGTCTGTTTGTGTGCGTGTGGGCGGAGGATAAATTAACAGCGGTACCAAATTAGTAACAATGTGCTGTTCTGGGTGCTTGCGGTCTTACTCAGCATGTTAAAGCTAATCTGCGTCCCTCTGCAACACTTCCTCCCCGTTTGATGGTAATTCTGACTGAAAACACCACAGGCCGCAAACAAACATCAGACACCGGAGGGTGGGAAGGAGAGAGGGAGAGATAATGGAGAGGATAAAGAGAACGGAGGGATAAAGACGGGTAGAGAAAGCATAGAGAGACGGAAGGGAAGATAGAGAGAGTTTTTCCAGGCCAGTCAGCCATGTGGCAGCCTCAGCAGTCGAGCCGACCTGCAGCAAGACCTGCAGATCGCGGGGTCAGCCGAGCTCCACTCCCTGATGGAGTCATAGACACGCCAGACGTTCACACACACACGCACACACACCATTCAATCCTTGACCGCAACACTTAACCCGAATCACCCCCGGACAGCTCTCCGTCTGACAACCTGCTGTGAAAACGGTCTCATTGCGATTCGTACATGTGACGGGATCTTGAACAGTACGCTCGCCTGTAAAGAAAAAACCTGGGAGTACACGGAGGGGGAAAAAAGGGGGCTCAGCGCGCTTAATCAAATATCCTCCAGCCAGCTTTCAGCCATTAAATCATCGTCAAGGCACAATTTTGACGGAAGATCGTCATGACATCAGATATGTGCTACGCATGGCAAGTGCGAGTTCACAGCTGCACCTCCGTAGTGCGGACGCGGCGTGCCCAACAATAACAGCGTATCGCGGAAACACAAATAAATCAATACAGAAAGTCAGAATAAGTGAAAGAAGCATCAGAAATGATTAAAGGGAAAGAATTACTTCATGAACATCTGGAAAGTTCATTTTTCTGCTTCATCTTTACATCGTTGCGTAAGCGTGCAGGGCCTTCTTTTCTCCGTATTTCGCCCTTCAGAGTTCGGCGACTGTCTCATAAGTACAGATACTTTGAGAATACCACAGTGGGTTTTGCCGTGATATGAAAAGTATATTCAAAGATGAACCCGAGCGACTCTAAAACAAGACATCAAAGTAGCAAAGACGCAGAAGAAACAGGATACTTTATACATATGAGGCATTGGTGAGATAAAAAAAAAAAGAGAGACCACAGCTACAAGGAAGGAAAGTGACTCCACATGTGGTATTTCAAATGGATTAATTGAAGAGCCCCCTCCCAAAAAAAAAGAAAAAGAAAAAATAGGCTGTGAAACTGAATCTGCCAGAGAAGACATTTGGGTCGGCCGATTGAAAACTCGGAGCTCCTCAGAGAGCACGATCAACGCAATATTGATCAAACAATCTCGCTAAGTGCTGCTTATAACGATGCCCAACCGCTCTTTAAAAGCGCTCTATATAGAACTGCCTTTGTTTGCATGTACATGCCACGCTACCACAGCCCGATGTGTTGGCGCGGAGCCACCTCCGGGGAACGTCTCACCCTCCATCTCTTTCTCTCTTTTACTTTTATATGAGGAGAGAGGTAAGGAGTCAAACAAGGGGGAGGGAATGACAGAGAGACATGAAAAGGGCAAACGCGGGAGAGATAAAGAGACAGCAGAACGCAAAGGACAAAGGAAAATATGACGGGAATACTCGGAATGAGTGACGGCGGGGCCGACTGTTGCATTCGCCGGCAATCGTTTGGTCAACACGGGGGGAAGGAAAAAAGGCGAAAGAATTAGGATATTGAATTTTCAGCCTAATTAGGGAGAATACTATGTCCTCTGTGATCAACCAAGCAGAAACATTTAATTACAAAACCAATTACGAGGTGGCGAATGTGTCACATCTGACACAATCAACCCCCAAGCAGAACAGGACATTTTCAGGAGGTGAAGTGGAGGAGAGAAACGGGGGGAAGGGGAGGCTGACGGAGGCGCGCGGAAAACAACTGCTTGACAGATGTGTTTGTTGACATTTCCCTTTCTTTTTTTAATTGTGTCCATGGATATGTGGGAGAGATCAGATTCAGAAACAGACACTCGAAATAATTAATACGTATGCTTATATAATGTACCTGAGGGTCAGTAGTCCCACCTACACGTATGTAAGAGCCTCCGTGCTGCGTGCACGGATGCATTTGACTCAGAGTGTGTTCTTTTTCTTTAAATATTCAGTCAGCTCGACCTCCAACATAATGAGCTTAACAACAACAGGGGGTAACAACAACAACACCCCAGCAGCCAAACGCATTTCAATACCAAAGCGCTGCATTAAACACCGGAGCTAGACAATGCATCGCTGTATTATTAATAGCGGGACGCGCAATTCACATCATTACATCAAAATAGATCTAATATATAGTCATTTCCAGGTCTGGATTGCCGCAGTAGAGCTAAATGATCCAATTTTCTGAATTTATTGCAGTACGTTAGTTCAGTTTTTTATGAAAAAACAAAAATGTGTGATGCAATTCTTCACTGAAAAACTCTAATATGGAGAGAGAAGAGTTCTGCACAAAAAGGTTCAAGCTTTTGACACAGTGGGAATCACAGGTAATACAACAATCATATCAAACATGGCATGTAGGGTCACACGGGATATGGAGCTCCTAATCGTAATTCACAAGGTGTTGTAGCTCAATAAAGTCATTGATACTGTACTTTAATATATCTGAGCTAATTTCAATGTGGTTTTTATCTCGAAATGGTCTCTAAATTTAGTTTCCATAAAACATGCTACACTATTGCAACACTATCTTTATGAAGCCTGTATCCTGTGGTGTCCCCCCCCCCCCAACTAGTGGTGCTTTAATAATATTATGATAAGTGGGTTTCTTCTGGTATCGTGCACGCACACAGGAAAACGCATCCGTGTGCACATGCATGCAGGTGACAGTTTACTGCTGGTATCACTCTGTTCCACTGATCAACAGGTGGCCGTAATATGCCAGAGCAAGCAGCGACGCAAGATGCAAGACGCGGCGAGGAAAAGGACAGCAAGCCAGCCGACATGGCAGCAGATAAATATGAATGTTTTATGAGAGAGGAAACGCATTAAGCACGGTGCTTTTTTTGTGGGAAACCCTGAATGTGAACTTTGCTTAGATGAAAACTCCACAGGGTGGATTTAAAATGTTGCAATTTCAAGGCTGTAGTTTCTGTTTTGCAGAAATGTTTTATATTTCCACCTATGCGCGGTTGCATTTCTTTCATACTTTTTCAGCTTCTGTTATTTCGCAGAAAACTAATTACATTCTTGGTCACGTTTCAGCGTACAGAAAAAACAGACTGTTTTAGAAACTTTCACTTTGGACTCTTGCACACCAGCGTACAAATGGGTTGCACGCAGCCGCGTGTGGGACCGAATGTGCACGTCTGTTCACGCATATGGAGACATAAGCACATTCATTCATGTGCGTCTGAGCCCAGAGAGCTGACTGTGAGGACCTGGCTGCGGTCTTATCTTCCTCACATTGCCGTGTGACTCAGTCAGCACAGTCATTAGGGGCGAGAAGACCTTTCATATCTCAGTCAGCCCCACAGCTCACTTCAGGGCCGGCCAACAGGGAACCACAAACTCCCCCTCTCCTCTCCTCTCCTCTCCTCTCCTCTCCTCTCCTCTCCTACCAGCCTTTCCTCTGTCACTTCCCCGTCTCCCTCTCCCCCTCCTCTCAGTCTAGCTTTTTGTCGCTGTCCCTCTATTCTCCATTGTGTTACTGTCTGGCACCGTCTCACACAGATTTAATGTCAGGTGTTCGCTCACTGTGTTAAATAAGTCATTTTTTTTCTCTGCCTAGAGGGGACAGAGCCCATGTTTCCGCCGGCAACCACAACCATCACCACTACACACACCCACACACACACACACGCACGCACTCACGCCCAGACACTGAATACAAGCTGTTTGTGTGCGGCAGACGGCAGCTAGGGATGTGTGTGTTGGAGATGTAAGAGGTATTCAGGCGTGGGCTGCTGGTGGCTGCTGGGGACGTTTCACCCCATCTCTTCCTCACCGCCTCAGATCCCCAACGCCCACCTGCATTTTCCGAGGGCACAGACCGCATTCCTAACTCATGACGGTGGAACGAGCGGTGTATAGAGGAGTGGCTCTGTTCTTCTGATCGATGTGGTGTGTGTGTGTGTGATGGGTTAGATGAACAGGGACAATGAGATAATACACAGTCAACCCCCCACCCCCCCTCTTCTTGAGGCTGTGCCAGCAGGCATGACTGTCAGATGACTGGTGCAATGAAACCAAAGCTGCAGGCAGGAGAGTAAAACATGTGCTGTAATAACGTGTGCAAGGAATGAGACATAGTGTGAGACAAACACTCTGAGTGACTAGACACGATTCAATTTAAATCTGTAATTCTGCAGTGTATAATCTTGGCATATCTGCAATTGTTTGGGGGATTTAAACTGATTTTATGCTCCTGCGCATCCAAACTTGTTGCGTTTCAGGTTGTGAAAACACACTGTTGACTACTCTGAGAAACAAAATGCTTCCAGTAATAGAAAGTGAAGAAAATGTAAACGAGATGCTGAAGTAATTTAAAAATCAATAAATGGAGAGAGATTTTGTGCTAGGTTTGTTTTTCGGCCAGAGCTCTGGACTGTTATTTGATCAGATGTTGGCTCATTTTAACCATTTAACATTGATAAAATCTTGCTTTTGCATAATTGAAAACTACCATACTATTTTCCTTTCCCTTTTTGGCATTTCAGCTTTATGTAGATAGTGACAGCTGAAGAGAGGCAAGGGAGAGAGAGAGAGCGGGGATGACATGCAGCAGAGGACCCGGGCTGCTGCTATAAGTACCTTAATACATGGTACACGCTCCGGGGCACCCTGTTCATCATTTTAAAGTGAAAGTGATGTTTTGGCATTTTTTATGATAGCACTCTTCAAAGCAGCAATAATAATTATATATTTATATTAAGAATTCAAAGTGACAAACCCAAAGACAATTATCACTTGATTCCACAGCTGAATCTTTTACTTTCTATGAATCATAACCAAACAATGAACTGAAGGAGGCGGCTGTCCTTCATTGTTTTGGTTGTGTGGCCTGCAGCTTAACTCTCTCGCTAATCTCGCATCAGTATGCAGCTGTTTTCTCTGACAAATCTCTGATAATCTGACTGTGCGCTACCTGTGCGACATTAGTTAGCTAGCCAGCTGCTAAAGAGCCAAACAAACTAAAAGGACAAATGAATAATGCAGCTCTCTGTCTGCTAAATGTTTAAATAAGCAACCCGATGGCTAAGACTTTTGCCCTGTCCGCTTTGTATGTCGTTGATCTGTCAGTGTTGTTTTTACAGGTTGTTGATCCGGCCGCATGTGGCCAAAGAAAGATCAGTTAATGCAGGTTTAATGATTTGTTTTCATGCTCTCTCATCAGAGAGCCAGAGGAAAAGATAAAGAATATATTTGTTTAATAAGAAAGAGGAGGTGGAGAGACAGACACACGGACGCGCTCACCTCGTGCTTGCCCTTCATCCTGCAGATCCTGATGTCGTTCTTGTTGGACTCCCATGTTCTTTTCTAAATATCACAAAGCACTGCTGGTTAGCTACATTTGCATTTCTCTGTAGTAAAAAAAAAGTGAGGATGAATTCTCCATTCCAATTCTCCAGCCTAATGACAAGTGTACTTAAAAGTTTAATTGCTATCTCTGTCTGTCCAGGAGGTGCTCACCTTGCTGTAGAACATCTCATCTCCTGCAACAATGTCCAACTCCACGCGGAAAAGGTCATCCCTGTAGAGAGAAAGAGAGCGATAGAGTGAGAGTGGCAGTCAGCCAACCCAGCACTATCCAAAGCTTAAAGTAAGGCAGGATACTGCACTAAGCAAACCATGAATACCAGTTCCACAGGAGAAGTACAGCATATTATTGCTAGCTCAGGACAGTGGAGGTCGATGCAGATTTTCTTTTGGATGAAATCCAAGCCACACATTTAATATAAGAATCAGAGTATGAATTTTTTTTTGCTATATATTAAATCTGTGCAGTTTTACTGCTTAATAATTCTGTGTGTGCAGCCATGTAATGCATACATATTAGAGACATCTACTCGTGTAAAGTTGATCAGACCCTCAGAGATTAGGGAACAGCTTTACAATGTCTCCATATCACCCAATATCTTGGAGAAATGGTACTCGACTGCATAATGATGTCTCATATTTCACCTTCGCCTTTTGCCTCTGCTCATTAAACTTGACTTGCTGCATTGAATTTGCTCTTAGGCCCAGAATTCAGCTTATCAGTCTTACTCAAAAGCCTGAAATTGAATTAATGGATGATTTAATCAAGTTGCTATAATGATGCTTGTAAGCCCACACATGCTGCCTACACGTGGTCCAACACCATGCATGTATTCATGATATATCAAATGCTGCCTTCTCGCACTCTTAATCCACAGATAATTCTGCCGTAACCTTGGATCTTCCTGCGAAAATGCCAACTAAATGAGAGTCGGGCTTGGAAGCTAAAATCTGACGTTCGCATATTAATCAAGGTCTTGGTATCTGCTGGGATTGGATCTGAAGCTTGAGCTTCATCTAAGCAAAAAGGCGAGGGCCTGAATGGGCTAATCTGTAAATCTGCCATAGCGTGTTATTGCAGCAGTATCGATCCCATCTCTGATCCAGCTCCGACTCCCATATGTGCTGCATGTTCTCTCAGTTTTTCTTTGGACAGAGACAGAGTAGGGATGGTCTTCGTGTGTGCGTCCATGTACGAGCGCATGCTCGTGCGAGGATTTGTCCCACCTGAGTTTGCGTATCGATGCGTATTTGCGTTTTTTTGCTTTTTGTTTTTTTCTGAAGGAGAGAGAACGCTGTGAGAACGTGCATGTGATGGGAGCACAGGTAAGGCCATCAGGTTACTCCACTCCTGAATAATTCATCCTCACTTCCTGCCAGTGCGTTAGGAGATTCCCGCTCTTACTCAACCCCTCGCGGAACAGGACAACAACTAAGTGGCGGAGAAGTGCGAAATCACCAAACACTTGCTCGGTGCGTCCCTGTTTAACAGGTCAGAGTTTAAGCGTTCTCCAAACAGTGGAGTGGGCCAGAGTGTGAGGCGTAATCTCATCCAGGCTGCTTCAGCGTTGTCTCAGCATTAACATAATGAATATAGCAGCAGGCCTCCTAGTCAGAGTGGCTGGCAGCCAGCACTGTTGCCTCTGATAGTGCAGAGGAGGGAGAATTATTTATGCTGCTGCTTCTCTTTCTCTCTCCATCTCTTCTCCTGCCTTCGAGGTTGTTTGAACGATGCGAAGCCTGTGGCCTGCATGTCTTTGTTTGTTTGTATGTGTGTTAGTGGATTTAATGTATGCTGTATTTAGGTTACGATTCAGTGTGAGGAGTAACATGTGAACAGCGCAACGATTTCGCGAGTCTATTACATGCTGCAGGATGTGCACGCAGCCTCGGATAGCTTTGACGCATTATATTAGGTCATAAACGCACAGGCGCCTCAACTTACAACATCTAATCCTAAAACCTACAAATCCCAAGTCTCCTGTTTCCCTCTCTTTGTCTGGCCTTGCGTGTGTGTGTGTGTGTGTATGTGGGTGTAGCATGTGCACGTGCCTGAGCGGTTATTTCATAAACGCCTCCGAACCTTTCTGACCCAGTTAACACAAAGTCAACAAAGAATCAAGGGAAACTGTCAACATTTCCTACATTTCTGACTTGCCCATCGCATGAACTTTCTCCTTCTGGCCCATTAAACCACAACAGACTCAAGGTCAAGACATCTTAAGCCACCAAGTTTTAATTTTCTTACACTTCCTCCTCTTGCTAGCAGCCATAATGCGCTTTAGTACGAGCAGCGCTGAGCCTCTCTGAGCCTGCGAATAGAGTGCGCGAGAAAATCTGCTCCACTGGATGAAACTGGGATGGAAAAGATTTGAGCTGACCACCTAGTTAACCAGACACTTGTGCTGACTGAGGCAGAGTTCTCTGTAGCATATCTTTGTGCGAGTTTGCATGTAACTGGGTGTCTGCAAATATATGCCTGAGTAAGTAGCCGTGTCCCAGTTAGATATAACATAGCGAATTTGTAGTGCTCTTGAACCTGAAAAGTGGGATTAGTAAAATCCTGTCCAACATTTATTATAGAGAGCAACGCTTTGGTCAAAGACTTCCTACAGGCATGAAATTCACAGTAACGTAAAACAACATAACATGTATATACCTGAACTCAAGGCAGCAAGAACCAAATCAGAAAAAAAAACATTTTAAAAATTGATTTCATACATGATAAAACATGTATAAAAATACAACAGACGTCTTTAACTAGAAAATCCTGCACAGAAAATAGATCATATTTTTTCACAGAAGAAATTTGAACTGACATGAAATTAAACAATAAAGATAGAAGTATACTTATAATACACTCAGAGTTTTTGAGTTTGAAGCTTTTATAAAAGGCAAAAATGTCAATACATTCAAATGTATTCTTACTCTTCTATGATATTGAAGTGAATAAGTTTGTGTTTTGAACTATTGTAAGAAAAAAAAGAAGTCACCTGCAGCCATGCAGCTGATTTGAATGTCAGTATTTGCAGTTTCTCTGCTGTATTTGAATTGATCTTTGTGTCTAAAAAGCTCAGCTTAGTGTGGCTGACCTTTTCTGTGGCACCTTTTCGGTAAATAAAACCTTTAATCTGATTAATCTGACTCATAGTAAATTGACTCCTTATGCCTGCCAGCACAGACCATGGCACTGACCTATCATAGGCTGAGTGTTTAATTGATTAATCAGGAAAATAATTGGCGGAGTGATCGCTAATGAACAGAATCATTAGTTGCATTCCCTAATTTCGTTTAATTAAAACAGCAGCTTTCCAAAGTTGTGGTTTAAATCAGCCGGCGCATCAGCCTGTGCATTAAAATGTACGACGCCTGCCAAACAGCATCCTATGAGGATCGGTCCAGCGCACACTTTGCAGTGCTAGTATATGCTGTAGTGTGGAAGCAGTGTGGGTGTCTCCACCTGTGTCTTTGTGTCTCTCCCCGCATGCTTGTTGTCGTCTGCGGGCCAAACTTTCCCCGCTAGCCGCTCTACAGCTGAACAGTCTGGCAGTTTTACCTCCCAGGCTTCCCCTGTTTTTGCCACAACTGAGCGTCTTCCTGCCCGTCTGCCATGAGGCATTTGACTTCTCTGTGACCGCCTGTTGACACCCGACGACCTCTTAGGTCAGTGTCTGTCGGCTAATAAACTGAGCCAACGTGGCAGTCAGTCAACGCGCTTTCCCTTTCCACCTAATGCAAAACGTAAACACACACAAACACAGCCAGATGGCAAAAAAAAAAAAAAAAACTCTTATGCTTTATCACAATTGGAACAGTTAATAAGGAGTTGGCTCCGTTCCGTCGGTCATCTTGTCAATAGATAAACACTTGCCAATTGGTTTATATTTGTGTGGATTAGCCCTTTGGATCTGACCGAGGGCTGAAGACCACAGGATCCACAGCTGCTCATCTTGACGGCAATGAAATGGGGCTTAACACAGCAAGGCGCTTTACTCCACCTGCCACCAGTCAAATACGTAGTTTACTTTCATTTAGCAGAGATGGGGAGAGGACGGGGAGAGGTAGCTACTCTCAGTGGGTGCTTGGAGCGGGGATTTAGCAGCGCTTGCAGTCTGAGGAGCAGCTATGCTAATGGTGACAGGATTTGGGGATGAGTGAGGCGTCTTATCAGGCCGTGCACTCTGTAGGAGCTTTCGGCAGTCATACCTGCCACCACACAGGTACTTATTTATGCATTATACATTTTAAAACCCTACCTCCCTGCTGGGATGTCTGTGCCTCTCACAAGCATTTGCACATGGATCTGCTTCCTTCGAGACTGATCATTTTCTGTCAGGGAGCTGCAAACACTATTAGCCACGTACAAGGAATATATATATATATATATATATATATATATATATATATACACACACTCCTGAAACACTCTTTCTCTGAATCTCTCATGATGTCATCAACCTCCCTTGCCTCTCTCGTCTTTCTGCTTGTCAGTCTAGTATTTCATTAGCATCCTGTAGGCTGAGACATTCATATCAGTTTACCTCTGTTATTCGGGAAGGATTTCTGCAGCTCTAGGTTGAAATGAACGTCTCGCAGGGTGCTTTGTGGCTCTGGTTATATTTTAAGGCAGAGCTGCAGACTGCAGTAGTCATACAGTAGTTGTCTGTGGGCAGTTTTATCAGGCTGTGTGTCTGGGCGTGCTTATAGACCCTCTCTCAGCGCAGAC
Source organism: Nibea coibor (assembly GCA_023373845.1). Classification (NCBI taxonomy): domain Eukaryota; kingdom Metazoa; phylum Chordata; class Actinopteri; family Sciaenidae; genus Nibea; species Nibea coibor. The sequence goes on from CM041718.1 coordinate 17,050,577, forward strand.
AGAATGGCTGGAACCATGTTACATAGTTTGATATATTTACTACCAACTCTCAGCAGTGAGGTTAGACCAGCTGGAGGCCAGGGACTGGGTCATTTCCTGGACCACAGTGGCGTCTCTTATTGAAAACCACTTCAATCTTCTTTCAGGCTTGCCACTACAGCAAATAACCAGCGCCATATGTGGGAGCTGACTGCCTCTCTCTCTCTCTCTCACTTTTTTTGCATGTTTCAAGCTAAATTATCTTTTGGACAAGTTGGGCGGTAAATCTTGAAGCCCATGGTTTTTGTTAGCTCAGTCTGTTTCAGGTCAGCTCCTGAACAGTTCTGGGGTTGGGGTGGAGGGGGGCGGGCAGCAGATGTAGCTTTATAGCGTAAACCTGGAGCAGCTGAGCGTCCTCGTCTGGTCCCCCTGACCACCAGAGCTACTGTCTGTCCAGGATCGGCACGTTCACCCGAATGACAGAAGACATGTGGGGACCACCATCATCAGCAAACTATAAAACATTTATTGGGTCACATATCAATGAAGCTACTGCAACAGATCTGTTACAGGAAAACTACAATTGCCTGAAGTGATTACTCAGTAATCAGAAGAGATTGTAGAACCTGAGAATATTAACAAAACCATGGCATTATCTGCAAACACCTTCAAGTTTTGATGTTCAAATAATGCAATGTCTGCTCAGGCACCGGCGTTTAAAACGGCAAGATTTTACAGAGAAATCAATACACCTTCATAAAATCGTCTCAATTAATGGATTTGCTCTGAGGGGCAAAGAAAATCGGTCATTGGGACACAAGACTCGATAATAGAGGAAGCTATCATAAGTTGGCTGTCTTCTACTATCCAGTTTTCATACGGGCTCACCCTGAATAAACTGCTCCATTAAAAGGAGCACGCTTTGCAGACGAGTCGATGGCACGAATACACCTTGAATTATCTTTGTAAACAGCTGACTGACAGTTTGTTAAGAGAGCTTCTGTGACTGACTAGAGGTAGCACGCTCGTGGCTGATTAGCATACGCTGCAGTAGTTGAACAACGGGCCCTGTGAGCCCCCCCCCCCCCATTTGTTTTGTAGTTACGTGGCAGTAGAAGATGAATGCAAACAGATGTGCTAAAACCTGAGGATGTTTTTTGCATTATGATATGCTCCTGGACCCGGCAGCGTTAGGCACAGCTTCCCTCTGGGCTGAATTCTAACATTAGCATGTTGAAACCAACCGTTTTTATTTAGTCCTGCCATACGATTCATATATTTAGCAAGGGATATGTGATGCACCTCTCTACAGCAACAGTATGTTTTTTTTAGTAAGGTTTGAGGCTCTGACACTGTCACTCCTGAAATAAATAATAAAAAAAGCTAATGTTGCTTGGCAACAAATGTAGCGATAACAGACAATCCAACAGATATAAAAGCTCAAAATGGCTCTGACAGCTCTATATTTTTATGTGTGTGATGCAAGTTATCAAAAGGCATGTCATAGGACCCAGATTTCTTAATGCGTATTCTTACCGAATAAAGCCAAACATAGTATCACTATTTGTGTGCGTGTAATGATGAGTGCTGTACCTGGCTCCAATGTAGAGAGTCCGATTGACCTGGAGGACCCTCTGGATATGTAAAGGCTCTTGTCTCAGCCATGTTCGATGCGGTCGGCCCAGAAACACAGGGTGTCTCCTCACCACTGTCAGCGAACGAGAGACAGAGACACACAAAGATTGATACCAAACTGACGGTTCGTCTTTTACAAGAGTAGTCGACATAAAAGTAGTGCCGTGTTTTGAGCTTGTTTTGACAGTTCAGGAGTCGTATCAGATATTGGAGGCGGTGTCTGAGACCTGCATTGGAAACAGCGGCACATCTGCTACGTTGAGTACACAGAAACAAAGAGAAGAGCACAAACCAAAGTGCAGGAAACAAATAATCTTCTGAAAATGAAAAAGCTCTAAACTTCACCTCACATCACACATTTATTTATTTATTTTTGTTCTGCCAAGTGATTCATATAATTCAAAAAAGAGACACATAGAGAGAGATGACATTATAAAAACACTAAAAAGGTGAAATGTAAATGTTTCGGAGAGCGAGTAGTCTGTGCATCGAGGAGGGGAAAAGGGGGAAAGTGGTGGAGCATTTTCAGCCTGTTTGTATCATGTTGACCCACGGAGAAAAAAAAATACAGTGAAAAAACAGTTTCACATAAATCAGATGGATTACTATGTAAAGCAGCGCTGTCGTCTTTGACCTTGACTTTGGTAAAAGAGTATTTCCATGTGATTCCCTTTCATCCTCTCCCTGCTCTTCCATCATTTCTTCTTTATATCCACCCTATACTCCACTCATCTGCTTCCTCTTCTTAGTCACCTCTATATTTTGTCTGCTTCTGCTCATCTCCTCTCCTGTAATTTCTTCCCGTAGTATCAGTGTCACCCTGTTCCAGAACCTGCCGTGAATCATTCTTTCCTCTGCTTGTCCTCCACCTTTTCTCGCCATGATCACCTTCACCCCATTTGTCTTTTCTGTCCATCCAGATGAACCTGAATTTTCGACTATAACTAAGTCAAATGCAACCACTCCAGTGTAGCTCTCAGTAGCCTGACAGCCTTTACTCTCTGCTTTTTGGTATTGATACGTGGAGAAGAATCTGCACTCCGCTGGGAGACCATCAGTCAATATTATTGAACTGTAATCAATCAAGGTCTGGTCTGAGCTGGAGACTCTCAAGTAGATATGGAGACTAAAAGTCTGAGTGTGTAAGAAGCTCCGTCTCTTGAGGGTCTGAGTATGTGTGTGGGAAAGTCATGAATTCAGGAGCCCCGTCCTTCATTCTGGTTTCATTCCTGAGTACGACCCCACACCTCCTGACCTGGAAACCAGTCAACACCCTTTGTGTGAAAGTCTGTCTGACTGCAGCAGCCTACACCGTGACCCTAATCCTCCTTCACGCCCTCCCCTACACTCAACACTCTGCCCGTTAGGGCGCGACCCCCACACCTCACACATCACGACCTGGGAGAGAGGCACGCAGGGGAGTAGGCGGCTAGAGGGTGAGAAAGTCAGGAGGTCAATACCTTCAGTGGGGATGAAGTTGAGAGGCCCCGGTTCCTCTGGGAACGCCGAGCTGGCCGTTCGGAGCAGCCAACACAGCAGGAAGAAGGAGGGACGGGCCACGGTCGTCATAGCAACACAACGGTGGAGTCTGCAGAAATAAAAAAAAAAAAAGAAGAAGAAAGACAAGAAAAGGGAGTGAGTGGCTGCTAAATGAGGCAGAGGAGCGAGACCCTCGTAAGCATACACAAGCAAAACATTCGCACTCAATCACTCACTAACTAACTGGCCGGGTGGGTTTCTCGGCCGAGGCTTTATCTTTATATTCTCGCAGCATCTCTGCCTCTTCGCTCTGATGTGAGGGGAGATAAACAGCTACTCAGAGGGAGGGATTAAGTCATCCACTGTGGGAGAAGTGTCCAGTCAGCTCTGAACAGGGCCAGATCACTGTGGCACCACATGACCACTACAAACAAGTCACCGCCGTACATGACACATCTGAGAAAAATGAGTAGGAGTCAAAGGGGTAACATGTTGGGCAAGAGAGAGGGCAATGTATGGCCTGTAGATGAATGGAAAATCTGTACAGGCTGAGAGGGAGTTAGAGGCTCAATAACGCTCCCGACATCAAGCATTATGCAGGATATGAAAGACTCTGTGAGGGAGAGAGGAGGAGAACCCGTGGTTTAAATTAAATGCTTGCCAGCGACGCAAATCACCTCTCTGATACTGAAGCTAAACTGTCGGTATTTTTCATCGTGTGGTAGAGACGCACGCGCGGGCCTCGGATGTGATTCATGTGGAAATACAAATGATACCCAAATTAAGTTACCCACCACGATCCATCTAGAAAATGCATCGAGCACTCCGCCTCGCAATAGAAAAGCTCTCACAATTGCTATTGACTTCAGCCACAAACCTCAGAAGGCATGACTGGCCGGCCGCTACCTCTGCATGCTGTTACTGCAATTTCGCTGCTGTAGCATGTGTGTGGCGGAATTTAATGCGAATCCAACTGCCTGTTTTTTATTCAAGTTATTATTATCTTTAGCTCTGACTGATCTGTAATCATCTATCGCTTTTTCCCTCTCCCCACGAGCCTGGCGTGGGATTGTGTTCACCTCGAAACATGCCGTAATTTACCCCGTGACTCGACTTTCATCTTGTTCGCCTTAATGCTGAACGCAACACGGCGTAATTTGTTTTGAAAAGCAAGTGGCGAGGCCTCCATTTCTACCGCCGCAAAAACACAACACACTTCGTGCAACATCTCGAATTTGAATACTCGGGGTTGTATTTCTTGCATGCAAAACTCTTCAGTATTTTACTGTGGTCACAGGTGAACAATGTGTAGGGAATGCAAAATCAAACACGCTGGACACACAATACATACGCCCCCCATTTTTGTGTTTTTATCTCTGTTAGACTCTTTTCTTCTTCTTCTTCAGTTAAGTTCAAGTCAATTGAGGCTTCAGAGCGTTACTGGCAGAAATTACATGAATTTTGACATGGCATGAGTCATAACGACAAGCAGTGGCAAGTATAACACAATAAAATCACTCTAAATGTATAAAATGACATACACTACAACCAAAAGTATGTGATATAGTAACTGAACTTGTCATGCCCAAACCGTGGGAATTAACACACTGCTGTAACAGCCTTCACTCTTCTGGGAAGGCTTTCCACGAGATCTTGGAACCTGGCCGTAGGGATTTGTTCCCATTCAGCCACAAGAACACAGTTTAATTTAAGCACCAATATTGAGTGCTCCAGTTCATACCAAAGGGTGTTGAAGAGGGTTGAGGTCAGGGCTCTGCGCAGGCCAAAGTTCTCTAATGCCAAAACTGGCACGGCATCACGGTCGCATTAAAACAGAAAACTGCTTTCCCCAAAAAGTTGCCACAAAGTTGAGAGCACAATATTGTGTAAAATATCACTGTATTCTGCTGAATCGGTGAGCAGGAATAAACACATCACTGGAAAATGATAGAAGCTAAAACATAGGCTAGTATAACAATAGCACAAGCAGAAAAATAGTCATTAAGTTGAACTGTCAGTTATGCAACAATACCAACCTAAAGTTTGCTAACATTAGGCACAATACACTACTGACTATCCCACACCAAGTTTGGCTGTAGAGGCAAACGCCCTAAATCTACTGAATTGGGCAAAGATTAGTTTTATTGCCTATAAATTCAACGTTTAATTACAAGAAAAACAATGTGTAAAAAGTTATAGAGCCTTGTTTTAAGATCTCCCTTTGGAATAATCGACCATGACGAAATGTATAGCGTAAAGTATCACGGTAAAATGTGGTAATTAAGTGCAGTGATTCATGGGTTTATCTAAATTTTAAATCAAAATGAAGTTAAGTTTAACCGAAAACAAAAACACAGAATAAAATGCAGCAATGTGGAAAGCTGGCACGGCGCACTGTGGTAATATATAGTGCAGAAATATGAACAGTTTCAAGCACTTTCAGTTTCTCTCTCTCTCAGACACTCACTAACTCTCTCACTCTCTTCCCTCCCACCCCCGAAGGATACAAACAGCCATTGTGCAGCCCATCTCTTTAATGGAGTCCCAGACATAACCTTATCAGGACACATAATCTTTATGGGACATTTCTCAGATTCCTCGCTCTGACATCAGAATAAAAGTGGGCGGCATGCTAATTACTCAACACCCACAAGCAAAATTACAGGAGGTGAAGGGGAAAGAGTCGCCACGAGAAGAAAAGAGGTCACGGGGTATAGAAAGAGAGAGAGAGAGATGGAGCGAGAGATTAGCGCGAAACATTAAGAGAGCGAGAGAGAAGATGAGAAGTCAGAAAGTCAGTATATCCAATCAGAGATTCTATTGTTTCTGCTATTAATAATGTATGAATAAATGTCAGGCGGTACGCATTCGATTAGTATAATTAGACACCCTGGGCTATACAATTTCATGGGACAGCAGAATAAGTAGATACACAAGTCTAAAAGTGTGTGTGTGTGTGTGTGTGTGTGTGTGCGTGTATGTTGTGTGTGGAGGCGCACAAGTGGTTCAGAGCCAAAGCATCACTGTAATTATGACAAATGGCTTCAGCTGAGTCCATTCAGAGGCCTCGCTGCATGGCACAAGCTGTACAGTAGTATGCCATTATCATTGAGCGAGGCACGCTGCAACTCACGTATATATTTTACCATTTGGACGAGACACTAATCCAAAATATTCAACCCCAGGGTACTATAGCAGCCTGTGTTCGAAATTGAAATGGCAGTAGATGTTACTGAAGTCATACTGAAGCACTGTGTGGGCTGAATGGATTTAAGAAATGTTAAAAACTACACCGTCAGGAGCGAATTATTGTGTCAGTTCCTTCACCGGGGGGGGGGGGGGCTACTGTTTCCACTGCGGTGACAACATATCTGCGGACTGAGCTTGATTTCAGAATCCATCATTTGGGTGCCAAGATAATACAGATCAAGTGACAGTGGAGGAAAAAAATGGAAACGATAGCTGACCCAATGAAACCAACCCATCCACCAGCTTATGTTTACTATTAATGAAACAGGACTCGCCACCACGCTCCAGTCGCTTCAGCAGGATTTCCACAGACTTGTTAATTTGTCTTGTTTCCACAGATCCAGATCAATTTGATTATGGGTGTTTAAGCAGGTAATTTCCTAAACAATGCCATTAAGGGATCGTTTAGCTGCTGAAAAGGTCGGGGGGTAGGAAGGGAGGGTTTGGGTGTGGAGGGTGCTACGTGTCCCCCGGACCCCATCGACGCCACCTCCGAATGATCTCTACTGTGGCCAACACAGATGACTTAGATAACAAATCAGCAGCCAATCAATGACGTCTAGTGTAGTGCTAAAGAACAGAGGCCTAAAAGAGAAGAAGAAATGGTTCAAAGAAGGGAAGAAGAGATGTGAGGAATTCCTGTAATGTGGAATTGGATGCTGGTTATACCGAGATAGTGACCCTCTGCCGCAGGGGTTTGGATACTTTGCATGCAAATAGAACACCTCATCATCAAATGAAGGCGCTAATATGCTCTGAAATGCTTTTGTCACTTATCCCGGTTGCCATAGCTCTCGCCTTCTCCTCTTCTCAGCCTCCCTACCTTTTCTCTTTCTTTCACCATCTTGTTATGCTTTTACGTTTCCCTCTCTCTCTCCCCCAGCCTCAGTCTTGTTGATGAGTACGCTCTGCGTGTGTTTTTATTACACAGCCATGAGGTACTTGCACTAAAAAATTGGACGGTTGAAAGAAAACCAAGATTATGCGTGTCCTAGATATAAGGAAAATGGTAATGAAATAGAGCAGCATTAATGGGGACACTGTGGTGGTTAGGGTATTTATGATCAAAATATTTAACAGAGGGGTTGTCAAGTATTATACAGAGGTATCAGTGATGGTAGAACACAGTACTCAAGCAATAGTCTGATATAATCCCTTTTCACACTGGTTGCCCAGCTTCAAAAAGCCTCCGTAGAGGAAGAATGAATTCAAACGTGGTCTATTTTCACTCCAATCCCTTTATCATCATTCTACAAGGCAAAATATATTTCTATGCTCACTAAACATCATGTTTTTATTTAATTGCAGGTGCTGCACATAATAAAGCTGCACTAATCAATATTTTTATTTTAAAAATGGATCGCATGGCTACTTGCATGTGAAAGGAGGCCCAATAATGAACCCACAGGGGATTATCACTTTTCAGCTCCCATCTCAGCTCTGAGTGAATATTTTATCCTCTTTTGGCTCATCGTTTAGTTGTTCGGCCCATAACTTAACATAACATAACTCTTCTGATTAACTCGCATTGCTCTAACATTTAGCAGCTAAAGAGCCAGCTATTCAAAAACAGAGTTGGTATTGACTGAACACCTGACTTAGATTCACCAACATGCCCCCCAAAAAGTCAAAAAAATGCTAATGTTGCTCTTTGTCTGCTGGATGTATTAGTAGACTAGCAACAAGTTTTCCATATCAACTTTATGTAAATGTTGTGTTTACAGCTTGCTGTGCTGCCAATTTAATTAATTAATGTAGGTTTAAATTTTAAAGAGCAGTTGTTGTCATGATTTCCTGTGATTTATAATAGTTACACAACGATGGGCAAGCTGCAATATTCTCAAAGGCATTGTTTGTCCTTGTGATATGATAGCACTGGATGCTACAGCGGCAGTACAAGGTGACGTAGTACTACCAGAACGCCTTTCTGATTAAATTCAATTCACAGTTTCCAATAAAGCTCTGCAAAAAGAGATAATACTGGACGGGAGACAACAACAACACGAAGGGTTTAAAGCTCTAATAACCTCTGTTATTGTAAGACAGACACACTTAAACTACCAAAAGACTGAGCTTTGAACCTTAAAACACTTAATAACTTTTAAAGAGGAATTAATGTTCAAAGCCAGACAGCTTTTCCGCAGGCTTAAGGGTGAGCTCCACTTTGCTCCGCTTTTATTGTTGCACATCACCGAGATGACCTTCAGAGTTCGGTACATGTGAAAGTATATTAAGTAAGCTGTGGAGGATTTTATGATAGTTCCATTTTCTTTATGTGGACTTAAAGACACCCCATAGATTTCCCTGAGACCGGTCTAATTGTCATATTAGTGAGAGAGGAGAGTCTGCTTTATGAAGTGTGTAAAATCAATGACAGGTGATAGCCTCATGCCGCTCGGATCTCCTTCAATCAGCAATAACATGAGATGCTAGGCGCGGCAGGGATGTGAGAAGGAAATGGAAAAAGGGGGGAATATAAAAATAAGACACAAGAAAGAGGGATTTAAGGCAAAGATGAAAATTAACACAGGGGTTAAAAAAAGCAGGTTACTGGGGAGAGGACAAGGCCAGCCAAAGAAAATGACAAAAATAATGCACCGCAGGGAGCAATGAAGATAAACAGAGGTGAAAGAGAGACAAGCGAGGCATTCAAACAGAGAGGGAGAGTCACACCGGACATAAAGAGAGTGACGCCAAAGAATGTCCAGAATGAGAGAAGACAGAAAGACAAAGAAACAGAGGAGAGGAAGAGCAGAGAGCCAGTACTTCACTTGCAATGCCAGATTTATCTCCGTACTCAGCCAAGAGTAGCCTAGTGGAAAGGACTGCCTGGTTTGCAACTTATCTAAAGGGTTGACATTTTTTCTGTATCTCTTTATGTGTGGGAAAATGGAGTCTCTCAGGGGTCAATACTTGGACTACTCAGTCTGTACATGATGCCTCTAGACTCCATAAATCATATACATAAAATATAACAATGCTGATGATGCACTGTTATACAGTACGTATCCTTTGTCCCTGGAGACGTCAACCCACTCAAGTCTACTGGTTGAATGCATTAAAGACTTATAGATCTGGAATTCCCACAACCTCCTGCAGCCCAATGAAGACAAAACCAGATTCTGTTACTGGTGCCGAGCCTCTGTGGCGGGAAGTGTGTTCTGATTAGCCTCTTTCTCCCTGCAAGTACGGCACCACAAATGTGGTAAATCTGGGTTTTACTGTTGATTATGACCTAATGTTCCAGAGCCACATCACCAATAAAAACAGTTTCATCTCGGGTTGGTTGGTGTTGGTTAGCTCAGTTGGTAGAGCATCCGCCCCATACACAAAAGCTCAGACTTTGCCGCAGCGGTCCAGGGTTGGAATCCGACCCACGGCCTTTTGCTGCGTGTCATTCCCCATCTCTCTCTCCCCACATTCCTGTCACTCTTCAGCTGTCTCTATCAAATAAAAGACTTGAAAAGGCCAAAAAAATATCTTTAAAAAAACAAAAAACAATTTCATCTCAAGGATATGTCTAAAGTGAAAGGCCTCTCTGCAGATGCAGAAAAAATATAAATGTGCTGATTTTTTGTTGGGTCAGTCCAGAGAAGAATATTCATTTTGGATGATTCTGCAAAACCTTGACTTATACTCAATGCCAGTGATATAATTATTATTATTATTATTAATGTCCAATAGCAACATTCAAAAGGTTATGGTTCGGAAAAGATTGTGGTTATGGCACATAAAGTATAATATGGTTACGATTAGGAAACTAAAACAATGTTAAGGTTGATGAAAAAACATGGTTACGGTTAATAAAAATGAACTCCACTGATTTTAACATCAAAGTCTGTTTATAGGTCTTGGGAAGCAGTGCTGCATATGTGGAAGAAAAAGTTATATAAAGCCTTTTGTGGCTCCAGAGGGAGCTGTGTTAATTCTGATGAATTGCCTCAAGTAAGTCTGGTGGGCCTGAAAATTACAAGTTTGGAAATTAACAAAAATCAGAGGGTGTGGAGTTAGTTAGTCTGCTCGAGGCCAGCAGCTCCGCATGCAGGAGATGCTTTGTGGTTAATGTACTGTCGGCTGCGGGTTTTGACAAGGAAGAAGAATGGACAGAATAAAAAAAAAAGGCCACATCTCTGGTCCGACTGCATAGATGTGAATCCTAGCACGAGCGGCATGAAAGTCAAACATGCTACATACACAGACCATGACCTGTACACACTTACTTTCAGCCTTGCAACAAAAATGGACGCTACTTTCTGCATTGGCACAATACTGGACCTACATCCTGAGGTGTCGATGGGCTGGTTCTCGCTGGTCTACCTAAAAGGACTGTGGACTCACCACAATGTATTCAAAATGCCACTGCCAGGGTCGTAACGGATAAATAGGTCTGACCACATTACATCTGCCGCAGATCTCTGCCCTGGCTTCGGTTACATATAGTTTACATAGCTGCATAGTTACATGAGTTAACAACATGTTACTTCTTTTCTATAAAGCCCTTTATGGCCTCGCTCCACAATGAGCGCCGCTGTGACCTGCTTATGCCATATGCAGACTTCCTTCGTCATCTGGCACAGGCCCTCCGGTTGTTCCAAGGGTAAAAAGTCGATGAAGCAGGTTTTTTTTTTTTTTTTTTATGGTCTAAGCTGCTGAGATATTCTGCCAGATTGCATTATATGTGCTACAACATTAACATTGTTGAAAAGCAAACTGAAAACATTTGTTTTCCCCGGTGCATTTGATTATCTCTTGTGTGCTTGTGTTTTAAACTGCGTCTGATTGTTCTTCTTTGTTTGTACGTTGTATCTCCCCTACAGTGAAATGTTCTATATGAATAAAGATTTCTTTGCTTTGCTTTTATCACCTCGCATCTGCTCTGCTGACCCCGGACTCCTCTTAACGTCTCCTCTGACTCTCTGACACAGATAACTCTACGCGCACACAACAGAACAACTAACACACAGACACACCTCCTCTGGGCTTTGCGCCGTTACTTAAGCCAAACCACAGTCTTTCTCTTCTGTCTCCCTCAGACCTAATGTAAAAGCGATGTAGGAATTCCCTCCACTGGCGCAAAATGCACACATGATTTCCTCCCTTTGCTTGGGACTTGAATGACCCCCGGGTCTGTTTACTAGATATATGCATCGCCGTGAAATCCTGAGGCATCAATAACATCGCACATATTTAAAGAGAGAGAGGGAGAAAGAGAAAAGGTCAGGGGAGGGAAAAAAGAGGGGCAGTGCAAAGTAAATGAAAAATGAAGACTGACCTTTGAGCACAGCGCACAGATTTTCCCATGCACTGGGAAACGCCATGGATTTATGCAGTGAGAAGTATGTGCAGTCAGACGTAACATGCCTGTAACACTCCTCTTTCATCAGAATCAGTCCATAAGAACATCATCCTCTGTCTCTGCCACCTGACAGCGAGGACAGTTACCTCACTTAGTAGCGTATGTTCTTTACACAGCACCATGCGTGTAATGGATATATAATTTCAGGGGATTTAAAGGTTGGTGCCGGAATAAGATAATCTCTGACTCTTTCTCTGCAGTGCATGTGCTCCCATTAAGAGGCGAGAGGTAGCCTGAATAAAGAGCGCTGGATGACAGAGCAGTAATGTAATACCTGTAATAGCTTATTGTTGATGAATGGATATCTTTGAGTATTACTGGAGCTCTCCCCGGAGTTGTGTCACTGTCATTAACCTTCACAGTCTTCAAAATTACAGCTGCTAAGACACCAGGAGACAGAGGAGACAGTGTAGCTGTAGCCGCGATGTAGGAGAAGCACAACAAAGATTTTGCAGCATTGTCTGACAACGTCTGCAGGTTAATTATAGGTCTGTGTTCCAGGAGGAAGACTCTCCCGGAGAAGGAGTGGGGGAGATAAATCTTATATTCTCCGTACCGCACATATCTTTCTGCTTTCCACCCTCCATGTTACTTCTCCTCGCTCCTTTTAAGCTTTAACATGCTTCACGAGACATCATGTCACATCACAACAGCAGAGATAGGCCTGACCTTTGGCTTCCCACCAGTTTACAACCATCATTAGCAGGGCAGGGATCAGGGGCCAAGGCCATAAATCACACTCAAACCATCCATGGAGGAGGAACCCAGCTACACTGGAGTAGAAATGAAAAGAAAACACAGACTAAGACTGACAGGAGACTAAAAGCAACTCCATCCATCACTCGCTGGAGGCTCCATAAAGTCAGTAAAGGAAAACACACAAGGCGATAATCTCCAGCATGGTTATAAATAATACAGAAACCTTGCTAATGGCAATAAAAGGTTCTGCAGCATGACAGAATCCTTTTTGATGTGATTATTCAGCTAAAATTCCCCCAAGGACATGTATTATCTTGCATAAATACTCAGGAGTAACTCAATAGGGCAATATGTTCCCATCCAGAGACTGTTTGCCCTTTCTGCTTGTGAATCAATTGGAGAGGTGGATTCATTGTAATGGCAACAAGTGACTGTTAGTGGGGCCTTGAGGTCGGGTGGCGGGCAAAAATAGAACATTTGGGGAAAAGTGGAAGCCATTGAAAAATAAAAACAGACTGCAAACTGTTCTCTTCTTCTCTGCATAATAGCACTGCTACCCACAGTTTGATGTATGTTTTTTTTTTTTTTTTTTTTTGCAGTAAAAGGTCTTGAGAAAAACAAGAGGGGAATGATTATGAGTCATTCTTACAGGGAAAATAAAAATAAAAGATTAAACTGTAAAGCTATTTACACCTTGATATTTTTAATCCCCTTTTCACCCTCCTTATGAACGTAATGAGACAAACGAGGCCTAATGGAGAAACACTCAGATGTACTTACAGCAGACTGAATCACTGCTGTCAGAACTGTGATACCGGTATCATAGCGCTGTACTGTAGTAATGCCTCAATCTGCTTGGCCATCGGAAAAAAAATAAAATAAAACGTGATATTTGAGTTTGTCATCCATCCACACCCATTCACAGATGGTTTCTTATTGCAGACGTGTGTACTATCGTTCTCATTTGAAGTGATCGATAGGCAAAATGCAGATGACGCCACATCAGCACCACTACAGTTCATCATGTTTGAATTACACCTGCGAGCAGACAGGCTTATCTTAAATGGGAAATCCCTTTTCTTGCTGAGAGTTAGGTTAGAACATTGATACCACTCCCTACATGCACCTCCAAAGCCCACATATCTTACACTAAGTGTAAAAACAACACGCCGCGGCTTTCGTGTCGGTCATGTGCCGAACTATTTCTGGGCCGATTGAAGTGACTTCACCTCTTGTTAAGTAACGCCTTGTGAAACAAATGAGATATGACAGGTTAATTAGTCGGCTTTAGTGGTGGCATATTTGATGCTGTTGCCAGTCTCTATGCTAGGCTAAGCTAATAAACCATTCGCTGCAGATTAACAACGTGCTGGAGTTTATTTCCCAAAATATCAAATTCCTACACTGACAGGTTGCATGTCTCAAACTGCCTTGAATAACAAGTGACCTAAAAATAAGTGTGGAGTGGCTCGCTCTCTTAAACGCAACACGAAGTGGTTGAAGGCTTCTTGCAAGGTTAGATTACAGTGTATAATACACAGTAAGGGTAACACGATATATGAAAGGGCAGCATGAAATTGTCTAAGTAATTCTGTTAAACATAAAAGAGCCACCAGCAGGGAGAGGGAGAGGGAACACGGAGGTAGCTGTATGCTAATGGTGTTTACCATCTCTCCGTCTAGCTCCCCTTCCTGCATAAGTGCATGAAACTCAAATGACGCCACTGCACGATTTCCACTGTCAGGACTGGCAAATTAAATGCAGCGTTCATGCTGCGGCTATATAAGCCATGAGCTATACCGTTCAGGGATAATATGTCTCTCGGCTGTGTCCAGATTTTTTTTTTATTCATGATGGCAAACTCGACAGGAAAATCATCTCGTCAACGCTCCACTGTGAACGTCATAAACAGTATCTAAAAGCAATTTTCTTCTTCCTCTGAGAGAGAGAGAGACGTGGAGGCTCAGTATCTTCTCACAGCGGAAGTCCGACAGGGAAGGCCTGCCACTGGTAAAGATAGAAAAGTGTCCACATCCTTTGATTTCACACTGGCAATCCCGTACACAGGCACCCAGGCCTGTAGAGCATGCATGCTTGCACACACACACTTAAGCTCAGTGTATTATCCACATCCTGGCCTCACATACGCAGCTTTCTACCTTTCTTTCCTCTTTCCACCATCTCACCTTCCTTTCCTCCCCAACTCTATCTTCTCTCACCACAAATCAGCCACCTGCTCATCCAATTTGCTCCAACAAATTCCACTTGTATCAATTTCGATACGAGTTCACGCGCTGCGGTAGCTCCAGCTTAGAGCTTTTCTGCTTTATCTCTTCCCAGTTGCTTTGAATGTCACATCTCGTGCGGCGTACGGACGCGCGCGCACGCTCGCACGCTTGCGGTGTCAATCAACCGACGTCTCCAGCTGACGACTGCGCGCGCAAGGCAGCTGTGAACAAAGACCCGTGTACCTGCATGCGTAGCTGAAACAACAGGAGTGAACACGCGTATACACACACTATCATTGCATAGCAGGCATAACTCCCAGGCCTGGCTGTGTGCAAGTTTGATCCCCCTCACCGTGTCTGAGAAGCATGTTAATCAGCGAAGGAGGCTGCCAGCTCAGCCATATATGTCTCTATCTTTCTTGCTCTCACTCCCTTTGTCTCCGTCTCTCTGTTTCTATCTGCATCTATTCTCCCCGATCTGTCTTCGCTCTTGTCAAACCCCCGTTTCTCCACCTCTACCTCATTGCATTTATCTCGCATTCCTCTCCTTCTACTCCTGTTCTTGTTCAAGCTCTCATCCCATCACAGCAAATCATGTCTTTCTTTTGGCTCCTACATTTTAATGCATCTCCCCCCCTGGGTGAGACTGATGGGGTTTAAGACACTAAAGACTGGATGGTTTATTTAGAAGCACTCGGTGAAGATCTCTCACTTTCACCCCCCCCCCCAGCCTGACATTTCATTGCACTCTTCTTTACCCACCTCCTGTCACCCTCCTCTCCTCTCCCGCGCCTCCTGCTACGAGGCTTTGGGATCCGTTTTTGCCCGTGTTAAAGTGGATTCAGTTATGGTGACTGGATGAGGGTGGGTGGATGCTGGATGAGTTTCACAGGACAGGTTTTTAAAGAACAAGCTCCGAGAGCTGAAGGGCAGAGAGAGAGCGGAAGGGAGAACGGGAGGATGGGAATAGGAGTGCGGGGAAAGATATCACGGTTGTGTGTTTACAGAGACAGCCAGAGAGGAGATTTCCATCCCGGCGCTCAGTTATAAGTCACGAGGTGGGGGAGTGAAGGGAGGTGGTCATCTCAGTGCGGACAGCGATAACAATGGTGAGACGGATGATGAGGGAGCTGAGCGAGGGGGGTGGGGGGGTGGGGGGGCAGGAAAGGGAAAATTAGAAAAGAAGAAGGAAGAGCGGTGAGTGCATTCACTTAAGAGAGAAGAGCGTGTCCATTCAACAGCACCACATGTGTGAGAGTGCCGGCACAAAAGAGGCCTTTTAGGTTTATCAAACAATGGTGCAAGGCCAGGAGACACCAATTAAAAGGGATGTTGCTTCTTTGACCTGAATAGACTCAGGCAAGGGGTCAGAGAAGTGTTATGGTTAACAGCTTCTTTTCTTTATTTTACCCCCATAAGGCTCCCGGGCTCGGCCTCCATCCGTCATGCAGCACTTAGAAATAAAGGCATTCACATGACACACTTCAGAGATAACGTTTCAATGGGGTTTTTTCCTCTGCTCAGTCATCCCCTCACATCAATTCCCATTTGCATAAAATGGGCTCAGGCCATCGAGCCTCCTCACCACGTCTGCGATCGCAGGGATGTTCAACAATGTCATTTAGTACCTGGCATCTCGTGGAGCGGATCAAATCAATAAAAGCCATTTCCCTTTGGAAGTCAAAGTCCCCCGTCCCCCCCCCCCCCAGCTCTGGTTGTCAAGTTCATTCAATAAAAACCAGAGACGACACAAGGAGCGCAAAGCAATACGCCGGCGAGCTTTCACTCTTATGACATGGAAATTACCCGGGAAAAGGCGCTCTCGTGAGGCCGTGCAGGACATTCGTGGTATTGATTGTGACGGCGCAGAGTACAATGCGCGCTCAAGTACATGCGAGGTTGAAATCTGTACGGTGAGGCTGTTCTCTCTGTGTTACCTGTCATGAAGTCAGCGGAGAGGAATGAAGCAGCTCATCTGGGTCTTTTGAGTCCCACATAACAAAAACAAGAATCCGGCACACAGCTCCATCATCCCTCTCTCACGCCTCACCATTAAAGCGCTGGTATAGTACACGGGTTCTTTGTGCTCCTTCCACTCCAGCAGATTGGTAGCTACAGACATCATTTTGTTCTCTGAATAACAGCGTAAGTGCCTCGTTCACTGATTGGTCTATCTCTGGGCTTTTTGAGCAACAGGGTATAACACCGCAGAGCCAGAACAGACAGGAGACTAACCCCCTACTGCGGCTGTTGACAGAGGCTGCCATTTAAAAACACTGAGAAGAGGACAAACAACAAGGCGTTAAAGAAAAATGCTCAGCTTGGTTTCAACCGAAAATATCCCCCAACACACATCCTGCTCGAGTGTCGCAACAAATACTCTGCAGTTAACTTCAAAAAGATAAGTGGATGAACGCTTTAGAGAATTATCGTCCAACTCTGCATGAAAGGAAAATTCCTCCTTTGGATACTCTTACAAAGCCGTATATATCCTCAATCTGTGATGTCTGATGTGTTCCAGGAGCCGTTTCTTGATGAAGCGTTTTATTCGAATGTAGCCATTTTCTTTTAAAAACCAGCCTGGTCTACTTCTGCTGAAGTTTACTTCATTTTCCCGGAGTGACTCTGAACAGCCCTGAGAGGATGTAAATATGATGCATTCAGTATGTGTAGGTGGACACACCGAAAAAAGCTGTAGTACAGTAACAAACCCCTCAAAAAAACATAACATGCCCTCAGGCTGCACTTCCTTCTGGACTATAGTGAGTACTGTCAATGAAGAAACTGCTACGACTGCTTTTTCAAGAAGTCTGTCTGCATGGAAGACTAGTGTAGAAACTCGAGTCCCTGTTGTTTGCTTGTGATTGACCAAAAAAAAAATCACACTTGCCATTGATAATTACTGAGGAAAAGATTGATTGAATTATGTTTTTTATTAGATCCACGCTGCCCGCTCAGAAAGTCATCACACTGGGCAAAACTCACTTGTGGGAACTGAGGCACTGGCATTGTTGTTCAGTGTTAGCTGCACACATACATATATGATCCTGCTCAGGCCTGGCACATCAGACACAAGTGATAATGATGCATACATTAGCTTAAATTGAATCATTTTCTGCTCGTCAGTGAACAACAGCTGATCTGCTGCACATTGTTCCCACCCAAACATATGCTCTGAGCTCCATAAGGTGACATTTACCATTTATGTGTTTGTTGGAATGATAATATATCTGCTGTTAGCTTCTTTAACTGTAAAACGTTTCACTCTGCTACTAATATCTTGAGGATTTGCCACATCGTCTACCCGCGGCCAGTTATCTACAGCAATGCAAAAAGAGAAACCACAGAAAAACCCAAACTACAAAGTGGCAGCTGTTCAGTTGGGATGGATTTTTCCGAGTGAAACCTCAAGTACAGTTATACTATGGTATGCGGTTCTTAATGATTCTTATGCAATTCCAAGCGCTGCCTAAAAATAAAATGTGAGGTCCTGTGCAGCAGAACAGCGTTAGCGCTGTGAAAAGTACCCCTAAAGAATTTGGCACACAAAAACGTAGAGAGCATGTGCTCCGCTGTCAGTTCACATGGCAATTAAAAGTGAAGCAATGCTCGGGGCCTGGATTGATCCTACAACAACAACCTGACTGTTTATTGACAGATCTCCGGGGTTTTCACTGCACAGATGCCCTGAGGCCACTTTGTTGGGCCCCCGCTTTCTCTCTCTCTCTCTCTCTCTCTCTCTGTCTGTCTGTCTGTGTCTCTCTCTCCCATGCCCCCTGTCCTTTGTGACCATGTGAGAAACAGCACTATTCAATATTCCCTTGCCAGTTTGAGGCTTGGTTTTCCTATCAACAAAGAAGCCCAGGCTCAGAGCACGGAGGCTGTTATTATTTAATTCCAGCACTGGCTTAACAATTTTATTAAGACCTACCTTGCCTCTGGAGCTATGGATTTGATTCCCCCTTTCAAAAATTAATGCAATGTCTGAAAAGAACTTCTATTAATAATGTGTGTAAATCACATTTTTTGACACAAACACGATGCAATATTCAATATGTATTTCAAGTGTCTAATATGTATAATGAATTATATCCAACCGGGCAACAAGCAGTCAGATCAGTCAGATGATCCGACAGTTTGCTAACCAGATAAGTCTAACCAGATGATCTAGATTCAAAGTAAATGTGCCTGAAATGTTGGGAATTTCACAAGTGAACTGTGTGCACACAGCTAAAGCAAATACTTGCTCAAAGTATGTAAATCCGTTAAGTTTAAGTCATAATTTTACAGTTTACATTCATTCTCTCTTCAAAATAAGTTTGGCTGTTGGCTGCTTGTTTAAAACCTCTTCCCCCTTTTTTCCCCATTACATTATGCAGGTTATTGTTGCGTTCTTTGCTAATGTGAAAATTAGCAAGCCGTGCCAAGTGAATACACACCAAACCATCTGAGAAGCGATGTATTTGGACACTGTAGATTGTTAAAATCATGATTAATTTGAGGCAATTTGCTGATGTTTCACAGAAAAGCAGCGCACTTGCTTACATTAACGTTCTGCATGTAAAGCAGCAGCCTCACGACGCGGTTCGAGGTTAGGCCACGCTTGTTGCCTTTAAGTTGATTTAAATGGATTGTCGCTTAAGCCTTGCTTTTGGAAAAATAACAAAACTCACCTCATCAGTTTGAGTCTCTGTAAACAATATTATAAAGAACACGGTCTAGTGCCATGAGATAACTTCTATTACGATTTGGCGCGATATAAATGTGTCTGAATCTATCCACAGCACCAGCATCATAAACATTACATTGCAATGGTATCATGCCAGGGTTACAGGCACGCCAAATGTGCATTGTGTGATTGTACGATGATGTGATGAAGACATACAGTAGCTCTGTTTACGCAAGACTCAAGTCCCATTTAGCCAAACATTCTCCATCTGTGGCCAACATGGCCCTGGAAACACCACGCGCAGCTGAAAGACAGCTGTCAAGCCTGGAAACCTTTAATGAAAATGGGGGGAAAAAAACAGAGAGAGAGAATTGATGTCTATCTCTAGGTGAGGATGGAAAGGAAGGTAAAAAGGAGGAAGTAGAGAGAAGAAAACAAAGACAAAGAGGAGAAAGAGAGGTAAGCTCCGAGTCAAAGAGAGAAAGAGCGCATAAATGAATTTTAGAGTCAGGGCGAGATGACACGGGGAGATAAAAACGAAAATCGAGGGTTGGATCGGAGCGGCTGGAGACAAATGGAAAGATAGTGGGAAGGCAGCCTCGCCAGCGGTGTGGTAATGCCGCGCTCTCTCGCTGAAACAGCTTGGCTCATGACAAGATAAGGACAGCCATCGCAACTTGAGCCTCCATTTTTACTCCTCCCGAGCGGTGGCTGAATAACACTCCTCAAACCCTCCTTTTCTTTTAACCCCGCATCCTTTATCAGGAGCTTGTTTAAAATCACACACAGGACACAAACACAGAGAGACTCGAAAGATTAGCCGTTATACTGGCATTAAATGGGATTTAAAGAGCGTTGCGAAGGGACAGACACAGTTCATCAATTTAGCGCTCCTGTGTTAGGCCGCTTACTTTACGACTCTGAGGCCATAATAGCTGCTTCATTTCGTTTCCTCTCACTTCTTATGTTGCAGACTTCCAGATCAGTGGCGTAGAGGAGAGCCAGGACTGTGTTTTAGGCTATATGTCAAAGCGTCTGTGAGCTTTGAAATGGCTGCCCAGTGCTAATCAGAATGAGTCATGCTGTGGGAAATCTGTCAGAGAGATATAAAGACTGACGGCAGGGGAGGGACGAGGGGATAAAGGAAGTAGCAAGAGAGGTTTGAATAACCAGACATTCTGCTATATAGCTGTTCATTAACCTCAACATCCACCCCTCGCTGTTCCCTCACGCATTTCTTTCCTGTGTATTTCCTCCTCTTTATATCTCGCTCTCGCACTCTCTCCTGATACAGTCAAGCCTTGCTGCGTTGCTCAATGCCAACGGGCGCTATGGCAACAACACATTGACTCCCACTCCGAGTCTCAGTGAATATGGGAATCAACGTGTGTGTGTGCGCGCTTGTGTGTGTGTGTGTGTCTCGCTCTCCCTTTGAATATATTCATTCATATTTGCCAACTTAAATTCACAGATGAAGACCTAGCCTCAGTCCGGGAAGCACTGTGAAATGAATGCGCGCGTCTTCAGAAAATATACAGAGCTAGAGGATTGTTGATACAGTAACTACACTCAGGGTTGTTGGGTGAACTACACTGTAACATGGTCACACTAGTTACAATATCTCTCTATGTGCCGTTTATTCTCTGCTGCTAGTTACGGTGGCGGCAGACAGCAAGCGAGCCTGCTAACCCTCCAAAAAATTCACATTTCTACCATCAATTCAGAAAGTCCACCTCTTTTGCAGGGCGGTTTATAGTTTGAATAAAACCTGACCAACGCAGCTGATAAACTGTGATTCGATCAAGGAATACATCAATTTCTTCATCACTTCCAGCGTCACGCAGTAACTTTTTAGAAATCACACCTCTGAAGGGCAACAGAGGAGTTTAAATAAGGTTAATATACAGCAGGCTCTTTCATATTGAACTCTCTGCCCCTCAAAGGTCAACACTGTTGCTCATCTTGACACAGAGAAATGTACGTTGTCAGAAATGAATCTATTGATTGTGACAGTTACGCTGGGATGGTAACTGATTTCAACACCTCAACTCTCATTTTAAATGCTGATATGACAAGACTCGATCTCGATGTTTGCCTGCCTTATTAATTCGCTCTGAGCACATCAACCTTCATCGCTACTTTACACAAGTGTTGTTATGGAGAAATAAAAAATAATTCAACATGTTCTATTCAGCACAAAAACTCATTTATGTATCTTTTTTTATTCTGCAAAGCACAAAGGTTTTTTTTTTCAGTTATGAACCATCGTCTGGCCAGAGCTGATGTCAGCCTCGGGCTATGCTTCCCTGTGAATGCATCAAGTCAAAGTATTGTAGCTGCTAATGATAGCAAACTTCCCACACAAAAGTTTAGAGCTCTCATTATACATTCAAACTTATCTAAGGATGGGAAAACAAACGAAGCCTTTCTCTAAAGAAGCCAAGAGTCACTTTGATTTTCACTGAGCAGATGCTGTGCGCATGCTAAGATAGCAAAAAAGGGCCAAAATCCATAACCAATCAAAAGTAAAGCAAGAATTTAGGCTTCCACTGAGGTTGCAGCAGTGGCTGGTTGACTCGTCAAGTTGAGCTTTAGCTCCCCAAAGGGGCCAGGGAGGCTGCCTTATTTATCCTCAAGCCATGATGAGTGAAGGGCTTTGAAGGGGGTTTGAGTAATGCGGGTAAAGCCATGTAACCTGGCAAGTTGCTACACAAGAGGATGCCAAGAGAGAGGGAGGCTGCTGCCTTGCGGGGAGAGGGGGGAGACGGCGAGGGCAAGAGGATGCTCGAAATGCAAAAAACATGTGCTCGCGTGATACCAAAATATGTTTGCTTTTAGCTTCCAGTGGCGTTAATATACGGTGGCTGCTGAAAGCATGGAGCTGACCAGATGTTGGGATTCATCTTCTATTAGCTGATCTTGCTGTAAGTGGGAGGGGAGCTGGTTAGTCAGAAGGCACCAGATGCTGTTTATAGTGATCAAAGATCGCAAAAAAAAAAAAAAAAAAAAACCAAAAAAAAACGAGATGAGGAGACAGGTTGAACGTATAAGGAAGCTCAGATTTTCTTTTCCAGCTTCATCTCTTTGTTTTTGATCCAGACAGAAGCAAGTGACAGTGATGAGCAGATTAAGACGTGTGAAATAGTTTACTATTCACAGGTACCCTTGGAAAATGGTGATGGCACCACAGGCAAGACGCAGAAACGTGGAAAACACCTATGAGAGCATAGGAAACAGGAGCCAGCCATCAAAATCAAGATTCAAATGCTAAAAACCTACAATGAACCACTTCATCATATGACAGGCAGAAGGACACTTCAGAGAGGACACAATGATGAGTGCCGTAATCGCAGAGAAAAAGTGTTTTTTTAGACGAGGTTACCGCATTGTTTTCATTCCCGTATCCAACTTCAGTTTTTTTGTGTGTCGTCAGCAGGTATCGTTGATCATTTTTACAAAACGCAGCGTTTACACGGTCGCCCGCGTAACCTTTCGGCCTGACAGTGATTTACAAATCTTTATTTTTATATTGCACTGGTCAAACTGAGCCAACTGGCCTCACACGATAAATTAGCTTAGCACATCTTTACAACCAGCCCCGGTTGATGTGCACTTGAAAGTCAATTTCAAAAGCAAGTAAAAGTAATTGAACTGGAAATATGGGTGAAAGCTAATTTCCTTTTATGCTTCACCTGGATGGAGCGACGGGATGAGAGTTTTTAATCTGCGAGCGCGCGCTTTGGAGAGACAGAGAAGTGTGTACGTGCGTGTTTGTGATGAGCGCGACGGCATCATCCGACCACTATTTTTTTTTTTTATAGCCATTTACTGGACGGGAGCCTGGCAGCCTCCTGTGCACGGTGTAAAAGTGTAATCAGACATGGCATCAATTAACAGTACCAGCGCAGGCAGTCCATCAGGAGGCCTTTCACTGCGCGCTTGGCCCGAACGTCGAGGCTACTGAGAGGGGGAACATGTGGGAGGCCGCGAGAGAAGCCCATATGTTCACAGATAGAGACAGTAGGTGTATGTGTGTGTGTGTGGGGAGGGGGGTAATCCCTTGGTTGTATGGGGTGTCTTGGTGAATGTGTGACATCTTCTGAAACGGCGGGATTCAAACAGAAAAAGTGCGGTGTTGTCGAATCTAACCCTTTTCCCCTAGGCACTTCTCTCTTGTATAAATTAATAAAAAAAAAAAAAAAACACCTGACCTCTAAAATCTCATCAGGGGGAACAAAAATGAGACACCAGACTCTCCTGATGGGGGAGACATGTTGAACAACTGACCGCGGCGAGAAGCGGTGGCGGTAGGGGTAGGAGGTGAGAAAAGATGAGGAGCAACAGACGGGAGAGAGGAGAGAGAGAAAAAAAAAGCGTGGTGAGGAAGGAGAGAGAACAAAAGAGAGCCGGGCGAGGGCGGGGAGAGAAAAAGGGAGGCAGAGGGAGAAAAAAAAAAGGAGGGCGAGAACAGACAGCAGGGTTTTGGCACTCCGGCGCGCTGGCACCTTGGCGTCGGTCCAGCCATTGGTCTGTGTGGGCAGAGCAACGATTGATGCAGACGGATCGCGAGGCTTTCCCACCGCGCTGCCGATGTCACACGAAATGTTCACACGCCGACGCGCGCTCCAGTGTCCCCGGCGCACACATCCCACATTTTCGACCCATCCCAGCCACTTTTTTTTTTTTTTTTTTTGATCGCTGTCACATGAACCTCAAAGCTGGGAGGCCGCCGGTGCGTCGGTGAGGCTCCTTCCTCCCCTCGTCCGCTTGTCTGTCTATCCCTTTTCCGTCTTTCCTTCCTTGCATTTTGTTCATCTGTTCTGCCAGTCTCTAACAGGTCTCTATTGATCATCCTATTTCCTCTTTATCTTTAATCAAAAGGCTGGGAAACTCTGTTGTTTAATTGATGAGACTCTGCGAGAGGCCCACTCACTGGCTCCCACAGAACCCGCTCTCATTCATAATTAATAAACTACTGCTAATTATCCAAGCGCCGCTCTACACCATGCACGTCCTATATATATGAAGGGAGGGAGAGAAGAAACAGCAGCAGAAGGCGGGGAGAGAGACAGAAAAGGAGACAGCGAGGAGGAAAGACGGCTGGCAGGATGTAGGATCTGCAAACGAGGGTAAAAAAAAAAAGATTTTAGGCAAGAGGTTGGAGGGGATGAGACCCATCACCTGTGGCTCCATTCCACATCCAATCTATCTCCATTTTATCATCTCTCTCATCTCCGTCACATCACACACTTCCTCTCCCCCTTTTCATCTTCTTATTAAAGTGCTCCAACTTTTATGGGCTCAGGGAAAACAGAGAGGGAGGGTGGGAGGGGGAGAGAGGAGAAGGCTGCGGAGACAGGCAGATGATAGTGAGAGAAAATGTGATTGATTTGAGAAGGAATAATGCATCAGCGGCGTATATATTTGCTTATCCTCACATGTATTCCTACGCCAAATTTCCTTCTCCTCAGTATTAACTTCTGAAACGTTCAGAAAGTGTTTCAGATCCCGTGGAGAGTTCTTAAAGTCGAGCGAGTGAACTCCTGGCAGAGGGTGGATAGTTTGGGCTCAGATGGATGGAGCGGCTGTCTCTAATATGGACCCATCTGGAGGTGGATTGACCTGTCTGCCTACCTACCACAGCCTAATGCCGATTGATAAATGGGTGGTGAGCCGAGCTGGCTGTGGCTGAGGAGAAGCTGCAGGCAAGGAAACTGGGACGGCACATCATGTTCGGATACAGAACCTGAGTCACTGCTGCTCACAGCTGCTGGGCACGCATCTGTAAAGAGGTGTAGGGGGAGCGGGGAGTTTGGCTTACGTATGCGTCTGCGTGCATGGAAATATTTACATAAAGAAATCTATTGCGAGCTTAAAATCTTGATTGCCTGGACTGTAGGGCCTTTAAATCAATAAAGTAAACAGAAACAAATACATGCACTCACACGCACAGACTGAATAAACTCCAGAGCTCCACTCTATTAATTGGTCTCTTATGTCTATTAAACCAACAGATGCATCTATTTATCTAATTTAAAGCAATTCTAATAGTGTACTTAAGCTGCCCACAAACAAATTATGGGATTTACTTGTTTTCCTCCTGCCTGTAAAAATCTTTTTATAATCCACGTATCAGCTTCAGGATTATTTTAACAAGCTGAAATACATTATTATTAAATTAGATTGTGCGATGCTTCGAGAATTTGCACGCCGCACTCGCACGAACATCAGCCTTTTGTCAACCCCCCCCCCCCCCGTCATACTCTCGCCTCCAGCCTTTACTCGATCTCTTCAAAAAAAAAAAAGTAGGAGAGGAGTGAGCTAATGTGATGGGAAGCAAACACACCGGGAAATACTCACCTCATACATATTCATACATCCTCGGCTCAAACAGAACAAAGTACGTTGCTAAAGACAAACAAAGTGCTTGAAAGAAACACACGTGAGTCACTCCAAACCAGATGCACATTTATACATTTTTAAGAGCACTTTTAATTGACTCTATGGATTTATCTCCCCCCCCCCCCCCCCCCCTCCCTCCGTCTTGCTCACTCAGGCCTGGCTGCCAAGCACTTCAACTTTCAATTCAGTGACCAGAGATTAAATTACCAACCCCTCACAGACACACCTCTTCTTCCCTCTTATCATCTTGGCCCTGTTCCATCTCTGTCTTTGCCTCGGGCAGGTTAGACCTCTACTAGCCTTCATATCCCCAAACTCCTCCATCACACCCTCCTACCTCTCTCTATTTCTGTCTCCTTCACCGCCCCGCCTGATGTCATTTGCCCCCCTCCCTTCCTACTGCCTCTCTTCACCCAGAATGCAAAGCGTCTTCCCTCGAACCCCTCAAGTGGTGGTGACCTTGGCTTCCTGAGCTGAAATAGAAGACCGATAAAAAAAAAAAATTTAAAAAAAAAATCACTGACCCCCCTCTCAACCCCGACACCCGCCCGTTCAGCCGGCCCCTTCCTCTCAGATTACACCCTAATGGTTTAAATGGTGCGCTCCCTGTGAGATTTAGAGCAGACTGGGGCCGGGGTGAAGGGTCCAGCTGACAATTTATGACTCAACTAAAGGTCATCTGTAAACCCCCGTGTCTCACTTATGAACTTTCACTCAGCAACAGTAAACAGCGCGCAACTTGTGCAGCAGTTTAATCAAATCTCTTTCCAACAAATTCCTCTCTTCACAACCATGAAGACGTTTTTCGGAGCGCTGCCATATACATCAAACATCAAATCAGACGTTACAATCTGCAGCCAACAGGCAGGGCTAGATAAAATGGTATCTCCTGTGACATGCTGCATTCCCGACTGACTCATTCGATGTTTGGCAACAAAATGGAAACATATAAACGCACAAAATCAAACCAGCAAGTGCATGAAAAACTCATTTTCTAAACTGCGCTGTAAAAACAGTGCTCTTTCTCTGTGAAATCGAAAGACGCCAGCGTCGGAGTTTACCCCTCCTTCCGCTCCACGGGGCGTTTGCAACTGGAGCAGGTGGTATTATTTCATCGGGACAGAGCTAATACATCATATTACATTACATTATAATTATCAGGAGTATCTCCTCTCTTGCCTTGGATTACCATGGAGCTCTCGCTCTGTTTTCACACTCTGATGCCAACCTGTAACCTGACTTGACTCCCATTCATGTTGGTCTCAATGGCACAACTGAAGCAGCGACCCTTAAATGAAAAGTCAATGGACCTTTCATCTTGATTTTATTGGATCATTAATTTAATTAAAAGTACAGTAAAATGCAAAGGTGTGGCCTGCTTATAACTGTCTATATGCTAGAAATTAAGATACTGCCTCATCAGCTTAGCTGAGCACAAAGGATGGGGGCAAAGGTAAACAGCTAAGCTAACCTAAATCCATTAACCAGCACCTCTTAAACTCCGGAGTGTAAACCGAGTGTAAAAAACAACATATCTTGGTGTTTTAAGAGGCTGTGTGTTTGACTCAGTGAACCAGGCTCAGTGAATTCCTGGAGTTTGCTTAGCAACCTCAGGGAAGTCACTCCATCTGGCCCAAAAAAAAATAGCCCGACACATGAACTCCCTGCTTCAGGAGGTGCCCGTACGTGGATTTTGTTACCTTCGAACTGAGCTAGGGAAGCCATTTACCCCGCTAG
The DNA here is from genome assembly GCA_023373845.1 of Nibea coibor. Lineage (NCBI taxonomy): Eukaryota > Metazoa > Chordata > Actinopteri > Sciaenidae > Nibea > Nibea coibor. Next base: position 17,078,010 of record CM041718.1, read on the forward strand.
CAATCTTTCTGCTAAGCTAAGCGGCTGCATGTGGTGTAGCTTCGTGTTAACAGTACAGACGTGACAGTGGTATTAATCTTCTCAAGTCCAAAAATGTTGAACTATGCCTTTAAGAAATCCACCTTAGGTAAAGACACAGTTTGTCTATGTACTATTTTAACTTTAGAAAGTTAAAGCAATGTCATTTTTTTTTTTTTTTTGGGGATCAGTATGGTGACACAGCATTTTTGTCCCAGAGAGCGGTCCAAGGATGAACAGTCCTGTAACTCTGACTAGTTCCTCTTTTTTCAGCCCCTCCCTCGAGTCCTTTGGGTCTTTTCAGACAGACAGGCAGAGGGGTAAAGAATCATGATGGACTCCACTAGATACACGGCAGCCAATATTTGTTTTGTGTTGAGAGACAAGCCGTGTGGGTCAGGAAATAGAGGAGAGGACAGGAAAGAAATACAACAAATAAAGCTCTCTACAATCTCCTGACACAAGCTGATTTCTAAGGACTTTTTTTTTTTTAGATTTAAACGGAAACACATCTGCTGCTAAATTGTTTTGACGTCAAACATGTCAACTTCGAGACATTTGCCTGACTGTAAAACAGTATCAGTGAAGCGTAACATCAGAAGCGAGTTCGGGGTGTGTTGCAAACACAAAGAGGACGCGTGTAGTTCATACTCGCACAGGCCAGCAGATGTTAGAGGGATATGACAAACTGCAAGGCGGCTCATATTTGTGTAATGCTGAGATGCATTACCCTGCAGGTCAGTGACACCTCTATGATTGGCCGCATTGCCTGAGCAAACACCGCTAAGACAGCATGCCGTCTTCAAACAGATGCCAGTCTCCCTAGAGACAGCTCCGCCACTGTCCAATCCCAACCCACACACCCACTGTTTTTCTTGGAGTCCCAGCTCACATTTACACACTTGCACACTCGCACTCACACTGCGCGCCGCTCTAAGCCCCAACCGCTGGTCTCGAATCTGAGCTAAATATAGGCGGTGAGGTAGAGCTATAGGTAGTTGTCAGATGAGGCCCCATTATCAGCCTCTGACTGTAAGGCTCTTGTGTTCTTCCATAATGACCAGCCGCTGCACCTGTCTCTCTGCCTGGCCTCTTCAACACACGGGCACTCAGGTCAGACTAAATATAGCCGTACTCCCTCTTTGTCTCTCTCTCTCTCTCTCTCTCTCTGTTGCCTTACGCTGCACCACTCTGCACAACAGCCCCCTGAAACACACACACACACACACACACACACACACAGATACACCCCCATTTTCAGCCTCAACTAAGTACCAGTGGCCAGGCCTGAGTAAAGAGTTACACTATCCCTCACTCATCTCATCCCCTTTTATAGACACACGATGACATTAGAGTGGGCAGGAATAACAAACAGGGATCTATTGGCTCCAGAGAGGTGGCCATCAAACATTATGCACTCTGATTATAGTGGCGATGTGTGTTTGTATGAGTCTATCTTTAGAAAGCCGGAGCAACACAGCACAGGAGTTGAGGGTCAACTCCATATTAAGCATGGTCGAATAATTTCTGTCTGTGATTGTGTTTTTAAAATCTTCAAATTGGTGTGTGTTTTTTTTTTTTTAACAAATTAAAATTTAATTTAAAACTCAATTATACAAAAATCTGAGCAAATGTTGGGTTATAAAAAACTTTGATTTTGCACAATCGCCGTCTTATAATTGAGTTTTTTTCTCATTACTTTGAAGGATTATGACACAATCAACAGCCTATTTGAGCTATCTCTCTCTCCATTTTCCAATTTCTCTTTCTGGTACAAACATTGCTCGCTGCTGGAATATCTTGTTTACTGGAAACTGCAGCGAACAGCGTCTTCGTTGGTGAACTTTTGGTTTAAATTTTAAAAATGTGCTCCTAAAAACTTCAGATCTTTGAATTCCTTCAAATCTAGGAGACGCCGACAAAAATACAGATAATTCTGGTCTTTTGTTGTGACTGTAAAATACCCCTAAAAGATATACTTTTGACCCAGTCAACAACTAGTGTGCTACAGTAACTGAATCTATGATCATGGCTACTCTTTTAGCTGCTTTCAACTGAGGATTTCATGGCTTATTGCTTTGATTGATGTTTGTTTTCCTGAATATCTGTGAGCTTGCTCAAAGAACGGTAATAATGTGGGTATATATGAATAGTTCATCTTTGCCTTGTGATTCCCTCCCCGGTCCCCAAGGTGACATAAAGATGTGGCGAGGGGATATTTCCTTAATGCCGTTGTGTTGCAATTCTACGTGTGAATATTAATTCCCTGGAGCGAAGTGAGGATATTACTGACAGTAATATTATGGTCTGTCTGCTCTTGTCTATTCTGCCGCTGACAAAATGTCCAATACTGCAGGCGGTAAAAAACATCTGCAGTGCCAGCACCCAAGAGCAGAACGACTTTCCGAGGTAATAAAAGATGAGATGGAGTGATTAGGAAAATGCCAGTGAATGGCTGCGAGGCATTCCAGCTCACTCCTTCTCCTTACAAATGCCAGCGAGGGTTACTTCTGACAATGGACAATGCATCACCTGCTCAGCCTCTACAACAGGCCACAGGAGCTAGCACAAACACCTTGTCTCATTCCGGGAAAAAGTAAATGCAATCGCAAAAATTTAAAACTGCAATGAGGTTTTCGGGCTGACGGACACATTGCTGTCCTACATCTTCATCTGCACACCTCAGGTTTCCAGCAATGCGTGCAGTGTCTGTATCAGAAATGGGCCAAAAACATTCTGGTGATAAAATTGACTATACCACAGTGCACTCCGTGGCCTTCTCTCCCCCGTCTCTGTTACCCTGGAAACTGTTGTCCATGTAGGAAGGAGCAATTCTATTACAGCAGCTGGGCCAGCCAGCAAATAGAACTATAAAACATGACTTAACAGTTATAGAGGGCGAGAGGAAGCAAGGACTAAGAGGGCTAGGAAAATGCAAAGGAGACACAAAGAGGAAAAGGGCACACAGGGGGAATCAAGTGCAAGAGATGAACATAGATTAAAGGGAAAGGGTACAGCGGGCTTGGCAAAGATAAAAGGAAGTTCAGAAGTGGAGAGAACGTGCAGAAATATAGAAAGGAGCTGGAAATATTACTTCCAATCCCCTGACCCCGAGTCACGGATAGAGGTGCACAGAAACGTAAGACGACTGAAGAATTTGCTTAATAACAATATTAGAGGAGACTGCTAATGCACACTTGGCACAGTTATGATAATAGCTGCTATCGAAGTACGTCTGATTACACACAGAAAGTGTGAGGGGATGGAGAGTGGGGAACAGGGCCAGGAGCTGTAAGCTGGTTAAGCAGATTGCCTAGTCTAACTGTGCTTCTTCCCCACATCTATTCACATCCTCTCAAAGCCTCGTCTTTGCCATCCATCTCTCAACCACCACCCCTCCCCAGCACATAATGGACCTATTGAGTCACTCCATTTGTCTTCTATCACATGCCCAGAGCCAAATCCCTTCCTTTATTCTTTCTTTTTTTTTTCTTTCCCTTTGTTTTTTTTTTTTTTTTGTGACGCCCGCACACACCATCTCACACCATCTCCATCAAGGGTAAGGGTATCACGCTCATGGCAAGAGGTAATGCTCATGCTCAGTGTGTGTGTGTGTGTGTGTGTGCGCAGACAGACAGTCAGAGAGAAGGTCAGCGTGGAGCCTGCAGGGAGACACAAGAGAGGACCGACTGGCAGGGATCAAATACTAATCGATACCGCACACTCTCTCTCTCTCTCACTGGGGCTGTACGCTTAACTCAGCCTTGTCCCTTTCACACTCTTGTGCCCGTCAGACGGGGTGTGAGTGTTGCGCGTTCGCGTGCACGCACAGATCGGGTTTCCCTCCCTTAGCCAACGTTGAGGGAGCGCTTCTCTCCGATGTGACACGGCCCTCTGAGAGACTTGTTCGTGTGTGTGACCCCCAAATGCCTGGGAATCATTTCAGGGCGGATCATGTTGCCAGCTGGCTTAGACCCGGCTTACTTTGTTCTAAGGTGAACCACGCTAGGTAGTAAAGCAGTGTGGCCCGGGGCTATACTATCTGACAGGGGTCAAATTACTCTTCCAAATCCAATCCAGCGCTTTTGTGAGATCAACGGCAAGTTGCACAATGGAAATATAAATGAGTCAGTCCTGAGGCTTTAAACACACCCACCTGTCTGGATCTTAAAACTTGCTACGATGAGTGGTTGTTTAAGGTACTTTTCATAGAAATACGAGTCAGAGCTGTCTTTTGTCTGACAGATAACCAACAGCGCTGGTTAGGTTACCGAAGAAACCGAAGACAGCCTCGCAGCATCAAACGCCTGTACTTCTCGGGAATGTTACAAAAGGCTGTGTTTGCTTTAAAATACTTGGACAGGACTTACTGCTTATTACTTATACATTGTGGGTATAGGGCAGTGGAAGGGGTTTGTAAATTGGGGTTTGTGAGCAGGGGGAGCGGTTGTCCAATGAGGTTGGGCAGTTGGGTATGCATGGCATGGTTTCCACTGACCACACTGTCAGCAGTTTAATAAAAAAAAAAAAAAACCCTATTCCTCCAGTAAAAAGTAGTTCCAGTAAAAACAGTGGAAACATTGTGTTCTGTGGATTGTCCGGAGTAACAATGGCACTGTTTCTGCAGAGAGATGTTGCATTTTTTTTTTCATGGTGTACAGCCAGCTATCTTTTATTCACCTCCATTGTGTTGGTAACACAACACAACGCCTCAGATAGCCAAGTCTATACACAAATGCACTGCCGCTGCATATATATATTACTGTGTGTGCTGAATTTGTGGTGGAAACACTGAAATTCCTGTTTATGCATAAACATATCTCTGCACTGAGGATCCTGCAGTATCTACAACAGCTTATAGGATTAGCAGCAGTAAATTGCTTCCATATAGACCCACTATCTGTTCCTCTTGATCTGTTTCATCTAAGAATAGACTTGTTGTTTCACTCTATATGAATGTGTGTTCATGTGGCAGATATTTCACAACAATTTGAGGTTCCTCTGCCATTTAATGACATACTACCATAACAGATGGTAACACTGAATTATGAAATTCACTTTGAAGACATGTTTCGTGTGTTTATAAAGTTCGGGGTCCACCAGAGGTTAAAGAAAATGATTAAACTGGCTCACATTAGGCTCAGGAATTATTTTCTTCTAGGAAAAGTCCTCTGTACAGATGTAAAACATCAGTTGCTGCTTGCCATAAAATGATTCCTCTTTAAGGCTAATCCTCCTTTTTTTTTGTTTTAATCTGTCCTCTATCAGTCAAGTCACAAAACATTATTTCAAGGAAATGAACGCAGCTGTAACGCTGCTAGAAGCAGCTCCACCACCAAACTCTGCAGCCTTGTGCTTGTGCAATGCTTTGCTCATGTCCTGCGAGTTTACTGGACTGAGGACAAGTCCTGATCTTCTGTTTGTGAGAGAATGGAAAAGCTTCCTGCCAAAGTTTGACAGAGTATGGAAATTTCTGAGAAAGAGCAAAAAAAAACAAAAAAACCCACCAGTTTGACTGATTGATGTAGAGTGAGGGAGGAGAAGGGAGTCTATGTGAAAAGGTTCCATACAGAAAGAGACGTAGGAACAAAGACCGAAAGAGACAGAAAGGAAGCAGAATATGTTTAATCTGAGCGAAGCTGAAGCTACATTGTGGAATATCAGCACCTTCGGCACCTCGCAGCCTACTCTGAGGAGATTTTACTTTCGATCCTCTCGCTTTTACTTCAAATTGAGGATGCTGTGCGCGAGCTGCGTGTGAAGGAGGATGCCGGAGTTGGAGGAAAAACTGTTACACGCCGCTGCGCGCTCTTACTAATGAACACCTACCTGTTTCTTAGCTCCCCGATCTACATGTCACTTTGTCTGAAACATTGCTTCCATCTCTAGTCTGTGCTCCACATAACTGCACCTTACTCGACTAGCAGCTCAACCCGCCCAACCCGGTGGCAACCCCTACTTTGCATCGCACTGTGTCATACATACTACCCAACCTGTCACTTCACCTACTGCAGCCTGTCTCCTATCCCCTAAACCAGGGCACCGTCTCCAACTAAATCTACTATTTTTCCATCACTTCGGGAGCTAATCTTAAAATATGAAACCTTCAGCAGGGTTGGAGATGTTACTTGTGATGATACATGCTTCTTTAAGTGAGTCAGCAGGTTATGGACACCACATATTACTCCTAATATTTAGTGGTTAACCTAAAAAAAGAACTAATTTGAGGACAGAAGTTTTATTTTTTTGATAAGGTGTAATACCTTATATAACAATTGTTTCACTCAATTAAATCGAGGTACTTTTTATACATTTGGGTGAACTTCTTGCTATTTTGAGTAAGACAAACTATAAAGTACAGCCAAGGTGAAAAAGCAATTACATACTCGATTGATCTGTGTAAAAGTCAGCAGAATCGCTCTAAAAATTGAGTTGCACCAACAATAATAGTCAATACTCTTTACAGTTTAATGATTAGTTAGCATTTACACAGTTCACATTTGAACAAATGTAATGAAATTGAAAAAAACAACTTTCATAATTAGCCTGGGGCAACTGTGACAATACTGTGATTACACGGGACTAATGGAGTAGATAGCACATTCAGATGGATGTTAGAGGAAACAATGTTGAGCTGAAATACTGAATAAAAATCGACGTGTGTTACAGGTCTTAAAAACAAAAAAGACAGACTCTTACAGTTGGCTATAAGCTAAGTTGCCCTTAATAAATTATAGTGGAGCTGAGGTTGAGCTTGAAATTGGCTGATTCCACTTGAATACTTTTAAATACAGCGACATCCTAATTCCTACAACATGGGGACTTTAAATTAAAGCAACACATGTAGTTCCATACATAAAATTGATGTACAGGTACACGTGACCCTGAAAACAGAAAATATCTACATGGATCATCTGGGCCGCCTCAGTATTTTTCAGGAATTTCTTAGTATATAACCTTTTGGCAGATGAGCCAAAAATCTCCAGCTCCTCTGCACACATCATGCAGTTACTTCTCCTCCTGCTGCTGTAGTCATCTCCAATACCTTATTTTTTATCCTCCCTTCAGTGTTTTACCTGTCGGTCTGTTAGTCCATCTGTCTGTCTGTCTCCATCCAGGGAGAAATAAGAAAAACACAGCTATCTGCTGTTCCACAGTACAGTCGCCTAATCAGGGGCTTTGCAAGGTCTGAACAACACTCCCACAGCATACAGAAGAACAGAGGGGAAGAGAGGCCGGAGAGGAACGGAGGTAGAGAGAGGTACAGGGAGTAAGAGGGAGAGCGAGCTAAGAGGAAAATACACCATCCCACCCTATAATCCCTTGCTATCCCACTTGAATCCTGACAGTGCTAACCTGTTTTTATTGCAGCGAATGGGGAGAATACCAATGAAAATGCACCTGTGTGTAGAGCACTTAACTGCACCGCTGCCAGCCTCTGCTCTGGGTGGCTGCTCTCCTTTCGGTTGCTCCAACATCATTCAATTATTCTGCCTGCTGATCTCCAAATAAACGTCTCAGAAGCAATAATGAATTGTCTCTGTCGGGACAAAACCAGTCAACAAAGAAACACACTACAGACATGATGCTGAGGAGTGTGATCCGCTCTCAGAAAGCACAGCATTGCATGTGAATGTCCCCTCCTCATATTTAAGTCATCTCTCCGTCTCCGTCTTCTTCTTTGTAATCAAGTTTGTAAAAATGCGGCCGGTTACAATTACGGAGTCATGATTCCCAGAATGGCCTCCGACCCGCTGTAATCTTGACAAGTGACATGTTCTGTTCAGCTGTTTAAAGCCCTTCTCTCTGTCAAACGCATGAAACGGAGCTCGACGGGAGCGCAGCCATCCAAAGGCTGGCTTACTTACGTTTGATTACTACAGTAAATACGTTATCCGCTGACAGGTCTCCCGGGGCTGGCTGAATTTGGGGAGAGATAAATTAAATTCAAATCAATAGGCAAATTAGTAGTTCACTAAATAACGATGCCGCCTTTTCAATTGCCAAGAGAATTGTGATTAAAGTGTGTAACTCAGCGCCAGTTAGCAAGGTCTCGCCGTTTAATGTGATTATTCGCCACAAATTCTGCCTAATCCAGTCGAGTCCAGTTTGATTTTTTTTTCTGAATTAGCGACAAAACAAGACTTTGGGGGGGGGTCTTACATTATGCAAAGAGACTGAACAAATAAAGGGATATTAAACTGCAATTTACGGCCTAAATGGATTTGATTCAAAACTCGTTTGTTTTCAGAGAAACCGAATCCTTTTTCCTTTATTACCCAAGATTCCACCTGCCTGCCAGCCGCCCATTGTACTCGGCGCCTGCTTCTGGGTGCGCGTCGACGGGATGCATCCGTTTCCAGTCTGGGATGAAGTGTGTGACAACTTGTGTTTGCTCCACTCGCAATCGCCGCGCGGAGGAGACGGAGGGAGGGCGTGATGGGAGGAGAAGGAGCAGGGCCAGCGTAAACGGCGACGTGAAAGGCAGGGAGGAAAAGACGGAAAGAAAGAGGAGAAAGTTGCTGGGCGTGTCATTGCCCGGCGGAGTCTGTGATTAGGCTCATATCTGTGGAGGACGTGGCGCGGTTGTAAAGAAAGGGAGAGGGAAGGAGCGAGGCGGACAAATACAGAGGGAGAAAAAGATGGAGGGGGTGGGGGGGGGCTTGGTAACCATCATCTTGGAGATCAAAGACCTGTCTGCTTGTTCTGCCTGCAGCCCTCCTCTTCAGTTTGGAAGAAGGGAATAGGATGGTGGGAGGAAGGAGGGGGTCTGCATCAAGAAGCTGACGGGAGGAACTTTACTTTTTCTTGCTCGCTTTGCTCGTCTCTCTCGTATCTGTCTTGATGCTGTCTCCCTTATTAACAACAGCCTTCCATCAGCCTCCGCATGCATGCAAACAAGGCACAAACACACACACTCTGCACATGAACACACGCACACAGAGGGAGGGCTATGAGCGAATTATGGAGTTAATGAAGCAGAGGTCACCCGCTCTCACCCTAACGGCCGGGAGGGAGGCTGTGAGATGTGACCTTCATCTGTATGACTCAAACAGAGCACTTTAGCCAATCATCTCCGCCATCACCTCCACTTTTCTCCACTTCTTTCTCTTGCACTTACTCGCGTGCACACACGCGCACAAAGATAAAGCTTCCCCCTTCTTGACTGGAAAGAGGAATTAAAAGGTAAAAGTATTCATAGATATTCTCTGTAATCTCCGGCGCTGAGCTCAGTGGAGTTGAGGACAGCAGCGTCAAAAAAGTACTCGGCTGAAACTTCTCTACAAAAAAAAGAAAAAAGTTTCCGCTCTCGACTTCTTCAGAACCGCTGCTGAGCGCCCGCCTGAAACCGCCTGCACATTTTTAGCATTCATGTCAGAGGCGGTCGAAATCCACAAACATCTGCTCGTGCCAAAGCACCACCAGCAGACCACAGACAATGGCCGGCAGCATTAAGGTATTTTAAATGAGCTCTGGGAGCAGCGCAGAGCCAAAGTTAGAAAGAGAAAAACGAAAAAAATAGAAAAATAAAAATACGGGTAAGGAGCGACAGCACTGGAGGATGGAGACAGATCTGAATTAATTCAGCGGACAGAGTCGTAGCAGCAAGGAAATCAATCATGACAGCTCTTTATCATATCAGAGGAAAGACATTATTGGTTATTGTACTTCTCCCACAGCCAAGAGAAGCCAAAGTGTTGTGGCAAGACAAATATTGTGATTTCTCACACCCTCCAATGGCTACTCAATTTAAATGCTAATATTAAGGTTAGCTTGGGCATATGTGAATTTTATGACCGATCAAGCAGTTAGCGGGTGACAAATTGGGCCAGTGTCACACTGAAAGCTCGACCCGTCTCCCTGTGTTTGTGAAATGTAAGCGAGATGCAGAAGGAGGGAGGGAGGGAGGGAGGGAGAGCCGAGGCTGAGTGACAGCGACTAAAAAAGAGTGAAAGTCAATGTGATGTCGCGTCAAGTCAGGCTTCCCCTTCTCCTCCCCTGGCTGCCACATATCTCTTGTTTGACATGACATGAAGGAAATGGAGAATTTGCTGTGTAAACATGACCTTTGACCCCTCCTTATCCAATATTCCATCAGAATGACAGTCCGGCAGCTAACCCACCCCCTCTAAAACCTGCAGCACTAAGAGAGAGAGTTTCCATTAGGCCTTCTCAGGCTGGAGCCGTGGCAGGTCACCGTAGATGGAGAGGGGAAGAGATTGAGGTCTCCCGTGTCCTCCAGTGTGACAAACAGCTAAATAAAATGATCCTGATGGTGGTGAGACGATGAGACATCTGCTCGGGGCCAACCCTTCAGAGACGACTGGATGTTCGTGAGCTTGCAAATATTCAGTCAGGAGGTTTTTCGAAGTGGAAAAGCTTTGCCTTCGTCCAGAAATTCAGTCATGACCTTACTTAAAAACCCGGTGCTGTAGAGGAAGGCCAGGAAAAGGTTGGCCATCCTGTAGCCCGGTAATATCGTCTCCTCCCTATTGTCCCCCTGGCAGTTTGAGGTTGATTCAGTTTCCTTAATCAGAATCTACTTTGCCCTTTGGGTGTGATACAAACTTTTGTGCAAGAGAGAAGGAGAGAAATGGAAGAGAAGGAAGCAGATTAAGTTAACAGGACAAATGGGAGTCATATGTATTGTTGGGCTGCGCGGGCCAAACAAAACACGTGTAAGGGAACTTTGTTAAACAACCGTTCCCCGTCCTTTGGCAGTTCTCTAAAGGTTCTCTGGTATTTCTTTGGCATCGGTCCTCACGCCTCTGATCCTTGTACCATGGCCAAACAACACAATCCCCTTCCTAAAACCCACATAGCTGAATCCGACCCCATCGGCACCAGCTCTGTGTCCGACTTTATTACATCGGTGGTATTACCACAAGTAGTCACAGGCTTCACATACAAATAGTAACAGCAGTAGCAACTCCTGTGCTGTGCATCCAAGAAGCATGTAAGCAACTTTATCTGTTGCATCAATCTCAGATTCAGTGTAACGTCTGAGCAGCTGGAAGCTACAAAGCAAAAAGGGGGGAGAAAATAAAAAAACATCCTCGCTTCCCAGCATCAAAATAGCTCATTTGCGTTCAGAGTGGCTCGACATAAATGCGATGCACTGCTGGGAGGCGTTCGCTGATTCAAGTGAGCAGATTTGGACCCGAGGTGCCGCTTGATAGGTCGTTCAGGACGGCTAATCCCTGCAGGAAAGGCGCCCGTTTAGCATCACAGGCTTCAATTCAAAGACATCACGTTACGATCTCGCTGCTTTTAGTCAATCTGTTCTCTGAGTCGAGGCTCCATAATTGTCGGAGTTAAGCCGCGCTGCAAATGCGCGATCTTATCTCTGATCTAATTACTATAACTCAATCAGGAAGAGTCTGCATAACTGCTTACACAGAAATCAATTAAAGTTCTGGGTTAGACTGTAAACACACATAGCAACAGATCATCTATTGTTAGCCCCTTTTTCTGTGATAATGGTTTGCTTTCAGCAACTAGTTGGGTGGCTAATGGAAACAGGGCACGCCTAAGCATGAGTTGTGGAGCCACGAATAGGCTGAAATAGAGAAGGATATTCCGATAACATAAACCTCTCTCAACATTATGACAGGGTGTTTATGTCCTCGTCTCACCTGCGTGGTGTTTAATAAAGAAGACGGATCATATTTAAAAAGCACTCTCACCCTGTCAGATTCTCTGCCTTTTGAGTGTTTTCATTTCCACTGTAAATTGCACTGGGACTTAAGTGGCGGGGAGTGTGTTTGTGCGTACGTGATACATGTCTGGTGAGTGGAAAGGAGACCTACAGTGAAGCACCCTCTACCAGCCTCTCTCGTCTCCCGCCGAGAGGGCAAGATGCCATCAGCAGATGCTCCGACGTGTTTCTAAGGGGACATGGAGTTAAATGAGATCAGACCAGAGTCAAACAGTCGTCAGCTTTTTTTTAATCTGTCTCTTTCTTTTTCGCCTCGGTGTATTGCAGTAATTCACTGAGGGGGTCGCTGCGGTAAGCAGATATATGCCTTTTTGAATGTGTGTGTGTGTGTGTGTGTGTGTGTGTGTGTGTGTGTGTGTGTGTGAAAGAGAGAGATATAGCACCTTTTAAATGTGTTTTTCGAGCCAGTCTCTAAAGTGAGTCAGTCCACAGTGACAGAGGAGAAGTGAAAACACTCTTTTGGATGCCGAGTACGTCTCATTATCAGTGGACGCCGTACAGTAGCTTTCTTTATAGACCCAGGCCGTGATCTGTCCACACACCATTTGGCAGGCTGAAACACTAAGTCTCTACCAGAATGGAAATCAAGCCATTCAAGTGCCGAGACACCGAGGACCCGCTTTGTCCTCTGTTTTATGTCACTTTAATGTACAGCTGAAAAAGCAAAAAGCCAAGGACGGAGAAGAAGAAAACTTTGTGTGAGGGGAGAGCCGGGTCAAGTTGTCCGTGGGAGGTGGTGGCTGTGTTTCTGTGCGCATTTGTATTTTCTATTTGATGTAATCGCTTCTTTTTTTTTTTTTTAATGTCGCCTTCGCCGGGAAAGGAAGAATAATGTCGCTGTGGGAGGATTTTTTTTCAAAGTCACTGAAGCCCAGGATAAACAGTTTTACTGCCCAACTGCATCGCTGACATTTAAAATCAGAGAGACATTGAAGAAGAAAAATAGTGCCGATGCAGGGAAAAGAAAAGATGGCAAAGGAGCAACAGTGACACCTGTAACAGTGAAAACATCAAAATCAGCTCCGCCGTGCCTGGATTTTTATTCAGTCTCACTCTGCAGGTGATTAACACCAAAGCCCTGCGTTCTTAACTGAAGAATGACAAGAGTATGACACCCTCTCTTCACAGAGACGGTGCACTGATACACTCAGAGACAGATGACGGACGGCACGCCCATGCCCTCACCCTTGTCATATCATTACTTAATCCCCTTGGTAGCAATTACCTCTGAAGGGAACAAAAAGCCGGTGCCAGGCAACTATTACTGACATGGCAGCTCAATGAACAACACAGCAAGTTTTTCTATGAGGCCAATTTGCACAGCAGCCGCAACGAGACCCGGCCTAATGAAGGGAAATGTTTAGATCGACAGACAGAGACCACAGTCACGCAAGCAGGAGCCGAACATCTCAGCGCGAAGCGAGGGCAAAGTGAAAGGGGCGGGCGCTGGAACAGAGGAGCATTGTGGGTCAATGTGGCGAACGACGCATAAACGCGGAGGAGCGAAGGGGCAGGATGAGGCGGGGAGGGGAAAAAAAGGTAGGAGGAACAATAAAACGTGATTAAAAACAGGAGACGGAGCACACAGAGTGAAGCTGGAGCACGGCGGTAAGGGCACAAGCTTGACTGTCTGAAAGAGCCATTGTGGCAGCAATTGATGGGGTTTCATAATGAGAAGGGACAGGGCAAATGGGAGGGCGAAGCTGAAATGTCAGGGCGCAGGGTGCAGGCGATATGCAGGGCGGTGACGGCGAATTGTGTACAGCGGCGGAGGCACGAGGGGTCATAGGATGTCTGCACACTCTGCAGGTTGTTTGCTGGAGTCAGCAGTGAGAGACACCACCCCCTCCCCACCGCGCGCACCCACACACACACACACACACACACAGCGGCGAGGATATAATCCGTCTCCCTAAACCACAGGATGCTGTTTAGAAAACACTCAGCAAAATACTGCTGGGAACAGGAAGAGCGAGCAGACAGACAGTAAGACAAAAAAAAAAAAATCACAGCAGGTAGATGCGTTCCTCGGCACGTCGCCCTCCCACTTCATCGGCGCGGCGAGGATAAGTCGTAAAATTGAGGGAATCACTATGAAAAATTAAAACGGTAATTAAGATGAGAAAAATGTTAAAAAGATTGAGACAAAGCGTTTCCTTTAAAACAATTATACGCCGCCTTCCTTCCCGGGTGAAAATGAGGCCCCCAGACTGACAGTGAGGACAAATGATTCAGGAGGGAAGCGGTCGGGGTTCATTTGGTGACGGTGCGGATGTTAATCATTTCCACCACTGGTTTACAAGAACCCAGCATGCTTTGTCTGCCAGCGCTCCCACACCGTTCATTTGCCCCGTACTCATCAACATTCTCCTTCAGCTGCATAAAAGCAGCATCACGCACAACGAGAGAGAGAAACACGTGCGTGACAACATGTGCGCACACAGGTATATTTCTCAGAGGAATTACAGCCTGCGGGGGCAAAGAAGACAGACCGAGGCTGCAGGGAGTCTCTTATAAATGCGCAGCATGGAGGAAAATAGGCCCATAAATGACAGCGCATATGCTGAGTGTGTATCAAAGAGTGAAGGCACATAAAGTAAATGCGGTGACTTATGATAAGGCCCACTTCTTATCCTTCGACAACAAAAAAAAACCCTTCAAATGATACTGAAATTGGTACCTCCCCTCCCTCCTCCCACGGCCGATAAGATTCCCAGCCTTTGTTGCTGTGAGATGAGCAAACAGCCTGAAACTACCTGCAAGGTTTTTCTCTCCGGAGTGTCTCTCATGAGGGGAAGAGGCGGGGTGAAAGACGTTCACCTCATTCCTGTTTATCAGCTGGGAGAATCAGCTTTAGTCTTTTTGGTTAATTAACTAAGTGGTGTCTCTAGGCCCTGTCTGTGCGCCACGAGGTGCCAAACTCCATCAAGCCACCCAAGTGTCTCAAGCACCGCTAACCGCCTCTGGTCTCAGGATAATAATTGCGAAAGCAACAGGGGGTGAGAGAACATGCACACGCCGGAACAATTACAAACATGCAGAAGGGGGAACGTCGCTTTCCCCTCAGCTCTTGTTTTCTCCATCTTCACGCCTACTCGTTTAGCTGTCTTCTCAATTCTTCGGCGGTTTATTCCAATTTAGCGCCGGTTTTCTGAGGCTTTCTCCTCGTCCACCTTCGTCTTCTTTCTCATGCCTTTTGCTTTAATCTCGTGGCCTCCCCTCTCCAAAGCTCCACCGTATCCCAGGCTTGGCCATGGAGAGCAGCAACAACCTTCCTCCAAACTCCAGCAATCATTCTCATTTATTCTAGCTTATTCTCCCTCTCCACCTCATGCTGTTCTCCCCGCTGCTCCAAATTCTTCAATTTGCCCTGCTGGGCTTTGGCAAGAGGCAACCACAGTCTTCCTCCAACCAAACTTCGATTGGCCCACTTCAAGCTCTCACTCTAGGGTCCTTTATTTCTTTCCTTTCCTGGCATGTACCAAGTTGCATTCTTCCAAAGGCACTTATGCGGCAATGGAAATCATTCTGGAAGTGACCCAGGCTCTTCTCCTTTTTGTGCCCCAGCTGACGCCCACAGAGAGTGAACAGAGTGGACGAGGAGACCAGTGGAGGAACTTGTTGTAGTACGGCCTTTGGATAAACTCCAGGTCAGCTGGACAGTGGGGTGGAAAACTCTACAGAAACATAAACTCATATACACAGAGAGAAACACTGTGCTTTGTTTCGTCTGAAAGCACCACTCCGCTCAGCTTGGTACAAAGGTCCCTGTGGAGAGGCACGCAGCTTCTCTGGATGAGCTGGTCTTCTTCCAGTTGAGCTCACACACTGTAGTAAGTGAGGGCCATTACCCCTCATTCACTGTCACTGACCTGAGACTTACCTGCTTCACTGACTCTATTGACACGATCCAGATAATTGTGTCTGATAGCCAGAGGCTTCAGTCAGGTCAGTGGTGGGCAGACAGAGAATCGTGATATAATAACATAAGAGAAATGACGCTTGTGAGCACGATTGGGGCAGATTCTTGACATGCTTTTACACCAAATGCACAAGTGCGACGGTCTATCCAGCACAGTGCAGTTGCGTGCCGTCCTGATCAGCCCTAGAAGCCATTGTGCAGGGCGCCACCCTGATTTTCACCAGGATTTGTGGTCAAAGGAGGTGGAAGAAAAGAAGAATAGAGGAGAGTTTGATTGGGCAACCCTCTATTGCTGCTTTTACTGTAACTTGACTCTCTGATCACTGACAGGATATGGCCAAAATAAACCCCAAGCACTGCAAATAGAAGAGAGTACGGCGATGTGTCTTTTTTTTAGGAATTATCATCACGACTATTCACAGAAGCTCCCTCACCGCATTCTCAACCAGTCGCAAAAACAATGCGCATTTGCACGGACCAAAAAGTGTAATATTTGAATATGAAGGTCACGACCCATCGCAGGCCTCATAACTATTTGTTTTTGTGATTTGAAGTCTTCCGAGTCGAAGGAAAGTCCTGCTGAGCATGAACTAAACTTAGCTAATTCACCCACTCGACAGCACAGGCAGTAAATTTCCTCTCTTGTTTCCGTTGGTTACCAATTATATTTGTCAGTGGTTTGGAGACGCAAGTCTACAGATACTGTGGAGGTCTCTCACAAAAGCAAGCACTAGTTTGAATTTCACACACCGACACACGCCATTACATGTGCTTAATTCTTCCTGATTTGATTGTTTATGGTTAATATCTCCAGTTTTAGGGAACTAATTCAGGGCATGATTAAACTATTACTACAGGACCATTATCACAAATGTCTTCATTCATTTGGTTCATTTCTTGGCTTTTCTTTTATTGTAATAGAGCCTGGAGGCTCTCTTGTTTCTAAATTGTAAACTGGACTCCTGCTCCTAAATGTGTCCCTGCACTATAAATAAAGATTGACTGAATTAAGCAGATGGGATCTCTGGTCTATATTAAGCCTACAGTAAATATCTAATAGTGGGAGGTTGTGGTGGTCTATATTAAGGAGCATACAGATTAAAAATACACCAAAACACAGCAACAGTCAGGCTCAGCAACAATTTCCAGTTTGCTATTCTGAGGAGGGCAAATGGTAACACACTTTTCTGAAATAACGGGCTATTTATTCCAGTTCTAATGAAACAAATACTGGCTGCAGTCAGGACCGTTTGTGTTTTCCTTCCTCTGAAGTCTGTCTGCATTTTAAACAGTATCTGCACAACATCTAATTATCACAAAAATGGCTTTTACATTAAGCGTTATCACTTCTTTCACCCATTCAGGGACACGACTCAATGCACCGAGAAGACCAAGACAGTCGTTTTCTAGTTGACAAAAATTTACTTGCCTTAGACTTTCTAGCGGGTTATTTTCAACACAAGAGGAAGCATTATTACTTTCTTTAAAATGCAATACTTGCTATAGAAACATTACTACTTTTTCCTACGACGACCTGTCAAGAAAATGTGATCTACATGCTTGCACGTCTCTGCAGCACATTTAGTTACATGAGGTTGTTCAAGACAGGTTAATTAAGTACGTGAGCGAAAGCATCGGCAACACGAAGTTAACTTTTCGCTTCGGCACAATCTCTGTACGCGTCGAAACGACACTGTGAAGTGCGAAAACAACACGTCAGGGAGTGCAAGCACAAACACATCTCTCACATACAAAATCACCGTCTAAATGAAATCCATTTTCTGACAGAGAATGAGATGTCAAAGGTCTGTGCACAGCCGTCAGAATGATCTAAGACACAAATGACTCAACACGAGTGGGCATTCTGATTTTTCACACTCACATGCCAGTAAACACATTGGCCGTTTGGCTCTCGACTATGGCCCACTCTTTCCAAGTGCATAATCACTCACATTAATGAGAATGGTAATGCGATGCAGAAGAATTAGTCCTGGTCCTCAGGGTTGAGTCTCAGGAGGCCTCGGAAGAGAAACTAGCTGCCTTGGCTTTAGTCTCACTGAGCCTTAAAAATAAGCAACCCCACTCTGAGCTTTCCTGAGCAAAGCTACCGAGACGCCTGACAACAATAACAAAATGTCCTGACATATATACAGACTAAATACCCATATTTTGCCTCTGGAACCGCTTTGACGAAATCAATACTGCTTGTGTTAATCACGCAGACGCAAGTTGTCGTGGGGGGGGGGGGGGGGGGGGGGGGTGAAAAACAGCTCTGTCATAACCGCGCTCACGTAGAGCATGTTTCCATGAGGTGGGAGTTATTACTCATGAATAAAAACCCAGGCTATTTCTATAACTAGTCTCCCCTGCGATGCCTGTGTCCCCTGACATTTAAAACGAAAGAGAACTAGTTCACCAAAATGCAACGCTGGCTCAGGAAGAGTGTTCCGCTTTACGATTTATCACTGCATCCGCTTACACGGACACTCCGAAGCCTAAAGTCTAACTAAATATCAACTCCTCCGTGAAAACACCAGTGGATGTTAGCTGAGCTGCCTTCACGGGCCGGCTGTGTGTGCAAGTCCTTGTGCCGCGCGTGTTTGTGTGTTTTTGTTTCTTTATTCAGTCAGACCGGTGCCTCATTCTCTCTCCTTTTCTCTCCAGGCTCTTCATTAGTTTGTGCGTGGATACTAATGAGTGATACCTAAAACTTGCCAGAGGCTCGGCTTTACCCCTCGCTTCCCAGCCCAGGGTGGCCCATGGTGAGCATCACCTCTCAGCTTCTGTTTTTGGGGTTGGCTTGCTGCCTGGTGTAGCCCGTGGTGCTAAGGTGCATTAATGAGCCACTGAGCCAGCATCCGTGTGTGTGTGCGCGTTTGTGCGCGCCTGCTTTGCGAACGCGTGTGCGATGAAAGACGAGTCCTCCGGCTTCCGCTCCACACTCCCCCCACTCCCCTCCTCCTGTATCCACTATCCAGGAATCTATTCATTTCAATCAGGTGAGTATCCCAGCAAAGAGTCCTTGATTGCTGACAGAGAGGCCTCCTTCACGAAACACGCACATACTCACACACACAAACACGCTATGCGTTCCACTCATTTCCCTATCTGT
The DNA here is from genome assembly GCA_023373845.1 of Nibea coibor. NCBI lineage: Eukaryota > Metazoa > Chordata > Actinopteri > Sciaenidae > Nibea > Nibea coibor. Next base: position 17,096,781 of record CM041718.1, read on the forward strand.
TCAGTTTCACACTTTTACATCTGTAATCCTCGCTCATTTGTAATTTCGCTTCAGCATGTTAGCCTCAAGAGAGAGAAACTAATTTCAGGAGTGAAAAGGGTATTATCAGATGCAAACGAAATCTCCCCCCCACCTCCAGACAAAGATATTGATGTAGACTTTTCAGGGGGAACAAAAAGAATCTCAAAGCCTGCTTCAGCCTGGATGGCAACTCTCAAGGAAGAAGCAAGTCAACTACCATACTGGCAATTACTCCTTATCAACACCGGGGAACCAACTTGACAATGGCAGAGGAAATGCTGAGCTGCTGGCCTGTAAAACACGAGGAGAAATGACTGCGGAGCGTGTAATCAGCTCCCTCTCTTCCCTTTTTGTGAATTTCATGAAAGACAAAGTGACAAATGTATAAATAAGAAACGAGATGGCCACGGAGGGTCTGGTGAGACAGCCATTAGGTGTCTGTATGTGTGTGTGCACATGTCACATCAAGAGCATGCTAGCCGTTACAACTGAGGAGGGTTATTATATTAATGAAGGCCCCTTGCAGCGGCTCGGTCTTCTCTTCCGCGAACTGACTCAGACCTGCCAGACAAATAATACCCTTCACATTTTCTCTACCCTCATTGTATTAATGCCAGACCAGGCAGAAGACACTGTTATATTAACCTAGCCACCTAGCTGCACGCACACACTTTTAAAAACACACAAATCCCTGCCTGCTTGACTACTAAACAAACAGAGGAAACCATGGAGACACACGGAGAAGACGAAGAGACGGAAGATGAAGACGTTCGGAGCCAGCTGGTTAAAGCCTGCAAGTCAGTAAATTAACCATCTGATTAAGATTTGAAAAGCGGCAAAGGAAATGAACATAATGCATCCAATTAACAGAAGAGACAGCAATAAATACTGAGCTTCCCGCAGTCGCTACCTCTGTCTCGAAAAAAAAAAACGCTTCAGAAAGCGCTGATTTTATTGTCATTCGCTCGGCACTTTAGCACATCATTTATCTCGTACGGTCGTGAACTATATTGCTGCTTTTGTCGACTTCACCTCTTATGTCAGAGCCTGGTAAAACAGAGATGAGAGGCAGTAAGGAAGGTTGACAAAAGACGGACAGAGTAATTGGTTTAGATATCTTTAGAGCCTTATCTTATGACAGGGGACAGAAATCTGAACTAAGGGAGCAAACAGCCCCTGAGCTTTTCCCTCCATTATAGCATGAGCCCAGAGCTGTCCTCCTATTACAGCCCTCGCCCTGCAGAGCTTCAAAGCTACTTTGTTGTGGCTGTTAATGGCGCTGATGACAGCAGAGAGGATCTCTATGCCAGGTGAAGCAGGCTGAGCCAAAAAAAAAAAAGAGAGAGAGAGAGAGAAAGTGGAATATTAAAGAGAGCGAGGAAAAATAATAATAACAAACACTGCCCACCAGAGTGGAGCGGTGCCGTCCGGCAGACAGATGATAACTAAAAAAATAACCAAACACTTAACTCGCCCCCTCAGGGTAAAACAATTAAAAGACACGCTCACAGAGGGTGATCAATAACATAAAAAACTGAGGTGAAAAAATCTGCTCCATCATGACACAGGAGGCAGATCTGAAAGTCACCGGCTGCATGTTTCTGCCATATTCCAGGTTATTTTGGTCCATCCTTGCTATCACAGCAACAATAAGGCCTTTATTGCTATTGTTCTCCGACATGCATGCAAGTGGAAAAACTCAGTCAGTGCTTTTCTCAGCACCCTTAATGTTTCATGGTACATGACATATCTCAGGCCTGCTGCAAGAGTTGGCTCTCAGGCATTTTCTGTCTTGTTTATTACTTCAGTTTACACTCCGGGATCGAGTTTCCCCGTACTGCTGCTGCTGCTGCCGCTGCAGAGAGCCAGGGGAGAGCGTGGCTGGTGTTTGAAATGAAACAGACAGAACAAGGAAGGCTATTTATAAGAAGCAGGCAGATAATTGTTGAAAAGGTTAGAGCAGCCACAGCAGGTAACAAGTGAGCTGCGTGTTGATGCGCACAACAGGATGTCGAGGCGGCGCGGTCAGGATGTCGCCAGCTAAGGACAGTGTCAAAGAGAGCGGCTTCTACGAGACTTCAGAGAAGGGTTACTAATGAGGAGTCAAAATCAATATAGCGCGCGCCGAAAAACGCCAACTAGAACCAATTTTTTAACATTTCGGCATGATTAAAAAGCCAACGCGCAGACACTTTAAGCCCATGAGGTGCCACAGCTCCTCCGCACTGTATTTAGAAGAGCGGGCAATACACAAATACTGCAAAGAACACATAATAACAGCAACAAGCACGATGTTTCCATTCACCATGCAGCGGACAAACCATACAGTAACATCCTATAATTGGGATAAAGCAACAGAGCGCTCAAATGTCAAGGAGGAGGATTAGAGAAATGTTTGAAGCGTTGTCACATCAAACACACACCATAAACTGAGAAAGGGAGACTTTTTAAATAGTTTTTTTGTGTTTATTTAGACTGTCTATACACACAGAACTTCCCACATTGGCAGAGACGCGCTCGCACAGTCAGGCAAAGACGCAAGACGCACCTACGCCAGTGTAGAGGACAGCGAGCATGAGCAAGAGTATGGAGCAGGATTATTCAGCAGAGGAGCGTTCTGGTTTCTTGAACTGACGTGTTTAAAATAACGCCAGTTAAACGGACATATTCATGGCATGAACGCGCATTCCACCAGCAGGGGAAGTGAATATCTTGATTATTTATGTCCTCATTCACTCACTCACGAATTCCTCGCTGAACCGATTCACTCAAACATTCATTCCCTCCTAAGTTTCCCCCGTCCCTCCAGCGTCCCCTCTGCCTGTCTCACTCAGTAACCGAAGGAAAGCGAGCTAGTCAAGCTCGGAGACCTAAAGGACCATGTTTCATTTGATGACAGAGGATGATAAATGTCTGACAGAGTGCCAAACCCTGCGATGTGCTACATGAGTCAAGCACAAACACTCCTCCGTTGCACCGAAATGCCTTTGCACACGTATCCATCGTCGCCATGTGGGAGGTGTGTATATGTGTGTGTCCGTGTGCCCGCGTATGTGCGTGTGCGGCAACACTGGTCCGAGCAAGAAAAAGCCTTGAAAGTGTCCATCTCAGTGGCGCCATCGGGATGATGGAGGTAGCCAAGCTGATGATGAGGCAGGAGGATGTGGGATAATTCTCATGTTTAGAACAAATCAAGCTGAATGTACGCCAGAGGATCCACTGACTGGATATCACACCGACACACACACACACACACACACACACACACACACACACACAAAACACCTTTCTCCCGTCTCTTGCTTTCTCCTTCCCCACAGAAACGAACATGTGAGCAAACAAGCAAATGAAAGCGAAGGGTGAAGCCCAGTCTGAGCTTTGAATGTCACAGTCAGTCATTGCAGCCTCCCTCTTAGTGATGCAGACAGAGAGCCATTCTGATTGCCCCACCAGTCAAGCCAAGGGGTGAAAAACATTTACATGCAAATACGAATGACCCACTAGCCACTGTGAGCATGCTAGCTATGGTATTCTGAATGCACAGCAACCACAGAAAATCCGGCACAGAGGACTTGCCAATCAAGCGCTCTATTGTGACATCTCACAGGCTTTAGAAGTAGCTGTTATGCGTGTAGGATATCAATTATTTTTCCCTTTGTGGCTTATTGGTTTGTGGCTGCTTTTGTTGTCGCTCCTTGTATGAAGCGAAATTGATGTTAATGAATTCAGACCGGGAACATAATGTACTGCATTAACAGATTTGCTGTGAAGAAGCTTAAAGCCTTTCTATCATTCCCACATAACTCCTCAGCATACAGCCCGTCCTCCACTCATCTCTGACAGCAGCACTAATACCGTGTAATCAACCATCCATTTCAAATTTGGACCATTATAGTATTACCCATCGTGAAGAAGATGCCTAACTGTCATATTGAAGTGGTTTGTATCAGGGGACAGATTGCTGGTGGACTGGCTGGGTCTCCGGGGGTCTTGGACAAGGGGAGACCTTGCCTCTCTTACTAGCTGTCACCGACGGCTGCGATATTTGGATCAGGAAACCGCCTGCTGTCACAAGACCTGTTGCCTCCAGATGGGTCCCGAGTCTGGTTATGTGATTCCCGCCCTCTGAGAACACACTCTGTCCTCCTCCTCCTCCTCCTCCTCCACTCCTTATTTCATCTCTTCACCTTCCCATCCCATCATAACCACATCAAACCTCACCTTTCCTTCATCCCCGCCACCGCTCATTAACAAAGTCCAAATCACCATTCTTTTGTTCTTTAACCTTGACATTCAGCTTTTAGCTCCATGCGACACTTTCATCTCATCTCTCGCACATTGGCTCCAGTTTTCTTGGCTAAAGTCCCCTCCTGTGAGTGTGTGTGTGAGTGTGTGTGTGTGTGTGTGTGTGTGTGTGAGCGCATGCACACATGCTGAGGAGATGAGCAGACGCACCGCACAGCAAGACCTCTTTGATTCGGCACAGCAGAAACCCACGGCGAGGCTGTACATTAATTGGTGCTTCTGAGCCGTTAATTTAGGCGAGTACGTTCAAGGACCCACTTTCCAACTGCAACAGAGGCTGAACAAGCATCCTCTCAAGACTCTTTTCGCTATTTTCCGCTCCCTCTTCCCTTCTCTCTGCTAGATGGCTCTCTGCTTTTCCCCCATTACCCTTACAGTTCGGCTTCACCCGTCAACCGCTGCGCATTCTTGCCCCCCCCCCCCCCCCCCCCCCCCCCGCTCTCCGTTCCCTCTTCACTTCGCCATCAGCGGGCGAAGAGAGACAGCGGGTCACAGTCTCTGCTCCGTCCCATCCACTTCGCCAACTACCCCCGCGCCCAGTGCCAGCAAGCCAGAGTTTTCTTTCTCTTTTTTTCAGCATGACTGACTCCCGGAGGTCACTGAACGCATTAAGCTGTTAATTACCTCAAAGCACAAAACAAGTGGAAGCTTGGCAGCAAAATGAGCAGACATTTCCATTTTTTTTCTTTTCTTTTTTTTTTTTTTTAAAAAAAGAGTACAGTAACGAACTTAAAACCAGAACACCAGCGAGACAAGCAGGGGCCACAGAAAGAATAGCTACGGCTGCAGCCACACTGGTAAACAATGCTGTCAAGACCAGTAACAGACAACAGCAATGAGAACATTCTCATTTTATTTTTGCAGCTTCTCTGCGACCATAAAACTACAGGATAGAGCCATTTGGGCTGGAAGTTCCCCTAAGAAATGAATCAGCTATAAAACAGCAGCAGGATAATACCAGTCTGGCCCACGGGGCATGGTTTCTACAGATTCACGCTGTGCTGATGCGGGAAATGATTCAGGATGTGTGTGACCAGCATCTCCCACCATACAGTAGTTAAACTCTGCCTTATTAGTTTATCTGCTCAGTGATCATAGCAACCTGGGATGGGAAATAAAACAGAGGTGTGTCTGTGGATGCTGTAATAGAAATAAGTGTTGCTATTTATATCGTGTCAGAGAAGAAAAATAATATAATTGCAGTATGGCTGCTGGCGCTGCATATGCTGCTCGAGGCTTGGGGCTTGTTACTTAGCTGTGGGAGCGTGTGTTTGTGTGTATGTCTGGGAATATGCAAGTGCGCTCCTCAATGTGCCAGTGTGTATTCATGTATTCCGGGTGGTATATGAGACCGGTCTGTCCTCTCACTTCCTGACCCCTCATTAGTCTTTTCTCTTGTTAACAAACTGGGGCTCTGCTGACAGTGAGACTTTGTAAAAAAAAAAAAAAAAAAAATTAAAAAACAGGGAGACGACGAAGTGTGTGTGTGTGTGTGTGAGAGAGAGTGAGAGAGAGAGGGAGGGAAAGCTATGTGAACGTTGCTTAATGACAAGCAAACAGGCTGTGAAAGATATTCTGCTCACACACACTGCGTTTTAGTGTCCGGGAAGTAAAAGTTGGTGTCCATCTCAGTCATGTCTGTCTGTTTTTTTTTTTTCATCCTGTCTCCTGCACTATCACTCATGGTCCACTGCCAGCAGGATGGAGTTTATACTCATGGAAATGTCTCTTTTTCAGCAATGCAGAGAATGGAAGAATACCCAGTGTCTCTACCTTATTCAAATAAAGGACACACACACACACACACACATATCCCCCATGGTTGTACAATAAGCCTACATGGAATGCCAGTTTTACCAACGGGAAGCATCTTTATTCAACAGCCACTTGGCCTTTGGTGATAGCAGCTGCATTCTTTGTTCCTGTCGTACTGCGCCACCTCGGGCTTACACAACATGATATCGCTCCTTCTCCAAGACTCTCTGTCACAGTTAAAGGGCATAGACAAAAATACTGAAATCATAGACATTACAAACTCCGAGGAGAGACTAGGCCGCTGATGAGAGCACCAAGAGAAAGTTTTTTTTTTTTTTAAATAAAAATGAAAGAGCGCTTATTATTGACTATATCGGGGCTTCTTTCTTTGAACTCTCTCATCTATTCTGGCTGCCTTGGCATTGCACTGGGTGCGTAAAAAGCCATGAAGCAGACGGAGAGATGAGAGTGAAAGGAAGACAGGTCTGGAAAAACAAGTGATTAAAAGATAAAAGGGAGAGAGCAGATGATGAGGGAGCAGCGGTGTGTGATTAAATGGCGGAGGTGGTCCCGTTGGGCTCTAGCCCTTATTGCATTTTAATGGGGGGCTGGATGATCCTTGACCCTTTGTGAGGCAGCGGTACCACCTTAGTGCAGATCAAACTGCCAGGCTTGACGAACCCCCAATCCCCCCCCCCCACCCGGAGGGCATCTGGGCTATGAGAATGAGGTGTGTGTTGTGTGTGTGAGGGCTCGCAGCGTCCCCGGCAAACGTGTTTATCCTGCTGCCATGGAAACCCGAGCACTAGCCTTGGGCAAATAACAACAAGAAAAGCAGCGCGTATGTGTGTGCGTGTGTGTGAACAAGAGAGAAAGGCGATGTGAAGAGCGGATTTAAAAAGGCGAGGTGCATGATTTAATACGAGCCTTAAATTCATACATTTCAAAGAGCTATCCGCCCCCCCCCCCCCCCCCCCATCCCTCTCTCTCTCTTCCTCTGTGCCCCCAGTGCAGAAAGCCTGCCCCTCAATCATCAGGCCCTCCTTTTCACCTTCTCTTTCTCCGAGCTCCACATGCTAAGTGGGAACATTGTTACGGTCAATTTGTCCCATTCAGGGTCCCAGTGGGCAGTGTCCCTGCCCTGACAGCCTGCAGACAGAGACCACACTGCCTGAGAGGCCTTGACATCAAGGTCCAGGGGAGACGCGGAGAGGGAGGAGGGCGGAAAAGTGAAGGAGAGGAGGCGGGGGAAACAGGAGAAGAGAGGTAATGAGGGGGAGCAGAGGTATGGAGGCAGAATGTGCGAAGGAAAACAAGCAGGGGGGAATACTGAAGAGAAAGAATGACAGAAAAAAAAGAGAAGGAGGCCCAGGTGCCAGGTCTAACACGAGCCCCCAGACTCGGCTGCTCAATAGTATTTCCGACCGGCCTGTCAGTCACAGACTAGATTGATGTAAATGGTGACAGCTCTGCTCCCGCAGAGGACATTGCTAATGCATCTGCCTGAGTGTGGCCTAAACCCAAAGAAATACAAGCTGGACGGGACAAGCTCTGGAGAGACGAAAGGAAACACAGGTGTTCACGCGTGTATTTTTGGTGTAATATTGAAATGTACTTTTTAAAAAAAAAAAAAAACAACTGATTCACTTTATGACTCATTTTTGCCAAAGGAAAAACAAGATGACATGTTCACACCTGTTGATGCAAATTGCAAGAAATCATACTCCTTCATTTACCTCTAGAGGCATGCAGAGTTTTCTTGGGAAATACTTTCCAAAAAGACAATAGTCCTGATGAAAACTGACAGCGTGTTGATAATGAAGAGGGGCACTGTCTCACAAAAGACGTGCTACTTTTGAATTGAAAGTAATTCTTTTTATGGCTACAAGGATGACAAATGAAATTCTATTCATCTCCATTGTATTGACAAGAAGGGGGGAAAGACTTTCAAGGGCTGGATATTCTACCACTAGATACATCAGATGAGAAAGTAGCGTTTTGAACTAATCCTTTTACTAGTCATGTGTAAAGCTGTGCATGAAAAATAACGTTTTTCCTGCAATTTAGTGTTCCATTTTCATAAAGTTGGAGGACTGCCCAGAGCAAGATCTTGACCTTTAGTCCCTGGTAATCTCCAGTGATAGTATAAAGAATGGATAGAGTGACATCACGTGTAGGTTTCCAAAGTAAAAATATGATATATAATACCGGCAAAGGCGTCGTACATCGACGGACACCTGGTTGCTCGAATAAGCCATCTGTAACTGCGCCTACCTGTCAATCAAGCAGCTACGCTGTTAATTATGCGCGACTTCGAGCCTTAATATCATCCGAACAGGTGAGTTAAAAACATTCACCCCCCTTATAGTTGTCATGAACGGGGAAATTGGCTACACAGGCACAGCTACACATTAGCTCTACAGGCGCTTGTGGAGATCGTCTGAGATCGACAGCCTGTCTCAAGCGGACGCTCGAGGAATTACAGTTTTTAGCACTTCCACATGGGTTGCCACTTGGTAATATCCAAAAAGAGTGGATCCTACATTTCCCATAATGCAACTCAATTGTGTTTTTCACCAGACACCCCCCTGCCTCGCCACACCTTCAGTTACAAATGCAGGCGTTCTGCCACAAAGGACAATTGTTCTCTCAGGCTGAGTAGCTCTCATACTCATAAAATGACTTATGATTTATGTGCTAAATCAGTGTTGCGTAAGTGAAGGTACGGGGTAGTGAAGAGGCCAAAACATAAGATTATAAGGAACCGCAGTCGCTGACCCCAGCCCAGCTTGGATTTAATATTGAATCCAGGTTTCTTCATATTGTGTGTTCTGCAATCAGGTTGTGTGACTACAAAAAAAACAAACTCTCTGTACATCCTCACATTGGTGTGAACTTGTCTGACAAATGCAGCTTTGTGTGACTAATCCATGATTTTTTTTTTTCATGTCTGCGTTGGAGTTACCGCGGGCCCACAGGTGACGCAACCCCCCCTCCCCACCCCACCCCCAGCAGGGTGCAGCGGGGGGGAGGGTGGGGGGGAATTAAGCGACTGTGTAAAGACACCTGTTATTTTAGCACATAGGGCGCAACACTTGCTCCGAGGCAAGGGGTGCAGAGACGGCTGTTGGCGTCAGAAACGAGGCACAAACAGGGCACCCATTCAACCGATGCTGGACAGTGCTGAATCACACTTGTATAGAGCACAGACAGACTGACTCACACACATGCACACACACACACACACACACTCCATACAAGACAGGAAGGCAAACAGACACAATGTGATGAACAATGTCCCTTATGTTTCTCTCTGACAGACGTGGGCAAACTTTCAGCATGTCTCTCTCTCTCTCTCTCTCTTTTCTTAATGACACACACACACACACAAACAATTCCTCAAACTAATTGGCAATGCGGACTCCTCCGTAAAGACAGCGGGGATCTGTCAAGGGCATGTGTGTATGGTAGGATGATGCAGATCTCCCCAAAATAAACTAACTTTTTAATAAATCACTAGGCACTGCTAGGCGAGGATTAGCCACGCTCCAGCGAGCAGTTTGTTAAGCTTTGAGGAGAAGCATCGGGGACGGAGAAAACGTCGCCAAAAAACTGGCATCACCACTGAGACCTTGGAACGGTACAAACCCCCTGCCCGCTTTCCCGGGTCCGCATTTAGCCTTGTTATCCGAGTTCTCCATTGACACAAAATTCTGTTCCTATATTAGGCTTTTACTTGGAACTACTGCTTTTTTTTCCTGTTGGGGTTTCTCCACTAATCACTTTTAGTGTTCAGGATTCTAGCTCTAACATCAGGTACTCTGTTCCTTCGATTGCTTTCCCGTATGTTTGCCTTACTTGTCTGTGCAATCTTGCCCCCTACTGAGTCATTTCTTTTGGCAGGAGTAATGCTTCCTACAGTCTGGTTATTTATATACTGACTGAGAAAACATCTATCCCCTCTCCCCTGCCTGCAAAAAGAAATTAAAGTCTTTTGAGGAAGCTTATTATAAAATCATTTAATATAATCAAAACAAAAGTAACTCTTCTCAAATGGCTGATATTTCTGTAGTGGGTACAGTAAAAATGAACAGCACATTTCCCATATTTTAAAGTCTCTCTCTTGATCATTTCAGTTCTCTTGTGTTGTTCACAAAGCTTTGCTGCTCTCGGTGAACATAATACATATATTTTCTGGGAGGTTTTCCTTTTCAAAATGTTCTAAAGGTGACTTGAATCGCAAGCAAAAGGCTGCTATCCTTAAATTCTCGACGCTCACAAAGTGTTTTGTCCTTGACTTCGGAGCAAATGGAAACCAGATTCGATACAATGAGAGCTGAGATCCTATCAGACAGGTATTTCCTCTGTTGTCTATTAATTCATTCTGTCTGATAGCGCTCCTCTTGTAATTAATGGTGGCATGATGGGCCTACAAGAGGATGTCAGCACATGAGAGAAAAAGGGAGCACCACTCCTCCTCTGTCATGCCAAAGAAGCTGCAACGCTCAGATGATTAAACATTATCTGGTTTATGATCATCTCTTCTTTTCATGTCTCATCTTAACTTCTTTTTTACCACCTACTGTGTCTCCCTTGTTTGCGCTGCTGTTACAGGAAAAAAAACGGTCTGGAGCGGAGTCTGGTGCAGTACCGTCACCTCCTGATGTAGCATCTGAGCAGCAGGGAGGAAGGATATATGTGTAACCTGCGGCAGCACCCCTGAGCCCTGGCTGTCGGACTGGGTGACAGCCCAGAGGAAGAGAATTAAAGAGGCTCTTGTCCTCCAAGGCTGATTGACACAGTCAGAGCAACAGAAAGGTTAGTGGAGGTGCTGGTATTCCCTTGGCTGTCTACCCTCTCACTGGACGACGGGCACTGTCTCACTTTCTTTAGATGTGCCTTTCTGTTTCTCCTCTCTCCACTCACATACACACAAGGGCTCATTATAGGAACGCTCTGACCCCTTCGGGACTTCACTTACTTCTCTGTCTCTCTTTCCAGTCCACAAACCTTGGCGTTGGACAAAAGGCAGCTGAAAGGCAATTTGAATTTGAAACAGGGGGCCACAACAAAAAAAACATGCAGCTCCCAAATGGGCGAAACTTTAGGAGACTTGGAGCCAGCTATTGAGAGTTAGTGGTCCGCTCGCACAAAAAAGCTAAAAATGAGATTCTGACACTATCCAGCCAACTAGCTCAACGTACTGTAAAGATAACAGCTACTGCAGAGGGAGAGGAGGGAGGGAGGGATGGCAGAGCCTGAAGGAGAGAGCGGTGGACACCAGGGCCCCAGCGGGTAGGACTGTAAGAACACACACACACACACACACACACACACAAGCAGCCAGCAGATAACATACAATCACACACACCATAAAAACAACACAAAGCAAGAAAGACACAAAGAGATGGGAACATTTTGACCAATCCCATGGTGAAGACACAATCTCTGCTTCCACAGTTCTGCCCCTCACTATTTGAAAATGAGGTTTACTGCCTTTAAATCAATTGTAGCGTCTCAAAAAGTCCCAGATTTCTCAAATTAAACAGTTCCAAGAGGGGGGGGGATAAAGCTGTCTGACCGCGTTTGGTGAGTGACAGTGGGGTGTCATGACAGTCCTGTGACTGCAATGATCTCGGTCAATTAATATGACACCCGGTTTGCAATCACACGATCTGAGTCGTGTCAATATCCAATCGATAGATCGATGGTGAAGTGCCCGTTCTGGCTCCAGACAGCTGAAAGCTGCTGATTTTGTGCGTGGCTGCAAGCTACGCAGTATGAAATTGAGAATTGTACAATGAAACCTACTGTAAAGCCGAGGTGCCAAAGATTACAGATCGACTGTTGTGCATTGATCTTCTTCGTTTTAACCGATCCCCGCGGATAAATCCCTCCACAGGCGACACAATTTATCCAAAGCATCAAGGCGCGACAGATCCAAGTGCCCCCGGAGCGCACCACCAACACCCACCCACCACAGACCTCCACACCGGACAGCTCGGGTCACTTACCTCTGGTTATCGGGGGAGAAGGTGCCGCCGAGGCAACGACGGTGTGAGCCGATTGTGAGTCCCGCTGGATACAAAAAAAAAAAAAAAAAAAAATCCGAGAGTGATCAGAGGAGAGAGGAGGCTCGTTAGTGCGTTACCAGATCCTGTGTAGGGCTTTGAAAACTACTCCTCCCTGTCGCACCTGTCTCTGGCAAAAACTGATCCCGTACGCCGGCCTGACATCCCCAAGACAACTGTCTCGGGGGGGGGGGGGTTGTGTGTGTGCGTGCCCCCCTGCTAGTTTCAACAAACACACAGACACACACTCTCACGCTCACACACACGCACACACACACGGCACCACCTGTCCCCGGTGCAAAACAGCCCACAAAGAGCTTCTATGTCGCGCAGCGACACATGGCATTCCCCGTAAGTCTCTGCAGCAATACTCCCTCACAGACAGCCGTCCGAGATCCCCAAGTAATCTGGAAACGCTGGAAGCAGTGGATGATGAAAAGGAGAACAGAATAATAACCCATCCAGCACACCACTGGCCCCGAACCAGCTGCAACGTTTGGAAATTACATCTGCCGCCTCTCGTTGCTCGCCCAGTTGTGTTATCAATCTTCCGTCCCCACAATAGTTGGTCTATTTCGCCGCTGCGCACGACTGCTGCTCTGTCATTGCTGCGTCTTTTTTCCACCCCGGGTTTGACCGAAAGAAAAAGACTGTCCTTCTGTCTTACGCGCTCTGCTTCCACGCAGACCCAGCCCCGAGATCCAGCGCGGGGCAAAGTCCCATTCACCGGTTTATTACAACAACAAACAACAACAAAAAAATAGTTCCCGTTCTCTGAGCCGCACTCAGGAGCTTTGGTGAGGTGGGAGGACCGCGGCGTTTGTCTTCTAGCGGTTGTGTGAGCTCACAGCATCTCCAGCACTGCTCCCCGCTGTCATCCACAAGAGACTCCTGAAGCCTGTTAGTGACAAAACCTGAAGCAGAATAATGCTGCGACTGGAATGGAATTGATTAATGACTAATTAGGTTTATTTCTGAGCCTTCAACCCAACCCCCCCAAAAAAGAAAAACCCTCTCACAACCCTCATCCGTATCAAAGTCAAGCTGGCTGCGAGAATAACTCGCCGCGTGTCAGCTAAAAACGAGCACCTAAATTAGACACCTTGTTAGACACGGACCAATATACAGAGAGCACTGATCCTGCGTGAACTTCCTCCCAAGGAGCATGCCAAAGGTGACACGGTTTGATGCAGGTGAGCATGGACACACGAGGAAAGCACCTCGCAGGAGGTCTGAAAGTGGATCCAGACCCAGGAGATGATAACTTATGATTAAGCGCACAACAATGGTCTTTAAGTTTGCAGAACATGTCATTTACTTTATGTGTGTGGAATTAACAACACATGGGCAATTTGCAGCATTTCCCGAGGCGGCTTCAGGCCGGACAAAAACACAATAAATATTAATGGGAAAAATATTCAGGCATCATCTGAGTCAGCAGGGTGAGACGTTTGTTCATTTGCATCCGGTTTCATGATTTTATGTCACGTGGTTCGGCAGAACCGTATTTATAGGGAACAATTTGTTTTAATTACAGTTCCCGAAGGTCCAATTTACTGAACCCATTGAACTTGAAAACTGTCTCTACCCCTGAGTTTAAGGTCTTTCTGCATCGTCTCATTGAGCCTAAATTAACACAACAGAGGAATAATTTAGTCTAATTAAATCTCAGCAAGCCTTCAGCCAAATGTAATTGTTGCTTTGTTTCACTTTGGTCTTTGACTTTGAAATTGGTGTTAAATCAGTTCTGTTTTTTTTTTTTTTTAATGACACTGACCCCGTCTAAATGGTCTGTTGAGGACTTCAAAATGACCCAGTGGAGATGGATTCACATCACAGCCGGTGGATCATACTGGTGCTGTGTTGTAAGTGTTAAAAGAGTTCAGACTTATTGGACCTCCGTATGAAATTGCAAAGGCCGAATGCCACTTTTAAGCTTTGATTCATGCATTATTCATTCGCCAAAATAATGACTTCTATAGGCCCGAGGGCTCATGCGTGTAGTTTACCATCTTAATAAATCTACTCCGAGCCATCTGACAGCCTTTTTGATACAATCTGTTAATCAGCCTGCCAAATCAGACTCAACTTCTGATTTGGGAGAAATATGCAAAAAAAAAAAAAGTCCTTTGCTATTACTGGATACAATTTAGCCTAAGGTTGTTTTATTCAGTATTTAATCCAAGAACATTTTTTTGGATAAGAGATTGATTCTTGGTGTACATTATATAAGTAGAGGTCTCCCGTCTGTCTGATGGAAGTTATTTTGAAAGAAATGCCACGATGCTCTAAAAGACAAATAAGCCCTTTTTGTGAAGTGCATAATATGGCCTGCTCTTGTCTGACACTGATATTAGTACAGGACATTGTTTTGGTTTGCTTGTTGTTTGCTGTTTTGTTTGGGGTCTTATCTCCCTTTACACAGCCCAAATTTGCCTGCACCAGCACTGTAATACTTATTAACATTATTCATCCCGCTTACCTTATCGTCCCATGCTGCCTGTGACTTTGTAGCCTCCACAATTAAAACTTAAAAAGAAAAAGTTTCCTTTGTCCAATAGAGACATGCTGAAAGTCTTTGTTCAGGTCGACTGTGGTTACAGCAGACACTGCTCTGACAGCATTATCATTATTCAGGAAAAAATAGGTTCATCCAACAGTGGAATAATGATGATTTGTCTCGACACAATGTATTTCTGTCCCTCTGTTGCTCTCATAGACAAACTGGTGCTCCCGTGTGTCTATAAGAATCTAAACCAAGGTGTCTTTTCATTACATGAAAACCAGGCTTTAATCTAAAGGAGCGACAAGAGTCATTAAGTCAATAAAATTACATAGTAACCCCCATTAAAGCGGTGATTAAGTGTATTAAATTGAGCAAGGGTGTGTTTTATTGCTTTGAGGACTGCCTCTTTTTAAAGTTAGGCTACATAGTTTTGCTGAAGTATTTCCAGGCACTTATATTTGAGTATTTCCATAATGTTACTTTATCTTATCACTGCATTACTCCATTCAGTACCTTTTCGGGGGTTCGTTTTTTTCCCTGTAGGTAGGACAAATGAAGTTTGAAGATGTCTATGGAGCTCAGAAACTCCTGTAATATAATAAAAGATGTTCAGATAAGTCAAAAATCTAACAAAGTGAACTAATAAAGAAAACCGTTAGTTAAATATTTTAAACAAAACTGTAAAAAAAGAAGTCTTCTCTTTAAGCTAATTTCAGCTCATTTCTTTTATTCAACTCTACGTCTTTTTTTAGCCTTCGTTTATTTGGTCATTTGGTCTTTTGGTCTAATCAATTACTGTTTCCCATACAACATTTCTTAGTTTCCTCTCCACGTTTCATCAGACTGTGAAGCTGCTTAACTGAATCTAACACACTGAGCAGCAGCTATCTAGCTATCTGACTGAAGCTAGCCTTTGTAAGCAAATCAAACAACACCAGCCAGTGCTGTTAATGTCAATATCCAGATAGTGAGTAGTGTATTATGTGTTTTTGCATGAATTGTTCTTGAGTAATGTTATCTTCCCCCACCAGTCTCTCCTCTGCTGCATGTGTGGAGGACGTTACAAGTGTTGCGCTCTCAGGGAAGGCAGCGTGGAGGGAAGGTAAACATTGTTACATATTTCATTCATTTATTCATGAATCATTTGCATATTCTACCCACGTCGTATAGATTCAAAACTGGATGAACATCCGCAATGTTTCCTTTTAAAAGGCGAAACGCTGTGAAGTGTCGTGTTGACAGTTTGTTTCCGCTGCCTCCATGTGGCCAAAAAAATCAGCTATAGCAGGCTTTGGCACTTTGTTTGACGATACTGTGGTGCTTTTACTCGAGTAAAATTTGTATGCGGGACTGTATGTATTTTTACATGGCTGCTTTTCCTGAATATGTCTTCCAGCCTCTGCCCAAAATAGGAGATATTTGAGGAAACCATGCAGAGCTAACACAGGATGGGAGGACAATAATTCAAACCATAGCAACTGCTGACAGCACACTATTCTAATATTAAACAGCTCTCCAGAAGTTATTTTTTTAAATCCCCAGATTAACTTTATTATTCTTTCTCTAGCTACTTTGCATAGAAATTATTCAGGACACAGTAACTTTGAGCCATGTTCAACAAAAGAACTTGTGCCATGTCATCTCCAGTCAAAGTTTGCCTGCTGACTATAAATAAATAAATAAATATTTGTTTTGTTCATCTGCTTCCTTTCATCCCACTCGGTCTGTCAGAGCAGGCAGGCAGTAGACCTGAGCCAGATAAAAAGAAGAAGAGCTGCCACGAGAAAGCGAGAAAGCTTAGCAAGAAAACTACAACCTTTGATGGAGGATGCACTTTTTAATCTTTCAACAGCACGGGGAAAAAGGGGAAGGGCAGCGCGGTCGCTTCCCCCCCCGAAGGTACAGTAAGAAGGCAGGAGAGGAGAAAAGTGTGTGCCTCTGTGTTAGTATGTTGAGCTTTTTTGTCCTCTAACTTTCAACCCAAGTAGAAATATGAATGTGAAATAAAGATGCCTCAGCCTCCAGTGTGACCGTTCTCTATCCCGCCAAAGCAATCCCATGGTTCACCAAGCCGCGAACAAAGACTCGCAGGCTGTGTGTAGCATTCATGTGATCAGATTTAGTCAGGACTTCACAAGCTCCGCGGTCAATCCGACGGCTCAATTTGGCGAAAGGAGCTCAGCTCATTGAATACGTTGTTTCGCATCTTTATCTTTAAGATGATGACAAATCCCACACAATTACACACAATCTGTCTTCATCTTGATCGGAGTAACAGGTGGAGCACAGTAGGTCTCCATCAACTCAAGGACTGAGATTAAAAAACAAGTCTGATGCTAAATTGATTATTATTCATTGTTATTATTGCAGAGGAGAAGAAATGACAATAGTTGTATAACTTGACGGAAGCATTGTGTCTTCTTCTTCTTCTTCTCCTTCTTATAGGTTCAACTAATTAAGTGCTGATAACACTAGATAGCACCAAGCGTGATAAAGTTTAAAATGACGGTGGACGTCTGACGGTGCCGAGGTCAGTGAGAATCTGGATCAAATGAAAACACAGAGGATGACCTATAGTGACAGTCCCTGCTGTGCCTGGTGTGAGACACCCGCTTTAGTATTCATACAAAACATCAAGTCAGTGAGCTCAATTTTGAATTGTTTCTCTTCTCAGCGTGACGTGTAAACAGTGAAGTAAAAAGGGTCAGACAACAAAGCTTTGTTTGGATTTGAATGGAATCTGCATTCATAAATGATGGATGTTGCTTCATCTCCTGTATATAGAGCAAGCCAACTCGATTTTATATTAAGTCGTGTTTATGTAACTTACACCATTTTTCACTGTTTGCGCTGAGGCTCACTCGGCTGATCTGCAGCAAAGCCTGACGATGACATTGTAATTAATGTTCTGAGGTAGGTTCAAGTTCTGATTACTTCTCAGATTTAAATAGTGTAAATATGAGATAATTTACAGCCGGGGTGTAAACAGAGTCGTTGTAAATTAGTTGGGACCAATCTAGGTGACTTTATTATTACTAAGAGGTGCCGCAGAAGCGGCCGTCAATCTGTCATTTTGAATGCGGTGCAGAAATGACAAGGTAGAGGAAATGAGATGGGATATTGAGTGGGAAGTGAAGGCAGAGGGAGAAGAGAGGGCAGGCACACTTTGCTGTTAAGAGATTTGAAGAAAATAATATTGGAGAAAATAGTGAGGGAACGGATAAAAGAAGCAAAAAAGAACACAACATACTGGAAGCGATGAGGATCAGTGCTAAAATATACTCAGAGAAGTGAGAGAGGTAGAAAAGCCAAGCTTGGAGACTGGATGTATGGTAAAAAAAACAAAAAAAAACACATGCACTTTGTCTCACCTCTGCAAGTCACAACAGATAGCAACACGGCAGGCTTTTTGTTTAGAGAAGGGTCACAGTAATGTGCCATCACTGTCAAAACTCATACAATCACAGCACTAAAAGAACCATAAATATTTCAGGGACAGCCAGCTCTTTCCATGTTTCGTCTCCACCTCCGCTGTGGCAGCTGACCCTTGTCAGGGCTCTGGGGTGAAATAGCCTCTCCAAAATAAACAGGGGAGAAACTGAAAGGCAGCCACTGGTATCCAAAAGGCATTGGAAAGTCATAAAACACAGCATGAAGAAATTGTTCATTCTCTGTGGAAGTAAAGTTGAGGCTACCTGTTGGCCATGGCGAGACATGCCTCTGTTATTTGTTGCTTTTCATTTGGCATGTTGCATGCAGTGACCTGACATATTCTATGTTCTCTGACCGGGCCTACAAATCTTTTAGATTATGTGTTTTTAAGGTCTGCTAGAGGTTCCCCACAAATCACTTTTCCAATATCCTTTAAGCCAAAGGCACAACAGTCATAAAATGTCTGTAGCCGGTTAAGTTTTCCTTGCAGGGCAATTTTCCACAAAAGATTAAAGACCGTTATTCTCGCAAAAAGTTTAATGCATGAAGTTAATGACGTTTATGAGCTTTCATTTTCAGCTTCCACTTCATAAACTATAAAGACTTTCTTGCAATATTCAGTTCTCAAACACTCTGATGCACGTAATTAGTGAAGTTTTGTCCATTTTTGTTTTTGAATATCTACAGGCAAATTTAAGACCTAAAATTCAAGTGTCCAATATTATCAGACTCAGAAGAGCTACTTATTAATTGGGGGAAAAAAAGCAATTAACAAAACTTAGCCTAGGAAGGAAAACAACTTTATATATTTCCACATTTTGTCCGAAAGTTACATATGCAGAAAGCTGGATGAGAAGATGGATACCACTCTCATGTCTGTACGGTAAATATGCAGCTGAGGCCAGCAGCGAATTAGCTTAACATAGCATAGGGGCTAGCAAGGGGGAAAAGAACTACCCCAGCTCCATCCAAACGCAATAAAATCCTCCTATTGTAGCACCTCTACAGCTCACTAATTAAGAAGTTATACCTCGTTTGTTTAATCTGTTCAGGGGGTTATGTGCCGGTCTATTTCTTGGCTTGGACCACTAACTTCCTGAAGTCTCCTGGAGTCTCCTGGCTGGCAACTGTTGCAGGCCAAGAAAGAGTTTGGCCCATAATCCCCCATAAAATGGCAAACTGTCGTGTTTACACACCAGTGTTGTACAGTTTAAACAAACGAGATATAACATGTTGATTAGTGAGCTTTAGAAGTGTAGACTTGGATTTTCTTACCGCTAAACAAAGCCAGGTTAGCTCTTTCCCCCTTTTTCAAAGTCCAGGAAGTTTCCATCTAATCTAACCGGCTAATGGCTCCAGCTACATATTTACCATAAGGACTTTACAGTGTTATCGATCTTCACATCAAACCAACAAGAAAGCATAGTTTCCAAGATGTCAAACTATTTCCTCAAACAAGCCACAATGCAGTTTCAAATCATGATATTTTGATCAATGCATCCGATAAGAAAGAATGTTAATAATGGATATGAGTCTTATGAGCATGTGACTCAAGGTCAACCGCCTGTCTCTTTATTATTTCAGCATGATGGAGGAGTTCTCTCACACAGCCGGTGCATTACTCTAACCTTGGTTATGCTTTATTAATATGTTATTGGGCAGAATATAGTAAGGGCAGAGGTCCATATCAAGTTTCAAGCTGCATATGATTTGTAGCTGTGTTGTATGTTACTGATACCTCGTGTTGCAAACCTCCGGAAATTTGTTGCAGGATGCTGGAAATAAGATTCCCGTCAATGGCGTATGGTACAGATGAAACCAAGCAGATTTGGTCAGCTATTAATGGATGGAGGCTAATTTCTATGGTTTTCAAGGCTGCTGACAATGAAGAGCAGAAGGTGAAACAGGAGGGAAAACGAACGCCGAGCCAAAGAAACGTTTGTGATGTGATCTGTTCTCAATGCACCTGAGACTCGTGATTTAATAGTAAACATGAAACAGAGCAAATGGATTTCATTACAGCATAATTATACTGCTCCTTTCATTGCCGAGCAAAGAAAGCCACGTCCTTGCAAAACTGCGCTTTGATGATGAAGGATATGGTATTGAAACAACTAATCTTTCGCACAGAACGCTTCAAACGCTCAACGGGCACATGGGATTTGAACATCCGGATTTTTTCATCAGGATCCCTCTTGCCTGTTTTGCTCAATTTGTTGTGGTTTTGATACCAAAGTGATGTAGTTGTTTTAATTTGAGTATGTTTGCAATTTCAATGGACCTGTGCAACACGCAGCATATGCAAACTCTACACAGCACCGCATCTGCCGTCCAATTGAGTCTTTTTTACTCTTCCTGCATTATTTATCGGTGCTATTTATTGCCTTGTATAAACCTGCTAGTGTCTTTCTTTTCTATTATGAACAAATGATCTGAGAGTAAAAGGCATAAATCTATATAAATAAGATTTGTGGGTTCTGCTCTAACATCCATGAAAATCTGTTCAAATTGCCAATTTATTGCTCTTATCTTGAAAGGTACGTCTTCACGCAGGAAAAAATAAGAGAGAGAGAGAGGGGGGAGTGGAGTGATCATTTTCCTCGAAGGGATGAGTGATTTTCCTGTTATCTACTAATCTTCAATTACTCAATATCCAGAACAATTTCGGCCTCAATCAAGTGATCCAGTGAAGCAGAGTTAAGAGTTAAGCAGGAACAGATGAGAGCCTTCGGGGCACATGTTGCTAACTCCTTTGCAGGAGAGTGTGGCGATACTGGTATGCGTGGACTTGTGTGCTTTAGTTAAATCCATAAAATGAAGAGGTTGAAAATGCTTGGTCATTCATAAACATATCAAACAATAAGAGGGAAACGAGCCACACAGCCGCGGTCAAGACAACACACCCATGGTTCCCACCTCATGCTATTTTCTCCACTCGCTCTGACCCATTTATTCTCACGGCCTCGGCCTGGTGTTTTCAACTGATACAAGTGCAGCCAGGATTTTAAACCTGGCCAAAACAAACCTACAATAGGTCCTATTTAATGAATTTCTGATAGCAACATTAGAGGTAATCTGTTTCCTTTCTCTGGAGGCTGGTGCAGGCGTTTGGGAAAATACAAAGGAGCACATAATGAAAACTGTAATGGCTTGAATAATGAAAATCCCCGCCAAATGAAAAGGGAAAGTTAATAGAGTTCTGGTGGCGATGATACACAGCATCCAGCAGGGGAAGTCACTGTGTTGGCTTTACAATAATAAAATATTTGAATGCCACATGAAGAAGAAAGCTTATGTGAAAATCACATCATAAGTGCATTAAACGATTACAACTATTATTACAGTCTCTCCTCTTATATCATCATGCCTCATTAACTGGAGCTTTTTACACATTATTTAAATATGTGCTAGAAAAAAGTAAAAAAAATATCTTAAGCATGTAGCTGAATGAGTTGAGCTCAGTGAGGGTGAGGCTAGAAAAAAAGTCTAAGTTGACTTAATGGGTAAAGACTGCCCTCTCAGGGTTTACTACGTCAATTGCAGTTAACGTGGTTGCCTGACTTTCAGCACAACTCAGCCATCTGGTTGGAAACACACTGTAGATTATAAAGAAACACCCACACCGGCTTTCACTGTGTGATTCACCCAGAAAAAGTTTTTTTGAATTGTTGCTTGATAAATGGTTTACAACACATAATGTAGTCCCTTTGTTTCCAGATGTTTTTGTCAGCAACTCTAACTTCTAATATGAAGCATCCATGACTGGTGCATAAACACTCACCGAAAAATCAGTAACTGATGCTAAATGCTAAACAGACAGAGTTAAAATAAGAGTGTTACCCACATTTTACAAAACAAAAGAGAAAGCTAAGGCTGACGTTTCATTTTTGACCTTTGAATCGTTCATGTACAACCACCTGTTAAAATGTAACTCCATCAACTTTTTTTTTATTCAGTCAGTTACAACATCCAACAGCTGTCAGACTCATTAACACCAGCATGACGTAATGACTTTTTTCTATATATTTCTCATGTATGAGTAATTTCTTTTCCACCTTGTCTATACAAGCTGCTGTGACAGGTGACTTTTCCCCAGTTTGTGAGGGTCTATCTTATCTTATCTTACATCAAACTTATTGTGTCATGTTTGTAAAATTTTAATCTGAAAAGTAACAAGTGACTAAATAAAGGTCAACACTGTCCCTCCTTGTATTCCTATTTATACACATCAGTCTAACTGTGGGTTAATTTTGACTGATATGTTTGGAATGGTTTGATCAGGTTTTGAGAAGATACACTTTAACTTTATGGACAACAGTGTAGTTTAAAATGAGATATACTAAAGTATAAGTGCTTCGAAGTCATACATAAAGACAGTTCTTGAAGTTTCCATTACTTCCATGTATATATGTTTCATATGCAAACTACTCTCTGTGAATTTATCTTAATATGACTGAGTTTGTTGATGACAATATAAAATTATATTAAACAGATAGAATAACAAACGTAACATTAAACAGTCAGGGTTGTAACTGTGTGTGAATGTTTGACATTTAACTGAGTTTCTTCACTTTTATCTGCTCCAGATGTGACAGCTGTGTCCCGCGCTGAGCGGCTGTCACTTCCGTGCTGTGATTTAATTGGTCCAAAGTTTCAGAGGCACGCCCACACTCCGCCCGTCCGCCCGTGCTGAGAGCTCAACAGTCCGGCAGAAAGACGACCTTGTTGTGGGCTGGACCAGTTCACAGACGAACATCACACCACAGGTCACAGGAGGACAGAGGACCAACAGGCTGACAAGAGAGGTCGGTGAGCTTTGACACCTCCGTCTTGATTTGTTTTTTGTGTTAAAATCAGCTTCTCAAAGCTAACACAGCTATTGCTATTTGTAGCCTAGTTAGCCTACTTCCCCCTTTCAGCTGTTTTTATGTTGTGTTGGACGCTTTAAAGGATGGTGGCTGGTATCTGAAGTGACAACAGCTCCTCATCTGGGGTAAAGTTCATCAACCGAGCAGAAAATGACAGCTGCCGTGCGGTAATAAAGCTGACCTCATGAGAGGGCGCAGCGTCGTGTTAACCATCCGCCAAAAGGGTGTTTGTGTGGGGCTGTAAGTCATCCTCACAGCTGGATGGACAGTTTACATTTGTCATGTAAGAAGACTGCCAACACAGCACTGTGTATGATGGCTTAATATAATATTCAGCAAAGTCGGTGACCCCTTTAAAAAGTGAAAACTTGTGACCTCTCTGTGTTTGGAAATGAGCCGTGTTGTTGTTGTGATTTATTTCCTCTCAGGTTGAGGCCAGAGCACATTAAATGATCCAGTATTTCACAAGAAGAAGCATCATTTCATGTGACAGATTATTGATGGTTGAGTCATCTTGTGACCCCCCCCTCACATTAAATGCTGGGACACCCCCAGGCTCGGGTCTGACTAAGTGCTTTTCACTGATCTGGCTCTACACTATTTTAGATAAAGCCGAGGCTGTCGACTGCCTGCGAGACGGAGGACATCTTCAGCCCCCTTTAACCCGATGACTTGCAGTGGTCTCTCTTTTGTCCGCCGTGGCGTGTGTCTCAACAGTTTCCTGGAGATATACCAGCTTGTCCATTAATATCAAAGGTCACACAGTGCGTGAGCTCCGAGGGGAGCGATCCCTCTTCTGAAAGAGGGCGGTGTGGCTCAACATGGCGAGGATGTGACAAATCGTCCTCTAATGCAATAGGAAGAGGCCAGATAGATAGGTTTTTTTTTTTTTTTTTTTTTTTTTTCTTTTTTATGAGCGCTTTGCTGAATCACTTGTCAGTGAGATGATTATTTCAGAAAGTGTAAAAGAGCTACGGCGGTGTTGCATAACAGCCTTCCACATAATATGTGCCGCGTCTCTGAAAATTATCTCGGGTTCATCTCACACTTGATAGCGGGGAGGATAGTGGCAGACTTTGCTTTGTAATAAAGCCAGTGAAGATCGCATCAACTGTCTCTCAGAAAAAAAAACATGTTGCTCAACCAAGCTGTTGCAACAAAGTGCAATTTGCAATCACACAGAGCCCGGGGAGACTGTCTGGAACACCACGGGTCATAGAAACATCAGAAAGAGTGTTTTATTCAAGATGACATCTAAAACAATTTGTGAAATGAATAAACAGAAGTCCTATACACAGTGTGGAAAATGTATTCAGCACGTCAACACTTATTTCATTAAACATGTTGCCAATCCGGCTCCTCGCTGGAAGTTTAGGCCAGACATTTGCAATCTTGTGTGGTCCCTGGCTCTCGGGCTTCTCCTCTGACTAGCTTCCTGAATGCATGGCTGAAAATGTTGCAAGGAGCTCCTGCGGGTGGTCGGGTGATGATGGATCCATCGGTAACCAGTGCCAGTGGTTTTGTAGCTCGTTAATGTTGTTTGCAGAGGTCTTGGGAAATCTCTACCGATTGTGCAATGTTTTTTGTGTGACCGCTTGATAACAAAGGCTTTATTTACTTGTGTGGAAGTACTAACCTATTAACATGCGCTAACCCAGCTGATTCTACTTAGCACAGGCATGGATGTGGCGCATGCCATGTCAGAATTCTTGACTCTGTAGTTCAATCTGAGTTAATACCGATGACGGGTCCCAATTTCATGTAAACGTTGCACTGCATGTCTCACTGCAAAGGTTGCAACACACCTGCTTGGCTTCAGTGTAGTTTCTTGAATACGTCCTCTCTCTCTCTTAGCATTTCCTTCCTTCAGCTTGATGTGTAGCCTAATCTACCTGAGCATTTACTGCATGTGGCAACAGGTTACAGCCGGTCAGTTCCACTCCACTTGTTACTTCTGTGTGTTTCCCCAGCAGCGTGCTAACCGAGACGATGTCCGTCTTTGACTTTGTCTACCCTTCAACGTCAGGTCGACCGTGGCAAACGCTTGTTAACAGTGTTCCAGGAAATACAGGTGGACTCCACTTATGTTTCGCTGTGCCATCTGCTGGAACACAAACAGATGTTGTCCACATGTTTGGAGCGCCAGAAAGAAAAGGGAAAGAAGACTGTGCTGTGGAGGGTTTTTCTCCAATCAGCTGTCACGCCTCTTCACTTGCCTCACTGCCTCGCTGGCATCTCTTCTTCATGTTTTCATAATCAATCAAATGGCCAATTATTTTCATGATTAATTCATTTGGTCTGTACAGAAAATAATGCAAAGTAAAATTAATTCATCATCCTTCATAAGCCAGCAATCAAAAAAACCCAAGACACAATTCTCTTGGAAAATAACGTAATAGTTAAATAAATCCTCAATCAATGACAACATATTTTGATATGCATTACATGCAGCACACCGATAACCACCAAGAAGGTTATGTTTTCAATGCCGTTTCTTTGTCCGTCAGCAGGATTACGATTATAAACTTGGTGGATCGGTGTACCACTGGCCAAAAAAAAGAATCCACTAAACTTTGGAGGAGATCCAAATCACAGGCTGGATACATAAATTATTTTTATTTCGATTAACACTGCGAGACGGGTCAGTTGTCAGACAGAAATATAAAGGACAGTGAATGCAGATGGGCATGTCGTAGAGGAGTGGATTATTGGCTTTAGGTCTGTGCTCTCCATCATATATATTACATTAGAACTGAAACTAATGTAACGCCGTGGAACGACAGCAAATAATAAAAGACTTTATAGTTTAATTCCATGTTATACGTACCATGTTAGAGGATTTTATTCATATCACCCACTCCTAGAAGAGACGTTCTGTCATTATTGGAAGTTGATACTGATTTGAGGACGACTTGCAGCTTCAAGAAGAATACAAACTTGATATATACATATAATTGTACTACTGATTGATTTAATTACAGATTTCACCCGTCTGTGACCCAATTACGGATCAGATTTGGTTTACTTCATTGTATTAATGCGGTAGGGTAGTTTTCACTGAAAGCAGTACTTCACTTGAGTAATTCTTTTGGCCTAGTTTTCATTTAAAGCAATATTTTACTTTCGTAGAAGTGCAGCATTGCTCCATATTTCACGGAGGAATTTTCACTTCATACAAATGACGTTGAGGTTCATTCTTGCCTGCACACCTTCATGCGAGCTTGTGAACAATCAATCTCCATCATTAGTGCCCTGCTGGTCCGCAGTTCTTACCATTATTCATGGCCTTTCTCTTGACTCTAATCTATAACTTCAAATTAGACTCACCTCTGGGTCTCCAGAATACTTTCTCATGATTTATTATGTCTGTGTTCCCTTTTGTGTTCTGGTAATCATCACCTTGAAGCAGGCATAACCTTGAGAAGTCAGTAACGTGTAAAGGACAGCGTACACATACTAAAGCATTAAGCTAAATCAAGGGAACAAGCCTGGGTTTGTTCGTGTTTCCACTTCTGACACCTCGATTGAACAGTTATCGGTTGCTTGTAATAAACTTGGAGGGAGAATTGAGTCTTTTGACTCGTCTACATTACCATACGTTTAAAACGTACCTCAGCCACTATGAGGAGATCATTATTCTCACATTCTATAATATGATCTTCCCTTGACACACGACATTACCATGAAGCTCTCGAGTCATGTTTTACTCCTCTGCGGTCACCTCTTAGATTTAGAAGTCAAAGTGTAACTACACATGCCATTCTACACATTGATCCATCACATGTTGGCCTCATTAAACCCACTGATCTTGAGAGTTTATCTTTTCAGGATGCTGCACAGTTAATGAAATAATGCAAAAACAGAGCTCTGGGAAGTAGAGAATAAAGAGAGGACTTGCAAATGCATCATCCAGTTTTTAACTTTTCTATAGCGTAAAGACTTGAACTGTTTGCTCGGCTGCACCATTTTGTTTCTTAAGTGCAGTTTCATCCTCGTTGCATCATAGTGTTGACAAATGAATTTTACATGGTTGACTTGCCTCGCTGCCTATATTATTAAACGGTCTGACAGGACAGCAATTCCATTTCTAAATTCAGAAGACACACTGCCTCCCTGCAAGATAAAGTGTATCAGCCACTTAAACAAAGAATATGAGAGAGGGAGATTTATTTCATCATGCATACCAAGCAATGTGAGGTGAATCTCTATTTCTGACACTCTATATTCCGTGTCAGAGATTGAATCCAGCAGTCACAATGGCAGACAGCGGGAAAACTAATGAGACTGGAGCAGCAGCAGAGCCAGCTAATGGAGAGCAGCAGGTGAGGAGCACTGTGACCCAAAATTATGCTTATTACAAAACTGACTCACATTATGAACTCATTTGAAGCTTAGAATTTTGTGTTGATAAGCTACTGGGGAGGAATCAATCATTATCCCTAAGAGACTACTGCAAAAAGCTTTTCTTTACACAGTCAGGGTTGTATTGCAGATTTTTTTTTCTATCATTTCAATGACGGTAATGTTTTGGTTTTTTTTTTTGTCCTAGAATGTTGTTTCCCGAGTGAGCAATTTACCTCTGGTCAGTTCAGCTTGCGAGGCCGTCTCCAGCGCCTACAGTACCACCAAAGACAGCGTGCCCTTGCCCCTGAAGGGAGTGATGGATGCGGCAGAGAGTGGGGTCCGAACCCTGGGAGCAGTTGCCACCACGGGGTCCAAACCTCTCTTGGACATTATAGAACCACAGCGTAGGTTCCTCTCTCTCTCTGCACAAAATATGATGTAATACGTGTGCAATGGCAGACTAATTTACAACACACTGAAATGCACTATAAAAGAATGTTGCAAGCTTGTTGCATATTGAAAGGTGTGAAACTGATGCCAGGTCCACTTGGTAGCTCTGGGCTACAGTATGACAAGAATAAAAATAGGTTTCTTCTTCTAAGAACAGATTTTTTTTCCTTTTTTTAGAACATTTACTGGAGGTGTCATTTTAATCTTTAAAACACTTTCAATTCTCACTCCACTGTAAACATGAAACAGCTGCTGTTTCCAGCACTTGGTATTACTTCCCACTTACAGAGCTGGTAGTGAAAATATTTAATCTTATTTGTGAGTTTCTGTTGTGTACTCATTTCAGTTGCGACGGTAAATGAGTACGCGTTGAAAGGACTCGGTAAGATGGAAGAGAAGCTGCCTATTCTTCACCAACCAGCAGACAAGGTGAGTCTGCTGATCTTTAATAATTCAGTCAATCTGAATCTTTTTTGCAGAGTCATTGTAGTTGTTATCAGATGTGTAATATCTTACACATTCCTTCAAAGATAGCACCGGTCATTAGCTTTCTAGAGAACTCCACAAGTCCTATTACACTCCAGATAACCATAGCAACCATGTTTATACTCACCCCTTAAAAAAGCCATAAGTGGGGTAAAACAGGCGTGCTCCACCGTGCCTTGTTTTTCATCCTAGTGCACCCTGACACCCTCACTTACTCTGTTCAATGCTCCCTGTCTGCCGAATTGTCTCCAATGTCTGACTATCTGTCGATAAGAGCTATGTTGAAAGTGCATAATAGGACCACCATTCCTCTCCAAGCACGGCACGCAATCGTCTCTTTCTTCCTCAGGTGGTGTCGGACACAGTGGGTATGGTGTACCAGTCGGTGGCAGGGGCCAAAGATGCCGTAGTGGGGGCTGTGATGGGCAGTGTCGAGCTGACCCGGGCAGCAGTCAGCGGAGGCATCATCACCGCCATGAGCACCAGGATGGGCCAGATGGTCAGCAGTGGGATGGGCCTGGCCTTGAGCCGATCCGAGGACTGGGTTGACCAGAACCTACCGCTTACTGAGAGGGAGCTGGGTCAGTAGCTATCTCGAATGTGGAAAGCATAATCAATTCATTTAAAAAAAAAAAACAGGGGAGTTGACAAACCATATGTCTACTGCGGAGGTATACACAGGTGTGTTTTGACAGTTGGATCAAATGAAGCTGAAATAAGGCTGCAATAAGAATTAATTAGTCGTGGCTGAGTAGCCAGATGATCGTAAATAAGCAGAGTAGCTTTTCTCTGACTTTTATTCTATCTGCATGGATAAAGAAATATTTTTGATCACATAACATAAAAATATACTCATGTTTTACTCAAGCTTATCATCTATTATTTGTTTTTGAATTAACAGATGATTCCAACCTATGTTATGTTGGTGGTGCTTTATATTTGGATCACTACAATGTACATTTTATACATACAGTGTATTTCATGAAAGCAAAAACAATGATTCTCTTTCTCTATATTCCTTTTGCCATTTGTAATCTGCTACACCGCCGTAATCAAATTTTTGGCTCTTTGTTCTTTTTACATTTGGACTTGCAAAAGGTTCAAAGGGGAAATAATTGTACAGACTTCCACATCGGCAGTGGTACCCCATCTGCTTTTCTAAAATGAATATTTCAAGCACAGTAATTATCCCTATATCTCTTACATTTACTGCAAGACATTATAAATTTCAGCTGACATAACTACCATTTACTGAAACTTAATTTATTCCATAATTAATATGCGTGAATGATTTGGCATTTACTACGAGAGACAGCAACCATCAGTGTGTCCTCGCTTCACTGATCTATATATCAAACAGCAAATTTGTTGAGACTGTTATAATAAATTATCATTATAAAAGTAAGAGACGGCGATGTGGCAAGATGGGGGTGGTCTTGAAAAAGGAGTGTTAAATTCTACCACGCTAACTGGATCTGTACATACATGAATGGTTGATACTATTCATAGAGAGCGAGGCAGGACATTACAATGAACTTCCCCTGTGTGAACTTGGCCCGTAAGGCACCTGCAATTTCCAACACTCACAGCTTTGACACCTGCTACTATGATGTCATGTTATCATGACAACCTGCCATATTCCAGCATAGCGGTAATACTCAAGAGGCCATCCTCTTCTCTGGTTGTGGATGTGAAAAAGATGCAACTGTATTCAGTAGCAAAGTGCCCATAATGGCAGTGCTCAGGGGATTTTGGATTTGTTTGGTGGTTTGCTCTGGAAAAGGCCCACCACAATCACTAAAGTGGCTTTTAACAGAGGCATGGGGAGACAGCGTTGCTCTGCATATCCCGTAGCTTCCGCAGACTGATGACTGGGGGGAGTAAACTGGCTCCCAAGTCTGTTTGTCTCTCCTGAGCAGATGCGCTTTAACTCTGTCAGAGTCAAGTAGCCCGACTTGCAACAGATGCACCAGTTGGTACGCTAAGAGGAAGCCAAATGTGATTCCATTCATCACTCAAAACATGCTCATTCACCCATGCCACAAAAAAATGTTCATACACTGAATTTCTTCACATAACAGTTAGTGCTCACACCTAAATATTTAAAGACATGTTAAAAAATATGTATATAGCCCTATCCTCATTAGCTACATCACTATCCTCTTTCAGCTGCTGTGGCTGAACCTGCCACGAGCGAGGTGACTACCCCGCCGGCTAGCCCCAGCTACTTTGTCCGCTTGGGAAAACTCTCTGCCAAAGTACAGGAGAGAGCCCTACAGCACTCTCTAGTCCGTGCACGGCATGCCAGGGATACCACCTATACTGCAGTGGCTCAGATTACCAGCACTCTGGATCTGCTAGAGAGCGCCCGTACCAGTCTGGGTACCGCCAGTAACCAGATCGGAGGAGCCTCAGAACAGCTGCTTCAGCGCTGGACGGAGTGGAAGCAGAAGCAGGCTGGAGCTGGACAGACCGAGTCAGAGCCAGATGGGACCAAAGATGAAGCTGAGGTCAGGGCTCAGGCATTTGGGAATTGACTATACTGTACATATAATGTGTACTCCACATGGAATACATGATGAACAAAAGAGTCCTGAAATGCAGCGATAAATCATTAATATCATTAATATGGGATGGCTAAACTACCTAAGCCTCGGGAAGGGAAATGTTCCAGCTATGGTATCATCTGTCATTTAATATGCTAATGATCATCATAATTTGCGTCTGTTCTCATTCTTCTGTTCACAGCAGCTGGAGTGGCGGGCCCTCTCCATGGTGCGCGGCCTCAGCGACCAGCTGAGGTCAGCATGTTCCAGTGTGGTATCAAGCGCTCAGGGTCTGCCAGGTGCAGTCCAGGACCAGCTAGCCAGCGCTAGGCGATCAGCTGAAGAACTGCACTCCTCTCTGGGGAACACCAGCACCATCACACCCCTCCTTCTGGAGCGGAGCCGTCACCACCTGACCCAAGTACTAATTGCGCTGTGCTGTCTTCACCGCAGTGTTTTGTTTTGCTGCATCAGCGTGGCTAAATATAGTTTAGTGCTTGTTTTTGTTTTTTTTTTTCAATTCTGTTTTCACTTAACACAGTTAGTGCCTTCATTACATTTTTATTGGTGCTTCAGTGATACCCGCAGAGTCTTATTGAACGGGAATTAATCAGGGAACTCCTGCATAGTTTACATAAACAAACACCTATTCTCAGGGGTTTCTGCTCATCCATATGCATTTATGAAACTAGGGCAGTCAAGCTTATGTATTTAGTAATGCATACTGTACAATATGTCCCTCCCACAATATGCTTTTTGAGGTAAAGTGTTTTGGTTGTGGTTTAGCAATTTCTTTGAAAGTAATACTAGTATGTGCTCATCCCCAGGTTCAGCAGTCACTGGATGGTGTGATGGAGTATCTACTGAACAACACACCACTCAACTGGCTGGTGGGACCTTTTGCCCCTCAGATCACTGAGAAGGCGGAGGGAGACGTGGAGATGGAGCAGATCAGACCACAACACTAAGACTTTGAGACTTTGTTGTGTTTCCCCATGAGCTAATCAATTTGGTGACAGAAGAATGGTGTGTGCTGTAGACGGACTATTTCAAAAAAATATATACATAAATATATACATTCTTGCTTGCTTTAATTAAAGTAATCATGTTTTCTTCTTGATGCACTTAATTCAGATTTATTAGTTGATGACACTACATTTGTGATGCAGAAGTTTAATAAGTGAAAGCTCTGACATGTGGCCTTAAACCAGTGTTTCTCAAACTTTTTACACCTTGTACCACCTCAGAAGATTCATCTCTCCAAGCACCACCATGAGCTATATAAGAGGTTCTCCTAATCCACACTTCTCTTCCTAATATTTCACATTTGGAGCCATGATTGCAGTGTTATTTTATTTTTATTTTTTCTTACCTCCTCTTACTATTTTACCATCACACAGCTCATAACTACTGATGTATGCAGACTACCTGCATGAATGTGAATACAGAGCAGCCTGATTTTGAAACAAAATATTACAGGAAATGCAGCAATTATTTTATATAACACTCCTGCCATCTCATAGTTTTACCATTCCCATTAAACAAAGTATTAAAGTAGTATTAAATGTTTCTACATTTATTTTTTAACTAAATAAAATGTAAAAAAGTGTTTTTTTTTTGTTTTTGTTTTTTTTTAGGATCACTTAAATCTAGTGTTCCTGTACTGCTGCCTAAAAAAACATTCCCAAAACAAGACTAACACACTTTACACTCAAAATTTGCTTTGTGAGAATGGCACAAGAGTTAGCTTGCATATATAATGAGATTTAAAGAATGTATGCCACTCATTTTGTTTTTAAATTTACAATATGAAGTTCAGTATTTTGAACCTTGATGGAAGCAGCTGTCAGTGAGCTGACACGTCAATAAAAATTCTGACAGAGCACAGCGTGCGTGTGTGTGTGTCACACTTTGTATACATGAATAAAAAGTGTTATTTCAGAGTGTTGTTTGTGTGTGTGTGTGTGTGTTTGGTGGGGGTGCTGGACTTTGCTATGTTGGCCTCGTCTGACTGAAGGCTGAATCGATGCTGGGGGATGACGTCATGGTCGTTGTTTCGAATGTCGGGAGCTAGCGCTGGGTAGGAGGCCGCGCGCTCTGCTTGGGGACACAACTTGTTACAAATCTGAAGCCCAAGGTCGTCGACAGCCCCCGGTACCTTGATTTCCAGGTACTGTCTTCATCTTAGATCGCTACGAGACAACCCCCGCTGTGTGTGACCGATTTAAAACCGGCTCGGACACTATCGGGAAGTGCTCTGTTTTTTGGGGGGCTGGCTGATAATGCTAGCGGTTGTGCTAACGCTAGCCTGCTAACGCTAGCGTTTATTCGATTTAAAACACGGGATTTGTTGACAGTTTGTCGCTAAGGACGCTGCACGTCTTTTATTTTCTTGTTTTTACTCGTGTCGGTCGGACACCGAGTTAGTTTTGTCCCTCTCTTTGCGTTGGTATTCAGTGTCAGACAGACAAAACGTTATAGTGAGGCTGTTTGCTAATGTAACAGTGTTTGCTTTGAGCATAGGACGCCGATTGTTTTCTGCTGCGGACAAACTCAAACTGGGGACAGTCAGCTGTAAGTTGTTTATCTGGGCTGGGAGCATCGTAGCGTTTTGCCAGCTCGTCGTTTAACACGAGGGTTCAAGTTTTCGGGGTGTTTTTTCTCTCTCTCTCTGTCTCGGCTTTTGTTTTATGTTAACTTTGTCCTGATCAAAACATCTTGCTGTGCGGCGGAAGACAGCAGAAACTAGCTGAGCTAGCTCGTATTTTCGCAGACTGTAACTTGCCCTTTTATTTTTTATTTTTTTTTACACTGTCTCTTTAGACCTTTTTGGATTTCGTTGCTGTGAAAAGCTACCCACCTAGTTTTTGTGACAATCCACAGCTCTTACTACTTTAAACACTCCTGGCGCATTGCTCCAATCTTACATGAGCAGCATGACATTACTATGTGATCATTTTTGTTTTGTATTTATTTGTCATTAATGTTTATTTATTCTTTTTTTTTTTTTTTACATTCATTTTGGAGTTATAATTTAGATCAAATTCTCAGTTAACTGTGACAAAGTCTAGATCTGATTTAAAGGCAGATGTGGGCTTTGTCACACTGTTGGTGGTGTTGGATTTAATTTTGGGTGATGAAGGTATGAACCTGTTTGACAGACCTTCATTACAAATAGTGGGCCACAACCCCCCCTCCCCTTCCTCCCTTCCTCCCCCTAGCTCACAAAGTAACTCACATTTTCTCTACTCTCATGCTCCAATGCCAGTCTCCAAGCTCTTTTAGCCCCAAACAAAACAAAAATGAATGTAATCAAATAGGGACTGCTAATCATTTTGACTAACTTCTGCAACCCCGTTTTCAGGAATATCCTCTCCCATCCCCCTTACCCCCTCTGTCAGAGCATGGCTCAGGAGACCAATCAGACGCAGGTGCCAATGCTTTGCACTATGGGATGTGGTTTCTATGGTAACCCCCGCACCAACGGCATGTGCTCGGTCTGCTACAAGGAACACCTGCAGAGACAACAGGGAGGGGGGCGATCCAGCCCCCCGGGAGAGAAAGGTAGGAAGATGGGAGAGACATGACCTATATATAAAATACAAAATAATAATAAAAAAAAAAAAAAGCAAGGGGGGGATACCGGATAGGTTTGTTAGGTGGGGAAAGACAGGAAGTTGGAACAGTCAAAAAGTGCACAGGCGTGGGGGGCAGATGAATTTGCTAAAAGGGGTTGGAGAACAGAGGTAGCAGTAGCTGCCTACACTGTGGCATCAGAAAGCAAGAGAGTGACATCTCCATCTGTTGTTTCACATTAACTCAAAACACATCTGATCACGGTGACAAACACAAGCAATGAATGGCTTCTGATGAGATACTTAGAGACAAATGGAAAGTCGTCCACGTTCAGGTGGCAAGGCAGCAGATTCTGTGTTGTTCGTGCTATCAGACTCTTCTGTCCCCCCCCCCCCCACAGCTGCTACGTCACCGGCAGGATCACCAGGGTCCTCTGGTGTGACTGTGGAGAGCGCCCCCTCAGAACCAAGTACAGAGCTGGCGGGGACCCCACCTGAGGAACAAACGACCAGGTATGTTGACTGACGAGCTGTGGTGAATCCGTGGTGGTCTTTTGTGTCACGGAGTAAATGTATAAACACAGTATTCCGTGTTTACTGATCAGACCACACAGCGGCCTCTTATTGTCTACATGGACTTGGTTGCGTTGTTAAATTCCGGTTTAATTGACTAAATAATGAGTTCATCAGCGGCTCCAGCACATTGTGTCATAATGTGTTCCTTCTTTAATCGCGTACAACAGCTTGCCTCTGCAGAAATCAGAGACGGTGAGCTATGATTCCTATATTAACACGTTACTGTTCAACATGCAACCTGCACGTATAATGGTACGATCCTTTTGACCTCTTTGCCGGTCAATACAAAATGTTACAGCAGTTTTAAGGAGTTCATACGGTGTGTTAGACACACCTTCAACCAATTTAACAGAAGTAATGGGGGAGCTTTAATTTAATTTGAGAGTCTCTCTTTGCATTTTCATTTAGTCCTCACGCATTTTCTGTTAAACTCCCTCAGATTATGTGAAGTAGACACAGAGGGGTTTGTTTGTTTTAGTTGTCTTGTGCGTGTTCTTTATCTGTAAGTTACACTCTTCAGCCTTTGTCTGTAAGCTGGTCTTGCTACACCTCGCTTTTATTATTTATTTA
Organism: Nibea coibor; assembly: GCA_023373845.1. Lineage (NCBI taxonomy): Eukaryota > Metazoa > Chordata > Actinopteri > Sciaenidae > Nibea > Nibea coibor. The sequence goes on from CM041718.1 coordinate 17,132,286, forward strand.
TTGTGATGGATGGTCAGTGATTGGATGGTACTGACCGGTGAGTTTGAAGTGGTCCATTTTCTCTGAGACTTCTGATACCTTTGGAGGCTTTCAGTATAAATAAGGGTTAGCACAGGCAGAGCCATATCATAGAGGCCTCGTGTTTAAAGTTGACACTGAAAGAGAAAGTTAAAGAGCTGATGAGTAATGTTCTCTGGTTTTAGAAACTTACTTGAGGGCTTGTTCTTGAGTCAGCTGCATAATGTTGAATAATTGTTGCAGGCCAAGCTCATTTTTTGGAATGAAGCATTTTGTAAGGGTTCTTATATGGTTTGTTTTAGTGCCGTTTTTCTAGAACTGTTTTTAATTGTTAAACAAGATTTCTGTCTTTTATAATATGAAAGCTGCTTGTGCTCTAACGGTGTCATTTGAATACACTAAAGAAGGAGAATGGACCGGGCTTGATTTTTAAACAAAAGAATCATATAGAGTATTTGATATTTGAGCAGTACTGGTTCTGTAGTATAATACAGCAACATTTCTGGGTAGCTTTATTATTATAAGCAGCTCAGATATCATAGAAACTGTTCCAGCAATAAGTAATGGGTTTATTTCAGAGAAGTTCAAACAGTCATTTGTTCCCAGTGTCGTGGAATTTTCAAATTATCCAAAGGGATTTGCACCCAATCTGCCTGCATAGCGTAATCATGGATAATTGTGCTGTGTATATGCCCCGTTCCGATTTCTGCAGGCCCTGCCTGTTAGTAATTGTTTGTGTCTAGTCATGTTGATTGCGATAACTCATCAAAGGCACTTCTCAAGTGGTTTACACGGAGTGCGCTGCAACCGATCCAAGAAAATACTAGTCAGTCACCAAACAAAATGATGGGATAATGTAAGCAGGCAATTTTCTTGTTATTTGTGTTTCTGTGCTCATAAAAATCAACTTTATTGTTTGTGTTCACTCTATTTTCACATAGATACCTTGTAAGTAATTCTGCATGGCAACAAGAGATCTAGGTTTGCCAACATTTGAAATCTAACAAAATATACACATCAAATCTCTCTCTCACACAAATTTTCTACAAAAATAATTGTATTAATTTTTCATTTTTAATGAGGAAATGATCCTTTTTATGGTCTAAAATGTTTTTTGTTTGTTTGTTTGTTGTGATGTCAGTCCCAGCTCTCCCAGTCCAGTAACTCAACAGATGACAGCTATGAGCATCTCCCAGGATTCAGGAGCTGTAGACTCTGATCGAGCGGAGGCTGAGGAGGGAGAAGAGGAGGGTACTTCCAACAGCACAGGTAAACCTCACTGTGCTTATTTTTCAAACCCGTCCCTATACACTGTCCACAGAAAGTGAGTCACCCTTGTGGAGGCCACTACTTATTAAGCAGCAGGTTATGAATAAAGAGGTGAACCGTGGGATGCGCTTCCCACCCTCTACCATAAACATTCCCAAAAACACTAAAAAAAACCCTTTTTAACTTTATCTGGCTTCTTTATCTGTAACATGACTAAAATTATATTTGATTTTAAGCTAAGTCATTTTAAGTCCGCGCTGGTTCAGGCGTGCCGTCGGGAGCATTTTATTTATTTCCACATCATGAGTGGATTGGGATGGCCGTGAATATCACAAATCCACCATTCAAATGTGTGATTGGCAGAGGGTGAACAGGACGATCATTTAGTGGCCAGAATCCTGTTTCCTTTAATCTCTCTTGGAGATGCAAATAAAGTTATTTTATACCGCCTCTCTTATACAACTTGTGTTAGGACTCACTAGCAGTAACATACATTTCCCCACGGCCAGATTAATGAACTTGGATCTTTATATTTAATATCTTTTTTTTTTTTTTTACTTTTTTTAAATCTTGTTTTTACTTTGGGTTATTGTTTGTTGTAGTATTTTACCTGTTATCTTGTTACCCTTGCATACAAGCATTTGAACAAGCAATGAATTCATTGATTGTGACCATTGTGTTTTGTATTTTTTGTTGACCAGAGCCAGTGGGGGAAGCAGCACAGGCTTTGTCCGATAATGACCAAACTCCTGATAAAAACAAGAAAAAGAACCGCTGCTTTTCTTGCCGGAAGAAAGTGGGCCTTACTGGTAAGGAAGACCAGAATTACACACACACACACACACAGTGCGATAGAGAACTCTTCTTAACTACTGACATGGCTCAAAGTTTATGAGTCATGCACCTGCTTTACTGGGATTCTCCCCTTATCTGTCAAATAAACAACGTGGCAGTGCATTTTACTGCACCGTTTCATGTCATCGAAACCGCGTTGACACCTCGTGACCTTTGTCTTACCTTTGTCTTTATGGCACAAAGTTTGGTGGTTTCACCAGGTGTCTCACGGTAGCAGAAGGTGGATCAATTTTAAATCGAAAGCACCGGCAGGAGCTGAAATGAAAAGCTCTATCAAAATGAAAATCTTTTCAATTCCAAGTTTGCACACGTGGTCCTTTTTTGAAGTGTCACAAGACAATGTGCTTTTTGGGTTTTATCGTGGATCTGGAAAGGAATGACATTCCTGGGCTGCTGAGATAGAAGAGTCGCTTTTGATTTTAAATCCACTGGTGGAAACTTTGAGCTCAGTCAGTTAGCACGTTGGATCAGGTTCACTTATAATGTGCTTTCATTTAATAATACGCAGTGTCTGACACCATTTACAAATATAATGAATGGCAGTTGCACCCACTATCTACATTTTGGAATATCAAATTTGGAGAGTTTTAGAAACATTCACTTCTTCTCTGTGCTGTTACTTAGAGCCAAGCTGTAACTCCCTCATGATAATTAGTTTGTTCTACCTAAAAAGCACTCTGAAAAGCTTTTATCACATCGCACGTATACCTCTGTAAATACTGAGCAGCTCTCAGTATACAGCAACTACTAACTACAGCAAAAAATCGACCATCAGAATCTTACCAAAACATAAAGACACATGACACTTGTTGCACCATCTTTGCATTTCTTTTTTTCCACATTTTAAAATAAATTATGACATGCTGCTAGTGTAAAGTGCTCTTTAAATACCAAATACCTTTTTAACCTAAATATCCAAAATCCAATTCTCAGTCCATGGTTTGTGTGACGTTTTTTTTTTTTCTCCACAACCAAACACTTTGGTATCAAGAGCAACATACTGCAGGCTAGTGGTGCATTTCACAGTCCAAGGTATTTCACAGTGTGCTGCTGGCCTCCGGCGTTTTTGCCAAACTGGATTACCTCAAAGGAGGTTCCAGTCACCACTGAATGTTGAAAAATAATATTTGAATTTTAAGCCTGGACATGACCAAAATCCTTGGCGTGCATGTGAAATGCACAGCCTGATAATGGCAATGCCCTCAGGGCCTCGTTGAACTCGGGCACAGTTGTGGGCTTTTATTCATGTTTTGCTCTCCGTATGAGGAGCGTTTTGTTCTAAAATATTTGGAGTTATCTAAAATATGCCCAGTTTAAAACCCGTTTGGCATTCTCGGAAGGTACTTTATAGACAAATAGGAGTATGCATGCACATCCGAACCTAAAGAGGCCGAAAGTGAGCACATCATGAGATACAAATGAGCAGCTCGCACACTGCAGGGCCCCAATATCCACTTATTTATTGGTGTCTGGACATTGGAGCCTTGCACCGTGCAAGCTTGCAAGTCATTTTCACGATCTCTGAAAAGCAACAGATCTGTCAAATATGATGTTTATAATCCAGCTTTGACGTTGACTGACTTGCTTCTCTTTGCTGAAGGTTTTGACTGTCGCTGCGGCAACCTGTTCTGTGCCATCCACCGTTACTCTGACAAACACGACTGTCCCTACGATTACCGGAGTGCAGCTGCTGCCCGCATACGCAAGGAGAACCCCATCGTGGTGGCTGAGAAAATTCAGAAGTTATGAGGACTGAGTGCGAGAAAAAAAAAAAGAAAACAAAAAAAGTCTCTGACTTTGTGAATTTGAACAATGGCGACTTGGATGAAAACACCTGATATCATGGCTTCATTTGTTCATGGTAGTGTAAGACGGGCGGGGCGGGGCAGGGTGGGGTGGTGAGGTTGCAGCCGCTGTCCAGACGCTTCCCTTACTAGCATCTCCCTCTCTCTCCACTAGTGACTGCGGCTGACCCTGAGTGTTTCTGTGCGTGCGTGTGTGTTTGTATGAAAGCGCGTGTGTGTGTGCACATTTGCTTGAGAGTCGGGGGAGAGAGCTGGGGGGTTTGGTGGACATTGGCGTTGCTGTGGGGAGGGAAGGCATTTGATTTTTTTACCCCTTTCTGTTTCTCAACTTGGGGGGGATCGTGCGAGTTTATTTTTCTACAATCCCTGTAAGGAGTAGTTGAAATGAGACAGGGGTAAGCTGTTAAGGAATGTGTCACAGCCTGGGTAATGACACAGAGCTCAATTAAGGTCTAGCAAGTAAAAAAAACAAAAACGAACGGGGAGATTTCGTGTATCAGCGAGACCTTTTAAGGGCTTTGGAATATAAATTTTTCTCCCAGACTGAAAATGATGTCAACTTCTTGTCAAATTGGCTTTTTTTTTTTTCTTCCCATCTCGTTACTCTATGGGTCACCACATGTTGAACTCCCAAGTCTCAGCATTTTCCAGAAATGTTTCTCTTTGATATATTGACTTATCATACTGATATTGGGTGCATGAACAGTTAATGGAGGGGGAAGGTAGGGGAGGGCAAGGGCAGGGGAAACTGAAAACCTTGACTTAACTGAGTGATTGAATTCTGTGTTTTTATTTTATTTCTTTTTTTTCTGTTTTAATGAGCGTATGACATCAGATGATCTATATTAATATATTGTAGTTAGCTTGAATTGTGTGATTGCATTCTATTTATTTTTTATCGTTTGGTTGGTCTGTGCTGGAGGATTGGCAGCATGTGTCAGCAAATCGTTAAGATTTGCACTTAAACTCTTCAATTATATTTAAGTAATTCCATCTTGATTATATAACCATTTGAATTTAAAAAAGGAAAAAAAAAACACACAAGCTCCTGACATGACGGAGTAGAGTCCAGTTAAGCCGTTACAACTACAACTGTGCAGTAAAACGTCCATTGTTTTGGAAACAAAGCACAACGAAGTGTGTCAACTGCAGAGCACAAACCAATGTGCCACACCTACTCAGTTTTGTTCAGCATCTGGGTCATTTGCAGTTTATATCTGATTTGTATAGCAGGCTCTCTGAAGATATTGCCTTGTCGTTCGATGGAGGAGACGTTCTGTTTTAGCGTGGCGGCGTGTTCTCCTTGAATGCCCTTTTTCTGTTCTGTGGAGAATGAAGCTCCATATCTCTCTAACCACCAGCAGACCACTGACACATGCTGAATGAAAACTGACCCGGGTCGCAGTTACCCTACACGTTGACACGCCCGCTCGGCTAAAGTAACGACCGTTGCTACGCTACAGAGTTGCGTGCTGCGCTTTTACGATGTGCTCTGATTCAGACGAGTCCTTAACTACGAAGAGCGCTTCTAGCTAGCTTCTTCTAGGAAGATCCAATTTTAAATGCATGTGTGCGGCGAAACATACGAGTTGCTGTTTGGTAACCGGCTGCACAGTTTGACATGAAGCTGGAATGTTTAAAAAGCCACACAGCAGTAGCACAATGCATGGCTGGAACCATAAGGTTCAAGTTAACAGGACTCTACAGTTTATTTTCCAAATGTAAATACCGTATGGCTCCTATTCATATAGTATAATCTTAATGTAGATTTTTGCCAGGTAATAAAGGTGGGGGACTAAGGTGAAGAATAGTACTATGTGTATAAAAGTGCTTTTCATAATTATCCGGAAAAAACGTGCCACAAGTGGCACCGATTTCTCCATCTTGTTCCCCTTTGATTTACAAGTTATTTAACACCATCATTTGCCCACGCAAAGTCCAAAGTATGTTCAGTAACTGGCTCTACCATGTCTCCTACCGGCCACGTGGCCTCTTTTCTACAATACTAGTTATATCGTTAACAAGCCCCTATAAGCTTTATTAACCTTGCTGAATTACACAGTATCCCAGCCCGTGCTTTTATCCTGTTACTGAAGTCTATTCATAGCATAGTGATATTATTGAGAGTTTTAAAAAAAAAAGGCCTCTTGTGAGATTGTAGAGGGACATTTGAGGTATCATCTTTTCATTATCAAAAGCTTTCCTTGTAAATGTGCTTGATCTTGATCATTAAATATTTATGAAAGAGCTGCAGAAAAGTTTTGCAAGGATTTTGCCGAGTGTGCATTCTCTAAATAAGCCAGTGTAGAATTTGTTGGAGGTGAAGGACACTTGTATACACCGAACACAATGTTGGACCTGGTTTCAGTTCATTGGAAAATCTGCCTTCTTAAGGATTCCCGTATAAGTCCTAGTGTTGGTGATGGACACGTCTAAATGGCTTTGTGACTTGGCATGCCAACACAGAGACAGTTTACCAAGGACAGGCTGATCATCTAAAGCCCCAGACTGTTATTTAATCACCACTTGAAGAAAATTGAAAATAGGTTTACGGGGATTCTGATGATGTATGAGGAGAATAATTGTCATATTTCTGGGAATTTGTGCTTGGAGCAGTTCTGCAGTTTGGTAATCCCTAAAATGTATCTTTATATATTCAGAATATTTGAGCTTGCCTGCTGGGTTGTGTACAAAATGCTGAGTTTTCTTTTCAGATCCTTTTTAAGAGGAAAAAGTCCTTTACCATGGGATGATTGTTCAGCTGTGTAAATCATGAGGATTTCATGGTTTACACTTCCTGCTATCTGTTGACTGCTCATATCAACCACCCCTGCCCTCTATTTTCTTAACAAACATGAGCAGTTTGAATGTAAACCACCATAATTCACATCAGCTGTAATGTCATGTATTAAACCACTTAGCCCGGACATTTGGGCGGAAGATGGAGGCCCAGTTTCTTTACATGTGATTTGGGACAGTTGGGTCACAAAAAATGTTTGTGATGAAGGACTTGGCACCAGCAATTAGGGCAACTATACCTGAATAATCTAGATATTATCAATAACATCTAAGTTTTTCTTCCTTCCGTTCTCTTTGCTTTGATAGAGTTTTGATGTCTTCGATCCTGTCTTCAGCACAACCCTTCATAATCAGCGTCTTCATCATACAAAGGTTTTGATTGATAATAATGATGAACCTGTCAGTTGTGATGAACGTGCTTGAAATCTCACCGCAGAAGTAAAGACAAATGACGCTGACTTGATTCATTCTGTCTTTCGAGATGAGCTTGAGGGACATCGAATGAAATCTACAATGTTCACAGAGCTGTAGTTCTTGTCCCTTGGCACTCCAGTCCCCCAGAAACACCACCAGATATCTTTTTATTTTGTTTTTTTCTTTCAAGATTTAGGATTGTATGATGTGTAAGAGTAAGTATAAAACAATAAATTCACAAAGTTTATTTTAAATTACATTTGTCTTTCGTGTTTTGTGCATATTTATTTGAATTCTGCGGGCTAAATATCGACACGGCTTTCTAGAAAATATTTCTGTCTTTAAACGGTGCTATAAAAACAAAACAATTCAGTGGTGTATAGTCATGATTTCTTTGCTGCTCCAGTACATGCACATGCTGTGGCCCCACTGCTTTGTACTTGTATATTGTTTTCATATACAAAGCAAAACACTATAGGCACAAATGTTGCTACACAAAAGCACCTAGTGTTCATGCTGCTGCATGCCGTAAGAGGAACTGTCACGAGGGGCCGCTTTACTGTACTGAGATAAACACACTTATGTGTTATTCATAAAACAGAATTGTTTCACTATAACAGCACAAGATAAAATAAGAGATAAAAATAAGTGTGATCTTTTACCCCAACACATGCCAAAAAATGTGAGATAATTAAAAAAAATAAAAAATCTGTCCATTGATGGTGGCCAGCAAGAGTCATGGTACAGTATCCTGCCAGACAACACAAAACACATACTGTGTAGCAGTGGTATACTGTACCATGAAGGTACAATTAATTAAAGCTGCTGTCCAGGAGCTGGAAACATTGCTGTTATATTAAATTCAGCTTTATTATGATGAAATCTCAAAAGACAGAGGTCTTCAAACAGTCTAAGTATGGCAGGATCTGCAAAGATGAGCACACGTTATAGTAAGATTTTTTTTTTTTTTAAGGCGCAGCAACTCAAGTCTTGACATGAAGTGTTTCTACATCAGAGTAATTTAAAGACCGATTATCTTTCTGGATTCTGCCTCAGTTGGTTTGTTTTGAATGGGCTGATGAGCTGAGATTCATTCAGCCTGAAACTATCTGCACAGCTGGATGCTTCTAGAGGTAAATGACAAAATATGTTTCTTGAAACCTTTAACCTGAAAAGAGGTCTGATCAGCCAGAATAAGTGAAAACACCTGTGTGTGGATGTGCGGGGTCTGTAACGAGGCGGCCTATATAACAAGTTGAAAGGCTGGCATTTGTAGTTCTCTGTAATAGGTAGTAAAGATGGTTCCTGTGCCAGGAAAGCCTCATCATTCATCTTTAACGCCTGACTGTGTGTGTGTGTATGGGTGTATGGGAGGAAGGTCATGGATTCCCATCAGGTATTATTTCATAGTTGCCTACACACACCCAAACATTATGATGCATTTTAGTTCATAAGAAATAATCCTTCTAGCCAGCAATACTATACTGGTATTAAATAATAAATAATTTAAATTTGTTGGTGCACCCACCAACAAATTTAAATTATTTATTATTAAAAAATATGTCTTATATGTAATATATTATTAAAAAATATAATATTATCATATTATAAAATATGTTTTCTGACAGTGATGATGTTTGGTTTACAGACACAATGGTGCGTATTTTTTGAACACAGAATTAGGATAAAGATTTCTAAATATACATACATGCATATGTGACAGTAGATATGTATGTATATAGAAATGTGTGTACGGGAGACAGTCTATAAATTATAATAATATCATAAGTAGAGAGAGAAGTTGTAGAAATAAGTGTATACTTTTTGAACATCCATCCATTATCTGGAGCCGCTTATCTTCATCAGGATCATGGTGGGGCTGGAGCCTATCTCAGCTGACTTTGGGTGAGAGGCAGGGCACATCCTGGACAAGTTGCCAGCTCATCATAGGGCACATAGAGACAAAAAATAAACATTCACAGGTCAGGGCAAGATTTTGGTCCCAAAACACTCCTACTACATCCAACAAATTGCAAAACAACAATTCTTAATTTAGGGTGATTATACGCTAATGAAAACATACTAATGAATATCATATTCCATTCCTACAAATAGATACTCTTAAATCTTACACACTGGAGCTTTAATCTAAAAAGTCAGTCTAGAAATAAGAGTTGCTGAGCTATTTTGTTTGGATTAGTCAGATTTGTCTCATTTATTATATCAGCACCATAGTCTTTGGCAAAACACTGTCTCGTTTCACTGTGTACTGTGTATACCCCGCCTTGAACTTTGAACCTTGAACCTTGAAAGGCTTCAGGCTCATTTGATTCCCATCGGGTATTATTGCCTACACAAACATTATGATTCATCTTTGTTGACAACAATTAATGAATGAATCACTCTATTCACCAATACTAAGTAATTGTGATGACGCCGCAAAGTCGCAAATGAACAATTAAGTTCAGACGTGTCATCTCTGATAACAAGTTTCCCTTAATTGTCCAATGGAAACTCGCTGCGTCACATCCTGTCAGCTGTCGCTTCCGGATGCGGTGAAACGGCGGAGGAGTCGGGAAACACCGCACGTATATGGATCAATTTAAATGACAAGACGACATCCATAAGGCCTGGGGACACGCCAGCCACGTCCACGATGTATTCAAGGAGACAAACGCACAGGTCGTGGACTTTGTATTGACGGCGTTTTTTCCCGCTGTCCGTGAAGTGTCCGTGTTTATGTCTCCTCGCTAGCTTAAAGCCAGCTTCGCGTTAGCTGCTACGCGCACACAAACACTCCTGTCTCCGTCGGGTGAAATATGACTTCTCCTCACCGCTCCTCTTGATTTAACACTCCTTTATAGCGGAGGGGACCTCTGTGTGTTTTTTTCACGGCGTTTAAAAGGCGTTTTGGACGTTTGTTTTGGTCGCTTTGGGGTCAAGGTTGCCCACAGTTTCCCCGCTGTCAAGACAAAACTGAAGAAAGTTGTCCTGCTGGTGAAGCCTCTGAGCAAAGTGGACAAGATGGATGAGATGTGGACTTCAGTCAGCACCACGGAAAACTCGGCAGATACCTCGTAAATATCAGCCTCCTGTCAGCCTGCTTTTTCCCTCCTTCTGCTGACGGAGCACTTTACAGACAGCATCCTGTGTTTGAGAGCTTGGACTCGAGTGGAGGAAGTGTGTGTTGTTTTTATTCCAGCACACACACACACACTTTTTGACTTTAAACTCCTCAGTTCAACAGGTAGGTCTGCAGTTGTTGTCGTGTATGTGTGTGTATCTTTTGAAGTGTGAGGCCCCCATTCAGTAATTACTTCAATCATTGGCTTGTCTGTTAATTATTAGCTCTAAATTATGTTTTAAGGAAAGAGTTATTGTCCTTATGGATTACCAGAGCCTCAGTGAATTGCTTATTTACGCTGGTGTGTTCAGTTTTAGTGTGTAAGCAATATCAGCAACTATTTATTTGATATTTATTTTCTTTCTCGTCTTTTGTTTCAAGAAAAAAACCCATTTTGTGCCAAATATATGCCAAAATCTATCAGAAAATGAAATAATGTTCATGCCATGCTGTGTATCTAATATAGTAATAATCTTATGCTACAAACCAGCTGTTGTAGAAACATTTCTATCGCCGTTGTTGCCACACTTGTACATTACATTGTAATAAGTATCTCATTGTGTGAACACTGGGATGATGTGTGATTCAACAGCACAGTGATCCTCTTGTCGTCCTCCAGCATAGTGAAGGATGAATGGCCTCTCTCTCAGCGAGCTCTGCTGCCTGTTCTGCTGCCCACCCTGCCCGGGCCGCATCGCAGCCAAGCTGGCCTTCCTGCCGCCTGAGCCCACGTACGCCTTCCTTCCAGACCCAGAAGCGGGCCCCGGTGCACTGGGAGCAACGGGGACATCTAGCTTGCGGGTGCGGAGCAGCGCAAGCGTTTCCGGGGCCGGGGCCGTAGAGGGAAGATGGAAGCTTCACCTGACGGAGCGAGCGGAGTTTCAGTACTCGCAGAGAGAGCTGGACATGACAGAGGTGTTCCTCACTCGATCCACCCGAGGAAACAGAGTCGGCTGCATGTACATTCGCTGCGTACCTAACGCCAGGTGGGTATTTTAAAAGGTTGAGCCACTTTCTGCAACTTCTAATTGACTGACTTTTTTTTTTATACTGCTGCCCGGACCTTTCTTATTCATTTTATGACGGAGTATCACGCTTTAATGTCAGGTTACTTCCACTCACACCCAGGTCTACTTCCTCGACTTGTTTCCCTGTTGACTCAGCTGATGCTGAAGATTTTCTCTTCCTGCTTTTCCGTGTATAGCTGCCATTTTAACAGTTTCCTTTATTGTTCAGAAGTCTTTCCGTTTTTTTTCCTGTTCTCTCTTGTCCTGTGGGTTTTTAGGAATTTGAATGTTAAGTTTCGACTGCACGCATTAATTCTGGTTTATGATAACGATCATAATAATAAAGAAGGATCACGCTCAGTGACAAGATATCAGTTCTCAGTGAGTCAGAGTCAAAACATTTCCAAGTCCCTGGCTTCCTCCCCTATAGGTTTGAATCACTGAATTCATTAGCAGTGATTGGTTGTTTTATGAGAAATGATTGTATCATTTCCCCTAAGCAGAAGTTATATTTAATACCCTGACGTTTTAAAAGTTCAGTTTTATACTCCCTGCACTGTGCCGCTGCTGATTAATTTACCAAATCAATTAAAAAGACATGGACAGGCTTGTGTTACAGTCTGTGTATCTTGTATTAATGTCTATATAGTATTACACAAGAATGAATCCAAACTAGACCTGATATGGCACAGTCATTGTTATGAGTGGAGAGGCCAAGAGCAAAGCCACGGGCTATATGGGTTCATAAACAAAACCACTGAGGGAGCATCTCAAAACAGTCAGTGAGTAGAGAAAGTATCAGATTTCCTGAGGGAGCACAACATGCATGCATGAATAAAAGGCAAGGCTAGAGTACCCAGCTTTTATAGTCGATACCCTGCTTCTCAGGTTGTACAAAATGTCTAGAAGTAAGAGTCATTTTGCAGTCCATCATGGTAAACCAATCCTCCAACATACAGCCCTTTTAGACAAAGACTTATTGGCATGGAGTCCAAGCAGCACTCTGTTTATCTTAACAACAGGTTTCTTCTAGTTTGATTCAGTGTAGAGTTACCAGGTTGGAGAAATGTGATGAACAATGTTTTAGTCTTTAGTCTTCATGTGATTCAAATGAAGTGCAGTAGAATTTCCAGTGTCTATACATATACTATAGCATGTGCTCTCGACTATAGCTGTTAATTATTCTTGGTGTGGTTTACTAGTGGTGTTTTCTAGGAATCCTTTTCTGTAGAAAAGGATCACTATGGATGCAGCTTGTTTATTTAACTGTGGTATAAATGTATCTTATGTATATAAAAATGTATATTTCCAGCTAAAGGTTACAGCTATGGTTATAGGTTACTGTATTAGTGGTTGCTGTGGTTTGGAGATGGAGCCACTTAATAGTCCGATCCCTGGCTTCCTCCAGTCGTCCAGTGTCCTTGGGCACGAAACTGAACCCCAAATTGCTCCTGAAGGCTCTGCCATCAGTGTGATTAGTTACTTTCCGATGAGCAGTTGGCACCTCGTATGGCAGCCTCTGCCACGAAGTGACATGTAATGTATTGCACTTTGAGTGAGTAGAAAGCCGCAGGTCCATTCAGTATAAAGTACTTGTCAGTACTGGAAATATTTGAATTTGTGCCTGATGAACTATCGGTCCAACTAACTGACTAACCTGTCCTGCCATATGTGCGTCCTTTCAGATTTACAGTGCTCTTCTCCCACGGTAACGCTGTCGACCTGGGCCAGATGAGCAGTTTCTACATCGGCCTTGGCACTCGCATCAACTGCAACATCTTTTCCTATGACTACTCAGGCTACGGTGTCAGCACTGGCAAGCCCACCGAGAAGAACCTCTACGCAGACATTGATGCTGCCTGGCACGCCCTGCGTACACGGTGTGTCATGATATAATTGGCCCATATGTGTCCTTCAAGGGATGATTTATTATACAGTGTCTTGCTCTGCTGAGACAGAGTGCAGAGTTTAGATGAGGAGCAAATCAAACCATGTAAAAAAAAGAAAGTGGATGTATTCAAATATGTACTGCTGCTGTGCATAACCTTAAAGAGAAGCCAGAAAAAGGGTGACAAAGTAATTACATATATTTTTCAGCCAAGAAAAAGATTGTGATGAAGGGTTGAATCAAGGTGGCAGAGGTTGTGATCGGCCCAGAGCTAGGGATGAACTGAGCAGATCAGATCAGAGCAGAGCAGAGCGGGGACAGGTGCCGTGGGAATAAAAAAGAGTGAGATGGATGGATGAGGAGAGGGGAGGCTCGGGGGGGGGGGATGTCTCTCAAGGACGCTGTGGCGTGATAAAGTGTCTTCATTAGTGAAAGCGGAGCTGCCTTAATGCGACTGTAGCCCTGGGAAGACATGACACCGCAGACTATTGACTAAAGGTTGGTTGAGGTGAATTTACATTTGGGTATTGCTGTCACTCTTCACTCTGGCCTCGCAGCGGGATGTATTAGAAATCTGTTTGTTTCCAGAGGAAGTTCTGCACCATACAGCTCAAGTATTTCATGGCACAGCGTCCACTGGCCTGCTCTATAACTCTCTGTCTCTTTTTGTCTTTAACAGGTATGGCATTAGCCCAGAGAACATTATCCTGTATGGGCAGAGCATTGGTACAGTACCCACTGTAGACCTGGCGTCACGGTACGAGTGTGCTGCCGTCGTTCTTCACTCACCTCTAACATCCGGCATGAGAGTGGCCTTTCCAGATACAAAGAAAACATATTGTTTCGACGCTTTCCCCAAGTAAGTCTCTGCAGAGCGTTGGTTTCTTTCCTCTGCCCGTTTCAACCTTAAATATAAAATGTCTGACATGTTCCTATATTTTTCTGCTTAAATACAAATAAAATGTGAATTAAATGTGGCAGGGTAGGATTAAGTTGACACATTTGCTATGAGATCGAAGAGAAAGAAGTCTTGTATTCTCCTCTGTGTTTGTCTCTGCCTCACATGATCTTTAAATAAGGTGTTCATGTAAACATGAAACACTCACAGACTATTTTGCTACCAGTTGGCATTTCTGCATAATAACAGATCTGCCAACAAAAGAGCATAATTGCCACTTACACAGGCAAACATCTGCACTGAGGGCGCTCCTCCTGTCCTTTCAGGTCATATTTTGGTCATGTAATCTTCTGTCTTTTTTTTATTTTCTTAGATGTGAGTAGGTCATCCCAGTACTTCAGTAATATTTCAGAGCAGCTCACACCCTGGATACATTCTGCGGTGTATCTGCAGCTCACGTTTGTCTCAGGTTATGAGCTCCATTCACACATGATAATGTGTCACATCAGTAATGACTGACCTTATTATGCTGAATAGATCCAGAGGTTAATCAGCCTAGAACTCTCAGAATCAGCAAATAATAAGACATGAAGTGTACGGATTGAATCCACTCACTTGGACATGGGTGCGTAGACCTTTTTCGGTGGAGTTAAATTGTTAGGTCGCAGATTGGGAGCAGAGCTATTTCCTGTCACTTATGAATAAGCAAACGCTGCTACAGGAAACAAACCTGGGGCAATTCAGAGCAACAGCATAAAACTATCATTGTCTAAGCCAAAACCTGTGAGGAAGAGAGTTTTTTTTCTTGGTTATGTCATTATCTGCTACAGCACATTTGAATATGAATAATGAATCTCTGTCACCTCGCACTGAAAGTGACCTTGCCTGAGTGTACTGTTAGTTATTGGTAGACCGTCAACAACAGGGTATGACTTAACAGCCTGTTGCTTTCATGTGATAAATTCCTGTCCCACATGTTTTCCACCTGATCTGCAGCATAAACCCTTTTAACATTGAGTTGTAATATCACAGAAAGCGGGTGGCCGGTTGTGTTTTCGGCCTTGTACATGTCAGATATTCTTTTGCGGCTTCATATTCAGTTATAAACTCCTATCATGAAGAGATTTGGTGCTCAGTTGTAATGTGGGTGTTACTGTGTTTTTTTTTATTTTTAAACCTTGGCCACTAAACGGTTCACTTGGCCTGGAAAGTAACAACGCACAGTAGCGCTGTCATTAGTGAGACTCTATCCCTTCTGTTCTTGTTGTCCGTTTAGTTTTAGTGGCCGAGTGTGACAAAGGTCAATAGCAGCCAACGCCAGCCTTAACAGAGTCTAGTCCCAGATGGTACAAGTGGGTGAAGAGCAGAGGTGGTAGGAAACCAGGGAATGCCTCGCTGTGTGTGTACTGAGCTGAGAAAGCCTCCAGTGTTCGCCTGTTGTTCAGATTCAGAGTGGGCAGCTGGCATCCCTCCATTCTGTGTGTGTGTGTGTGTGTGTGTGTGCGTATGTGTGTGTGCTGCATTTTTCATGAAATGACGTGATTCTCCTCTGAAGATCTGACCATTTTACTTTTGCAGCTCTGAATATCTTGCAAAAAAGTTTAGTTTGCTATATCTCATTTGATGAGGGTCCATCTCTGGAGACGGTCCATTATTTATTAGTCACCGATGGCACACGTGGTTCTGTTTTTGCTAAATAAAAATAATGGCAGGAAAATATTGCATTTAGCTTCAAAGCGATAAATATGTTTTATAGCCAATAACAATTTCCTGTTGCAGTCCAGACAAAAATAAAGCTTCCCTGATCCATTAAGATATTTAAGTCCAGTACACTGACCAACCATGATGTCACTTTTTTATGACCTGATCCACAGAGCCAGCTTTTTATGATTCCATCTGTACGTCATTCTTGACCTGATCTATGCAATCTGTTTTATGAACTTTTATAGCGGTGGGTAAATAAATAATCAGTTTATTTAAAGTCTTTTCTCTTTCTCCTTTTTTAGCATAGAGAAAGTGTCCAAAATCACATCCCCGGTGCTCATCATCCACGGGACAGAGGACGAGGTGATCGACTTCTCCCACGGCCTGGCTCTGTTCGAGCGCTGCCCCAAGGCTGTGGAGCCTCTCTGGGTGGAGGGAGCGGGACACAACGACATTGAATTGTACAGTCAGTATCTGGAGCGCCTGCGCCGCTTCATAGGACAGGAGCTGGTAGTACAGCACGCCTGACCCATCACAACCAGGACCATCGCTATCACCAGTTTTCCTGCCCCACTTAAAGCTTCATTTCTCTGTGTCCAAGAGTCATCTAAACCATCCCTCACCTTGCCGCAGCTTCCAGGCGGCGTAACGCTTAACACGCTGCGGTGCTTCATTTTCGGGGTGCCTTTTTTTTAATGAACCACGGCTCGACACGACACGGAGGGGAAAAAAGTGTTTGAAAACATCGGAAGTGCGTGAGTGTGAAAGACTTCACGCAAGTCACAAACTGCATTTATCCTTTTTTTTGTTTAAGCAGTCAGTTTAACAGTACAGCTGCCACGTGTGAGCAGCAGGTAAGCTCCTGTACTGTGCAGTAACATGGACAGTGCCCACGGGGAAAAAGATTTCACGAGGAGATTAACCGAACAACAAACTGATAAATAATCATGTAGGTCAATTAAGTTGTGGTCCACGTGGGGAATTTCTGTCAATTTTCCAGCCTACTCGTCGCGTTTGTATGTAACCCAGTTAAAATGGATAATGGTGCAGCATGGGAAACACTTCAGAGGACTCTCTGACGTGCTTCTGACATGCCTTTAGCGAATATCTAGGTTTTCTAATCATATATTAAAAGAGCAAAGAGGTTTGTAACAACGTTCTCTACATTGAATGCAATCCAGCCGTACAACAAATCCTGATTGTAGGGGTTGATTTTAACTGTATTTTCATTTTGTAGTGGTTGGTTGTGTTGCATTGGACTGCATTATATTGAAAGGTGTTTTTAATATCCTGCCCCTCCCTCCCCCGCCCATCATGTATGTACCTGACGCATACCGTACATACATGGAGATGATTTGAGTTTCGCGTGTTTCATTTTGTTTTTCGCTGTACTGAACATTTTGCTCAGGTAACCCTCTTTTAGACATTAGGGTCAGTGTGTTCTACACGTGTTTGTCTTTTTTTTGTTGTGTTTCGTCTAAATCTCCTCAGATCATTTCGAGCAAAGCTTTCTGAGGACAGCTAACAGCTAGGTCTTTTTTTTTTAATCTTTTTAATGTTAAACAAGTAATAAACTAGACCATGATCCCAAAACTGAGATACAGACCAAACCATGAGCCGTTTCCTCTTAACATCTTCTCAGTTTTCTTCTCTGCGCCCGAGTCATGGAGTGAGATTAGCTGTGTTTGGGGAAAAAAAGGAGCCTCAGAAAGAAAACACCTCCAGCTCCTTCATTTAATGGAACATCTGAGAGCCTCTTAGCGCTGTCCGTTCAGTTTTAGTCTTGTTCATCGTGTTTATGTCTCACGCCAGTAGGTGTCACAGCTGTCAGCGGACTTCCTGTTTCCCTCGGTGTCTGGAACAGAGAAGCAACACTAAAATTAAACAGGCCTCGGTTTTCTCGCTCCGGCCTGTTTTTATCTCTTCATTTCTTTAATGCTGTCTGACGGCCGTCTTACTCATGAGCACTCCATCTCGAGGGGCAATATAGTCAATTTGAGAAGTGGATTAAAACATTACTTTGGCATCAAGTATTTTATGATTGTTGGCAAAATCCGTTTACTCAGTTCAACGATTTGAGTTTCACATTCTGATGACTGGAAAATCATTCCCACCTTTTATACAGACAAGCACAGGAGCAGATGTTTTGTCATGATATAAGGCCCTAATGCTTCTTTATTTGTTTGGCGGCTTTAGCAGTAACAAGCTCCTCAGAGCGGCTTAAGCTTTAACGTCTGACTTGATGACAATGCTATTCCACTACTATCCTGTGCTGCAGGTAAAAATAGGCTGTGTGAGTGGAAGAACATCCCTCTTCATGACTCTTTCCTCTGGTTTACAGTCTTTACAAGAACTGCCTATAACGTTTGTATGTCTGTGCATACACAGTCCATATAATAGTGAAGTATTTTTACATATTTGGGGCATAACTTCTTGTTAACACTATTGGTTTTACTACACAGAGTTGAGTGTAATGGTGGTATAGTACCTTTTTAGCTGCTGTCGTGGTTTTATAACAGTTGAACAGCCTCAAACTTGTTTTTGTTTTATTTTTTTGGTTTTGCGCTGATAATTTAGGGAAATATCACTAACCAATATTCAGTTTCACTTGTCCAGTTCCGCTTCATATGTCGTCGTTTTCTTGTGACACTGTTGTAGTGAGTATACAAAACTAACTGGTGCGAGATCATACCAGCCGGCTGTCCTGTTCTAGTAACTTTGGGCTGACTGAGACAATGAATTGTAATCCTTCCTTTTTACTGCCTGTTTTTAAGATTCGCTGCACTCCATCGTGACAGAATCCCCCTATTCGCTCCCTTAATGGTCTGTTTCACAGCCGGCCGTGAGGTGAAGTAGAAAGCGTCTCCAAGATGCAACACACACCAAACCAAAGTGTGCGTCTCCACTTTGAAATCCAGAGATTTGTTTTTTTTTGTTTGTTTGTTTTAAGAGAAGTCAGGATTTTCAGGTTTTCTCGTGTACATATGAACCAAAGTGTAACTCTTTTTAGCGCTTTACTGTAAGTAAGTGTACCTGCTCTTTATGTTGGTATCTTCTTAACCAAAGCAGAAATGTTCAAATTTAAGTTCTTTTCTCAGCTTTTCATTCGTCTGTCTGTCTGTCTTTGCCCCCCTCAGCACAAAAACATTTGGATACAAATTAAATGTAAATTTGTCAGATTGCTAAACACTGATGTTTCATCATATCATATTTGGATTAAAAAATGCAGCAAGAGAGTTTGAATAGCATACATTACCAAGACGTGGGTGTTTGTTTTGTTTTTGTCAGACTGTTGAAGTGTATCATTTGTGGAGGAGTATAACTAAGCAACACCGCAAAGAGTGAGTTTGTGTTTAGGGAAAATAAAGTGTGGGCTGATTTTTAAAAAAAATGAGCGACCGGCTTTAAGTAGAAACATGAAAAGCTTTTGTATTTGTCTCTCAAATGTTTGCATTTCTGGTGTAAATCATCTGTGGGTATCATTTTTGTCATCACACCTTGTTACCCACTGTTTATAATACTGATTTTTAGTTTTTAAAGATTTTGTCTTTTTTTTTTTTTCCCCAAGAATAAAAGAGAATAAGAAGTTAATAAAACGTAATCAGAAATTGATAATTAACACGCCTCTTCCCCTCTGTTGAAAGATATTCCCTCCGTGCAGGTGTCACGGCAAAGATCCGCCCTGATCCGCAGCAGAAGAGCTTTTTCTCTACAAATCAATGTTGCGTGTGTCTCATTCAGTCCCCGATTTTCCAGTCATGGCAGTCCTGGCACTCGGTGAATAATGACCCGCCTGTAGTGAAAGGCCTCTCAGGACTGCACAAGACAGATCCAAGAAAGGCTTGGGTGAATAATTGGCTGATGAGTAAATTAGTCTTTAATTGCCTGGTGTGGGTTTTTTTTTCCCCTCCTCGGCGGAGCTGTGCATCGGGACAGGCTTGTTATCATCTGTGCCAAAATGATGTGTTTTAATTAAACCAGTAAGAGGACTCAGGTTTGTCCCAGCCTCCCCGCACTGCCTGCCATCATGTTGAGTTGTGTGTGTGTGTGTGTGTGTGTGTGTGTGTGTGCACTTGAAACCCACACACTGCCAGCTCCTTTTTTCAGCGGACTCCATAAACAATCTGGCGTTCCACTCTTACAGATTAAAAGCAGCTGCAGCGGCACATCTCCCCGAGTACACCAAAGTCAGCGCGGCCTGACCTGCTGCATCAAACGCTACCAACCAGCCCGCCACACTCAGACACGCTGACTTTCACAGAGCCCCGAGCACACAGACACTTTTTATGTTGACACGTATCAAAGGAGCGAGGGTGGGCTCGGGTCTCGACAACAGAGGACTTAGAACAAGGCTCGCGAATCAAACAGCTGCTAGACAATTGTAGCGCTGAGAGAAACGCGCGCACACACGGGCCTGCGTGTTACGATCAGATGCCAATTTGTTTGAGTTTAACCATGATGGAGTGAAAAGGGCTTGGAGGAGGGGAGAAAAAAAGATTGCGACGCTTGCTTTGATAAAGCGATACAAGCACGAGCACAAAGTGTATCAAAGGTTTCTGGGTAAAACAAAGTCATTTCGCAAGTTTTAGTGAAAGTATCTTTGTTCTTCTCCAAATGTTTTGTCATTTAAATATTTAATAACAGAATAATTCATAATCTTTTGATAAGTCTTTTGTCCTTGATCAGTTTCAGGATATCAAACACGCTGCAGGCGTCTTTGCAAAGCGCTGTACTTCTAACGTGAGAACGTTTTCACTTCAAGTGCAAAGTCTCTGCTCTGTTTAGGTTCAGCTGTCACCTAATATGTTTTAATGACATTTATCAGAGTACAAAAGTACACAGACTGCCCTGATAGCAGCTCAGTAATCATCCACTAATGTGATGTATGATCAGCCCAGAAAAAGGGAGCTTTGTGCTAAATATTTCCAGCCAGGTTGATATCGCAAAGCAGGGTGGCTGGAAGGAAAACGCTTCTATTGCACACACATATACTTCCGTAATGTCTTGCTGCTTTATCATTTAAGGATTCACCAGTGTGTCAGATGAACCTCTGGCCTCGAATGAAATGCTGTCTCCAAGCATTCAGGGACTGCACATTGGTCAGGAACATTTAGTGGTAGAGAACATTTCCTTCAGTATTATGATGCATATTTATTTGAGGCTGCCCGGCATTCCTGCTGAGTTAATATCTTGCTTTTTGTTTGTGATTACCAGTCGAGCGGATCATATTTTTGCCCTCGCAGATGGGTTTTTTTTCTGCTGTCTTATTTGCAGTCTAGGGTGGCTTATGTTCTTAATGTTGGACAGAGCTTTTTCTGTCAAATCCAGTTGCATATTCCTTCCTGCAGCACATCCTTTTACATAACTGATGTTTTTTTGTGTTTTTTGTCCATGAGGTGAGAGGACTTCATTTGTATACTGTATGTCTCCTCCGGTCACTCGCAAAGTTGTTGAAGCTCATCGAGTTCAGACCGTTTTGTCGCTGTTGTTTTTATGAGTACATCATGCAGCTGTTATGAAATCAGTTTCAATCAAGCAGCAATTAAGCTGCTGTAAAGGCCTCACTCCACCTTTTGCATGCCGACAACAACGATACAGAAAGTTGTAAAACTATCCTTGACAGTGAGGCCCCGATGTTTTCATCACAACAACTCGATATCCAGACACTATTCCACTCTGCAGCAGTACGGTACAGCGTTATGTCTGCTTGAGAGGATCACATCTGTGGAATAATCACACTGACTTTGTCAATAAATATACAGTTTTTATCTCTAGTTTGAGCTGCAGAGGCTTTTAGGGACACACGGGCCTGAGCTGTGCAAACACAAACTCTTGTTTTTGTCAGATAAGACAGCAACTCTGAACCTTTTTTTTGCTCCTGACCTTCTAAAATGATAAATGTTTTCTTATCGCAGGTTATGTTCCGTCTTAAATTGTTTGATTTGAAAGATTTTCGAGGCATCAAGACGTGAAAGACTCCAGTGTTTTACACAGACATGACAAAAATTAAATTATTGCCTTTCATTTGTTACTACTTTAATCACCTTTCGTCCCTTCTGATTCATCCTGGGACTCCTTGGCAGGAGCTGACCACCACACTGGGACTCAATTAGGAAATTGGATTGAGCTGCATGGGAACTTATGCTTACCTTAAACCACAACCAGCACATGCTTAAACATAACACTGACCTCAATGAATACTTCAGACCAGATTTCATCCTGCAGTTTGTTTTTCTCTTTCTCCCACGTCCTCTTGCTTCTCTCTGCTGTAAACAGTATTATTGTACTTTTCCCAGCTGCATTAAGTTGCTGTGCTTGTTGGTTGTACGTCTTGAAGCAAACTCATTTAATATGCCTAAATATATAAAAAAATACTGTAACCCAGCTGAAACACGTACTTGTTTTCTTGGGTTAGCTTCTTAAGCGGACATATTTCAACATGCTCTTGAGGACAGTGTCATGCGTTCCCGTGTCACGTGTCGAGCTGAACGAAGGATGAAAGTCTGTTTTCACGTTTTAAGCGGATTCCCGTGAACGACAAGGATACGCGTTTGTCTTTGAATACGTGGAAAAGTGTTTGACCAGCGCAGCACCATTCTCAGGAAACGAAGGTCATGACCGCTGCGTTCAAGTCAGCAGAAATGTCTTCCACTCAGCAAAATAACTTGGGCTCCGTCCAGAACAGCCTCTGGTCCTTTTTTCATTGATAATGTCAGTCCTAACAGGAGCGGACATGTTGTCCATCATGCTGTCCGCCAAGGGTAATAGATGCAGAGCTGCCTGCGCCCTATGGAAAGCAGTCAGGAGAAAAGTGATGCACAGCTGTCTGTGGAGTCAGACAGATGTGCTGCACCAACTCTGTGAGACTTGCTGCAGTTTCGGGGTGTTCAGAAGCAACACAGGACACTCGTGGTAATAATAATGATAATAATTTATTTATTCAGGTAGAGGAAGAGTCTTTGGCAGTGAAGAACACAGGAACTGAGGGTGATTTAATGAGAACATTTCAAAGTGAAGTGCTGCGTGGAGATAAATGATCCAGCGGTCAACCAGTTCGCCCGGGGGAGGATGTAATGTTAACCCAGGGACATCGACTGGTTGCACGAACGCTGGACCGCAGCACGGCAGACCTGCGAGAGTGGACTATAACTGAAACAACAACACCGACAACAAAAAAATAATAACTGTGAGTGTTTATCTGCACGTGTGGCTTTTATGTGACAAGGTGATAAGTGTCGCTGATGTTTCTGTGAAACCGCCGCGAGAAACGAGGAGTGTTTCCGCCTGTCAAACAGATTGCCGTGTTCACCGTGCGAAGAGGCGTTTGTCTTTTGTGTGTGTGTAGTGCAGTGAAGTGTCGCGTCAGTAAAGATTTCCAAATGTATCACAGTAGGGGAAAAAAAGATAATCTGGCACTGGCTTTTCTTTTTTTTATGACACTCTGGATTTGTTAACATGAACTTTTAAAAGTCCTCCATCGCTCTCCGGTCTGGCGTACATTTCTGGCCTGAATCGTGTTACAAAAACATATAAAAAGCGACAATTACAAACAAAAATAGTAATTCATTTGGCGAAGAGGGGGAGAGCCGCTTACAGGGCGGCTTTCTCCCTCTTCTGCATTCACATCCCATTGGCATCTCCTACCAACTGACAAGTGCAACTCTATAGTTCATATAATGAAGGGCAAAGAGGTACAAGTACGCATCAGCTCGAGACACTTTCCACGGCGTTTCCCATGTCAGGAAGTCATTTCCCTCCTCCCTCTCGGTTCTCGTCTCTTCTCTTGTTTCTCTTCGTCAAACTGAAGATGCGAGGGAACGTCTACGTCTGCATCAGAAAGCAGCACATTTCATTTCATCTCTACGCCCTAAAGACAGGGCAAGGTAAGGCCATTTCAATATTTGCCGAGGACTTGTTAAAACCAAGTAATGGAACCAATCAGAATGCACGCTGCATTCGTCACACAGCTCATAACATGAGGGGGGCTTGAGCACGCGGTGCACACCGTGCGCGAGGCGGACGTGGCAGAAAAGTGCGCCCGACGAGGGGAAGTAATGACATCACGGCTCCTGTCAATTAATGAATCAATGTCATTCAGGATGCCGTCAGAGGTCCATTCATTCATCGATAAAAGGCAACAGGACTTGACACTCGGGTCCACTTCTCCTTCCATTCCACCGTCAATCTTCTCTTTCTGCATTCATCACACTTCTATTAGCAGAAAAGTTCAAATATTCAGCTACACAGACATCACAGGACAAAAAGGAAGTTCATTTAATATCAGAATACTGTTGGAGGTCAGGAGTTTGGCTGCTCCCATAACATGTGCAAAAACCTGTTGTTGTAAAGAGCGGCTGCCACTTGGGGTCGCCGTTTCACTCCGTCACAGGCGTCACCAGTCAAAAGTCAAGTCCTACTGGCACAGCAGTCACGCTACACATCCGTGTTCCGTACTAAGGCTGGGCAAAGAAGGGCGGGAAGGGCAAGAAAGGGTGGCACAGTTCAGGGCGGGACTCAGCTGGTGAGATAAGAGTCAAAGGGGAGCTCCTCAAAGAGTCTCTAGCAGTCCCTCCAGAGGTCCTCATCCATTTATCCATCCAGCCTCTTCATCATTTCACATCCAAGTCCGTGCCCGGCATTGTTCTGGATTAGTGGTGTAAGGGCTAACAGCTGGGTCCCCGCAGTCCAGGGTCACAGCGTGACCTTGCTGAGTCGAAGCGACAGGCTTGAACGGTGCTGGGTACGAGGAAGCGTGGAGCTACACCGGCTTCGCAGCTGGACTGTCCGACCCGACGAGCCCCGCACCCGCAGCAGGAAGTCAAAGTTGGCTGAGGTGTTCATGGCGTAGAAGACGTTGGCGTTGTCTGGGATGACCAGCTCTGAAAGGAGGGAGGAAAAGCGGAAATTATGAGCACGGTTTAAGCTCCGGCTTTTAGTGCTATCATACTCTACGTCAGCAATGCAAGAGTCACTGGGCTTAATTAAGTGTGGAAAACAGCTGATCAGTGGAAAAAAACCCGACAATAATTAAAATCCTGAATTGCAAATATATAAAAATGTTTCGACACAGTCTTTCTCTAGTAACTGCAGCAGTAGCTTCTGCTTAGAGTGTTGACTATAAATCTCTGAGTGTACGTCTATGAAAGATATTATTCGAAGCACATTAGCACAAGTTTTAACAAGAACCCCAGAGGAAAAAAAACATTAATGAGGCACAGTTTAAAAGTAGAGTCACGATTCTTTACCTCTGTCCTCAGAGATGACTTGTACCAGCTCGTATCCCTCCTCTGGCTCTACCTCCAGGTTGTGCTTCGCCATGGCTCTAGAAACTACAGCTGGAGTCTTGTCTTGGTTGGTCAACTATTTTGGGGAACAGACAGAAAATAAATAAATAACTTGTGTGAAGTTCAGCTCATATTATGTACAAAATGTAGAACGTTTCACTCATGCAGGCACACATACCAGTATGCTCTTGTAGAGATTCCCGTTCCCCTGCTCCAGACTGACTCTTATGATGCACGCATCTTGGGCCTGCGTGTTATACGCTGGGGTTTGGCTCGGGGAGGTGGGGGTCAAAGGTGTGAGGGAGACACAGCGTCTGTGGGTGCAATTGGCCCCGGGGAGTGAGGGAGACGCGGGAGTCATGGAGACACTGGCCGTCGACGAGCTGGTGTCCATGGAGTGGAGTGAAGTACAAGAGGAGGATTCTGATAGCTGAAGAAACGTTGAAACACGAGTTAAACACGAGACCATAACCGGATCGTATTATTCCACAAATTCACTGAGTCACAATCTGATGATTAATTCGCAGCTATTTGAGGCGAGGGAGGGAGGAAGTGCTGTAACGAGGTGACATCTGCGAGGCTCAAATGAGGTAAACGGAACTAAATCCTCAAATAACGGCGTTCTTCACCGATGGACTGCGTGAAAATCATTAGGCGGCGGAGGAAAACCTCCGGGAAGGTCGGGTTATTTTATTCCTCTAATAAGATTTGTTGTTTTTAAAGATCAAATATTTCCACGGTTAGCTTTCGTGTGCTAATTAAATGTGCGTTCTGTGGAGCTCTGACACATCGGGGCTTTGTTTTCAAAATCACTGATGAGCTAGCGGGAGCAACGTGTCAGTCGTTTGAACATTTCTGTGCAAGCAACACTTCCTATCAGACTCATGCAGCTTCAGACTTTACTTTACTAAAAAAAGAAGGAGCGGCTGGACACGATTCAGTAAACAGGATGCCGGGTTTTGTTAAGTTTTCTATCATTTTGGCAGCTGCTAATTTCACTTGTGTCAAAAGTGTTTCATTATTATTTTTAGCTATGTGAGCGGGGTGCTCCACTTTTTCCTCTTGTTAAAGTTAAAGAGTCCAACACTGGAGGATGGAGCCTTCGTTTTCTAAAAAGTAAAACTTCGAGTTCAGCCTGCCTGCGCCCACGCGTGTAATTTTCATACAGTCCCTCGATATGCCCAACACATTTCCTTAAGTGTCAGCGTAATAAGCCACCTTGTTCTGCTGGGAGTCGGAGGCGTGTGTCGGGGTGAGGCCCTCGCTGTCTGACGGGCTGCTGGAGTCACTGGAGGACACGCTGACGGAGTCCATGCTCTCCCCTGAGCTGCCAGTAGGGGGCGAGCGCGGCGTCTCTCTGACCGGAGAGCTGGCTGCGTTGCTGTCTGTTCCAAGAAACAGCCTGAGAGGAAGAGGAAGTCAAGTTATTAGATAATGAAATAAATAGGTCACAGCAATCCTCGAATACGACGATGTGAGTCTCTGTATTAGCATCTATCTATCGTCTGGATGTACTCACAAGCTGAGTCTCTTCACCATGCTTTTCCGAGGTTTGGGTGAGGTTGGACTGCTGTCGCCGAGACCTTCAATCTCACATGACAAGGCGTAGCTGCAACAGAGAACATCCATCATAAAAAAATAGAACAAATCATCAGAGAACCATGAATTCAGAGTAAGAGAGAATTAAAGAGAAAGTCTAAGAGACGTACAACACAATGGATCAGTAGGGAGTGAAGACATGACAGAAGAGCAGCAGGGAGAAGCTTCTATTGTGTTTGTTTTTAACAATAGGTCCAACAGACCATGACCTCATGCACTAATTCGCTTGTTATCTAAATGGATAACGGTGCAACCGGGAAAGAAGCTATTCCAAGTAAAGCGTCAGTACCTTTCCTCCTCGCTGAGCTGAATTTGGCTCTTAAACCAGCGAAGGAAAGTCGCCTCCGGAGTCAGACAGTAGCTGTTACAGGCCGACTGCAGCAGCTTGATCTGAGCTATCACCTCAAACTCCTGCCAGGAGAGAGAGAAAGTCACAGACGTTAGGTGTGTTTTCAAGCAGCCGAGCCCATCATGTGATCATTGTCACGGCGTAATCATGTCAGAGGGGGTCGTTTGAAGCTACACTCACCCTGCGTCTCTTCTCAAAGTTGATCAGACCACCCTGCGGAGGACACAAAGAGAACGCTGTCAGACCCCGGACATCACATACCAGCGGCTGCTTAGACAAACAGCATTAGGTGGACCACTCCAAAAATGGGCCGACAGAATTCCTCACGCACTCATGGAAACTTACGCCCCAGTTTCTGACAGCGGTTACACAGGCAAGCTCTCAGATCTGCAGAGGTGTGTAAACTCGCAGACACACGCTCTCAAATATCAAAACACGCACACACACACACACTCAGCAGGTGCCTTAATTTTTTTTACCTCTACTAAGTCAGGCAGCGCCGTATCCAACATGGTTAGGTCCGTTAGAAAAGTCCCCAAGTATGGTATCGTTCCTTGCATTGCTCCCTGTGGGGAGAAAACACAGCTTTTTGTTATATTTGAACCCACATTAAGTTTAAATAAACATTTTAATGATGCCACAGTAAAGCCAGAGGCTAATTTAACACTGTAGTCCTCCTGGTTTATAGATGTCAGAGCGGGTTTTGTAAAAACACAGGCTTAATGCAAGTACAGCACATAGTGCACTGAGTACACAAGGCATAAAGCATGTGGCTTCATCATACTAGAGAAGTTAGAGCTCACTTTACAGTACGCTGCTCTAGAGGAATGTGTTGTTCCAAATTATAGAGCTCTGTTTTAGCGCTCTTTGAAAAAAAAAATCTATTTGTCTGAGGTTTAGTTAGCCGGTCTTTCTCTCACCATTTCCCTCTGCAGCTGTAGTCTCTTGTGGGTGCGTTTCTGGTGCTCCTTGGCACAGCCTTCCAGACTGGCAAACTTTGAAGTGCCTTCCTGTTAGAGCAAACCCCCAAAAAATAAAAAATAAATAAAGTGTCAGTCCTTGAGAATCCAACCAGTGAATGACGGGCATGTTTTCAGGATTTTCTTTTCCAGGACTCACCCTCATGAGAAGCTCTCTGCTGGTCAGGTAGTTGTTATGGTCGGAGAAAATGTCAGACAGCTCCTCAAATGTCTGCATGCTGTCTCTGCGTAGAGCGCAGAGTTCATGTTAGTCAGCGGTAACGGACATTATCAGCTAAAATACACAGGCAAAGTAAACATCTCAGAGACCCCCCCTGTTGAATTCTGCCAATCGACACCCACTGAGTTTATCTGCATAGCTGAGAGATTGAAGGCTTACTTGTGCACACAGGCCCATGCTCTTTTCAGCCGGTACAGCGGGTTGGACTGCAGCGCGGACACGATGGCTCGCAGAGATGAGAAGTTTTTGCGTATTCTGCACTCCTGTTAGGAGACAATTAAGACAAAGACGGTCATGAACTGGCCCCGTTTTTGTGGTATGTTCACAGGCGAATTTGCGTGCGTTTCTGCCAACCTGAGCGATGTCTATCCAGCGCTGGATGACCCGCGCTCTGACATGTGGTCTGATCTGTTTGTGCTTCAACACCGTGCTGACCACGCAAGCCGCCACGGCGTTAAACTGGGTAATAGTGGCGCGAATGGTTGGGGCGCTGTGCTTGTTGTGCTTCTTATCCCTCTGGGACCAGATAGAGCCCAGGCAGTGGTGGGGTACAACCTTTTTAAACAGCAGCTGGAACAGAAGAAGAGGCTCGTGTTAGTATGACGACACTGAGGAAACATTGCAGGGATGTAACCCGCGTAACCTTTTCCCCCTCCCACACAAGTCGCGCTGCCAAACCGGCGCTGTTTCCACCTCGTTTCCCGACACTTACCGCGTCCATGTAGGTCAGCTGCTCAGCCACCAGGTCGGCGTCGAACGACAGGAAGTCCTCCTGGACCTCAATCTCGACTTCCTCCTCTTCCCCCAGACAGAAAGAACTGTTGCCGTGGAAACCAGCTAAAAGTAGCCAAACACAGAATATTCAACTCACAGGAAAATCACCAAAAAAAAAAACAATACTGCAAAGAACTATATGTTAAGAAAAACAGTTTAAAAAGTTTATTACCATCAGTGTCATCCATGTTGGCCTGACTCTGCAGCTGCTCCAGCAGACCCTCTGCCCGTCTAAGAGCCTCTGAGCCTGGAAGGGCCCTGCGGAGGTAGTCCATCAGCCTGTGGAGACATGGGTAGTCAGGAGGCTCCTGGAAGTCTTCGGGACACTGGTCCAGCCAGGCACGTAGGATAGAGGCTAAGGCACTGTGGAGAGAGCAAGGAAATAAAAGTTATTTATTGAAAGTTATCGACATGGAAGTGATATTGATGAACATTTAAGAAGGTATCTCACTTTCTGATGGCTCCACTGGTCTCAGAGCTTCGGCATCTGCCGGTGTCTGGCTCATTTTCTTCCACATTTCCGTAGCTGCAAAATAAAATAAAGAGAAAAAAAAATCACACTCAAACATGTGCTCATTGCATTCTTTCGGTTTGTGCAACACCGCAGTCAAGCCCTACCTGTCCAGCAGTAGCTGCAGTACAGTCTGCGTGCTGGCGAAGGCTCTGTAGGTGGACAGGAAGATGGAGGTGTAGGTGAGGTCGTTGTCTCCAAACGCCGTCAGTAACGTCTCCACCAGACGCTCCAGTGTTCCGGCTCGGATACTTCGGATTTTGCAGGTCTCCAGCTGCCTCACCGTGTGGCCGGGAGGTAGACGATCCCCCTCCGCCTAAACACACACACACACAAATTTGGGCATTGTTAAACGAGTGTGACGTGAGCTGAGGAGTGCCGTTATACATTTCAGTGACTTGGCGGCTACTTCTGAAGCTTTTCTTTGCTTTGTTTGGCTTTGGATGCATTTCATCACAGATTAGTGCTTTTAATGTGTCATCTCACACGGTCAATAACGGTAACATTACTTCATTTATGT
Source organism: Nibea coibor (assembly GCA_023373845.1). Classification (NCBI taxonomy): domain Eukaryota; kingdom Metazoa; phylum Chordata; class Actinopteri; family Sciaenidae; genus Nibea; species Nibea coibor. Next base: position 17,162,304 of record CM041718.1, read on the forward strand.
TGTATCGTATTTAGACCGTGTGCCTCTCTTCATTTGATTGGTTACTTGGGTTAACTTAGTAAAATGTGCCCAGATTTGTTTTGATCTGTTTGATTTGCTGCCTTCATTCATTTAGCGGACGCTGTCCTGCGTCGCATTATTTTCTTTATCTATTGCAAAACTCAAATAAATCATCAAAAGGCAGAAAAGACGGAGGGAGGAAACAGCAAAGACAATCGTGACCTATATTTAATTTCTCCAGATGTGTCCGAGTATTGTCCGTCTATGGGGAAATAGAAATGGGTGGCTACAAAAGAGACGGAGCGGAGGAGGAGGTGGAGGGGGAGCAGCAGAAGAAGAAGAAGAGGTGGCACAGGCGTGCAGAGAAAGAGACCTTGGCGGAGTTAGCACGCTACAACAGGAAACGCTCCAATCTGCTTTTAATCACAGCAGGCCCCTCCTCCACCGTCCCTCCAGACAGAGAGGAGGACAGCAGCGGAGCAAAGTTCTCCCACCTCTCCCTCTCCGATAACAACTCAGTACACCAAGAAGCACCATTATTTATCTCTGTGAGGTGACCGTACAGTCACACACACACACACAGGCTTCTATAATTCACGAAGAAAGACACAGAGTCTGCAAACAATCCACCAGTGCAGGCCCACAATCGCTGATTGTAATTGCTGTTACCCATTAACAACTGACTGTTCATAGTTAATACACCGGCGTCTCAATGGGAATCACTCTCTATTCGGCTCTACTCAATGGACTGCACTATATAAAGCGCCCGTGTTGTTTTAATTAGCTCGAATACAGTTGGCAGCTCGCGCCGTTGTCGATACGTCGATGCTATTTTAAAGCCTCAGAGCTGTTATCTATTTCTTCTTTCGTGTGTCAGTCCCCATCCCCCCCACGCCAACCGCAAAGACACAACACAAACTAACAACACAAGATTTTTTCTTCTATGTCTGATGCCTGTTACACTGGGTTCATGCATTTAGTTGTCTAGCAGAAAAATAAACACTAGAAAAACTAACGGATAACTAAGGATAATGCCCCTAATTGGCCCTTCCGTGCAGCGTAATAATATACTGTATAACATCTTATTATGTTGGTATAAACAGCAGCAGTGGAGGAAGCAGCAGTGCCTCATGTGCGCTGAAAAAATGCACAACTCAAGGAAAAGCCTTTAATACCCTTCTCTCCTTCTTTCTTTCTTTTTTTTGTCATACCAGCATTTTATAAAACACTGCTGCACACGGGGAGGGAGCCGTTCTGTTGGCAGCCGGGAAAGTCAGGAAATCACATGCTTTAGCTAAACAGTCCAGGTCTGGTGAAACTGTTGATTTTCAGCAGGCAACAAGGTGTTATCTAAACTGGGAGATTTACTGGGAGCTCCAAATGTTAAAACAACAGCCCCGGTAGAGCACAATGCTGAAAGACGGCCCACATGTGAAAGACAAGGTCTGTTTTAAACAATAGAGAGGGTTTTTTTTTTTTTTTTTTAACTCAGCAGTCTGCACACAACTAACTGGATTGCTTTTATAAACCGTTCACACATGATAGATTCCAGAGGGAGAGACTTTTCCACTTTGGGTAAAAACCAGCACTTCACATTTTGCACCGCAACAGGTTCAGAGAGTGGAAAAAGCATCAGGTTTTCATGTGTGCGATCTGTTTGCCGAGGGTTTGGAGCTTGACTCGTCTCTTTTCTGGAAAAGCTTTGTCAGCTTGGCCACACCGGGAGACATCAGACGGGCACACTCACCCCGAGCCATCTTGCTCCCTTGTTGGCCGCCTGCTGAATCTGAACCCGCTTCAGTGTCACATTGTAGATGGCTCCTTCCTCGACTTCCTCCCCCCAGTCCTGCACCGAGCTCTGAAAGGAGAAAGCAAAGAGGGAGAACGTTAGAAAACTTGAGAAAAGTTCCTGTGAATAGCTGCAGGGTGCGGCGCGAGAGACTGTCGTATCAATCGCTGAACGAAATAGGAATCGTCTTTTTTTTGGGAACTGAGGAAAAAAAGCAGAAGGAAGAATCATAAACAGAAACACCCGCAGCACTCAAACAAACTAGTAAAAGAAGCACTAAAGTGCCGTAAAACATCAAAAATGACCAACTCCCCAACCCCCACCACTGCAGCCTGCCAGGACTCTCTCCCTGTCTTTTACTCCCCCTTTTATTCCCCATCCATCTCTTTCACCATGTCTCAGTCTCTCTGGAGCTGAAGTCAGAGCTGGACTACTTTCCAGCGGCTCCAAAAGCTGGAGATAAGAGCCAGAATGGATGAGGTCTCTCGAAGAAGCCCCTGTATGTTAACAAAACAAGACGTTTGCATCACTTCTCCTCTCTGTTGACATGTCTTTGTCCCTTTGTCTGCTTGATTATACAAGCCAAGAGTGCTTGATTACAAATCTGTGCCTTGAGAACACGACCGCACTTAAACCAGCTCAGAAGACTAAATGGATCTGCGCTCATCTTGCCCCGTATGCACCGTGTCTGTCTCCGGTTGTAAATCAGTGACAAACAGCGAAGTGCATAAACACACACACACACAGAGGGAGCAGAGTGAAATCAAAATATAAAACTTCTGCTCAGACAGTATGCACAAACACAGCCCGGGATATGCTGAGACATCAACACATGGAGACAGATTCAACAACAGAGGCAGAGACAGCAAAGGAGAAGGACCGGCCAAATATAAACACCACGCATGCAGTATTATGGCCAAGTCCTCACACACACACACACACACACACACAAGCAGAGGCCGTCGCAGCCAAGATCACTCTCACTTGTCCCCACTTTCATTTACACAGCTCAATGGCAAAGTCCATGCTATTCCTCAAACAGAGGGGCTGCCAGAGACGAGGTCAAGGGTCAAAATCACCGTTAACAGGCTCAATGGACGGTGCTGGAGGCTGATGGCACTCGGCCATGATTGGGCCGTGTTTGGGTTTGAACAGAGACATGTGATACCCAGATGAAAAGAAAGCCCAAACCAAAGAACACAAAGAGAAAGCGGACGAGTTAAAAAAGGGAATTTAACAGCTTCTTTCAAATGAAACCAGCTCACATGTCCCAAGACGAAGATGCCTACACGACCCTTCTCCTACCCTGTGCAGCATCTCGTCTCCTGTCTCTCTCTGTCTCTTCGCCGCTGGCTGCCGGCTGGATGGCTGGCACAGAGACAGATAAATACATCAGTGCATGAGTCATGCAGTCCACACACTCCCAAAACAATAGCGGGAGGTCTCTGTGCTGGCCGGCCCGGGCTGCTGAGTTCACAGTCTGCATGCACAGCCTGCTTTTTGTCAGCCACGGGGATGGCTGGAGATGTTTTTCAGAGCGGGGTTTAAAAGAAGAAAGCTCTGCCCGCTTTGTGCACCAAGTACAGAGCTCACAGTGAGACAAAGTTCCATGCGCTTGCATGGAAATGGACACGAAAGCAGTGTCACGGTGTTATTTCCAATCAGCAGATATAGGACAGGAGACACTACACAGTAGACAGGGTGGGTTTACAGAGAGAGCGGTACTTGATATGAACCCGAGCGCGGTATAAACAGGAGGTGAGTTGTTTACTTCCAAAGAAGATGCTCAAAAAGTGCACAGGAGGGGGGGTGGGCACCAAGGAGAGAGCACAGGGGAAAATAGTAGTGTACTATCTCTGCTCAAATAGTGCTAATCTGCCTATCGACCAATCAGCTGTGTGTGAAACAATACTCCCAAGATAACAACAACAACAGTTGTGTTAAATCTTTGGCGCTGATCTGTTGGCTTTTGTGTTTTCCTCGCCTGGACGCAGCTGGGACCCGTGGAGAGGCAGGGGCCTCGCCAATTGTTCCCTCTCTGTTTCACAGCGGGCCCCCAGACAAAAGTTTTCATATCCACCATCAGGGAGGGGAAAAGCTAGCGGATCGAGCTCATATTCTGGCGGAGTCGACAGGGGATTTTTTTTTTTTCTCCCTTCATCTCCCCCCCTTTGTACCCACGTTTCCAAACTTTGCGCGACATCTTTACGCATCAACACTGCGGGTTAAACTGGATTTAAAGTCCCAGTAAAACAATTAAAACTCAGTGTTCCCCCAGTGCCCCCCCCTCCCTCTCCTCTTCTTCCCCCCTTTTATCCGCTACTTTCCCAAGCCTCCAAACACCCCCCTCCTCCTCCCTTTTCTCCCCCCTCCCTCCCCTCCTCTCTCTTCAAAACCACAAACCCAACAACACAGCACAGGATGGAAACCTTTTTTGTTTTGTTTTGTTTTGTTTAGGTTGTTTTACCATTTTAGTTTTCCAGGCGAATTTCATGGTGAGCGTTTCTTTCATGATCCGGGGACAGCATCAGAGCTCGGGAATAATCCGCCCAGGAAAGAAGAAGATGTGTTCCTTATTTTAAAAAACAAAACAAAAGAAAAGACAGACCTCTCGCTGAAAAAAAAAATCTTCTCCTTCACCACACACGTCCGCTCCACTTCAAACTCCAAATCCTCCTCTGACTGTCAGCAGGCTCTCCCTTCTTCTACTGAATGACCAAACTCCTCCTCCACTGGCACTCACAACAGTGCCGTTTAAACTCCTCCTCCTCCTCTTTATGTCCGACTTTCATCACACTGACAACAATGTGCGCGCTCGGACCGACGCAGGCTTGTGATTTCTGTTTGCGCAATACACCAAATACGCAAGAACCATCAACCTCCTGTGAAAATCATAGAGCTCATAACTGTCATTTGTCATCATATGATTGCTGGGTTGTCTTTTGGTTTTGACATATATTATTATAATTTTACATTTTTACTCCATTGTTGTTTTCTGATTATCTTTTAAACAAAAATCTTTTTAAAACTTAACTTATCTGTTTTTATTTGTATTCTTTATTTGTGCTTTTGTTTTTAAATTACTTGTTTAGCTCATTATAATGAGAAAAAACTATAACAAACGACTTCATCTGGCTGAACTCCGATGAATGAAGCTTAATATTATTATTCAAAACAGTTCTGCGCTATTTTAAAAGAAATATCCTCTTCTTTTATCGATCTTTCTTAAAACCTACATTACCCACAATGCAACTCGACCGCCGATGGTTGGCGGTGTCTCGATTCTGGCGTGTGCTAACGTCTGATGTATCCTAAACTTCTCCCAGCCTCTGAGGTGAGGAGCTGGCTACAGGCAGAGGTCTGGTAAGTGTAACGTGACACACAGTAACATGTTGTTTATACAACTAAACACACAATCTACCAAGTTGTCATAAATATATATATCATAAGTCTAAGTATATATCTGCAGACTAGCACTAAAAAGTTGCTTTGATGGTTGGAACAGTTCAGGGTTGGACTGAAGTGACTACACTTGAGCTGTAGTATTATTTACATGCTTTATTAGTGCTATTGTTAGTCATGTTTTCTTCCATATGTAGCAGAAAATGTGACCAAATTTTCAAAAATGGTTAAAAGAAAATGTAGATTTCCATCCTCTACGGCTATGTGATCATTAAAAGTTTGTTCGTCAAGATAAGTTTAGATAATTCTCTAGACAAAGACGGTCAAACTTGAAAACTCAGTGAAAAACAACATAGAAACAATAAAAATATGGTATTTATGTGTATATGTATGTGTATGTGTATATGTTTCATGCATTCAGTTCTTACAGCCTCCTCATGGCTCCGCACAAATCTGATAGTTTTGTCTCTTCAGTGCATGTTTAAGTCACATGCTGTTTCCATTGCACTATTTTACAGTCATTGACAGCATAAAGAATGGACAGCGCATGCGTGACGTCATGCATAGATTTCTGAAAAGCTGTTTCAAAGTCGTGCAAAGACGTGGATCTTAGTGGACCTGAAGTGGACTGAAGCTTATTTATTTAATGTCAGAGTAAACATCAACGTACAGATTTCATACGAGTGGGTGACGTCAGGTACCGTGGGCCCTCGGCTTTCTTGTGCGCGGAGCAGCTGCGGCCTCGCGGCCCCTGCGTGGGACAATACAAGGAAGGCTGTAGATGCCGTCACCAGTACTGTGCATTGTCAGTGACAGGAGAGGAGAATAGGCTGAGTGTGAGAAGGGGCAACACTGTTCCACTGTGTATGTGCCTGCACACGTACTCAAACAGCCCACTTGTGTGAATAAACGGGAAGATATGAATCAAGTGTCGGCTTTGTGTGGGGTCTTTTTGTCTTTTTCTCAATCGTAAATATATCAAACATGAGCGAGCGCTGGTTCATACACTTGTTAGTCCATTTAGACCCTCGATGGAATAACTTAACTACTGATTCAGAGTCAGCAGACAGTAGAAACGCCACGGTCCTTATTGTTATATGTCTCAGTGGGAGAGATGGCTAGACCTGTTGTGATCTGCCCTTTTCGATATCGTGTGTGCACGTGATATGTCCACCCCCTCCTCTGGCTCCCATAACACCAACACTTAACCCCAACGTCACACTCAACGTCACACACCACAAGGTGCACACACTCGCAGATGCACCCCCACACGTAAGGTCCTCACTTTTGGCTCCGTCCCAGCTTTGCTCGGAGGGCACCAGGAGGCCGGGGAAGCCCGGTGTGCGTCTCCATGAGTGTTCCTGCGTGTGTGGTAGTCGTATATGTTTTATCGGTGTTTCTTCTGGCTGACTCTTCATCGGTTCATCATGTATATCTGGCCAAGCTCCAGTTCCCAGGCGAAGCTGCCCCGCTGTCCGCTTGGGTCTCTGGAGCTCTGGGAAGCCCAGAGGGGCAGTGGGAAGGTTGCGACCCCGAATGACCTCCAGCTCAGCCCCGAGGGGACTGGAGTGTGGGTCTCACAGTGAGAGTGATGTCATATCTCAGTGCAAACAAGACGAATGTGACAGCTGTGTCTGATGGAGGAGCAGACGAGTACGCACGTTTCTAAACGAGAGGTGAAAATGTGACATTTCCACTAAAGGGCCCATTGAAGTATTCTAATGGGACACATCAGAAAAGACCCGCGTGATTTAGGGATGTGTTCAAGAAACAGGGAGGAGGCTGAATTTTAGTAAATGTCAGAGCAGTTTTTAGGTATGTTGGTCCAAACCCAAGTCCTTTAGGGGTTCGGTACATTCTTTCCAAGAGTTACACGAGAAGACTGATAGCACTTTGATGCCTGCGCTCAAAATATGAGGCAAGAGCTAGCTAGATGATTAGCTAAGCATATCGTTTTAATCATAAAGATTGGAAACAGTCAGCCTGGCTCTGTCCAAACATAACAAAACCCTGCGAACAGCTCCTCTGAAGCCAATTGATTAACGCGTTATGTCTGATTTATTTAGCCTTACTTTGTTTTTTTTACGGGGTTATATCCAGGACTGGCTGAAAGCGCTGACTTCCTGGAGCCTTATCACTGTCGCGAATTGATTGCACGTCAAGCTGCTAGTCTCATCAAGTCTGATCATTAAATAATATGACATGGAATGTTAATAAATGTATCTTGTATAACCTGCATAAGAACTAGTATAGTAGTACATTATGTTAGTAAAAGTAATGGAGCAGAGGTGGATGGTATCTTCATGTAAACTCTGCTCACGGCATTCCTGCACATACTCAAGTTTTCCTTTCTTTGCCGGACTAATGACGTGATTACACTTAGGAAAGCCCTTGACGAGGGCAGAGCAGTTTTGTTACAATGGGTTCCTGCCTTTATTAAACTTCCCAAGTATGCTCGTCTTCTCCCCGTTCCACAAAGTCCGAACAGGGAGCCACGGTACAGACAGAGAGGGGACAAAAACAGGAGGAGCGCTTGCTCTGCACTGTTATTGCTCCACTGTGGGGAAAAAACGCACATTCCAGGAAATCTCCCACTTCCTGCCTCCAGCCTCCTGACTCCAGCGAGCCTGCTGTCCTCATACCTGACTGGCTGTGGGGAGCCTCTCTGGCCTGTTAGCGTAGCCATAAAATCAGACCAATAAGTAAGAGGAGGAGAGGCCGACAAACGCCGGGCATCACAAAACAGAACAATCAAGGCACAGACACACAACAGGACATTGATGGGAGTGGAGGGGGGTCTCAGTGTTTCCATCCAAGATAAGAAGGTCGTGTATCAGAGAAAGTGTAGGGCACCGTGGAGATAAACTTGAAAGGGCATTATCTCTACTGCGAGCGTGAGAGGGTGAGACAGAGACAGGCAGCGGGGGAGAGTTCACAGTACGGCCTGAAACTGAGAAGATCCATACTGGCTGAAAGACAAGTGTGATGCAATAAGTCTTGTACTATTTATCGGAGAATGAGAGATTTCATATTTCAGACCGGAAAGAGACACTCTGGTTTTTATTTTATTGCCGGAGACGAGTAAACAGAGGAGATGAGACTCATCATTTCACCCGGCGGGAGGAGTATCAGCCGCGGCCGGAGCCAAACTCTCCACTGGAAAGTCATTGCGTAAAAATAAAAAAATAAATAAAAAATAACGAGGAGATCTTTCCTGCTACCATATCTGGAGCGAATGTGTCAATACTCTCATACTTCCTGTATTATGTATGAATAAGCACACGGTGTGTTTCACTCCGTGTTTGCGTGCGGTTGGTGGGTTTGTGTTTCCAAAGCATACTGCCCAGCAGAGGGCAGAGTTCATAAACCGCTCTGTTTATCCAGAGTCAGCAGAGGTTTTTTTAGCCAGATCAGGCCGGTGCAGTGAAGTGAAGAGGTTTGCGTTTACGTCGCGGGGTCAGGATAACTCAATAAAACCCGAAGAATGAGACAATGAAAGTTTTAACAGACCGTTTAAGAGCAGTAAAACGGTCATGTCTATCTGATAGTTACTTAATGAGGCCGCGGACGAGCGTCTGTGGATGCAATAGTCGTAACAATGAAAACACAGATAGATAAGGACATGCCAGGTCTTCTTCTTCTTCTCATAACACGCGCAGCTGCGTTCGCTTTCTCTCCGTCTCTGCGCCTTCTTCAGTCAACTGAGCCCTTTGTTCAAACGGCCACATTAAAGCTCTGCCGCTCTCCTTCTTTCTCTCACTCTCTCTCTCACTCCTCTCTTATGTCATGTCTCTGCTCCCCTCAGATCTATTGTCCCGGCTGTTGTTGAGCTCTCTCGCTCTCTCTCTCTCTCCCTCTGGATGGGTGACATCATTAGTTTCCAGTAAAGTCCAGGGCTGCAGACTGAGACCCCTCCTCCTCCACATTCCCAACATTAAACACAGCTGACCCTGCAAACCAAGACATACTTAAAGGAAAAGGTGCTCAAAGTTTTATTAACACCAAAACCAACAAATCCTGTTGACGCACACAGATGTTTAGACTGTATGAATTGTTGTGTTGTGACTTATTTTCTCTTATAGCAGCCTCCTATGGGGTCAGATCAGTTGGACCGTTGCACTAAAGCCGGGATAATCTTCTCAGGAGCTACAATGACTGAGTTAAGGTACTTTCAGGTGTCTCTGCTTTTAGAAGAGTTACGATAAATTAGAGTCCCAGCGCACACACACACAAACAACCCCACCCTTCACGGGGCCCCATCCCTGACCCCCCGAGATCTAAGCCCCGCTAAGCCTTGAATGAATCAGTCTGGACTGGCTCGGTTGTCTGTCTGACCCTCTGCTAATGAGGCATGGACCATCTGTTGCCCAACAGATACACGCTAACCTAAAGTTGTCACATACGCAACAAAAACAACACTCAGCATCAATGAAACCAGTAGCACGCCGGTGACAACCGCTGCCGTGCAACACTGGGAGTCACACCAGAAAACTAAACACAGCAGGCCAAAAAGAACATGCAAAATCTCACTTTATTTTTACTTCACATATTTTGCATATGCATTTAAGTTCCCGCCACTTCATTCCTGTCACTCAGTCTAAATCGGAGGAGTGTCACGCTGCCATCTGCAGTGTTATTCATGTTATATTGAAGTGTGAGGCATGTGCGTTGTAGGAAATGAAACTGCGTAAGTGACGCGCTGCACAACAACACACATTGAAGCGGCTGCTGCTGCTGCAAAAAAGAGGCATTAGCTGTACTGTAGCGTGAAAACAAGCATGACTGTTGCCCTGACAGCGACCAAAATATACGCTCTTTCCTCTGCCGCTCTGCCAGTCGTGCTATATATCAAAATATACCCTGCTGTTTAACTTAAACAAATGCAGGATGTATTTCCTGTGCCAAAGTCAGTGTATTTCTTTGTGTTTGACCTCAGTCGAGTTATTATAGTTAGTAATCCGCTGACATACATAATGTGTAAGTGCTGACTGCTCAAATGTCACACGGACACCAGCAGCCATAAGCACACAAACACACACTTTCTTTCACACACACACACACACACCACACAACGTCGGCTTGATCCTAGTCATGCGTCCTGGCTAATACTGCGAGCTCAGCCTGAACGGGAAAAGGAGAAGTTTGGAATTTAGTGTGTATGCGTGTTTTTGGACACCTTACCACACACACACACACACACACACAGCCACAGAGCTGCCAAACCCCAAAAATCAAATCAACCCAAAACCAGTACCAACCCGTCGCTAAACGCACACACACACACACACACTGCCCCAAAACACACACCCATCTCCATATGGCGCGATGACTTTCTGCCCCAGTTGAGCGAGCAGCTCCTGTTGTGCCGTTGCACTGGGATGGATACTCGGATGACAGGGACAATGCCCACGCTATTGACTTTTCACACCAGCCCCATTATGTGACCTAATTAGGCCCAAGATCACAATCTGAAACCTCTGCTGAGCTGCTGGCAACCAGACAACCTGACACGCTTAGGGGTCACCCAAGTGTGTAAACACCATCTTAAAGTGGCGGGCCGAATGGAAAGATAACGAAGACCTGGATTTCGGTGAAAAGAGAAGTCTGGTTGTTTGTGAATTGTGCAATTTGACACAAAAGAAAGAATAGAAATTACGGGATTGAAGTACATTACTGCCCCTCCACTTGTGTTCTCTATTGTCAGTGCTCACTGGGTTAATCGTTAAACCTGTTCCTTTCCATATACGCTGACAAATGTTATAGAATTTCATTTCTACTCAGTTTTATATTCGTTTACAGGAAAAAAAAAAAAAAAGCTAAAGAACTAGTTTTAGCTGGTTGAATGAATCACCGCAATCATCAAAACACAAGACAAGCAAGAATCCAAACTTTGGACGTCACGAAGCATCAGCCTAAAACGTGCACTTCTCTGTTGAAAAAGACAAGAATGAGGAAGAAGGAGTGCTAACTCAGCTTTCTTCTTTTTTTTCAATGGAAAACAAGGCATCATCGAAATCGCCCCCCCCCCCTCCTCTTCCTTTGTCCCTTGTTTTCTCTGTTAAACATCACTTCTGCATTTCCAGCAAATGACCCGCTGAGGTTATCGAACTGCCCCGCTGGTTGTTATAACCCAACGGGTGTGAGGAAGCAGCTAATATTCCATCTACTGTAGTCTGTTATTGATCTGCCTGTTCCTTAATTTCATCGGCCCTCACATTAGCAGAGAGAGAGGAGTGTAAAAGAACGCTGCAGACGTCTCGAATGCAGTTGTAGCAAGTAAAATGTACTGCGATAACCCACTGCGATGTGGGCATTTGTAAGCACTCTCACTTCTGCGCAGCTGAGTTCAAACCCGGTCAAGTCCTTTTGTTATTCCTTCTTGTGACACATCTGGCACCGTTTTGATCTTCCTGTCAATCTCTGTGTGTGTGTGTGTGTCATTGTGGACTGCTGATAATGACTGACACCTCAGCACTTGTCCCTCATCTCTGATCTGAACTGTGGACCTGACGGCCCTCTGTAACCACACAGCAGGGTGATTACAGAGAGGTAATCAGTCCGATCACCGCCTTTATGACTGGCATGGTTTCATAACTTCGTGTAAGTAGGGGAAAGTTTAACTGACAGGTGAGTGAGAGCCTGTCGTCCTCCGAGCTAGTGTGAGCCAGCTGATGGACAAAATAACGGGGAGGTTGTGAAATTATGGCTTTTTATCAACAGTAAATCAGCTCAGCGAGACCGAAGTAGTTGAAAATTTCCAACATTATCACATTCCGTTTACTCCTACATAACTTCATTGAATTTATATCATCTGCATAATCCCCCTTATCGCCCTCTGACCCAGCCGTGATGTCCGTCACTACTTGATACTATAAAAACAGTCACAAGGTTTGAGTTCCTGACATAGAAGGACGCCTGTAAGCCGAGCCGAGCTTGAGCTACAGAGAGACGGCGTCTGCAGGCTAACCTTCATCTTCATACCCTTGAAACAATTGGTGGAAACAGTGCTGTGTGATGGGAAGACACGTCAGCCAGGATGTGAGATAGGCAGCGATGATGCCGATGGTGATCTCCCA